>JAMPIT010000379.1:7069166-7685555 GCA_026261815.1 Monarcha castaneiventris obscurior | reverse complement strand
ATGTGAAGGAAGTATAGCATATTATCACAATTGCCATTATAATCATATGACTTCTATTATTTAAAGGAGAGGCTTGAGAATTTTGAAATTTCTGCTACTTTTCATGATATGTAAATGTTCTAAGAAGATGATACATGAGAGGAAAAACATTTTCTCAAGTAAATATTGCTCATTTTCAACATCTGCAAATCTAAAAATTCTACCCCTATAATGCCACAATTTAATTTTTTTAAAATAAACCACAAAAAACAGTAAGTGAACACTGCTCTTAAGGAAAGGAATTGGAGAGAAATATGTTGAGTGCTTTTATAGTGTTTTCCTAATTGTTAAATTTGTATTTAGTAAAATGTTATTTCTCACTAATGCTGGTTACTCTGTTTCTTTAAACATGACCTTTATTATCTTGATTAACTGTGCTATATTTTATAGTGAGAAGCTGTTACTGCCAGTTTTGGTTAGGTAGTTTTATAGTCTGTTGCTGTAGAAATTTTGACATTTATATCTCTATACAGAAGAGACATAACTTTAGGTTGAATTTAATATCTGTAAATCTTGACATGAGTAATAAACTAAACCTGAGTAGGAGACTACTTTTATTATGCTTTAAATAGTATAACTGTTACCCTCTAATTTAATCAACTAGAATAACTATCCTATAAATATTCATCATCATGAACATAAATTCCTGGCTTTCTTTTAATGAATTTAGGTGATTCACAGAAGGTGAGGAATTAAAAATTATCTTAATATGATTGTTAGATGTTTCTATTTTTCAGGAATTACCTGTTTGTCTTGAAAAAAATCGCAGAAGCAGCTTACCTTGAAGAAGGTCAAACATACTTATTTACAATGAATGAAAATTGGTCATATTATATTCCAGCTGGAAGACACAAGAGATGGACAAGACAGGAAATGTTGCTCTAGACCATATTATGGGAATCTCCACTTTTGTGAGTACCTGAGGAATTAATGTGGAATTTTTTAAAGACTATTAGATGCTTGTGGCTGTACAGAAATGCTGGTTTCAATCAATATGTTTTGTAAGTGGATACTTATCAATTTATATTTATCTCTGTAATAAAATTAATTAAACCTTTAACCCATAATTTCAAAACAGGAAGTTTATTTTACTTTAGTTTTTTTTCCCCAAGGATCAGATTATTCTTTATCATGTGTTTTATTTTTAGAAATATAATCACTAAAAAAGCTGGGGGGCTTTTCATTTTCCAGCATAATCTCTTGTATATGCAGAGGATTTTCTAAGAAGCTGTCGATTATTCAACAGAGACTCTCACCTTGTGTTTCAGCAAAACAAATTTAATTGGGTAAGAGAGACTGACAGGTGTAACCTCATGCTAAGTGTGTAAGAGGATATTTCCTCTTGATAATGACACAGACCTCCTGTCTTGTCTTTAAACTGATAACCTATTGCTATGCTAATGAGTAGAGATTGGCTATGGACTTTGGCTGACAAAGAAATATCAGTCTGGTTAAAATGAAAGACACAATGCTACAAACACTGTGATGCTAAATGGGGGGAGGGGGGAGAAGGGTTTCCTTTCTATTTACCAAAAAAAACCCCACACAACAAACAATCAAACAAACAGAAACAGCCCCTCAATAATTAAAAAATAGCTTTTAAGATCTAAGTTTAAGAAGGAAAGTAAAAGAAGATCTCCTTGAAAAGCTACACTTGAACCTCTCTGAATGCACAGCCTGAATACTGTAGTTGCACTTAAACATAACTAAGGGACAACTACAATTCTATAGTGCTTTTATTAGCTTTTTCTGGTTCCCAAAATTATTTCTCAGTGTAGCTTACTCCAGATTTTTGGAGATTGTGCCTCTTTCATTACAACAGCTTTAAAGGAATCCCTTCAAACATTCTGAGTTCAAGAAACTAAACAAAAGAATTGCCCAAATTTCTGTTGGTGATTAATGTTTAATGGAATATTTAGATTTGTAGTGTGATCTTTAAGAAGGTAGGATAACTGACTGAGGCAAAACTAGATAATCATATAGGTCAGGATCTTCAAAGTCATTCAGATGTGCTGCGGGGGGTGGGGGGAGGGGTGTTGTTTTTGGGGATTTTTAATTCTTGATCTTTTATGTGGTGACCTTAAATGAGTTGAACTTTTTTGGTGAGAAAATCAGACTTGCTGCTATTTGAAAATAAGCTTACTTAAATGTTCCAAGTTTTTTGTATAAATCCTTATTTCTACTCTGTTTCTTCAACATTTTTCCCTTCTATCACCTTTATTTTATTTTGTTTAACTGGACTGCTTGTCTTTCTGTATTTCCAGCTGTTTCTTGTTTCTTCCTTGCTGATAATTCATTCTTTAATCTTGTTGATCTTGTGTTATTCAAATTCTTTGATGGTCTTTCATGATCTCTTCTGTAACACTGGATCATGCTAACCTCAAATACTTCTTTCCTTATTGATATGGTTTAGTTTCCTTTCACATTAAACTTCAGTATTGCTTCAGAATAATTTTGTATTCTGATGAAGAAATGGAGTCAAAAGTATCTGACAATACCTGAAAAATTAAAATAATCAGAAATTTGGTCATTCTATCCATTGTGAGTAAATTATACACTTAAAAATATCATTTCCTTTCTGAGTTTTACATGCCTGGCTGTGGGACAAAGATGAAGCACAGCTGAAAGTCTACCAGTGGGGCACTTAAGAAAAAGTAAGTGCTACCTGATTATTTATAGATTTATGAGTACTTTAAACTCTGAAGTGTGGAACTCCTGTTTCATACCACCATTACACATTGTCTCATTAAGAGTGACAAGGATGATTATGGAATGTTCTCCTGGAAAAGAGTTGATGGCTGAATAACATATCACCATAAAGTGACATCTTAGAAGCTCACATGAAAGAATTTACTGCACCTGGCTGGAATGGAGTTTACTTTCTTCATGTCAGCCTGTATGGTGGTGTGCTTTGTATTTGTAATTAAAGCAGTGTAGGTAATGCGTCTACGTTTTCATTATTTCTGAAGAGCTCTTGCAAAACATCAAGGCATTTTCTCTTCACTCTGCACTGCCCCCTCGAGTGAGTTTTGTCTGAAATGGACTGGATTTTCTTCGACGACACTGGTAAAATGCTGTGTTTGGATTTGTGACCAAAACAGTGCTGATAATACTTTGACGTTTTACTTATTGCTGAACAGTTTATAAAACATTGAGGCATTTTTTGCTTCTCTTGCTGCCCCACAAGTGAGTAGACTGGGGATGAGCAAAAAGTTGGGATGAGGACACAGCTGTGACAGTTGATCCCACATGAGGAAAAGGATATTCCGTACCACATGACATCATGGTCAGAAATAAAAGCTGGGAGAAGGAGTAAGCAGAGAGGGATGTTTGAAGTTATGGGGTTTGTCTTCCCGAGTAACCATTATGCATGATGAAGCCCAACTTTCCCGAACAGGCTGAACACCTGTCTGCCCACGGGAATGGTTTCCTTGTTTTGCTTTGCTTGCATGTTGCTTTGCTTTGCTTGCTTTCCTTGTTTTGCTTTACAACTACCTCTATCTCAACACATGAGTTTTTTCACTTTTACCCTTCTGATTTGCTCCTCCAACCCACGTGAGGGGGGTCAGTGGGCAGCTGTGGGGGCTGAGCTGCCTTCTGGGGTTAAGCTACACCACCACCCTTCCCCACAGAATAAAAGCTGGGGATGGGTAAGAGTCTGTGAGGAAACACAGTCAGGACAACAGACCAGAACTGACCAAAGGAATATTTAATACCACACAGCATCAAAATCTCAGGGAAAGGAGGACAAAGAGCTGAATTTTGTGGTAAAGGAATTTTCTTCCCACGCAGCCATGACCATTGTGGAGAGCCCCCCTTCCAGGAAGAGCTAAATATCTGCCTGCTGATAAGTGGTGAATAAATTCCTCTTTCCTCTTTGTCTCCATGATCAACTTTTTCTTTCCTTGTTAAACTCCTTAATGTTTTAAACATGAAAATGTCTTGATCCACAGGTATTTTCACTTTCCTTCTATTTTCCCCCTGTCCTATGGTTGAGAAGTAAACAGGTGTATGGATGTTGGCTGTTGGCCAGGTAGGACCACCACAAGTATAGAAGATAAACAGGAGTGAAAAACTTTCTCTTCTGCAAATTCTTTCCTTCCAACTCTCACAAAGTAAAACACAATTAAACTGTATGCTGTATTCTTCAACTGTATTGTTTGTTGTGCATTTAAAGCTATGAATACATTATATTCCTTTGTTTTTTCCACGTCATAAATAGTGGCTGCCTCATTAAATCCCTGATTTTCTCAGGAAAATTAAAGCAGGTTAGAGTACACAGACAGTATTGTGAAACAATCTAGGAACATTTTTATTTATTCACAACCAAATGGGAGGAAAATCTGACTGTTAAAAGGAGAACGTTGATTTCTAGAATTTTTTTCTCCCTAAAACAAAATGTATACGTAGAAATGTGGCATAGAATAGTTCATATTTAATGTCTCCAAAAAATACTACCCATGTTTAGAGCTGTGACCTAAAAGAATAAATAGAAATGGTCCAATTTATCAATTTCTTATACAGGTTTAGAGAAATACTCTGAATTTAGTTAAAAATACTTATTTTCATTTTGATAAACCATAGGCATACACATGCGTATAGCTATTTTTCAGATGTAGGTCTGATGAAAAGTTGATCTTTTATCTGAAATCATCGGTAACATTTCCTGTCTGCCTACTCTTTCTGACAACAAGATTTAATTGGAGGTATTTATTTCTTTGTACTCACTTTTTATACACTTTCGAAATGTAACTGCGCCTGGTTCCAGTGAACTAAACTTATTTCAGTAGAAAACAAATACTTTTATTTTCTTTGGGGGGAAAAGTAATACTGTTAAAATAGAAATTTTTTTCCAGTTACCTTTAATTTTTACATAATTAATTTATACTATTTTCTCTTTTTGCACTTTTTTCTTTCATTCTTATTTTTTTCTGTTTCTTAATGCCTATATTCTAACTATTGAAGAAATACCTACTTGTTTTTTTGTGACTAAGCAAGCTATCGAAATTCGTAGACATTGTTGTCGACTTCAAAATTTCAAAAAAATATTCACGTCTTTGAAGAGAACCTGGTGTGACAAATTGGATTAGCACTTGTAACCTGTCTGATGGTCTCTCAAAGGGGATGTAACAAAAACCCATTTACTCACATTCATCCATGTGGTAGGCCTCCCATATTCTCTGTATATATCTTCCCTCTGTCTCTCACTCTTTCACTTTATAACTGTGGAGAAGGTTTAATATTCCTCTATTTTTAGAGAGGTTCATAATTAGGATAGCTATTCCTTTTTCCATTTACTCTACCGCAAAAATTGCCACTCTTTTCATATGGTCTGCCACTCAAGTGCAAAGAGCTACACAGTCATGAGAGAGACCACATTACGTGAAAATGGATTCTTTTTTTCATTCAAGAGTTTATTGATCTTCAAGGACAACCAATTTGTGCCAGCTGTCATCTCTTCCTGTTAAAATTATTAGTTTTCACCCTACCCTGGTAACTTCCTTTTGGATTGTCAAAATTTGTCAGCTACCTCCTGTGACCATTTCAAATCTAATTTAGGTGAGGAGAAAGTCCAGAATCCCATAATCCACTCTGCTTTAACATACAAAGAGTACAGAAGATGCTTAGTTTCCATTACAAAAAGAAATTATCTCCTGTGGAGAACAGAGAGTTTCGAGTGAAAGCTGCCTCTGCTAGGATAAATTCAATAGGAGGTTGTTGATACAGTGATTCACTACATTATGAAATTTAAACTGTTATAAAAAGGACTAGAAGATGGCAAATGGGGCTGCTTACAGCCTAATTCATCAGCAGAGTCCCTTCTACTACTAAATAAGTCAATGTTAATCCTAATGGTACAGTCAATATGGGGAGAATTGCCTCATGCAACACTTAACACTTTTTTTTGTCAAATCAGCAATCTCAGCCTAGTATTGGTTACGTAGAAATAGAGGGCATAGCACAATAATCACAAAAATATTTAAAAGGGCTGCCAATATCTCCATTTTGCCTGAAATTAGACACCTTCTGATATCCATTTCAAAACAAGCTTTAAGATTTAAAGTTCTGGTTACAATGAATTCTTACCATGTTTAACTGCTTTAAGTGGTAAGCATTTTTTGAACTATAGTTCACAAAGCAAGTCTCAGACTGTGTGCAAAGCAATTAGTTCTGGAAAGAAACCCTGCATCAAGAGAGTTAATATTGTTTTTCCTTGAGGGTTTTTACAATGGTAATGAGATCAGTAATTCATTTGTCTAAGAATAAAAAAGACTCATTTAATCAGAATGTCTTGACTATAGTAGTCAAAAGAACTCCTTGGACTAGAAATTTGCTTTTCTAAGTCCTCTTCAGCACAGAAAAATCTATTTTATCCCTTTCTTCTTGTCAGGATTTTTTAGGGTTCAGAGAACCTAAAATAAAATTTCAGTCTTCATTTTTGGCAAGAGTAAACCTCATCCTGCTTTGCCTTCCCTCGTACAAATTAACATAATGGGTTGGTCTCTGCACTGTTGTCAGAAGCAAAGTGCACTGTTTCAAGCTTCACTTGTATGACAGCCATTCATTCCTTAGATCACATTCAGAATAGTGATAGTTGCTTGTATCAAATCATTTGGGCAGATTTTTTAAAAAAAAATTTAATAAGATCATGGAACTTTGTAAATTCCATTTGCCTTACCCAAGAAAATAAAAACACTCACATAACTACGTATTTCTGTGGTTTGGATTTGGACGGGACTATATTGTTCCTACTTGGACTCTTCCCTGGAGCCTAAAATATCATGGGAATAAATGTTTAACCATATATTTTTAAGGTCAGATCAACAGTCTGGACAGCTACTCAATGGACCAGCATTCATTCTTAGATTATCTTCCTTCCTTTGCTACACACAATGACCACAGATCCCATCTTGTAAATACACTTCTCTTTTAGAATCCTTCTCTAGTTAAGTTACTTCTGTTGCCTTTTCTCCCCCACTTGGAATTTTTTTGTGTGACTTTACTGTGTTTTTGTGCCTGTTGCATTGATTTCTGGTCTAAATCTCATCTTAGAATATGGCATTTTTTTCCTACACTATTTCAGAAAACTTGTAGATTTTTCCATTAAAGTATTTCTCTTCAAGTTTTTCAGACCCTTGAAACTGACTGTGCATTTTGCCCTCAAAATGGCAACTGTATTAAGTAGTAAATACAAAATTTATGTCATTTTAAAAAACCAACAAAACCCAAAAAACAATGCCCCAAACCTTTACTAATAAATTAAGTGAATTATACTTTAGTAGCACAAAAGATGGAGAATGTAGAGGGAAACAGTTTACAGCTGAGATAAAGATATTTCCAACCACTCAAGTCTTCAGAAGCTGCTTCACATTGTTTGCATACTGCTGTGCTCGTGATACGTGGTGATTCCTTAAGGATTCTTGAGTATCACCATGTTCCTGGCCTTGTTTGTTTCCAAGAGCCTTCTCCATCTTTTGGCAACTTCAATTATTTTACCTACAGCCAGTCTCCCCTAGCTCAATAAATTATTTCCCTGACCGTTCCTAAGAACTCCCTCACCTAATGGGTAAAAAGTCAAATCTTTCAGATTCACCACTAAGCAAAGAGAAGAAATCCTGCCCTCATTCTCTCAGTGTATGAATTAAAATATTTTTAATTTTCCTTTCTTTCTTTTTCTTTATTTCTCTCTTTCCTTTCTTTCTTTCTTTCTTTCTTTCTTTCTTTCTTTCTTTCTTTCTTTCTTTCTTTCTTTCTCTCTCTCTCTTTCTCTCTTTCTTTCTCTTTCTCTCTCTTTCTCTCTCTTTCTCTCTCTTTCTCTCTTTCTCTCTTTCTTTCTTTCTTTCTTTCTTTCTTTCTTTCGTTCTCTCTTTCTTTCTCTCTTTCTTTCCTTCTTTCCTTCTTTCTTTCTCTCTTTCTTTCTTTCTTTCTTTCTCTCTTTCTCTCTCTTTCTCTCTTTCTCTCTTTCTCTCCTTCCTTCCTTCCTTCCTTCCTTCCTTCCTTCCTTCCTTCCTTCCTTCCTTCCTTCCTTCCTTCTTTTTATCTTGCCTGGCTGCCTGCCTTCCAGAAATTATAGTAACAAACTTAGAATACTAGATATTTAGTTTCCCTACCTCAGCATGTCTTGACAATTTCTTTACTTCCTTTCTCCTTCTTACAGTTCTCTAGCCCATCTCCAACAGATAGTAAGCAAGTCTAGATGAAACCGCTGTACATGTTGCCTCCCCTCAGTCAAGGTGAGATGGCTAATTATGTACTTATATGTATATATGTGTATATATATATATATATATATATATAAATATGACTTGTTCTAAGTGAGAATAACAAAGTATTCTTATATGAATAAGTAGAATATTAATTGCTTCCTCCCTCATCCCCTTTTCCAAATTAATGATTCTTTCCTCTTCTTGCCTGTCTGATGTGTCCCACAGAAATCTTCTAAAGACATAATGATAGAACTTTGCAAATTATGTGTTATAATAAACACTTATTTTATAATGACCTAATTAAATTCAACACATTAACTAATTGGGATCTTTCTGTAAACACCAAATGTTACACAACAGATACTAAACCTTGAAAAAAAGGTACTGAGCTTCAGCTAAACATGTCATTTTAGGGGACTTTTTCTGATATCATATTATAGAATTTAGCACATTAGCTTAGTTGCAATGAAGAGTTGAACACAATCAGAAGACTTGGAATGTGCAAAAGAGGAAGGTTACAAATAGAAAAGTGTCTATGTACACAGAGATCTTACATATGTATTTTAACTTCTGTGCTTGAATTTCAGATCCAGGGTAGAAAGTGAAATATATTTAAACACATGTATTTTATTAACTCATATTTTCAAAAGCCAAGAGAAAGTATCTCTTGTATCAAACTAATATTTATTTGTGCTAAGTCCTTATCCCTCTATTTTACTTTTGCTTTTTCCTTTCCTTTATTGTTATTTCTCAATATATAGGAGTCTTTTTTACTGCCAATACTAAAATCAGCTTCTTGGATGCCCTTATGCTTCATTGTTGTATTCTATGCCTCATAAATTACAGATGTTTTAAAACTAAGAACAATTTAAAAAAATAAAACAAGTGTCTAACATGCCAAAAAACAAACCTGTTAATAAAGAAAAGCAGGAGCTTTTTTTTCTATAACGTAGAAGTTTTTGTCCTTTTCAAATCAGTGTTTCACATGAAAATCATACATTTTATATTACTTGCTCCTTTAAATGTCCTTGCTTAAGTAAAATAGGCTATTAATAAAACAATATAAGACTAGAAAGAGCTCCTAACAGCTCATTTAACACTTACAGTAAAAATTATAAGTACTGTTTCTGATTTTATATATCCAAATAAAGTGTAATTCAGTGACGGAAAATGTTTTAAAAAATAGCTAACCTTTCTGAAATCTTGATAAATATTAACTTAAAAATGTCTAGCAGCAGTTCCTGTTCTCTTTAGTGCCAGGAAAGAATTTGACAGACTAAGGAAGGATTATCTATTTAATGCACTGGATAAATTTGGATCCAGAAACCAATTTTGTAAATGGATTAAATGCTTACTCATAGAAGCATGGCTTACTGGGCTAAGTATCAGGACTGAAATCCCCCAATCCTTAAACAACAGCTCTGAATCTTTTTCACCTCCTTCTTCTTCCTTCAAAAGGATGGATAGTTCACAGTGGTAATCTGTCTCCAGCTGAGACCTTTGTTTGCACAGAATTCAAGGTTACTGACAGTATGCACTCTCTATGATTTTTTCCTTCCCTTCCCTTCCCTTCCCTTCCCTTCCCTTCCCTTCCCTTCCCTTCCCTTCCCTTCCCTTCCCTTCCCTTCCCTTCCCTTCCCTTCCCTTCCTTCCCTTCCCTTCCCTTCCCTTCCCTTCCCTTTTTTCCTTCCCTTCCCTTCCCTTCCCTTTTTTTTTCCCTCCTCCCTCTTCCCATTCCCACACCTTTGTGCACCTTTTCACAACTTTCCTTTCCCTTTTAATTCTGATGTGATTTATTTTCCTTCATTTAAATGAGATCTTCAGAACCTTAATACAAGTTAAATAGCAGTATTAATACTAGTATGCCCAGCTCTAAACACTATGGAACCATCAGGGAATATCAGAGCTATAATACATTCCTGCTGTTTGGTTTTTACAGCTGAGAAGTTCTAAACTGAAAGGATTTGGGGTAGCTATAGATCTTTGTGGAATGAAATTCTTGTTGGGAACTTTGGATTTGTTAATCCTTTAAAATCGTAATAAATACTTGGAAGACATATTTCTTCAAAAGCAGAGAAGAGGGAGCCTCTAGAAAGGCAGAAATTACTTCTAATTTAAAGATAAAAAATGTCTTTATCTGTTGCCCAGCAGATTAAAGTAATATTGTGACTATTCAGTATTTCAGGAAAGAAAAAAGGAAACCAAAGGAATGGTTAGCATATTTAATCTTCCAATCCTATTTAAAAATTAAATCATACTGAAGTAGGACTAAAAGTCAGAAAATAAGGGGAATTGTGAAGAAAAAGTGGTGAGCATTAGCTGTTTTTCAAGGTTATTCAGTTTAGCAGAGCAAAAGTGCTAATTTGTTAATTTATATGTACAGAATTCTAAAATACCGCCCTTGCAAAGTGAGGATTTTTTGGCTTATGTTTTTCTTCAAATCTTTAGTTGATGGCTCTACACATGAGAGGACAGAAGAGTATCATTCACAAAATATGGTGTGGCAAAAAAATTCCTGCAGACACTTTTAGTTGGTTTTGCCTACTATTGCGGACTAGGAGAAGGAGCGGGCAAGCAAACCTTGTAACTCTAAAAGAACACCATAATCTAACAAGAATATTTTTACTGGCAGGCACAGGCTATTTTGTATCTCATAACTTCTGGTACAAAATGTTGTCAATTTTTTCACAAGCAGCCTTAAATCAAAGGCAGACCAGGTGTCAGCAGTAGAGTTTTGAAATAAATCATAGGACATGATAGATACTACTAACAGCAGGGACACTGTGGGTAATGTTAACAAAATTGCCCATTAGCACTGCACAATATTCAGAAAGAGTACAAGGTTCTTGAATATGTCAGTGAAACTTGGGAATCACAAGATGAAATTTCTTAAAAGTGGTAAAACCAAATGGTGCAATATTTGAAAGTCTAAATCTAGATTTTGAGAGCAACAAATAATGGCTGGATGCAAGCATGAGAGCAACATTAGAAAAATAAACAAAAAAAAAAAAGTCAATTAAATGAAGATTGGATGATAAATAGCATAAAATCTGTCATCTTTGTGATTCTGCAAAGTTATATTCACTTAGATGTTATTCTTTTTGATGTCAAATTAATTTTTCTCCTGACAAATGCTTCATTCACTTACACATCAGGGAATTACAGATGATGAGAAACACACTAGCAAGGAGTTATGTTTTTGAATTTCATCTAAAGTTAAAATGGATTTGTGGCATATTTCTGTCATTCTACATCTCGACAAAATTAATGGATGTATCACCATCACATTATGGGCTGTCCACATCACCCCAAGACCACCATTCTGTATTTTGTGAGTCCATGTATTGGTGCAAGACTTATTATCCTTGTTTAAGCAGTTTCAAAGAATCAGCTGCGAGTCTTGATAAAAGAATTACAACAGCAGCTGGTAGCTTCCAAGTACATGCATTCCCTTCAAAGACATTTTCGATGGTACAAGATGCTTGGAAATTGTCTTTATCACAAATAGAAGGGTGCTGGCTTTCTCAGTAACAAATATTTTTCTCTGATCTGCATTCTGCAATTGTTCCAGAGGACTCTCCATGGTCAGCAGAGGAGCACCTTTAAAGAACATCAAAAGCAATTATCTACTGAAAACCTACACGAGCATTGGTTTAAATTGCTGTTGCTTGAATGAGACTGACAGAGTCAGATAAAATTCCCTCTATAAAATACTAAAAATACTCCTTGTATGGATTAGCATATACAGTAGATACTAGTTTTGTTATGGGCTTTTAAGGCAAAAAAATTAATCTATCTGTGACCTGAAAAGTACAACACCTCCCTCCCCACCCCCAAAAAAAAAAAAAAAAAAACCAGAACAGTACTGGAAACAAAGACCAGAAGGATATTTAGGATAGTTGGCTCATTCTCCCTTCTCAAAAGAGAGTGAGATTTAGTAGTGGCAATAATTTCGTAGGCATTATAGGGGAGCAAAAAACATTGAAAATGAGGCTGAAGTCTGTTCATGGTAATAACATTTGTTAACAAAACATTGTTCAGGATATAAGCTGTTAGAATCATAGCCTTGCAGATTAATTCAGATAGGCAGAAATCTCTGGAGCAATCCCCTTGTCAAACCAAGGTCAACTTCAAAGTCAGACATAACTTTAAATTTAGATCAGATTCCTCCATGTCTTTTTGAATCTTGAGCACCTCTAAAAATGGATGTTCCACAGTCACTTTGAGTATCCTCATAGTCAGAGAAAAAATCTGTAATTTACAGAAAGAATTTGTAATACTTAATGAAAACACCCCTTATTTCCTCCTCCTTTATTACTGATAGTGCCATTTTTTGATTCCTTAGTAAAGGAATTGCATTTACTTTTCCTCTACAGTTCCAGATACCTACATACTTATAGATGATAGAAAAGTCCAATGTATTCATTCCATGGAGCTCAGTGACCATAATTCTGGATTTCTCTTTTGAGAATAATCTTCTTCTTGCTATCTGCTCTCTTTACTGCATAGGACAAGAATGAGAAAGAGGAAGACAAAATCAAACCCTACAAAACCTCATATGATAAGAAACTATTATTATATGTTATACTGTCAAGTTCTTATTGATCCACTTAAAGGCACATTGACCTTTAATATTAATGTGCTTAGCTACAAATGTCATTGGAAAATACTATAATACTTAATCTTCAGTGACATAAAATGTGCATGACTACTATGAACAAAACCACAGGCAGTAGTGAAGAAATGTAACCTTAATTACATCATCTACTTGTCAGGAAGCTCTCAGCATTTGCTATTATGAAAAATGGAGATTAAGGGTATTACCAGGCCAAAAGGATACTGTTTTTCATGGAAAGATATTACTTTGAAATAAAAAATAATTAGATTTTTGTTGCAGACAGGAAAGGTGGTTAAATTATACATGTTTATTTCAAAAGATTAATATCAGGATGCTCTTGATATATAATGAGAAGTAACAGCATGATAGTTTACAACAGTAAACAGAAAAGAGTTTATTGATCATTTTATCTGCCTGTAATTTATTTTCTTACAGGATATAAAATACAGCTTAGAAGGCATAACCTTTATTCAGAGGAGATGCTGAACAGAAACACCATTATCTGTGCACAAACTGACTCCAAAACCACATTTTTCAAGAGTTAGAGGCTCTTAAAATGTGGAGATTTTTGGACTGTGCTGGGTGCAGGTGCCCAGATGCTGGCAACAGGGTGCTTCAGGGGTGGCCTCCATAAGAAGAAGCCACAATTTCCCCATGCCTGACACAGCTGGTTCCAACAGAACCACCACAGGGCACAGCTGAACCCAGCAAGCCACCATGGCAGCACCTCTGGGAAAAAATATTCAAGAACTAGTAGAAAATGCTGGAGGGAGTGCAGGGGGTGTGCTGGAACAACACTCATCTCTTCCCCTTGGGCCACACTATGACCTCAGAAATATTCATTAGGCCTTGGCTTTGATGAACAGCACCTGGGCTAAGCTGCTCTTGAGCTTATCAGAGACACTGTGTGTTCCCAAGAGCTTGTGCTGTCCAACAAGCCCCCTTTAAACTGTCGGTCAGTTCCAGGACTAAGTTTGGCAAGGGGGTCCATTCTGAACTTTGTGAGTCAAAGGATATTCTCCCTTATTCCCTTTTATCCTTACCCTTTCCTACCCTTACCCTTTTTCCATCCCCAGCTTCTGCATAGATCCCTTTACACTGACTTTAATTTTAGATTGGTTGATTTTAGATTTTAGTCTGATTTTTCTTTCTGGGCCTTAAACATGTAGTAAGTAATAGAGTAAACCTTGCCAATGAACTTTGTCATGCTTTCACTTTAATATTAAACTACTTTTGTCAATATCTTTACTGGTGATTCTTTGAGTGACTTGAAATGCTTAATTGCAATGGGGGAGAGAAAAAAGCTACAGGAGAGAAAAAAGTTGTGAGAGAAGGTGAGAGAAGAAGGAGAAGGAGAGGCATCCACTGGAGCAGGTGAAAAGTGGCAGGAGAAAGGAGCAGGAGAGAGAAATTGCTGTGTACTGACTACAGCCTATCTGACCACATGCTAGTCAGTTGGGGGAGAGGTAGAAGAGTCTGGAGGGAAGCTGAGCTTGGGACAGTGGGGAGGTCAGATATTGCTTTAGTGTTCTTTTCATTTGTCTCTACCTGAGCCAATTCTAATTGGTAATAAATTAATTTTCCCCAAATCAAGTATGTTTTGTCCATGACAGCATTTAGTAAACAATCTCTTTCTGGTTTTCTTCCCTTGTCCCACAGAGGAGCGGCAGCAAGCAAGCAGCTGGTTGAGAGTCTGGGCCTTAGTCAAGGCTAACCCACCACACTGGCTGAGATGGGGAAATTATGTTTCCCTTATCTAAAATTTCTTCTCTATTTTATGTCTAAAAACAATTTTTTTAAGACTACACATGGAATGTTGAGCTAGTTAACTGCTGCTTCTAAGCCAAAAGTAAAACCCAAGAGAGGTGACAGGTCTTTACATTGCAGTGGTATTCAATGGATGCATGAACTTACTGAAGGAGTTCAGACTAAGAAACTGTTTGGATTACCAGTGCTGATTTGTTTTGGTTTTGGTTTTGTTTTTTAAATTGCATGTAACTTTATTTTTCTTATTTTTTCCTCTTCATATCAATGCATTTATACATGTATTAATATAGTCTGAGGTGTCAATATGAAGTTAAGAATATTGCCAATGACTGACATCTTGTTTCATATTGCTGAAAGACTTAGAAAGTACTCAGTTAACACTACAAGGCAGTCATTCCCAGTGATCTTTGGGGTTCCCTTCCAACTCAGTATATTCTGTGATTCTGTGATTGTGATAAAATTAGAAAGAAAACGAAATAAAATAAAATAAAACTAAAATAAAATATAAAACTGTTGAACGCTGCTAGGTCAAGGTAAGGAAGCAATTAGATTAAATTATAATGGCAGTTGAAATGATAAATAGATTACAATCAGGTGAAACATACTGAAACTCACTGTCTGAAAGATGGGATGTATGACTTGTTGCAGGGTATCAAAAAGATATGCAATCTGCTCAAGTTCAGTGGTGTGTAAATGTGGTATTCACAATCTGCATATATTTCAAACAACAGCACTGATCATGTGTTTCATTTTTTTGAAAATGATATTCAATGTATACAGAGAAGCTAGCAGTAGAAACATTCACCCACTTATTTTTCATCCACTCTTCTGAACTATTATGTTGTTATGACAGATAGAAAGGATTACAAGGAGACATCAAGTTTAAAGTAGCAAATATCATTTTCTTAAAGCAGTATCATAAGTCATAGTCCATTATATGATACAGTACAGAATGGAGCTGAACCTAGTGAGGGAAAGCTACACAATCTAATTAACTTTATTCCAAATGTTCCTGTCATTTTTAATAAAGAAAACCATAGAGACTTATAAAACTCATTTCATGATTTAATGATACCAGAAAATCACAAACTGAGCTAATATAAATTGCTGTATATAAAAGCTTTCATTCAGCTTTGTTAAAACCCCAAATCTCTGATAAACAATTTTTCAATTAAAACATTCAGAATGAAAATTATATTCATAAATATGTACAAGAACACAGTTACATTTGCTATACTGCTAATGTCAGTTATGTGAAAATTAAAATTACTGATAGCTTTTAACAGACAAATGAGGTTGTTAGGAAGACCTATTAGACTATAGGAGAATTGTTAGAGATGATTATCCACTTGTTAACGATGTTGTGGAATTTTGAAGTATTCTCAAGGATAATTTCTTGCTTTCCCTAAAAGGGGGGTTTCTTCTTTGTTTTTTTAGTCACTAAACCTAATCATTTCCAGTCTAGAAATGGAAACTAGTTACACCCTAGAGCCAGTGGTATACTTAAGGCACACAATCAGTGACATTATAATTAGAGGAGCAGATGCTCAGTTTTCCCACTGAGTTCAGCGGTTCTGAAAATCCCTTCTGTTTCTGAAAAGCCATTCTCTTTGTCACAGTAGATAGAGGAGACCCTGAGCTTCAGAACAGCTTTGAAAATGTTGGACTAAAGTGTCCCTCCTTCACTGTCAGAGGCTATAATCTTTCACATTGTATCAATGATTCCTTCCCTTTCTGTGTAACATTAGAATTTCAGAGATCAAACCCTATCTGAGCTTACTGAACAATCAGAAATGAAAAGCTGTGTTTCAGTCATGGTATCTAACATGGAATTCATTTGTATGGGGATATGTCCATGAGGTATGGGAGCAGGGGTAGCAGATTCACTTATGTTCACTCCATTGCTTCTCATTCAGGGCTAAGACATGCCCTAGCTATAAAAACAGGACCAAAAGGAAAAATTAGACATAGGTTTATATTTGTATTATTCATACTATACATATTTTATGCCGTTATTCAATCAACTCAAGCTTCTGGATCTGGTATGGAAAAGTAAATTGGTGTGCTATAATTACCACTGCTCTATGATCAGGTAAAGAATGCTGGGAATGAGACATAGTATTATTTTTCCCCAATAACCCTAATATCACAGTCTGTGATGTTGCCAGTTTCAGCAGGAAAATTCTCCAGTGACTTGCCATTGCAGTTAAGGAGTAAATTCCTACTTCCTTTTCATAGCAAAGAGGAAAATGGAAAGGACTAAACTTCTCTGAAGATGAGTGCCTCCTATTCTTGATTGAAAATCTTTCCTATCTTTCATTTTAGTGATCCCTTTTCACTCCACACAACTTTTGGCATTACTGATTCCAGCTGTCATTTTTCACTATGACTATTAGGGAAGAGAAACACACAGTCCCAGAAAGCACTCTGTGGTGCCACATACGACCCACCTGGCAGCAGCCTAGAAAAGGTTAATGAAAACTTTAATTATTAATCCTTGGTATGAAAAAGACAATTAGAAACAAGTGCTGCAACAGACTATATGAGCAGCAGTCTCAGGAGGAGCTGTTGAGATTTTAAGCTATGATGAAAATGTACTATGGGATGAAAATAATCTGCTAAGTAAAGGAAGAAAATCCACAGAAATCATGGAAGATAAGAGATATAACTATACTCCTGACACTTATCTTGACCTCTCTGACAAGACACCTGAAGAAGAGTAAAGGCTTTGTTTTTACTTCCAAGAGATGTAGAAAGGAGCTGAGGATAAAGGCTCTGAAACTGACAGATAGCTATCTTGCATTTGTGAAAATCCTAACTAATTCTGTTATCTGAAAGAGAAGGGTCGGTTCTTTGCACGGATGGAAAGATCACATATATATATTGGAAAGACTGCTGTACCAGACATGAGATGGTTGTAGCTCACTGCCATATAAAAGTTGGTTACAGATCAACCATTAATGCTCATATTGAAATTGTTGCAAACGTGCATATATTTTCGAAAAGAATAAGGTACTAATAAATATTTAATAACTTGCAATTAGACATTTTGACCAAAAATGTTGTTCAGATAAACAAGAGTAAGCATTTATTGTTGACTGATGGGATAGGATTTTACCTGCTATGATTAAAAAAAAAAAAAAAAAAAAAAAGAGATAAATATAGTAATTTCTACCTTTAAATATAACAATTGCTACCTTTAAATATTGTTTGGTGGGCATATGTAAGAAATTGAAACACTTACTTGAAAGTCTAAAACCTAGGGTCATACACTGACTCTTATTTAGCTTGAAAGTGCCACTTTGGCATCTGGTCTCCATTTCTAATGTACAGCAACTTTTACGCTTCCAGGTAAAACATTTTCTAGAACTCTGATGCAAAGCATTTTGCAGATGTTTAATAAGAATACATTGCGAATGTATATCTGAATGCAGGAATCTTAAAATTAATAGATACAATCTGCAAAGCTCTTAAACCGACTTTTGTAACCATAAGTTACTGCAAATTTTCTAAATAAATTTTCAGAATTGCCTGGTACTTCTCTGAAGTATTTCAAGTTAAATTAAAGTTCGAAGGAAAAGTTTTAAGATACACAATCCTGAAACAGCAGACAGTGTTTTTCAACATGGAACATTGAAGTGTTCTAAATGAATCCTTAGCAGCAGGATGCATGAAAATATACTTCTACTCATACTGTCTTATGCCCAGACACAATTAACCATAAAGTAGATAACCACTAAGTATTGTACCCCTCTGGATGCATGCCAATATAAAAGTTTATTTGCATTCTTATTCTGATCCTCAATGTGCTTGCAACTTCTGATTTCCTACTTTTATCCTGAAAATTAATGATAAGTACAACACTGAGTAATACCAGAACAAGGCAATCTAAAATACAGCAAGGACTTTTGACCTGTTGCCTAATCTGGTGACTTTTCTGTATCATGAAGGGAAAGGGAGGGTTTGGGGTTTTTTTTCCTGCAAATGGCTGCAATGGATCTGATATATGTTTCCACTTTGATAATTGAGCATTGCTAGTTATTCCCTGAATTTGGCCTTTCCTATTACCTGGACAAATCACTTTGTAGTGATGTCACACAACTGTAGAGATTTTTTTAAAAAATCAGGTAGTTCAAATATATTTAAGTGTATAGCATATGAAACATCTTTCTTTTTTAACTTAATGGGACTTATGAATACATTTTGGTTGATCTTTCATGGTAGATACTTAACATTAGCTCTGCTATTTTTTTAGGAACAAAAGTTACTCTAACTAATCTATGATCCCAGAAATCTTTCTAATGAATGTTACTAGCTTGCTCAAGCTTCAGCCTTCTGGCATCTCACCTGTCTTACAGGAGTTGCAAGGGAACTCCTGAAGGTTTGACAGGTGAAGCCAATTTTTAGAGTGACCTGGGGAAAATTTTCTTAAGCTAAACTGCTTAGATAACTTTAATCTAAACTTAAATTTATATACACTTATTGATATTGTTATTGTCTGATACTCTAACACAAAAAGACGACTTGAGTCAAAAAATCTTACAGACATTGTCTCTCGCTGTCAGTTTTCTGTCCTTGCCAATAATTAGAAAACTTTGCTTGGCTCTTTTTTTTAAGCTATTTATAAATACTATTTTCACTGTATTTTCTCTGATTTGTATGTTGTGCTTCATGCTGAGTCTCAGATTTTCCTATCATCGGGCCTACATAATTTTCTAAGTTTGTGTACTCTAAAAGCATACTCTAGAAACACATTCTAAGCATCAGTATGTTTATTATACTTATTCCTGCTTTTGCTAGCTTTTGTGATCTATTTGTTTAACATTTTACAACCAGAGCACAAACATATTAATTTTAGAAGGTGTCTGTTATGTTATTGAAAATAGAGTTTCATCTGAAAGATATTAAGAAGTAATCTTGGAAACTTCATCTGATGTTATTGAAAATGGTTTCATGTGAAAAATATTAAAGAGTAATCTTGGAAACATTGAAATATCTTTAATTCAGATTGAAATAATTACAAATAATCTAGAAAAAGCTTCATATTTTGCCAAACCATAGTCATAGAAATAATGAAATTGAAATCAAATGAGATCCACTCAATAATTTTTCATTTGACTTTGGTCAGGCCACTTGAGAAATTTACAAGTTTGCCTTTGAAGCAATTACCTGATAATTCACGTAGCACATTTCTGTTCTCTTCTTTGTTCACGATTCTTCTATCTTTTGAAACATCTTTAATTAAAGCAAGTTAGCCACTGGGATCTTTATCTAAAATCACTTCTACTTATCTTATTTTATTCAGAGATGTCACACAATTTAAGATTGGACTCAATAAATACAGCCTTGAGGAAGTAGCAGCTGTGCTTCTTTTTCACCTGTGCCTACTTTTTGTAAAAATATCTGATTGTGTCTTTAACGTACCAAAAGCTTAGTGAATCTAGGTGAAGTCCCATGAGCCAGACAAGTATCAAGCTGCTTGCTGAATTTTACAATTGGTTAACTCAATGAGAATACAGTTATCAAAACGGAGAAAAGTGCATTTATGAGCATGTGTTGCTTCAAATTATCCTAAAAGAAATGTTAAAATCCTTTCTCATGCTCCTCCTTTCTTTCTCCTCGTCCTGACAAACCTGCACCTAAACATAATTATTAATGCCATCAACCGCTTAGTATGTACTTACTTTAAACTAGAGTTCTAAAAGATTCAAAAGACAGAACCTTAGAGTTCAAATCTTGGGGCCTCTGAGGATATATCATCAGATATCATAAATGTGTCTTTTTCTGATGTTAACATTTCCACACATAAATGGTAAAAATAACTAATCCCACTAGCTCTGGTTCATCACAGATCTCTTGGCAAGGCTGAGGCATATTAGTATATCCTACACTTCTGTTGTTACCAGAGCTAGTGGAATTAACAGTTAACAGCCACACAAAAAAAGACTTTAATGTGTTTCACTTGCATGAGAACAATGAACAGTGTCACTATGCAAACCAAATAAGGCCTTCAATGCCAAATGCTGATTTCTGTGATTTTATGACTTACAAGATTTATGCACTCATATCATGGTATCTTCTCCTTTCATAAAGGCATATGTGCTTGTGAATGATATGTGACACTTGCCATGAGTCAGTTCAAGTTTGCTTTCCTTTGAGCAACAGATCCCTTTGCTAGTTACACTCTGACCTTTGTGTAATACACCATTTTCTGGCCAAAAACATTTAACTCAGCAAGCAAATTTCACTCACACCTTCCACACAAAGCAGGGCTTTTCACTGTGCTTGAAAGGTCAAGTATTCACTTGTTTCTTTCTCCTTCACAGTAAATAAAGAATTTCAAAAACAATGTAGGATGGTTCTCAAAGAAAAGGCACTTAATTTGAGATGGAGCATTCTAAAATTATTTTGAATCAAACTTGCTTTTTCCAAAAGAAAAATTAATTGTAGCATAAAATCTATCTTTAGCAGAAGGTGAAGTGCTAAAGTAGAAGCAAATCTTGACTCCCTGCCAAAGACAGGTAAAGCAATCTTTCTCAACACCTATTTCATAAAGGTTTTACAATTTTCAAGACTCTTAATGGTGCAAGAGGTGAAAATAATGTGGAATTTCATGATGCAATAACTCAAAGAATATTTCATTTTTATTTTCTATTCTATCTCCTTCATCACTAATGGTCTTGAATTTAAGAACCAATACTTGTTAAACTTTAATATTCTGGAATTAAGCATTCATTCCTGTGATTTATTTTATTCAAAATACTGTGGATGTGGGGGTTTCCTAGGTGCTCACAGCAACAAATCAGACCCAAACAAGTCACAGGAGCAAAACACATGGGAGAACTAAAAATAAATAAGTACAGCACTGATGATAACATTTCCCAATATAAAAATTATTTATTATTTACAAAGAAACTGAGAATTAAAGCTAAAAAAGAATCAGGCACAAAGTTCTATTTTTTCGTCATCATACATCAAGTACTTATACATCAAAATATGTCAAAGGGGACATACACACACATAGATATAACAAAATATCAGTAAAGCTGTGCATATATATATAAATATATGATTTTTTAATCTCTTCAAACAAGTTATAACGAAATATATTTCTCAGAAACTTTTATAGGAAGCTGAAACTATTTGTCATGAAAAGAAAAATCTTGAAGACCTATTATTCCTGCCTTCTCTGTCTGTACATTTTCCAGTTACTTTATTAGGAGCTGTGTTAGATGTATCCAACACGATGTCCATGCCCCAAGAGTATGGCTTAATAACATGCAGTACATAAAATTTTTGCATGAAAACTTTAATTTTGAATCCTGAAATATCATTTTCAGCTGTGTGGTGGGTAATTTAGTGATTTTAATGTGACACTGATAGCATCTAATGACACCACTTGCACATCCATAGTTAACTGGGAATAAAAAAGTTGAGTCCAACAGGGACAAAGTTCTAAGCAGCAATCAGAAATGTTCTGGTGCCAGGACCTGTAAAAAACTTGCCTTTCTTTCTCAGAAGAACTGATATGATGGTAAGAACCCTGGCAAAATACAGTCCTTTTCACCCCTCATTGCACTCCCACAGTCTGTTCCCCTCTTTGTAACCTCCTTGAATGCAAATCTATTCTCAGTGACAGGAAGTCCCCTTTACTGTGCTTTTTCTGTTTCCTTCTGTTCTTACACTTGTGAACCTTTCTTAAAGTACAAGAGGGCCATTGTGCACACAGTTCAAACAAAGGCAATGGATTTGGCGTTTTCTGTGAGATTATCAGAGTGGACTTGTGAGGATAATGAAGGCTGACCTTCTCTACAGTGATGAGATCAAGGTCAGTGGAAACTGTTCTGTGGTTAACATTCATGAAACATGGACTTTGAACCTTTTTTCAAATTATCCACGCCATTATAGTTGGCCATAATACTGACAGACTTTTTGGTGTTTCCTGTTTCTTTTATTTCTACTTTCTAAATTTTATTTTGTTTTGTTGATTGGTTTGGTTTTGGGTTTTGGTGGTTTTGTTTTGCTTAAATAGTGTCCTTCTTAGTGGTGTGTCAGTTTGATTTCCACTACCACATTAGGGAGGGAAGAAAGGGTATGAAGTGTGCCTGGGCAGAAGCTAATGCTGGAGAGAAAACTGGCAGGCTTAGTATTTTATAGTTTGTTAAAAGTAGATCTCAGTCTTTGAAAAAGTGTAATTAACTTTACTGAACATGTAATAACATCTGCATTTCCTGGGTTTTTTTCCTGCCCAAAAAGATGAATTGGCGGCTATTTAGCATGTAAACATGTTTACTCTTGTTCAATAGGCTGAACACGGTAAATTGAGCTCTGATGATTGCTACTTTACATGGAATGGCACCTCTCTATGGCTCTGAATTCTCAAGAAAAAAAATTTTAACCATTCAGCAAGGAAGAAAGAACAATATCCTAATTACTGGATAGTAATTTGCAAATAATTTTTCTGTTACCATAGAAAGTGCATTTTAAGATATTGTAAACAACCATCCTGAGCATTTTTAAAGTGGAGCAGTTTTGAGTATTTGTCTTTTCTTCCAAAGAACAAAAACAAAAGAGGATGAGAGAGATGGAAGAGCCGGGAGGTATTATCAAACCATACCATTAAAAAAAATCCCCAAAACCCTGCTTAAATCTCTTAGTGAATATTAGGCTTGATTGGATGGCAAGCACTAAGGGTACACTCAGCATGAGAGCTCCAAAGTCAGCTTTACTCTTATAATAACTTTGCAGTTGTGTCATCTTTCTTACTGACCTTTCTTATGTATTCCTGACTAGAAATCAAATCACCTGGGGATGAAAGGGGATAAGGTTGGTCAAACAGCACCTGCCTTTCATAAATCCATGGCTGGGCCAGATCCCCTGGTTAACAGGGGGCACAAGGCACCAGAAGAGTTGGCCTCTTCCAATCCACACTTCATTTCAATACTGAGAAAGCATTAAGGGATTAGATGAAAAAACTGTCTTTCTATGTATTTTTGTTCCAGTCTGTTACATGAGACTGTAAGTTCCTTTCACTAGGATACCTTGCATAGTTCTTCATTATACGGATAGCTAAGAACTGCCATTTCCACACCTAACAGATGATGAGCAGAATCATGTCATAGATAGAAACTGCAAGATCTCAAATATGGCCACTGAAATTTCTTTTTTCATAATATAATATCTCTATTATGAGAAATCCATACTATCTGCTGTGGTAGTGACCATTATGGAAAGCCGTATTGGAAAACTGAACAGATCAATCCAAAGGGCTGGATTTTATTGCCTTTTTACTTAACAGGCTTCCACCTGTTGCTGCACAGTCTTCCTGAAATATGAAAAGAAAAAAAGCAAACAAGAACTTTTTGGTCAAGTATGGTATGAGATGCCAAAAAAGGATAAAAGTCAACTTAATATCTTGTTTTCACCTCTAACACTGCTGATAAAAAAAGAACTTCTGTTAAAGGCAGCCTTTAGGGACAAGTTTTGAGTATACAACCTGCATACAAAGCACTTATGATCATGCATATTTATCTCTGCTAATGAGAAAGTAAGTGTTCTATTAAATTGCATCCATTTAAAATGTCTGA
This sequence comes from Monarcha castaneiventris obscurior, assembly GCA_026261815.1. Classification (NCBI taxonomy): domain Eukaryota; kingdom Metazoa; phylum Chordata; class Aves; order Passeriformes; family Monarchidae; genus Monarcha; species Monarcha castaneiventris. Next base: position 7,661,337 of record JAMPIT010000379.1, on the reverse strand, counting down.
GTCTCATAGATTGCATATCTTAAAGTCATAATTAGGATTTGTGATTAGCTGAGACATTTCAGAAGAGGTACTTGAGGAATCAGTAAAATAGAAAAGGTATATATCAAGATTCATTGAATAAAACACCTTGTTTGTATCACAACCCTTCCACATATAGCAGTAGGGATGGAATGGAAATGGCATTAATGAGATGAATTTATAGCATTATTCCAAAACTCTAGAAACTGGAGCTTTAAAAGAGCAACTCTCTGTCTCTTTCTATAAAAGGAGAATATATCATCTACCAAGAAAGTGAGAATGGCCTATGAGCCCTTGCAGCATTCTCTTGATATTGTAATGCACCATATATCTTGGCATAAAGGTCCATGCTTGAATGTGGAATTACTGAATTAGGAAGTGTTAAAAAAAAAACAATAAAGCCAATATTTATTTTTTGCCCATTCTAAAGTATATCAGGATAAATGCATTCTATCCTGAATTAAAAGTCAAACTGGACTGTGTTGAGCCAGAGCAAGCAATCAAATATGGTGGAAGACTTTTTAGGAACAGAGGAAATAGGTATTATATACATTCTTAGAAACAAATTAGGTTTTGGAAAATAAGCATTTTAATTGCAATACCAAATTCGCAGTTCATTGTTTTATGTTTATATTAATCACCATTATTACCAGCACTAAAACATAGGATATTTTATTTACAATATTACTAAGATATGGAAAAAATATTTCCTCTATGTCAGCACTGAGCTAACTGAATTTGCATGCTTGACTTTGAAAATTAAAAAAAAATATGGATAAATATTAACAGCAGAAGAATCTAGCATAAATTTTGCCGTGCTTTCATTTTTCCATTCTCATTTGAGGAGATTTGCATTTCAAATACTTTAAGAATCTACTCGTCCTTTTATACTTTATACTTGTCCTATTTAATTATTTAATTAAAGCCACTTAGATAAAATTTAATCAGGATTTTTAGCAGATAATTGAGACAAAAAATGTAAACAAATTCACTTCCAAAGGAAGTGATAATTTGTGATAATTTCTGTGTTGTTTTGTTTGACTAAAAGTGAAATATCATGAAAGCATTTGGAAAAAGGGAAAAAAAGATCTCAAAGATACTGAAACTGCTTAGAATCCTTCATCTTCATTAGTTTACACTGATGAGCTATGTAATGTGATTTTTTAACGCATAGTTATTTAACCAGTGTTGATAGAAATAGATGTAGTAGGGATATTGCTCATTTCTCACAAAGCAATTTATTTAATTTCTGATTGTATATCAACAGTGGGAAGTCTTACATTTTTTCTAACAATTTGAGAGATTCTTTAGTAGACAACAGGTAAGGGGGTTTAATACCTAAAAAATTCACCTTTTTGAAACACGCAACCGATATAGAAAAAAAGTCTATTAAAATTTCTATCAAAGGAAACACTTTTAGCAAAGTATATTAAAGAAAATCCTGAGGATTTTGACCAAGTTGGCTTACTGGAGAGCAAATCATTGCAAATCATTGAAAGTGATAAATTAATATTTCTAGAAAGGCAACCTCGCATCAGAAACCTAGTAAATGACTAGGAGAATTATTAGGATCCTCAGCTCGGAAGGCAAGAGACCATCTTAATCCACTTATGCCAGAAATTGCTCCATTATAAATCATTCCATAAATCATATAGACACCAAAATAGAGACCACAGATGAAAATAAGTGCAGTTCTCCTTGATCTAAAATAAGCTTACAAATTAGACAGATAAGAGTCACAGACTCTGCAGACATTATTTTAAAACGTCCGAATAAGTTTCAATCTCTTGGCAAGTCCCATGACACACCAGGTAACCTGGCACGCCACTGGCTCCATTCCAGCTGAAGGCCACAGAAATCCAGAAATCCATCTGGAACTAACACAACTGTCTTTTGCTCTTTAGAAGGTTTGGTAAAATGAGGAAGGATTATTCCTGACTTTAGGACTCTGGGACATGGAAATGTAAGTGATCCAGCTCTGATTTACACTGAACTTCTTATGTTATTCATTTTTAATTCCATGATAAATGTCTTCTGTGAGTATACATTAATAATAATAATAGTAGAAATAATAATAATAATAATAACAACAACAATAATAATTTAAAAATTGCTTTCCTCAGCATCCTGCCGGGGAGAAATAGTTATCCTACTGCTGCTCAAAGTTTCCTTTGTAGCTCAGGAATGCTCTGCACCAGACTTCTGTAAACAAAGGTGCTTCTATTCTGCCTCTGTTGGAAACAATGTTACCACTCTCTTAACATATTTCCTTTGTTCTGAATAGAATAAAGATAAAGACACAGTAGTTCAGGAAAACAGATGGACATGAAACTTCAGAAAGTGTTAGCATGTTTGGAGAAAGAAAGGATTGGAGTTTTGCTGGTTTATTGGATTTAAAATAAATTTGAAGCAAAAAGATTAAAAGGATTAATTTTAAACGATGACTTCAAACACTAAGTATAAATCTGGAATAAACTCAGACATCTTAAGTTGAGCAGGTTCTTCCATTCCTGCCTTCTTACAGAATCCACTTTGTGGGATTTTGAGCTAAGTGAAATGCAGCAGAGATCAGAGAAGAAAAGAACCGAAAAGTACCATATGCATGTCTTTGGGATTGACAGTCATTCTTCCAGACTAAAATAGAAATCTCAGTAGATTGCTCCAAATATTGGTTATGTAATACAGCTTGGCTATCAGCAGCAGATTGAATTAAAACCATAGAATTTTTCTCGCCTCTTGAAATGAATAATGATGTTAAGATAAAATACATCTTCAAACCCGGGGAGCACAATGAACTTCACAAACGATATGAAAACTCAGATTCCAGACTTTTAAATTATGCTTTCCTTCTGGAAGTAAAAATTATAAAAGATTAATTACCCCTAAGTACCAGCTCCAAAAACTGGGATTGGCAGATCTGAGTCTATTACACAAAATTAGGCATAAACTGCCTAACATATTTTGTGAGCATTTCAAGAATGTGAGATGTAAATTCATTTCAGATTGACATAATCTCTGAGTGACAATTAATACTGGCTACATAGGAGCTATCATAAAATTGAGTAAAGGCATCTTTTGAAGCAACCTGGTGGTAAACAATTGTCTGCCAAAACAGGTGTGTGGAGGAGATTTTCCTATTTCTCTTTGCATATTTGCAGTTAGAGAGTGTATGGCTGATTTTCTCTTTTTCTGTATGGTGGTTGATGTTTTGGACTGTAGCAAAGTGAATTCATACAAACTCTGCATATATTTATATGCAATAATATATATAATAATTAATAATATGTATAATACACTGAATTCTGTATTCTGCTATAATGATCTTGCTTGACAATGTCCTAATATCATATAAAAAAATGTGGATTTCATTTTCCGGTTTGATGCATTCCTATGGTACTGAAGTTGCTCCACATAGTAAGTGTTAGTGGTTTTTTTTTAATGAAGGTGAACTTGCTAAGACCCTCTAATTAGTTCTAATTCACAGTTCAACAAAATAACTTTGGTATCTCCACCAAAAACCACACATACATAAAAAGAAGTATTTTGTGCAGTCAGTGGGTTCTATTCTTTCTGTGTGATACAACTCTGCAACAAACTGCAAAGAATTTCTTAGTTCACCTGTTTTTGTCTCTCCCACTTAGGGATTATTGTTGAGATTGTCCTTTCCTATTTCTAGGAGGCAGGATTGATAGCATGGGATTTGTGGGAGTACAAGTATATTTCAATTAAAGAACTTCTGCTAGCCCTTTAACTAATCACATAAATAAAATAAAATAAAGCATGCAAATAAAGAACATGATAATTGTGGGTCTGTTTGGGAAATAATCTGTGGAACCAAACCTAACAGAAAAAGAAGGAAAATACTAAATATACCAAATACTCATGCACTTCTATCTAAACTCTGCTTGGCTGAAAAATCTGGGAATTAAGTGAAAGGTAAAAAGGCTAACTGATGACCACTGGGTTTTTTTAACACACACTCTCCCCAAACACCGCCCCCAACACATACACACACATCTATTAAAAAAAAAACTCTTCTCTTTTTAAAAATACAGAACGTGAGGGGACACATGAAATATTTTATAACTGAAGTAAAAATTATAGGAATTTTCTTGTCCTATTGCTTGGTTGTGGATCTTAAAAACAACTTTGTTTATTATAGTTTAATTTATAAAATTCAATAAAGATTCTTTGTACAAAAATGGCTAGTGCTTCATTTACGGGAAGGAAACAACACTTGAAGAACTTTTATTAATGTTTGTATCCAGTGGGCATCGGGACAATTTAAACTATCCCCAAATTTGTCCTATATGAGTCTTCCCAGAGGAGTTCTTAAATCTGAATAATAGGCCAGAGGTCTTCTAGTAGCAGGAATTTCTGTCTGTGAGAGACTTTTTTTTGCAGTACAACTTGTGGGATATCTGAAAATATTGTTAATAATATGAGTACACAGAATTACTCCTTGGTGCATACAGAGTAAAATCAAGCTCGTAGTGAGTTATGAGATAGATCTGTTTTCTCAATATGTAGCTTTTCTAAGTAGAAAGACTGAGTGTTACTTGTTTAAGATAAAAAAGAGACATTGACTAGCAGTTTTTCAGCATGGTTTTGGTGGCCTAGTTTTGTAAGGATACTTTTTGGAGAGGCTCACTAGTTTCATGGAGAAATTATTATCTTCCCGTATATGACTCACTTATTTCAGGAACATTCAAAATTAGAAATGTTTTGTACTTATTGTATTACAGTATGTTATTATTATTTTTTTGTAATGGTTAAAACCTTCTTTTTGACAAATGATTAGTTCACTTTGTGTGCTTGCACTTAATCATCCATATTACTGAATCAGCATGTTATTTGATTTATGGGAAGCAAATTAACCTGAATTTAAAAATCTCATTTTCATGAATGTTGTCTTTAAGGCACTTGAGTGGAATGAGAGTTTTTGTTATTGTATCTGGACTAAAAGAAGAGAAGCAGCTTTATGAGATTATTTCTTTCAGGATGCTGTCTTCATCTCTAAATTATTTGACATTAAGTAATGGTATTTACTACTTCTATAGAGAGAAAAGTCTGTTACACACACACAGACTTTAAAGGACTGCAGTGAGGATGCATTTTGGGGGCAAAAGTTGAAACTAAACTTTCCTTTTGAAAAGTGTTCGAAGAATGTAAGTTCAGTCAGTAATCATCCTTAAAAGAAATCAAAGTCACTGCAGGATATTTTTCTATAATTAAGGCTAACTAATCTCTTACATACAGAGTAAATGGTAAGAAATTAAAAGGTAACAAATGGTGATGCATATAAATCCTGGGATTGGAGTCTTGGAGCTGGACTTGCATTTTGTGTTGTTCTTTTTAAAGGATGACCTAGTCAGTACACGTCGCATAATGTTGTTGACAAAGCCCTCATAAAACCTGGTGGAATTTTAAATTTTCTCCAAGATTGATACAAACTAATTACTCTCTTCTTGTATCCACCTTAGCGAATGTTACTTCGGTTTCTCTTCTAACTGAAATGGAAATTTCTGTGCCAGTGGATAAAGAAAAATTTTCATGTACATGAAGCAATTTTATTTAAGTTAGGCTTAACAAAACAGAAAATTAATTAAATACATAAATATATTGAGTGATGCTTGTCCTGAAGCAACCCTGATTCAGTTGTCTGAATCGGATTCCTTTTTCCACTCTAGGCTGAAACTCCACAAGGAAAAATGCTGTATAATTCAAGATTATAGCCCCCAATACTCTGTTAGTGCTTATCAAGAGTAAAATAGCTGCTGATAACCTGGTGGTGACTTTTTATTTGTGCTATCCAGCAGAGCCAAAACAAGCATGACGCTTGCTGCCCTGAGGTCTCAGTTCTAGCGCCATCACGGTGATAATTTAAATGCAATTTGCAGACTTCCATATTGTTATGATTTAGGCATTTATTGCAAGAAATATCTGATAAAATATAATTAGAAATCCTGAAGGTTATCTCAATGGACTGTACTGGCTAGTGCTACCCAGGCCTATAATCCTTTTTGTCCTTAGCATTACTTGAATCTGTGTATTTACTGAGCTTTCAGAATTTCCACAGCCACTTAGAAAAACAGGTTCTATAACAGGATCGTATTTCTCTTCACCAATAAATACCTCAGGGTCCTTATTATGATCTCACAGTGAAATAATAAAATATAAAACTGATATAAAACCTTGTAGAATTAATTCTATTTCATACTTCTATTTAAAAGTCTTAGAGCTGAATTTTAGTGAGAAGGAAAAGCTGACAAAGCGAGGCACAAACTTCAGTTGATGTCAAAAAAAAAAGATCAGGGACCTCCCGCTGGAAATTGGTCACACACACAAAAGTCCTAGGGGAAAATTATTTTAAGAATAATCAGCAGTGCATATCTCCTTTCTTGCCATTTTCTCTTTCCATTAGCTTATGCAACTAAAATTAACACAATTATTTATATCTTAATAAACTGCTGTTCATATGTTAACAATAGATCTTCCACAACAGGATCATATGCAACCACCAGGGTGTTACTGCTTGATATTTCCCTCTACAACCAGAACAAATACAAGTAGATCACTGCTGTCCAATATTTCTGGATTCGTGACTGACCTGTCATGATGTATCTTCCCTATAATACTTCCATAAGCTCTACAAAAGGCCAATGATCTTAAACTTCTTTGCATGTTTTGTCCCCTGGTAAATAGCAACTGATGGAAGAACCAGGGATACTGACTGAAGGAAACTTGAGATATCACATTTCCTGTTCTTAAATCAATTGTTTTCCTGTTTCTCAGGAAGTTTTATGGCTGTTTATTACCTAATTATCACCTTTCATGCTATATATGCATCATGACATATGCAATCTCTTTAATTCAGCTTTTATGTAGCATTCTATAGTTATATATATTTCTTTTTAGTCATACTTTAAATGGGCTCCCGCTTTGTGATGCTGTGATTCAAGCTGGTGTTTACACACTGTTTCCATGGAAGCAGTGCAAACACAAATTCGTGTAAAAGGCTCTTTTAATATACTGAGATCAGTAACAGCTGTTAATACTTTCAGATATGTCTGCAGGATTAATTATTTTTCTAATGCTAATGCTATTCTAAGTCAATAAATATAATTTAAGTGATGGACTTTTGCAAAGGTATCTTTCATGCTACTACACCGAACACCTAGAAATAAAGCACTTTATGATGTTTGTATCTTGTCAAACTTCTCACTGTGTTGTAAATAAGGGGTTTGCGACTGGTTTAATATGACATAAAAAAAATATAAAATTCCAGGTGTATATATACAAAATATATCTACAATATATATATATATGCATGAGACAGTAAAAAAGGAATTATCTGCAGAGCATGTCTTCCAACCTGCATGACAGGGATCAAAAACAGATGCAGCCCAAGTCCAAGGTCTAGAACACAGATCTTGGGGTTGAGCAGATATGCTTCTTTTGTGAAATGTATTATGATATAAAGTGTGTGGTTTCTCAATTATTCTTTAAGGAAACAGAAAAATTGCAAAGCTCTCAATATTAGCACGTCTTTTTATGTGCATTCTGTGATGTTGTTTTCTTGCAAATTAAAAAAAAAAAATTATTTGGGTCTGGCAGTAATCTATACCTGCTCTTATCTGCTAACGTCTTTCTACCTCTGGAGAAACGTGCAGGGATTTCATATGGTAGACAACTGCCCTGTCATTCTGTCAAGGTATAAAGTAGAAATAATATTATTCAGTCCTACTTCAGATCTACTGAAAGTGACCAAATTTTGGTCACTATAAAGAATATAGGCAAAACCATCTTGGATTTGAAGTGTTGTGTAATTGATGTTGATTAATATAGGAATATAATGTTCTTGCAAAGGAGAACTAAAGAATTGAGAAGGATAAGATATTTTATTTCAAAACAAAGCACCTCATCTAGAAAAAAGGTTACTACATGACAAATTCAACATTTCAAAACTATGTTTTTCAGATAAGCATTTAACAAGTTTTGAAGGAGTGAAGGTCAGAAAGCTGCAAAATGTGAAGGACTGAAACTCTGCAGATATCAGCAAAGGGAATGAGAACAAACGTTTTTCACTCTAAGAGTGTAAATTCTAAGGCTTTAATTAAAGAAATAAAAATCAATTCTCCATTGACTGACATTAGAGTCTAACTTCAGGTTTAGAAAGGATACAAAGAAGAATAGACATCTATTTAAGCATTTTTCTACCTTAGAGCCAAAATGCTAATGTCTGGGGAAAAAAAAAAAAAAAAACAAGGAAAAGTAGACCTACAAAATATAGTTTGATCCCCATGACAGCAGAGTCAGGAGACATATATGAGACTATAATTTGCTTTTTGTGGGAACAAAATAAAATTATCAATAATACAGATTAGCAGAAATTCTACTTCATTTTGTGCTGTCAGTCTTCTTAACTGTGTCATTACCCTAGAAGATGCTATCTTGTGCTTTTCTTTGTAATTTTAAGTTATTCTTACACTGTGAGCTGCTGTGACTCCTCCCTGCCCTTTCCACTTTAGCAACCCATGCTCTGCAAACCACAACTACCTCAGCGCATGATATGAAAGGATGAAAGGGAACTTGTGCCAATACATCCAGGCTGGCTAAAATGAGGCTCTGAGACTTTCTGTTGGCAGCTCCCTCATGCACCCTTTTGACTTTATGCTTTGTATGAATGCTTTTTGCTTGTATGTGGAAATCAAAGATAACATTGGTATAACAAGACCTAGGAATTTCATCCTATCTTTCAGAGAACTACTTTGCTTCCAAACCTTTAACTGGAGGTCAAGGAGAGTTCAAAATTCTCTATTGTGTACCAGGTTTATCTGAAAAGAACCTCACTCTCATCAGCTATCTCATTTTATGTATTTCTTTCCATGTCTTCCTAGATTTGCCTTCTTTTATATTGAAAAAATTTGGGGGAGAATAGTAAATAATAGTGTCATCCAATGACACTTCTATAACACTAATATATTTTTCCTGCTTGATTGGGAGATAGATGTGTACTTTAAGTTACCTGTTTATTGTTATTTTGGTCTGAGTGAGTACCCAAAAATTCAGATCACTTTCTTGTCTTGCGTTGTTAAAAATGTTGGGGGTTTAATTGCAGGTTGAATAGTTTAGTGGATCCCATTCTTTTCCAAGCTGAATCTCATTTGAAAAACCTGACATTGCTCCAGTCCTCATTGGTGCTCATTCTCATCTTATTTGCCCTTTCTGAAAACTGCCACTTTCCCCTCTCCGATAGAAGCTCTGTGTTTTCTATTCCAAATTTCAAGCTGAAGTTTGTGATGTACTGAAGCCTCACTAGTAAGCCTAGACTCTTTGGTGGTGACTGAATGACTGATTTAAGCACTTTAAGACCTATTACAAGCCTTCACTGTGTAATTGTTTGCTTATATTTTGTTCTAGGAATTTCTAGAGGTTTCAAAGATAATTTGTTTCTGTGCCTGACCACATTTAGTAAGATTATTTATTATCCCCTCAAGAAAAAAATATCCTAATTATTTTTTCTTGTTGATTATTAAGTGGAAGGTAAATACTTGTAGACAATGCAGTACTTAAAGTTGAGCTGCTGCTTAGTTCTCCTTATGCATATGAAATACTTGCAGACGCTTCACCATAAAAGAAATTCATTATGATTGGAAATACCTGTTGTGAATTGTGAACTCAGACAGATTGCATTGCAGCTATAAAAACATGGCCTTCTTTTACTTTGCAGTAAGTTAATTTTTAATTTAGTTGTTATGCCATAAGCTTTGCCAACATTTTTTCCTTTACTAGCAGGTAATAATTTAAATCAGCCTGTTGAATAACTTGCTTGTCGTTCTTAATATTTATTTTTGTCCACTCACATAATTACACCACTATCTAGAGTTTAAGACAACAGTGCAACTTTTAATTAAAGCTGTGTAGAATGATTACTCTTTTGATTAAACCTGGTTTTGGAACCAGCCAGTTTGTCGGCATGAACTCAGCACGTCTTGCTTTCTACTAAAATCCTCATTAAGGTAATATCTGCTCCCCTCGATTCCTGCATCAAAAATGATCTTGTGTTTACTCTGTTTTATGACCACAGAAATTCTCTGTGAAAGACCCCTTCAAATCTGTTCACAATTGTGTCCCATGTCTCCTGAATATTTTCAAACTGGGGGCATACAAATCACCTTAAGTCAAGATACAGCTCATCCCAAAGCCAAAGGTCACTGTAGCTGCTGAAGTTATCTACCACCTTTGCTTCTTGGGTCTGGCAAAAGGAAATTTCAATCAATAGTAAACTTTAAACTTTATCCTACTTTTTGCAGAAGCATCAGGATGTAAAGAACAATGGGACTAAAACACCCTGCTGTTGTATCACATAAATCTCTTCTGTTACCCTTTAAAGGTTAGAAATTGCATAAAATGTAATACAAGCATCAGTGGTATACGAATATATCCAAAAATGTGCATTAAGAGAAAACTTTGTACTCCTTCAACTCAGATTTTTTTACATACTTGTCTTCCATTATTCAGAAAAATAGCTGGAAAAATCACACACAGCAACCTTAAAGCAACTTAAAAAAATTCTGCACAGTTCTCATTCTCATCATGTCTTTCTAGTAGGAAATATGTTTCATTAGGGGGTTTTGGTTTTATTTTTTGAGGGGTTTTGCTTTTGGTTTGGGTTGTTTTGTTTGTTTTTTTGTTTTTTTTTTAATTTCTATAGTCATTTGATTCACCCTCAAAGATTTTTGACTCCACATATTGAGTATTGAGCACACTCAAAGCAAGAGAGGTCTAGGAGATGTTCAGAAGACTGGTTTGCTAGTTTGCAACCAACTTTGGACTAATAACAAATAGGGTAGCTATTAATTAGTCCCTTAAGGGACCATTCAAAATCCATTCATAGAACTTGAGTTCTCTTTGTCCAGACAATTATTTCTTAAAATTTTTGAATAACTCTATTGGCAAGCTTGGTGACTTAACTTCTAGAAGACTGGAATTTCCCTTGTTTGTTTTATGAAAAAAATATAATGTCAAGATGGTATGAAATGTTCCATCAAATTAAAAAGTGGGTCTTTGTATGCTTATTATACTATTGTACAAATATGAAAACTGTGGATGTTGTATTTTTCAGCTGAAAGTATTCCAGCAAAGATCACAACTAAATCTACTCTGAGTTACATAGGGTGCCAAGTGACCAGTGACAAGTCCTGTAGCATCTGGAATACACATCCATAAAGGCTCAGCCAAAAGAATGGGGGATTTTGGTTGAACAATACACGGATGACAAACATATCAAAGAGGATTGGGAAACAATAAATGCTGTCGTTTAAGAAAGTGTTTAAAGTACACCTTGAAGGCATAACTGCTTTAAATACAACTTAACAGTCAGCTTCTGGGGAGTTTTATTCAAAAGTGGGTCTTCTGTGGCAATGAAGCCTAGGATGGAATAAGGCATAAATTCCTTCAGAGACCATGAAGCTGCACAGTGAGAGCATGCCAGAAGAGCACACCTGAAAAAAGATTTTTGCTCCTACCCTGAGGATGCTGTGAATTCCACAATAAAGATATTCAGTTGTGTTTACCTGTAAGCAGTCCACAATCATCTCTTTCTTATGACACTACGATCCTCCTCTCAATAGTAAATTAAGGCACTTTTGTCAAATAATACAATCTAATAGATCAGAACTGTATATGCAGCCAGGGCAGTGTAAAAAAATCCTTATTTTAAAGTAACTGTCATAGCTTCTAAGCTCATGGGGAATCTTACTTATAAATCACTGTAGTAGATACCAATCACATGCAATTTGATACTGATATTGTAGACCCACAATTCAATTGCTACTGTAATTTTAAAAATAAACTTGGGGAAAATGGTAAGTACAAGGTATTTCTGCTATATCAGAGCAGCTTTCTATGGGTTAACACTGTCTTTATCCTTGAGAAGGATATATTAATATTTGCAAGTAGAGAGGGTTAGGAATTATTTCAGTGATGTAATTTTCACTATACTCTCAGAAAACTAGGATATGTCAGAAATATCTTCATGAAAATATTTTATAGTAGTTAGTACTAGTAGGAATATCAACTCAGTATTTTCCTGTCTTCTTTGACAGAAGAAAATACACCTATTCCATCTTTTCTCATCAATTCACCAGGAACATCCAGATGATCACTAATCCAGATGAGTATGCTAATTTTAACACTATAAATAGTGTTTATCCACCTTAAATATTGAGGGTAAACAGCACTGATCGCTTCATTTTTCTCAAAAAAACCTCAGCTAAAAGAAAGAAAAAAAGCATTAAAGAAACCCAAAGCAAGCCAAGCAAACAAATTAAAAAAAAAGAGCCCTAGCCTCTAAAATAATTTATTATGACCAAATTTTTAAGGGAAACATTTAAAATGTACTTAATTTAATGAGGATAGTTGATCATGGTCTTTGGGTTTAGATGCTTTCCGTGAGTTGTCCTCACATTCCTTTGTGCATAGTAGTCTTATCTCTTCCCACGCTAACATCAGTGAACCATCAGTAATATTTTCTGAGTTGATCCTGAAGTAAATTCACTGGTAACACGGGTGTAAATAAATTCTTGAGTTAATATATTTTGTGCTTATCAGTTGCACCTTTTGAGTTTATCTTTGTTAGGAGGTAGTAGTGTCTTGTCAAATCATCTGACAACACATCGTAAAATACCTGTGGAATCCATTTTTAATTGAACAAATGAGATATTTATGCAACTTGTGTATTTAATTTGAGAATTTTTTATTACTTAACCTGAAGGAAATTGCATCAAGTTAGGTTTGGAAGAAAGGCCTGCTGAAATCATGTAAGAAGAGGTTTTGTATTCTTTCATGATGGATTTGTTATTTTGGCTACACTGAATGGAGTATATTCTGTCTCCAACTGATCTTTGAACAAAATTCAATATGAAAAAAAACAGTAAAGATTATATTTTAAATGAAAAAATTAAATAGCAGTAAACTATTAAATTGCTGTATTAACATCTTCAGACTAAAGACCTGGTCATTTCTACATGAGACTTCATAAAGCATTTTGCTTTGAACAGGTTTTACTAGATCTGGAAAACAGCTGTTTGCCCCTGAAAGAATACTTACCAAGACTAATTGGCAAGAAATGAGTATTATGAGAAGTTTCTGTTAAAAAAATATTGAAATGCCCCTTTTTAAGCACCTATTTCTACTAGAAATCTCCTAGATGAAAATCTAATTTATTAAAGGCATTATTAACTATGTCTTGCTTAATGACCCAAATCTCATCACTGTTGTTACATCTTTTACTTAGGTGGAATACAACAGAGAAAAAGAAAGAAAGCAGAAATGGCTTTAGCAAGGGCAGAATAGAGGAGATGTTGCCAGGGAGACAGAATAGGGAGCATTGAGGATGTTTATTTGGAAGTGTTGAAGTGAGCTATACACACGTAAACAGGGTACCTTAAGCACAGTATCCAAAACTATTCAGTGAAAGTGAACCTGCAGTTTTGTACTTTTTGATAATTGCATTATTCCATTAAAGTCACACAAAGCCAAATGTGAGCAAGGCTGAAAAGTGATATGGAAATCTGCTTTTTTATCAAACAAAATTCAGGACAGAAAAATTTGCATATTATTATGCATTGTTCATGTAGCCATGGACTTTCAATAATTCAGTTCTATGCTGCATGTTAAAAGGTTATTCAGTAATAAAATAGAAAAGCATGGAAAATACATAGAGATCAATTATTGTAAAGCAGTGGCTTTGTACAGTACAGTATTGAAATGTAAACGACTGAAGAGTTTACCAAGTTTTTATTGATTTGCTTCTTGAAGAAAACTTTGGAGATAAATAAAAGAAGCTAGCTTTTGTGTAATGAAACTTGCCTCTGACCTTCAGCCAAAGAGATCTTTAGAAGCTTGTAACTAGATATATATTAAAGGAACTCACCCCTCTATCTTTTGAAGTGCCACAAGAGAAAGAATGATGAAACTGTTCTAGTGCTATGTGATACATAAATCTAATTTCATTCATAAAATGTGGTTAACTTTACAGAGACATCATTGTAATGATTTTCAACTGGATAATAAAGTTTGAAAAACAGATTTATTTCTTATTTTACTGAAGTAAATTTTGTAAGCTGCATTTCAACTGAACAGATGGTGCACACTGAAAAATAATGTTCTACAAAATGGCAGGGTTGTTTAGCCTTGACAGTTAAAAGTGATTATACACGTGTTATGATTTTGATATGCTGACCAAGATCATCCATTTGAAAACTGGCAACACTGAGTTGAAATGCATAGGAAAATGTAGGTCTGCTCCTGTTCTCATTTGTGTCACATTTTAAACAGGAATAGCTTTTTACTTTTTTTAGTCTGTATTAAAATTTAGTTTCTTTTGGCACTTGCTGTCATGGAGGTAGTTTAGCATTGTCTGATTTTTTCACCTTTTCTGTCTGCATAAAATAAAACTTTCTGGAATCAGACAGGATTCTGATCTCCACTCCTGTCTGTATAAACCCTTTTGGGAGCACTACTGGTCTGGGGCCTCCACCAAAATTTTTGGAATAATCCAAAGTATCAGTCTGTATTGTAGTGGTCTGATCAGAGCCCAGTATCTGCATGGAAAATCAGAACCCTCTTTTCCTTATGAGTATAATTTCACCTTTACCATTTTTTAAATTCATGAGCCATCCCTTTGTTCAATAAGTATTATGGATTCCTCTCAAATACCTCATGAAAACTTATTGACTGTTGATTTTTAATTTTGGCCTTCAGAGAGTTTGGATGAAAAACCTTTAGGTCTTGTGTATTTGCATAAAAGTGTATGGTGGGAGTTTGGATGAAAAAGGATTTCTGTAGCTCTTCAGGATAAATTGTTGGTAGTAACCTTAGATGTAAAAGCCCTGATTGTCTGAGTTTCCCTTCTTTAAAGTTTAAAGGAAAATTTTCTTTACTATTTTAATCAGAAGGACCTCTTTCTTTACTAATGAAACTACAAAGCTATGAGCATCTTTACCATCCTAAATGAATTAGTGTCCCTATGTTTGCAATTAGAATTCAGTCATTCATATTGATTGAGATCAACTGAGATCAACAGATGAAAGAATATACTAAGCAAAGAAGATTTTTCCCCTTATTGTCAGGGGTGTTTTTAATCATTAATTATCACACTGTTGTAGATCAATGCTTTCATGAAAGACTGAAAAAATATGGCTAATTTGTAAAAGTAAAGAGGTTTGAGTAATCTGAGGTGTCTCTTTAGATCTCCATATTAAATACTTGAGTAACAGAAAAGACTCATTTTCATTTAGCTGGCATATTAAACAACAAGATTGTAATGCATGTTCATATTCTTATTTCCAAGTAACAGCCTGGCACTTTTAGTTAAGTGGTCTAATTTTAAAAGACTGTTTAGCAGTTAACAGTTAATGAAATGTATGAGTGAAATTCTAGACATAACTAAGTAACACAGGATTTACACAATTTCCCAAACTGGTAACTGCATTTGTCTCTAAAGTGAATTCTTGTGTTCAGATTTTTGTTCACTAGTCCTGGAAGCTTTTCCTCTGCTGCAGGTCCACACTAGTAGCATGCCCACGTAGGTACATAATTTGAGAGGTAAGAGCATCTCCTTTGGGACTGAGGTTTTGCAGGGCTGTATACTACCATGTTGTTATCTGTGAATCCAATAAGAATACTGTGTAAGGAATGTAATTTTACCTGGTTACGAAAATTGTATTAGACAACTTGTCAGATTTCATATTTTTTCATTATTTTGATGTCATAAAAGTCATCTTTTCTTCCATCAGAGATTCCCAACAGATGTGGATGAGGAAAAAGAGTCATCTTTCAGGTCTGTCATCACCCTAGCTCTCTGAGCAGATGCCAGTAAATTGGACTCTGAACACCTTAAATATTGCTAGAGTACCTTGAAAACGGGATGCAGTTTTTTGCTTTGTGATGGTAGAATACGAAAGCAAAAAAGAAATGTCTTTCTTCGGTGAAACTAGCATGGAAGGTTTTATTTTAAGTCCCATGAGTCAGATTTTGATTATCAAGTTAGAACAGAGTTTTCAACTCTTATGATTTTATTGAGTATTTGATTTTGCAGAGATTTATACTTCTCTATCTGCCCCAGCTGCTGAAATTGGATTATTATCTGAGAAGGTAAGTTTTCTTTTTTGAAAAATAACTGCTGGATGACTGCTTGATTTGGGAAATAGCTTGACTAAAGCTAAATACTCAGGCCCTATGGAAAAACAAGGAGAATCTAAGTGACTTATTCCCTGTGTCTCAAACCCATGTATTTACACACTGTGTGAAAATTAATTTATAAATATTTTATAAATGTCTAACAGTGGGAGAACAAGGAGAGAAACAATGTTGCAAATTTAAAGTTGACAACTGAATACACTTTTTTCTAAACCTGCTCTAATCTAACTTGACTAACATGGAAGAAAATGCGTAATTAATAAAGAAATGTTCATGGTTTTTTAGCGAGGGTACTAAATTGAGGAATACCATTCCTAAACCATTACAACTGTTTTAAGACACCAATGAACTTTCTTAACTGGAGACATCCATTTTTGTACCTTGTGCTAGACTGTGGTTAAAAAATGCAAAAAGTTCTGTTAATTGTACTTAAATTTCTGGATTCTTAGTGAATTTTAGGTCTACTTAAAATGGTAAGCCTATATGCTGGCCTGATAGAAATACTAAGCTTCAAAAAGAAGATTAGGGTGTGAGAAGATGGAGGAATCCTAAGAAATATCCTGCCTCAGTTCTTCCCATGGCCACCACGGAACCACTGGCCCTCCCCACATTCCCACCACCACCAGGCCTCTTCAGTGAAATTTTCAGATTGAGATGTGTGACTCTTACAGGGCTACTAGAGCTATTAGGGGGTGCAGGCACTTGGGGTTTGCACAAGTCCTGTGAGGGGATGCTTAGTGGAGGAAGCAAATATGGGGGAACAGAGGGATCACAGTGTTTTGGGGAGAAACGAGCACAGCAAAACCAGGGCTATCGTGACACGAGGGACAGGTCACCTGTGAGCAGGCTGCAGGTCAGGGTGTGATCGCAGGGAGGTCCAAGCTGGACTAGCCAGCAAGCAGGTGGTCCGGGAATCGTGGGTGTTTATGGATGGGTCTCTAGGAATGTGGCAACCAAAGGACCTGGCTGCTGGAGAGACCAGGATGTCCAGGCTATCTGCCAGTGAGACCATGGGACCTGGGCATCAACTGAGAGCACCACGTGTGTGCATTTGAGAGATGGTTCTGTACCGGCACCTGGACCTGGCTGTGACCTCAGGGGCTCATATGCCCAGTTGCCAGCAGCTTGGGAGTCTGGTATCCAGATGTAACTTCTACACATCTTGCTGCAGCATCTGAGCCCTGTGCTGCAGGCAACGACACTTAACGTGTGTGTTTATAGATATCCCAACAACAGACCTTCAGCCTGATCAGACAGAGAGGAAGGCAGGATGAAGTTTTTGGTGCTGTGCCTGTATGAGTGCTGTGCTTTCTGTCTGCCTTGATCTGTGTGGCTAGCTGTGTGTATGTGTACATGCAATGTGGGCACAGGTGGTTTTGTGTGCCTGTTCTGTGTTGGGTACAATGCTCAGCCTCACTACTGGTTGGACCTGGGGACATGAAGATGCAACAGTTTCACCTCCAGTAGACCATCAGTCTGATAACTCCTAAAAGTATCCAGCTCACATTTTGCCTTTGAAAAATCACCCCATTGTTCTGTTTGATTTGATCAGATTTTAATCACAGAAATAAACAGAATTTAAAAGGTAGGAACAATTTCAACTTAGCAAAAAATTTTGGCCACTGGTAACATCTGCATTTTATAGGCTTCTGAAATGTTCCAGCAGGTTATCTGTGATATGCACACTTGTAACTGGCTTCAGACAAATTCTCAATGTTAAGTCAAGAAAGGTTTTTTCTATATGAAAGCAAAAGTAATATTTGATAATATTTCTGACTTTAGGAAAACTGTAAAGGAGGAGATAGAGGATGGCAGTAGGATGTAGTTGATATCTCATTCACTTTTGCAAGCTGAGTTGTGTAATCATCTAATCCGATTTTTTAATATTTTTTGTCTGCGTCACTACCCTGAAATTAATTCAAAATATTCTAATAAAGAGGCTCAAATGAGGCACTTTACAATAAAGTCATTTTCATAATAGACTCAAAATCTTCCTTAGTCATAGAGTGAGACATCCAATAAGCTGATTAACCTGGACTGATCTGCCCCTACGCAGCACTGAATTGTTCCTGAGTCTACCTGTTCTTCTGGAGGTGTTGGATCAATCATTTGGACTAAGCAAATGCAAGTAATACACATCTGTCAAAGTGCTTTTGCCAATTTAAACCATCTTTTAGAGTAGACTTTTGCTATTACTGAGACAGAATGATGCCAGATGAGTAACTGAGATAGAAGCAACTCCTTTATAGAACCTTGGAGCTGGAACAAACTCTATTCTCAAGTAACAGAGATGTTAAAACGCAATATAATCCTCACTTGCAGTCCTGGTGACAATTTGGTTTGAATTCATGTTCAGTGATACTGTCTGAAGCTCATGACAAATTCCATGGGTGTCTACAAAATAATTAAGAAGTCAAACAAATAGTGTCTCCCCGTGCTTGGGTAAGATGACGTTGCATAAAAATAGATCCCTTTTACGATGTTTCTATTCATAAGTGGAATTCATCAGACATACATTTAAATATTTAATAATTACCTGAATGGAAAGTGAAAACACCTGTAATCTATTTAAACTACTGAAAAACTACTAGCACTGCGTGTACCAGGAGGAAGTGTGGGGACAAAAATTTGTACTATCACATGAAAACTAGCAATCTAGAAATACATTATTATAATTAAAAATTATAAAAAATTATCTGAGTGAAAGTAAATTCCTTTATACATAACAATAGAAATTTTAGTCACATTAATCTAAAAGTGTAGACCATTGAATAATAACCTTTTATGTCTCTTACTTCCCCATTCAGAGTGTTGCACTTGATATTGAAATAGCAACAGTGTCTTGCTTCTCTGTTTTCTGTCAGTGGTCCAAACACAGATGCTGCTAATATACTACACAACCTTTACACTTCCTTCTCCTCAGGCTAGTGTTTCTATATTATTTAAAACTCAGAAAACAGGCCTTGCATTGAATTGCACAGTTAGGTCAAGGTAGCAAAAATTGTGGTGCTGTTTCTCAGCTCATTACATGTTAAATTACTGACACTCGTGGTTGTGGACTTCATGCTGGCATTTGACAACAAAAGAGACTCTGGTTGCAGTCCAGGTGAGATAAGAGCTAGACAGTTGGTCCATTAATCAAGTGAACAATTTCAGCTTCACAGAATGCTAGCCTCAGATGGTCTAAATTGGCTTAGTCAGTGGAGCTCTGCTGCCTCACTCCAAGGCCATGACCCCCATTTTTTATCTGATTTGTTAGCTGAGACAGCCAATGGTTTAAGCTACACAGGGAGAATATTTTATTTTACTGCCAGACACCTGCAGTTGACTTCAAGTGATGACACAATTTTTTACTTTGTTCACAAATGCCAGTATTCCTATGCTGGGAAAGCCTAATTTGTCTTGGAATACTACATTATACTAGTGTGTTTCTGGATTGGGAATAAAATCGTTTTGAATAGAGAGTGTCCTTATGGTAGAGACCTGAAGGAATGGTGGTGTGGCCTCATTCCCTTCACTTCTATGGACATCTTCATTCAGTTATTTACAAGTCTGCAAAAATCTAGGTTGTCTCTTGTCCAAGCCTCTGCACATATAAAACAGTAGGGACTCACCCCATTTCCTACTAATAATTTTCTCTGAAGACAGTGCCTCTCAGTTGAAAGAGACATCAATAGGTAACAGAGATATCTGCGAGAATACAGAGACAGCCAGATCTGTTCTGCACCAGCCACTTCACGTCCACATCCAGGAGCCCACCTGCTCCCTGCCAGGTGAGCAATGAGCTCAGGCTCCTGCCCCAGCACACACTGCTACTCTTCCTCCAGGGCAGAGCTGCCATGTGGGGAAGGGTTCAGGCACAGGAGGAGGTGCTAGCATGGATAGAGAGAGATTTGGAAGGCTGCAAATCCTTTCCGAAGGAGGAAAAAAGGCCAACTGACCTGTGCCAAGCAGCTGCAAGGTTGGTACATTCATTTCCTGCTTATCATGGGGAAGTTCAGCTGCCAAAGCAGCATCTGGCTCTTGAATTTGCTGTGTGAAAACTGTACCCCTAAGGTGTCCTCCCAGACCCTCTCCACAAGTCTGGAAACAGCATTAAAGCTCTTTGTTATTGTTCATTCTAAAAAGAAATACAAATATTAATTTCTTCTTTATTTAATAAAACAAATCCACAATGGTGAGTACTATGATTCCCATTTTCTAGCACTCAGTGTGGCAAAAATAAATATAATTCTCCCAGTGATGGTTATGTCCAGCCATCACGTTAGACTGAGTTTTTACATCAAGTACGAAGCTTAATTTTTGTTTTTAAAATGAAAGTGTATTGCACCAGATATCACTTGGGAAAGCACACTTTGGGTTTTCCTCCTACAGTCACAACATGACATGGTGAAAATGCATGTGATAAATTAAACCAAGAATCTACATCAATTTATTTTGTAAACCCTATTAACTGATATTTCATTTCACATGCATAAATTTTTTAATTTAATGGAAATTAGAAAGACTAATGTAAGTTTTATTGCTATAATTGAGATCCAAAGGTATTAATGCAAGCAAATAGTCTTACCTGGGGGTTTTCCAGCTAAATATGTTTCTCATGGTCACTATGATAGATGTCTTCTCTATACTGATATATTGTGTTAATGGCCCACCTTTGGAAATACACAATGTAGAAAACTGAAATAGGGAGAGAACCAACCTGGCATTACTAAGATCCTAGTAACAAGGAAATAAACTGTGTCTCCAGGTTTCTACTCTGGTTGATAATGGAGAACACAATTATTATCTGAACAGACTGCTGCAGTTGTGGTATCTGCCAGGCCAGTGAAGTACCTTAGAGAAGCCTCTCTTAACTCTGAATGAGTCACATATTTCTGCTAAGTTGCTGGAGATAAGGACTATCTGCTGCTTTTTCACCAGTCCTAACAGCAGAAGTAATTGTAATATTACCTGCACAAAACAAAAATTTTGAAATGTTTTCAGTATGACAATCTTCAACCCTGAGTACAGTAATAAGCAATTATTGTTTTTATTCACTTCAGTCATGTCCAAATTAAAAACAAAAACCCAATAATAACACATTTTAGCTATGCTACAAAATAATTCCATTATGCACCATTTCTGCACCTAATTTTGTGCATAGTGAAGTGGAGAAATACTATTCTTTCTTGTCCAGTGCCAAGCCCCTGCAATCCTTTAAATTTTAATTACGTGGCTAAGGACACACTTACACACTTACACACTGTACACAAAGTTTTAAATCAAATTCCACCTCCCATTAACTAATGTAGTTTGGTAAACTCTACCACTTCTATGGATTTGGATTGACAAATATGTGTCAACTTTCATTGTTTTGGAACTTGTTTATAAATGATCACCTTTTTTTCTTGTTGAGAGGTAAAACAACAAGAAATTCTATATTTTGTTACTTTTAATATAAGGGAGTTAGTATTTTTGTTTGTATGATAGGAACAGGAATGTAACTACTTTTTTCATACAGTATTCAATCATATAAATGGTGGAATGAAAAATAAATTTTGCATATTGCACATTACTCATCATCAGAACTTGTTAAGGAATAAATATATGATATGGGCTGTGTAATCAGAGCACACAGCAGTTACATTACAATAAACCATTGCAAATGCTTTCAGAGATCTGAAAGGCTATTTGATTTCAGAAGAACTACATCTTTTACTCGCTTCCTGACTCTTGTTTTCAGGAGAGTCCAGTATATTCAGTAGAGAGACTCTGATCCTAGAACAGCACAAGCATTTCTATAATTATATGATTTTATTTTTTTACTATTCATCAGTATTTGCCAAACAATAATTTCTAATGAAGCCTAAAATGTACCTGGAGAGTTAGCAAAGGGCATATGCACACTCATGTCATACTACAGTTTGATTTACCTGTATATTCATTAGAATAAATTGTTGGACCAATCAGCAAAATTACCTAAATATGAGTGTGTCTCACATATATTGATGATTTGACATATTGCTGCTGACAAGTCAATTAAATTAAATCTCATAGATGGGTATTTTTACTGACAAGTGTACTGAATTTGGAAGGTACTCACTTAATATTCTTCAGAAATTAAATCATATTGAAATATGGGGTGCCAGTCCACCTGTAATACTGGTCCTATTCATAATATACTCAGAACTCAAAATGAAAATTAGTTATTCTCACTGGTTAAATATGCATCTGTCTAAGTTTAACACCATTGTATTTTTCTTGATTATTTGTATGACAATGTACACATCTGGTGATGTATAATTTTAAGGAGACTTTAATGAGATTTTAATCTCAAGCATAATTAGAAAAAAAAGTTACTTATTTTTGCTGTTAGTTTAATAGTCTTAAAATAATAATAATAATAATAATAATAATAATAATAATAATAATAATAATAATAATAATATTAAATTGACCTTTGCTGATCAGAATGTCTTTGCATCTTGTCTCATAAAAATAGCATGCTCCAAATTTCAGTCACTTTTTAAGAGCAAAAATCTAAAAATCCCTGACTTCGGTTAGAATCAGTAGGAGTCTCAGATAGAATGTTTTGGTCTACCAGTTTTAAAGATACGAGGAAGGTTAATATCTGTTTGCAGTGGTTATTACAGAGCAGTGTCACAGAGAGCCTTGAGAAGATGTAGCAGAAATACTATCATAGCCAGAGGCAGTTTGTCTGGGGGACCAGGGCATAAGCCAGTTGCTCAGCCTGTGATTGAGGGAGAAAAAAATCTTCACTATCTCAGCTTTTATGTCCTTGCTATGTCAAGTTTCTTGATAACAGAGGAATTTTCTGTGCCTTCAGGTAAGCCCTTGGATCCGTTTGGAATAACAGAGAGAAGAAGTTACTGCTGTGAATATACCTGGAAATGCTGGTTGCCAAATGCCATAATTTGATAGACTGATGGGATGCATCAGCTCACAGTGATGCCCAGCTGTCACTTATATCCAAGTGCTTGGATGACAGTCTTCCTGCCACTCATATTAGATGGACATAGAGAGAGTGTTACCAGAAGTACTTCCACTAGGTGTCCTGAGTCCTGAGTGAAAAGAAGCCCTTTTATTATAAATTAACAAAAGAGAAATGCTGAGAGGAAATTACTAGTCTATATTTTTGCCTTTTTTTTTTCCAAAATAGAGAATCTGCAATTAAACATATAGATGAATAGAAAAAAGATTACATATAGAAAGCAACAGAACAGAGTCGATATGATTTAAGGATTACAAGGGCCTAGATTTTATAAATACATTTTCCAAAAATATAAGCTCTTGCTCAAGCCTCCTCAAAACCTTGCAGACAACATATAACCATTTCACAGCAAAGATTTGATTTTGCAGGCATTTTAGAGCCAATATCTGAAAACACTTTCTAGAGTTTGTCTTAATGAAGAACACAATGGTATATGAAGCATGACCATCTGAGGTGAGCTATAAGATGGAGGGAAGATGAAACTTCACAAGGTATTAACTCAGCCAGGCCCCCCACATCTGAGAACCAAAATTACTCTGTTTACAGAAAATTTCATAGAATGAAAAACTTTGATAAAGTATATTTTGTTGCCTTTATTGAATGGCTTTCCTTTCTGTGGAATTTGAGTTTGAACTTGGCTCAGGTTCAGTTAATATTCAAGAGCAGCAGATAGATTCCTTCAGTCTTGTGCAGGCTTTGTAGCTTTGCTTTGGCTGACAATATATGTATATGTGTGCAAGAAGCAGCCTGAATAAATGCATGGTGCATGTAGTGATAATTGCCCAAGTATTTAGAAAGCTTTTAAAAATGAGAAGAATGAGAACAGGTTATAGTCGGGCAAAAAATTACCTTTTCGCATGCCTACTACCAGGGCAGTCGGGGACCTGCCCCTGAAGGAGACAGAAGAGAGTGGCTAAGGGCTCGAATGAAAAATTTGGAGAGAATAACTTACACAAACCAGTCGTTTGTGCATGGTTCTGGGAAACCCTAATTTACAACTACAGTCAGGATTGCTAAAGATTCAAGTTGGCATCAGCGCGTAAGATGACTGTTTCATGATTACAATTTTTTTTTCAGTTATCAGAGATTATGTTTTTCAACCTGGAACATTCCCAGGAGCTCAGTATCAGATGATCTGCCTCCAAAGAGAAAGCTGTCCTTTTGGCAGAACTATGCGCTCCCTTCAGCAACAGTATTTTCTTCTTTGAAAAGTTCATTTAAATGGTTCTATTTTTGAAACCTATACCTATGTATTTAACAGAAGCTGTTTTACTACAAAAATCTGTTGAAAAGGTAACAGGTTCCTTGCAAACAGGACAAATATAGGCTGTGTGAACTACATATGTTTATATACATAACTCCATTTTGTATGTATAAATTCTTCCTCAATGATGCTAAATACCATAGTATACTTCTCTATGGTGTCTATGTGTGCTGGGCTTATTATGAAAGGGAAAGCATGAGAGAAAAAATATTAATGTCCTTTTAAACTTTTCAGACAAAGGCAAACTTCCCTTATTGTAGCAGTCTTTAGATCAGCTTTATGGTATCCATGCATTTTCTTTGGCTTCATGGGAAAATAGAAGTCTGCAGAGTCTGTTATTAATATTTTTACCAGCTGATGCTAATGCTAGCTAGGTAAAACATGCAGAAATCCCTAAAAACTCTTTCTAACCTGCACAAGGTAAAATGAATGAGGCATTTTCAAACTGATGCAAACTACTCAGATGTTAATAGCTGGATGCAATTCACATGTAGATAAAATTCAATATTTGATATCAAATCTCAAACCATACAGTTTTCTATCATCCAACACTAGTTTGATATATTAAAATGTAAACAAAAGGGATGGAGAAACTAGATAGACACTGCACTATAACTCTAATATACACTGTTCTATTTGATATTTTCCCTTCTAAACCTAAATCCTAAGAATAGTGGATGACAAGAACATAGTACTTTTTATCTTTCCCTTGACACTCTTCCAACATCACAGCTTGAAATTTTTATAAAAATTTTTCTTTCCCTTTCCTGCTCCTGGTGCTAAGAGACTCTAATCAGAACAGTTTACCTGGTGTGTCCCAATGAAAAGGTCAGCACAATATTGTAAGATAAAAGCCTTCTCATCTCACAAGCTCTTATTCAACCCAGAGTACATTTTTAGGATGTAACTGTTGATGAAAATAAGAGCAACCAATGAGAAAACTGTTTGGGTATCCTGTTCTGGAAATTGTTATATTGGTAAGGAAATGTTTGTCAAATTCAGTAGCAGCACTTAGGCTCAGAATATTAACCACTTCCCTGAGTACAGAAAATTGTCCAGCAATTTATACTGTTCTTGGATGGCAAATTATGTTCCGAATCTCTCACATTCATTATATTCACTTAAATGTTGGGGTTTTTTCCTGCTTAGTTTAGAAAAGCTTTGATCAGAATAGGAAGAAAGTAAAGCAGAAAGTGAGTTAATTTTGGCCCAAATAGAACTACAGCAATGCCACTGGGAATAAGGTCTTGCCCAAGGCAAATTCTTCGGATGGCAAAACCCGCAAATATTACAAAAGAGGTAAAACCAGTATCTGAGCAGAACAAAAAAATCAGGTTAAGGAGGACATATGAATATATATTTGATATATAAAATGGTCATTTAGCAGTTTTTCCATGGATCCATTATTATGCTCTTGCTGCTGAAGTTTGATATTTTTAAAATAGATGAAATGTTCAGATTTATGCTTCTTGCTGAAGGGAATCTGTACAAGCAGGTTCTTCCCCAAAACAGAAGGCAGTCACTTAGTCATTAAACTCTTCTTTCCAGTCCCAATATAAAACAGTAGCCAATTTTGCTGCACAATATCAAAATTCAGAAAGTGTTCTTCAAATAACACGTATATCACATTTAGTCAATCCTTGTAGTCCAAACCAAATTAATTAAAGTTGCCAGCTGATTCTTTTAAAATAAGTGCTGACAATGTGCTTATGATAATGCTGTCGTGATACTCACGCTTTGTAAGTTAAGCACTTCTTCTCACAGAGCTTTCACATATAGACTTATACTGTGTGACTGTAATAACAAGAACATACTGCTGCTGAGGAAATTTGTGTAAAATTTATTGATTGTTACAGTTTTGCTCGTTTTCATGAAGTGTGAAAGCAAAGCTGACATTTTCAACCTGATGCCACACTCTTTCCTAAAACCTGTATCATTTTAATCTTCTAAAAAGTCATTAAAAGTGGTTAGATAAAAATCTTTATACAGGCACCAAAATGCTTCCAAATAACTCTGCTGACATACAATTAAATCCCTTAGATAAAAGAAAGCCCAAAGAATACTCCAGTAGAGTTTTTCTAAAGAAAACTTTCAAAAGTTTGCTCAAAGATATTTGTGCAATCACGAAACAGATAAGGAGCTTATTTGATTCTATCTCCTCTTTAAGTCATAATCTTTTGTTTATGTTACAATCTTTCTATAACGGCTGTCATGATGTCAGAATCACTACTGCAGGTAAAGAAAAATCAAACACTTGAAGGGCTTCTAAGTAATGCTAGGAAAAGAAAATATGAAAAGCTCCACCACTAAAGAGTTGTTGAGTTTTCCTGATATTGTGTGTGAGAAACCTTGGACATTAAATAGTTCTTGCTACAGTACATACATTTTCAAACATGGAGAACAGATTTGCATTATTATTTGCCCAGATTTGCATATGCTTTCATGCTTTCATTTATATTTTTGTGCGCTTTTGGTGTTTATTCTGGATGGCATTTATCTACACTGTAATGACATCCTTATCCAGTTTATTAAATACTGATAACTTCTGTGACAACAAACAGACATTAAAATTTGAAGCTAATACATGCCAGAGAAAGCAAGAAAATCTTCCAGTTTGATAGATCTGAACCCATCAAATAGACCCGAATTCAAAAAAGGGGAAGTGACTGCTCTGTAGGTAAAGAAGGTCTGTAGAACAAAGCCATGATAATATTATAATAATTTTTATTATTCTAGGCATACCATGTCTAAAAGTGTCCATTTATCTGAAGAAAGTATTGGGGAATTGTACATATATATCTGTCATAATATTTTCTAATTTTGGTTTGGTTTTGTCCAGAAGATGGACTCTGAAATTCTTTGATAGTAGCTTAAAAATAATAAATATATTTTTATTTTCTTAAAGAAAATTAAACTCAATCACATAAAAATCTTTAGTATACTTGTTTCCATTTTAAGAATAAAAATACATGATCTGACTAACACCTGTGAAGAATTGTCACATAGACCCAAAAGAAAAAGTCATCTGTCCCTCCCACAGGCTACAGTCCCACGAACTTCTCTAGCATGGGTACTTTCCATGGAGTACAGTCCTGCAGGAAAGGTCCATGTTGCAGTTTTCCAGTGTTGGTCACCTGTGGGTCACAAGTCCTTCCAGAAAAACCTGTTCCTGCATGGGCCCCTCTCCTTGGTCCACAGCTCTTACTAGAGTCTGCCCCTGCATGGGATCTCCAGAGACTGCAGCTTTCCTCAGGGCACACAAACCCTCTCTAGATCCTCTGCAAGCTGCATCATGGATATCTTCCACAATGGTCCTACTTCACATGATCTCCTCCATAAGCTGCAATGGCTCCTCCCCTTCCTTCTTCACTGATCTTGGTGTCTGCTGAGTCATTTCTCTCACATTTCTCCCACCCCTTTCTCAAATAGCTACTGCACAGTGCTTTTTGGTAATGTTATTGGCTTAACAATAAAAACTTATTTTTATTTGCTTAAAGAACACTAACCCCAGTCACACAAAATGTATTAGCATGCTAGCTTTTCTTGAACAGGTTATCATCCTTAATTATGTTATCACATGCCCACTATTAAATATGTTACCAGAGGCACAACTATCATCACCAATGGGTTGTCTTTAGACAGTGGTGGGTCTGTTTCAGAGCCACTTAAAACTGGCTTTTTCTGGTATCAGTATCCTAGTCTCTTCTCACAGAGGGCATCCCTGTAGCACCCTCCCTACAGGAAACTCACCATGCTAATACACCCTCCAGAGTGGTACATATGACTTTGAACCTACTGAGTCAAAGGAGCGCTCTGAAATAAGTGCTCTGCACTTCATGCTCTGCATTCAACCTCCCAAATGCCACAAGAAAAATTGTCACTGACTAGCAACACCAGCAGCCCCAGCTTTCCACGTGATGCTGTCAACAGCCAGCAACTTGTCTTACAGTAAGTAAGATATAAGAAACAGTAAGTAAGATATAAGAACATTTGCCATTCCTAGGACTTAGTGGACTTACAGCTAGAAGCCTAACTAGAGGTGTTGGCTGAGCTTTATTGTGACTCTGCTCAGATTTGACAAATTGAGCTGGATTTACCCATCCTTAGACCTTTTCCATGTCTGGAAAACAAGCATGGTAAACTGCTAGCATGTGCAGTTTTCATTCTTTCTGAGATAATGTAACAGCAAAATAGTGATTTTAAGGATCCCAGTTGTTTACTGTGATGCTGAAATTCTCCTTCTCCTTCCTGCCCTTTTGTAACGGTGTCTTGGTCTGTAGGATTAGTTTCTTTTTGTCTGGCCTAGATCGCATTGATCCTGTCCTTCAGGGAGTACATGCCAAATTTAATAATTTTCTCCAGCTTTGCTTAGGATTTGGAGATGGGAGCAGCTTCTAACACTTATTCAGTATTACACTTGGACACAAGCAAATAAGATAATCCCTTTCAAAACCTGTGACAAGAGCAGTTTATAAACTAGCAAAATGTAAGAGCAAAGTCTATACATCCTACCAAACTGAAGGATATTTCTACCCCTCTGAATAAGAAAAAAAAAAGAGAAGGAGAAACAATTGTTGTAATTTTTAAACTAGCATTTTTTCATTATATTGGAGGAAAGAATGAACAAAAATTAACAATATTTTTCATTCAGTAAAACTCACCACAGGGGAAGACTTTAAAAAAGATAAATGGAAATTAAATATTCAATCTGAAAATCTTTTCCTTTAACACATGTTATAATAAATTATAACTCATTATTTTTTTCCTTTCCTTTCCTTTCCTTTCCTTTCCTTTCCTCTCCTCTCCTCTCCTCTCCTCTCCTCTCCTCTCCTCTCCTCTCCTCTCCTCTCCTCTCCTCTCCTCTCCTCTCCTCTCCTCTCCTCTCCTCTCCTCTCCTCTCCTCTCCTCTCCTCTCCTCTCCTCTCCTCTCCTCTCCTCTCCTCTCCTCTCCTCTCCTCTCCTCCCCTCCCCTCCCCTCCCCTCCCCTCCCCTCCCCTTCCCTCCTTCTAGTCAAAAAAGAGTAAGATATATTTAGTAAGTTCTGTGAAAATAAATGATACAAATCAGTTAACCAAGTGTCACTGGTTAATTTTGTTCATGTCCAAATAATTAATAAATATAATAAATTATAGAAAAAAAATTAATTATTAAAGGAAAATTTGGCATTCTTGCAGTCCTGTACTAAATTATTCTTATTATACAATAAATACTGTAAATTATTATACAAAATCCCTTTAGAAATATCTAATGATTCTAAGCAATCACTCTGAAATGAGTTTAACTTGTGCAGGTTTGCAGAGGGGATTAAGTGTAATGGGAAGAGAGATTATACTTCAGTTCTTGGGGGAAGTAATAATGCAAAGGGACAGTTTTGGGCCCCATTCTGATCAGCTCGGGTTTATCCTTCTGGCACAGAACTCACACCCAGCAGCACAAGCACAGGCACAGCTGAGCTACTCAGAACTTTGTCTCTATTCATGGAAACCACAGTTTTCCAATGAAAGAACCCTAGAAAAGACACAGACTAAAGCACAGAGTAATTCCTTTCTTTTTTAGAAGGTTATAAGACATGATAAACCTGTAATCTGACCAGCTATAGAACACCGACATAAAATTTAAGCAGGATTCTCACTTAGGATGACCAAGACACTGTTTATTTCCGAAAGGCTAGTTGCTATGACTTATGGATCTGGAGGCAAAAATGAGTTATTTTTCCATTAGCTGTGTTATTGGCTTAAAAATGAAACTTAATGGAAGCTTTAAAACAAACAGCAATTTATTTGTAGTTCTATATATGCATGCATATTTATATAATTTAACAGAGTGAAGACTCTTAAAGAAAATGTGTTAATTTGAGGAAGACATTAATTATTAATTTTTAGGGTCATTTTTAAGAGTGTAGTGGAATTTCTGGTGGAAGTGAAACACAGAACTTGATGACTTGGACCATGGGAGATTGAGAGCAAATGGGAGAGGGTTGACAAGGGACAAAGAGCTGAAAAAGAGCACTTTTCCCATAAAAATCTTTAATGGGTTCTAGCACTCATCTGCCTGAAATGGATACATGGAGCAGCTCTTTCAAAACAGCCACATTAAGGAGAATTTTTCTTATTATATGTTGTCTGTGAACTTCAGAGGACTAAGTTTGCTATAATTCTATGTTGTCAGGGCATAAACTGGGAACCTTTGGACTATGGGTGAAGATGAATGGGTCACAAATGTATGATTTCTCAAACACAGAAAAAATACAAAATATTTTTCTTTTCCCCTAATGAAATGAATGTGTTACATGTGACTCAGGTAAAACTTACCACAATGGACATCTTCTAAGGAACATCCTGTTGCTAGTTTTACTCTTGGTATATAAAGAATAGGATTCCTTTTTATGGCTTAGCTTGATTAAGTTGACCACATAAGAAACACTATTTTCAAAAAGAGCTTTTCAGCCAAAACTATTTCATACATCCTTAAATACTTTAGAAATTACAGTTAAGTCCCAAGGAGTCTTTTCTGTAGAATGGAGACTGAGAGGTCTTAAAATCTGTAGAATAAGCAATAGAGAGCAGAGCTGGCAGACAGCTTTTTTTTTTTTTAATTTTGGTAACAATAATTAACAGCTCCCTAGGGTTCAGTCTGACAACATGCTATGTCAATTTTACTGATGCTTGTCAGATGGCTATAATATTGCAGAAAACAAACTGGATAAAGACCAAACACCCCTCCCCCCCATTGTTCTGCATGTATAACAAAATACAATGAAGCTCTCTTATCCTGGATAAGGAAGAACTGGGTTGTCAAGATAATGCATGCTTGCAGGTAGAATCTCTAAAGGATGTCCTGGTATGTGTTTTCACTTAAAGACAGTTTAGCTGTGGCACATTGTTAATGCTCCTGTAGCACACCTTGCCAGCCCAATGCTTTATCTCTGCACAAAGCCAGATGAGTGCTACATTTTCAATAATTAACCCTTGCGGAGATAAACACGCTTGAACAGAGACCAGCCCCTGTGTTTCAGAGTTTGCTTTGCCATTAATCTGCAATAGCATAAATTCACTCCTACGTAAAGAGATGACCAGGAAAAATGTGTTCTTGGTGTGAGTACTGAAAATGGGAAATACTATTCTCTGTGAGAAATTACATGAAGAACAAAAGTGTATAATATGGCTCATGATCATAAAAAGGTTAATAGCATCCCCTCACCTGGTTGTCATCTCCAAATTCTAAAATATTTAGCTTTTCCTTTTCTCATAGCATTTTACAGACAGTATCAGATTTAGGTGTTGAGGTATCATTCCTATAAAATTTGCTTTTTTACATAGATTTGGATTCAATTTACTAAAAAAGTAGAATTTGGTGAAATATCCTTTTTGTTTGTTTTAACTAAGAAAAAAGCCACTAACCATCTACTGCTCCATAAATTTACACCATTAAATGGAACCTTAAATATTTCCTTATCCTTATTTAGAGGATTTTCTGAAGCCATTGACTTCAAGTGGTGGTGTTTTATACTTGTTAAAAAATATAATATTTCTTGCACACAACTGAGAACTTTCTGCTTGACTAATGCTTGAATTGACCTATTTTGTCATTAAACTTTACTGTAGACATTAGAACTTGAAACTCTTTGACCTTTCTTCTAGCACATGGTATCTATGCAAACAGGTATTTGTATGAATACTTTTCTTTTTCTGTGTCTCTCTGGGAAGAAAACACTGTTTTAACACAGAATTAAAGAAATCCAAAGGAAGAAGAGAATGCTTAAGATGCTTATTGTTACACATAAGATTAAATATCACTTTTTTCTTGCTTTTGGGAAGTTCAATGTTAAGCAGGAAGAGACAGGTGTCCTTATAATCTGACTGCTTATTTAATCAATTTTTAGATGAGAAAATGGGTACCCAAAATATTGTTTAGTTAGAACAACTTTATAAATTGTTCTTAACCACTTTTTTTGTAATGTTATTGCTTACAAATTGTTCACAAGCAGATCTTCGATCTCTGTTCTATACAGTAATATAATCTCTTGAAATTAAATTATTTCATTTACTATGAAGCATAAGTATGAAATGTAACTAAGAACTAAACTTTGGAGATGGATGTTGGAGATTTAAAAAAGATCATTTAATTTGCTACCATTCAACAGCAAAGAAGAGAAATAAAATCAAGTGGAAAAATAAGTCAAGCTAGTTTATTTCTGTATAAGACTGTCTACACCTTGGGCAATCAGTGACTCAGTTGGAGAAGCTGAACATTGGGCAGGGAATTGACTAATGGAGTGAGACAGAACAAAATGTCTCCAGGAAACTATTAGTTCAGCATATTGGCTTTGCAGTAGATAGTTACTATGTAAAATTCAAAATACGCACTGAAAATATTTCATTTCCTCTCAAAGTCTATGAATTCATTTTTTATTTTTAATCCCATAGATCACTTCCTGTATTAGCAGTGACTCAGAACAGGAAGTCCCTCAACCCCTTGGCCAGCAGCATTTACTATTTACTGTGTAGACGCACAGTCCTCGATCAAAATGTCACTCAAGAATGTCTTCTTAATTTCTCTCTTGGCTTCTTTTTATTCAACAAACTTTAAATGTCTCTGTTTCAAGATGCTTTCTCATTCAATAATGTGATCATTTTTAGGAACGGTTAAAAAAAAGTGTTTAAAATCTTTTCACTAAAGCATAAGAAGCGAGATTTGATGAGGAAGGATTCCAAACATCAGCCATAAAGTCTAATACAGGGTAAGGGATTGCAGTAAAAGAGCAATGCCTGGGGTTAAAATCACATAATATCTTGATTCCTTCATTCCTTTTTTTCTGTTAATGGGGATGGTGCAAGGCCTCTATCACTTAATTATTTCTAAGAAAAAATGAAAAGAAACCCCAAACAATTCTTCTTCTTCATTGGTAACTATGAGGGGACCTTTGTTTAAGGAGGATTTTGGTCGTATTTTTAGGGTGAATGAAGATACATTTATTGATAAATACATTAACCCCTCCCAAAAACCAGTACCTTATATCATATCATTTCATAGCATAATCATATATCATGTATCTAGTACTTAATCACATAACATTCATCTTTTCCTAGGAGTTTTCTAAGTTTTGCAAATTTTGTAGTTTTATGGGATTACCTAATGATATTTTGATGTAGTCTAACACATCTGAAGATCTGAGGGGCTGAAACTCCTAAGGTATTATGATTATTTGATATAATTTTCTGCAATAAAAATCACACAGAACCTTATCTTATAATTGCCACATGAAAAGCTCCTCACAAACAGTAACAATATATGTGTAACTGAGAATGTGACACCATGACAATACTATTTGCATTTATAAATAAGGGTATAATTTTATTATCAGTCTTCTTTTCATGAAAGAACTGAAGCATCTCCTTTTCATTCTCTTTGCTCTTGAAAATGATGAGCATGTTTCCACCTTATGATGATTGTCTGTAGACAATTTTTAAATTAAAAAAATGGTTTAAATCCATGCAACTGAGACTTGAGGAGCATAAAAGAAATTAAAGAGAAGATTTTTGTGCCATAATTTTCAAATGCAATGTGAAAAGAGGTTATGTGCTCCTGATGAACGAAGAAATCGGCAGATTCATTCGGTGTCAACACCATTCCTGGCTTATGTAAACCTCTTTTTCACAAAAAATGATGCAATTTTAGCTTTTTACCAAACACTTACAGACTCTCTATATATCTTGTTTTTCATTGATAGGATACAGGGAAAAGAATGCCATATGGGAAAGGACATGAAGAATTGATATTATTAATGAGGTAAACTATTTTCTGGATAGTTAGTCACATCACTTTTTTTTTTCTTTTTTTTTAACCACTAAAACACCTCTCTTTTGGAATAATTTCCCATTCATATTTCCTGCTCTGAAGATATTTATCTCAATAGGTCCTCGTACTGAAGTAAAACAGGATGCTAATTTAAAAGCATTTGAATGATACATGTTCAAAAATCCTGGACTCAGACCTGAAAGGAATTTGATATGGCACTGGCATTCACAGACCTTGAGTTTACAAGTAAGTGAAACTTAAAAACCATTTGAAACATGTATTAATAGACACCTCTGCAAATGAGGCACCATAAGGGCACCATACAGCAGAAGCTATACCACTGGTAATTCCATAAAATTATATGTTATTCCAGTACACCTATGTGTGATGTTTAATTAAAATATTAGCAAGCTACAGTATATCATCTGAAGATTTACAATGTAGATTATGCTTCATGGCTAAAATTACTGACTTAACACACAACATTACTAACTCAAAATTTATACCAGCATAATGATAAGCAAGAAAATCTGAAAACTTAAAAAGAATCAGGCCTAAATAATTTTCAATAATCAATATATAACTCAATAGAAATCATTATTCTAATTCTTTCTGCTATCACAGTAATATTTATGTATGAAATTTCCACTAGACACAAAAGAATATTAGCAACATAGTTAGACCTTGGTTGTCTTAAATTTTTGCTCAGGTTTCAACAATATTTTGATAAATTCTTTATTTTATTTATTTTTTTAGGGCAGTAAATCTAATCAATTGACTTCAAAAAATTCATCCAGATATAATGACAATGAAAAATAACATTACTGTAATGCAGCTTTTTGTATATCTAAAATATAAATGTTACAGCCCATTTTTTCTGTATTCTTTATTTAATTTTCCATTAAACATCGAGTCCTATCAACTCGGATTAGAGCAATGAACATTTGATTTCCTGTCTGTGCTTGTGTAGTAGTTCAATTAACTTATAGCAGTGTGAGGTCTATTTAGGTGGTAAAAAATCCAAGTTTACATCCTAGATTTTAAGACGAAATGCTGTCCTCCCACAATATTTAGACACCTACTTATTAAGATCATAGCTGCACTCCAGATATGCTTAACATCTTAGATTTCTGTACCTGATGTAGCTCAACAGTGCCTTCTCACAACTCTTTCTTTTTGAAATGTGTTTTCTGCCTCTCCAGGGATTCCACTACTCTAAAATTTGAATATTTTAATGTTTTAGATCTCTTTTCAACTACACTGTGACATTTCAGTGATGTCTGAAACAAGCCCAAACTGCTATTGTCACAAGCCCTTCCTTAAGAAAATTTAAAAAGTGTAACCTTAGTGCGCTATTCTAGTTTCTGTAGTTTCATCCTGGTGTTGTTAGTCAACAAACTGAGAAGGAATGTGACTGTAGATGGAACTTGTGAACCAATATACTTTTGCTGTTACAAATAAAAATTTCATATAACAATTAAAAATAGTTATCATTATCCTGATCTCCAGGCAATCCCTACTGTGGACAGTTTATAACGACTGGTTTCCTTCTCACATAAGTTCTTCATAAGGAAAACTGGTTCCTTTCCCTCCATCAATATTTGTGGGACACAGTAGTGTACTCAGTTCTGCCTAAAACTTTCTTGAAATTTGAACTGTAGTTGCCTCTTGATACTTTATCACCATTAGTTTTTTGGCATAATCCATGTACAGCATTCTACTCTATTCATATTTTGGCTGTATTTAGAGTACAGCTTTCTTTTCTGTGTTCTAATACTTGTTTTGACTAACAGGAACCTGTCTGCACAACAAAGGTACTGCATTTCATAGAATCATAGAGTGATTTGCATTGGAAAGGACCTTAGATATCATCTAGTTCCAATCCCCCTGTCATGGGCAGGGACATCTTCCACTAGACTATGTTGCTCAGAGCCCCATCCAACTTGACCTTGAATTCTTTTTTTTTCTTGAAGTTAGATGTTATTATGAGTAGGATGAATTTGTTGAAGGTCTGGATTTTTTTTTTTTTTTACTTCGAAGACCTGATTCCATAGGAGGCCCAGTAACTTAATGCACAGTGTTGCTGTCTTGCTTCAGTTATTTGTATGAGACTTTCTGAGAAGTAATCTCCATATAATCCCCAGTACACTCATTATGGGAAACATGAAGCAAAATAAATTATTGCTTCCCTTTTTGTTCATTCCTGAACTGCCCAATGTTTCCCACTGTATACAATGCTATCAGGAAAAGAGCAAGCCCCACAAAATACCTGTAAATGTAAAACTACAACCACAAACTAGTAACTAAGAAATCACACCAAACATGCTGGAGCTGTTACTCTGCTCAAATTCCACTCATTACATGCAGACAAAAGGTCTATTTTCCATTCATCAGGCATTCAAACTTCTGACTAGCAGGACCTTTGCATGTGTAAAGAATGCAAGACAAGCAGCAGGAAACCCAAATTAAACTGCAGTGCAAGCTCTTTACTAACACTCTGGCAACATCACTGAGAAATATTACCAAATTGCCTTGGAATGGAAAATGGACCATAACAGCAGATGGAAATAATGTAAATGTGTGAATGCAAGAAAAGAGCTGAGATTGAAAGTCATCCTGATTATCATTTTTAAAAAAGAACAATTGACTTCTGTGACATTATGAAATGTCATATAACCAGCTGTGTTGAGAGTTGTTTAGGAAAAAGATTACACATGAGATACTGCTTGGTTCTTATAAACTTCTTCCACAACACTGAAATCAAATAAAAATGCTTACATATTTTTAGTGAAAAATTTTAGACAAGTTCATATAAATGCATGCATTTATATAAATTCCTAATGAAATCCCAGTGGCCAATGAAGATCCATGGAAATCCCGTTGAATTCCTCTGCATTTGGTTTCATGACCATGTTTGTAAAAGTTCTTTAGTATAACAAGCAGTTGCCTATTTTTGCTAGATTTCACTTCAGGCTTTCTATTCATAATAAAATTGAAAACTCAGGCAATAATTGAA
Source organism: Monarcha castaneiventris obscurior (assembly GCA_026261815.1). NCBI lineage: Eukaryota > Metazoa > Chordata > Aves > Passeriformes > Monarchidae > Monarcha > Monarcha castaneiventris. The sequence continues at coordinate 7,624,041 of JAMPIT010000379.1, read as the reverse complement.
AAAAGAAATAAAGTTGCAAGCTGGGGTCAATGAATTCTATTGTACAGCAGCCTAGTAACAATAAATTATTAAAAGAAATTTAGTCAGTGGTACTGATGAGGGCATTAATGGGGAAAGATAAATGTTGTAGCATCTTTACAACTACTAAGTCACATCCAGTCAAATGGACAGGTTTTCCTTGTTAGGAAAACTAAACACTGGCTCTAGCACCATTCCTTTCCCATTTGAAAAAAAAAAAAATTCAAGTTAATTGAGTTAATTGTATGCAAGTATTTTACTTGTTGTGACCAAACCAAAAAGATTAATTAATTTTTTGTTATAAATCCCCTCGGTAAATGTGGTATGAAAAAAAATTTAAAATCTTAATTTCTCATTTACATTAATCCAAATTTTTGGGGTTTTTTTAAATTACTAACTAAGAAAATATTCTTTGTTTTATTATTTTCTCTGGGAGAAATTCAGAGAGTTTTGCTGTAGAAGGTAGATAGTGTAAGCACAGACCACATCAACTGTAATATTGCTATTGTTTGCATTACCCATCATAGAAGTCCTCTCCACAGATATTAGGGAGCATTTCTTTACTGAGAGGTGGGTTATGCAGTAGAACAGACTTTCTAGGAAGGTGATTGATGCACCAAGCCTGTCAGTGTTTAAGAGACATTTGGATAATGTCCCTAATAATGTGATTAAACTTTTGATCAGCCCTAAGGGTCAGGCAGTTGGACTAGATGGTCATTGTAAGTTCTGTCCAATTTATATATGTTTTCCTCTCCTCTCCTCTCCTCTCCTCTCCTCTCCTCTCCTCTCCTCTCCTCTCCTCTCCTCTCCTCTCCTCTCATCTCCTCTCCTCTCCTCTCCTCTCCTCTCCTCTCCTCTCCTCTCCTCTCCTCTCCTCTCCTCTCCTCTCCTCTCCTCTCCTCTCCCCTCCCCTCCCCTTCCCTCCCCTCCTCTCCTCTCTTTTTCTCCAACCTACCCAAATCTAAGACCACAGACCAGATTTCCTTTAGGTCTTACACTAAATATGTCCATCTTTAAATGTAAAAATATCTTTAAAATACTCTAAAATTTAAGCCTTTGTATACCCAGAAAATGTTAAATATTTGACAGAAATTAGTTGAAATTACATAAATGAGCACCATACTTACACATACATAAATATGTAATATAATAAGTATATCTTTTATATCATGTATTTGTAATCATTTAAATATTTGTTTCTCTTTAACTTGGAACTGATTAGCTTCTAATATTGGACAGAAAGCTCCTATTTAAGCATTGCGTATGTAACCAGTACATATGAACTAGCATGATCTATCACGTTTGGTTTTGTAGGTTAAATTAATCAGTTATCAAGAAAACCTAAAAGGGTGTCTAGGCTTGTGGGAGCTAGAATATTATAGGCAGGGAATGCTTTCCTTTGAAACTATTCAATTTTCTTGGAAAGCATTACATTTTAATTAAGAAAGACATAGAGGAACACTAATGTGGTTCTCCTTCCCTCTGGAGTATAGGACATATGCAGCTCAGTTCTGCAGCAATACATTTGGGACATGAAAATCTTTCCCTGGAGGGGAAATCAGAGAAGATTGTATTCAGCTTCTAGTGTCCAGTAAATTCTGGTTTGTTTCAGTGTGTTCCCTACTCAAATTTCTGAAATGATGCAAAAGAAAAATGCTATGTAATGTTCCAGGTCTAGATGTAATCATTAAATATAGTCAGCCATATGGAGTATTTTATTTTTGCCTTCTTATAAATGCATTTCTTACATTCTACAAGCGGTGTGAGTGTAGGAAACACTGAAATTACTGAAGTTTACCTCTCTTTCCTTTGAGAAGATTATTCTGGCAGGTATTAAAGAACACCTGAAAGACAACACAGTCATTGGTCACAGCCAGCATGGCTTTGTGAGAGGAAAGTCCTGGTTTAGCAAACCTGATTTCCTTTTATGACCAGGTAACAGAGAAGTCTGATGTAATCTTTTTGGATTTCAAGTAAGCTTTCCATACCGTCAGTCACAGGATCCTTCAGAACAAAACATCCAGCACAAAGCTGGATAAACACAGCATGTAACAGGTGAGCAACTGGCTCAAGGGTTGGGCACAAAGGGTTATAGTGTGTGGGGTGACATCAGACTGGTGATCTGTCACTAGTGGGGTTGCACAAGGCTCCATTCCTGGCCCTTTGTTCTTCAAAATGTTCATCAATTACTTGGAATCAGGACTGGAAGGGATAGTAAGAAAGTGCACAGAAAGTACAAAACTGGGAGGAGCTCTTGACTCCCTCAAGGGCAGGGAGGCCCTGCAGAGAGACTTCAACAAATCAGAGGACTGGGCAAACACCAACTATATTGAGTTTAGCAAGGGAAGTATTGGATTCTGCACCTGGGATGGGGCAACCCTGGATGTATAGACAGACTGGGAAATAAGAGGCTGGAGAGCAGCTATCCAGAAAGGGTCCTGGGGGTCACTGGCAAGTTGAACATGAGTCAGCAATGCCCTGGCAGCCAGGAGGGCCAACCTGGGGTATCTTGAGGTGCATCAGGCACAGCATTGCCAGCCGGGCAAGGGAGGGAATTGTCCTGCTCTGCTCTGCTCTGCTCTGCTCTGCTCTGCTCTGCACTGCAGCGGCCTCACCTCGAGTGCTGGGGGCAGTTTTGGGCACCACAATATAAGAATGATATTAAACTATTAGACAGAGTCCAAAGGAGGACAATGAGGATGGTGAAGGGCCTTAAAGGAAGTCATGAGGAGTGGCTGAGGTCACTTGGTCTGCTCAGCCTAGAGAAGAGGAGACTGAAGGGAGTCCTCTTTGCAGTCTGAAACTTCCTCGTGAGGGGAAGAGGAGGGGCAAACACTGATATCCTCTCTCTGGTGATCAGTGAGAGGACCTGAAGGAATGGCCTGAAGCTGTGTCAGGGGAGGTTTTGGATTGGATATTAGAAAAAGTTTCTTCACCCAGAGGTTGTCTGGGCACTGGAACAGGCTCCCCAGGGAAGTGTTTGTAGCACCAAGTCTGACAGAGTTCAAGTGTTTGGACTTGCTCTAGGGTACATGGTGTGATTCTTGGAGATGGTGCTGTGCAGGGTCAAGAGTTGGACTCAATGATCCTTGAAGATCCCTTCCAATTCAGTTTTTCTGTGATTCTGTGGCTCTGTAATTCTGTGGCACCTTTTATTGCTGCACTCATACACTGGTTTGTTCTTCATCAGTATTGCTTGCTACCCAGGTTTTCTTTTGTTCATTTTCTGTCCAGTTTGGGATGCAAAATTATGTCAGCTTTAGTCTGAGTTTTCAATACATCTCCCTTAAAACACTTGTTACCACTTAATAACACAAATAGCTCTCATATATCCACAGTTAAATAAAGCATTTCCCAACATCACATTTCATTTGCCTCCGAATACTGGAAGGATCTTTTTTGTTATTTGTTAAAATTACATAGCTTCTTATCTCACGCTTTTATAGCATGCGGCAAACAAATATTCCCTGAGGTGCCAGGAAGAGTGGTGGATGACGAGATTGTTTGTGCTTTCAAACTATGGCATGTAAGTAATGATATTATCAGATCCTTAGAAGTATTTGCTTATTAAACAAATCTCTGTACCTTCATCTGAGATAGCAGAATGTGTTGATATTTTCCTGTCAGCTTAATATCAAAGATTAGCATCTGACATGCCATGTCAGGTTCTTCTACCTGCGTTTCCTACTGCTTTTGAACCAATGAGGCTTCATTTATAATTCTTGGTAAATATTTTATAGAAATTTACACAGACAATTTTGCAGTGAAATTCATAGAATCAACCTTTAAGTTGGAGGTGACTATGATCCAATACACCGCCTTGCAAAGATACTCTGCTTCTTGTCGGTTATTGAGCTAGAATAAACAGATAGGAAACCTGTACTCCTCCACCGAGCACGTACAGTTGAAGGTAAAGCCTTCTTTTGAACTTCTTCCTGTGCAATATTTTGTATGTTCAGACTTGCTTCAGAAGTTAGGAGAATCGACTTTGACTCTGAAGAAATTGAAAGAATCCCAAGGGCTAGTTCAGTAATACCACTCTATGCCAAAGCTGATGATTCCTGAATCTGTACTTTGGCTTAGATCTCTCTCACTGCACAACTGGTTCAATACTTGCACAGTATAACACTTACTAAGGCTCAGTATAATTCGTTCACAAACTATAGGTAAATGCACAGAAATTTTAAGTACAGGAAAATAATCTTTACAGAGCAAAAGTGATTTACCCCTAAAATAATTACTATGTTAATTCAACCAAAACTTACATTAGGAAGTTATTAAGATTAGTACATTAACTACATATTCAGAATATCCAATAGAATTCCTTTTCAGTCTAACGTTTTCTTCTGTGTAGAAAGTTAAGTAAAGTCCTCTACCCTTTTCTTGGTTTTTTCTTCTATTTTTGAAGGGGGAAGTATGTAAGAAAAAGATAAGTTACTATTTGGAAAAAAAAAATTGAGCATGAGATTTGAATAGAAAAACTGTTTTCTGAAATTCAAAGCACAACCAAAAATAATATTCTATCTCTGGTATTGCTACCAATCTAGACTGCAGTCAGTGATAAGTTATTTTCTGTTGGTCTCTGATTTTGATTCCTATTTAAATTAGTTATTCAAAATGAAAATTCTCTGTGTAGATTCATTTTCAGATTTTTTTAAATGTTGGTGTTACCAACATCATTTACATGTGTTTACACTGTGTTACTAGCAAAAAAACTGCCCTACTATAGTAATTTATTTGCCTTTCGGCAAAGTCAAATGCAGTTTGGATTTGCAAGTAACATCAAATTCAAAAGCAACATCTATTATTAGCTGAAATAATATTTTCCCATCATTTCCAAGCTACACCAGATGTACAAACCGAAAAATAAAGACCTTGTGTCATTTTGGAAGTAGGTACATTTAACTTTTGTTATGCGCATATGCATATATACAAATTTAAGCTTCTGTTTTTATATATCTCTGTAGATATGTAGGGAAGTATGTATCTATACATATAGACTGTATCTATCCATAAAGCCATAAGCTTACATTTTCCCTGGAGCAGATAATATTGTTCTCAGTTCAACTGACCTAATTTTCTTTCAGCAGAGATGAACCTCTTTGCAATTAGCACTGAGAAAATGGTTTTTCAGAGATAAAATAGGCAACTAACTTGTTCTTTGAGTTCATAAAAAAATTGGTAGGGTACATTATTTCTGTACTGAACTCCATTTGGGCTGATTTTCAGCACTGATTTCGGTGATTTTTTTATGAACCCCGAAAATGTGTCCTACTTTCCACTGTTTACATAGGGTAATAACATTTCCAGCAAAAATGGGATAGTGCTTGTGCACAGGGCAAATTTTGCTTTGGCATAAATTGGCAGAAATCCATCAGCCTTTAATATTTATGATTACCATCTCACTGTAGTCCAGTGTTGTCAAACAGCAGATGGGGGAAATTAATTATTAAACCGAGCAATAAATAAAAACCATAATTTTTTATTAGTAATCAAATTAACAGGAAGGATTAATCCTGCCATATGAACATTTGGATACCTGAGGGGAAAGAAGAATTTTCAATTAATATCACATTCCCTTGACATAACAATTTGAGAGAAGAAGGGGAGGAGGTTTCTTCTAATTAATCAAATACACCAAAACAGAATTATAAAGAAGGAGATTACTTTTTTTTTAATTTGTGCCTTGTTCTCCGCAGTGGAGAGCCTCCTTTCATGCACATTGCTGTTCATGTTCCATTTGTAAGAGTTCTAGTCAATAAAATGCATTTTATTTCTTGCAAGTAACAAAAAAAAATCAGTTATTTGCTATGACAGAGTAGGTTAATCTTCTTCTTCTCAAACAAAACATTTTTTGTTTTCAGTCACAGAATGCATCTTTGACTTTCCTTAACAGGTATCTTTGGCTCTGACATAGAAAACACTCATCTGAAGAGGAAAGTTAAAAGTGCAGACAGAAATCGAGACCCTTGAACCCAGACACAGACTTCAATCCCAGCTGTGAACACTGACTGTAGCTTTAGAAATGCTGTCTTGCCACATTTATTGTTTTCTATCTGTCTGCAACCATGTTAAATTCAATCATCTGAATATGGCATGTGTTACATTGGCTAACTGATATACAAGGCAATGCATTTTCTTTCAGGTCGTGAGTCACAATGCAGAAGAATACTGGTAACAGCACCACTTAAAACATTTTTTTTTTCCCCAGATAAATAACACATAACTTTGGAAAGAAAAACACTAACTCTGTAAGTTCTGAAATTAACAGTAGAGCAGAACAGACTCCTCTCCTCTTCTGTTAGGCTGACATCGGATTAAATTGAAGAATGAACTATTTTCTCTGAAAATCGGAACAGAACAACTTTTTTTTTGTGCTCAATATGAAGACTATAAAATATGATTAAAAATATGAAAATAGTGACTATTATAATATTTATCAATGGTCTTTCAGCCTTATTTAGATATATCTATGATAGATATTACACATGCATGCATATGAGTTTTGAAAATGTAACTTTAAAATTGAAAAAATTCAATTTCCATAAAGAAATGTAAAGGACCTCCATTTGTCCAATCTGCTATGATATGATTATTCACTTAGTGAAAATAGTCCTATAAAAACAGAGTGGAACCAAGGATTGTTAAAAAAACAGTAAATACTATCTTTTTCTTGACTAGAATTCAAATCTGATTGGTTGGTTGGTTGGTTTGGTTGGTTTTTTGCTTTTTCTCTGACATTACATACAGATTTTCACCATTTAAACACCATTTTACATTATAAAATGGAACACTTTCCACACAGCATGGAACAGAGGAAAAGATCAAATGCTAAATTCTTCCTGCTGTGAGGCATTCTTGAAGACTGAATTTCAACCTTCTGATCAGCTTCATGCAGGCACATGAGAGAAAGATTGAAAAGAGAGTGTTTGAGGGGCAATATCTGAAACAAACACTTGAAGAAATGTGGGCTGCAGAGGTTAATTATTTTTGGTTTTTGCTCTATGTATGCTTACCATTTTTATTGACTTTTATTTTAAGCACAAATAATAACTCTCTTGCAAGCTGTCTAGAATCTTGACTAGCTATAGATAACGTTTAATTTTGCTGCTTTTGAGGAGTCGAAAGAATAAAATAGTTTTCATAGCAAGGCCTCGCAGAAAAATATCTTTATATTAGAGAGGTTGACAGTGAAAGTAGAATTTAGCAAGAAGCATTATCTAAATTACTTTCAGCAGTTATTTGTACTGCACTGTTTACTACAGTGCTTAGTGACTGCAGTTGATTGAGACTTAATTATATTGCTAAAATAATTATAGCAATGACCCAAATCACAAGTATCTTGTGCCTAATACTCACTCTCATTTTCAGCATAGTCTGAAAATCAACTCCATTATAGTTCAGCACTTCTTCAAAAAGGCTGGTAAGAAGGGTTAAGAAGATCACCCTGAGAAAATGCCCAAAGATTACTGGTGATTCAAGATTTCAGGGTAATATCTTTTAATAGTGAATAACTGAAGTCAAACAAATTCTCTCTTTAAATGCATATTTGTGAAATAAATGATGCACAGAAATCTTCTTTAAGCGTAAAAAATGATAAACAGACATAAATTTAAAAATCTGATGAGACTTGTTGAAAGGCACTTGTCTTCCATTTTCTATTTGCATTCACATTTCCTAGCAATAAGCCTAAAAAAGAATCAGAACAGTAATTTAATTTTACCTGAAAAAAATTGACAAGAAACATTAACTGAGTGTGGCAGGGTTTTTTATTTTCTGGGTGGTTTTACCCTTCCTCAGTCTGCATAGGTTCTAAAAGAACAGACTTTGTACCACATTTCAGTCCAAGGACAAATAAATAGAGTCCTTCACCATAGCTGTAACTTTTTGCTTTATTTAATGAAAACAACAGCAAAAATGATGGTGATGAATTTTTTTATTTTCAGACAACCTTTCTTTTCATTGCCAGACATAGAAAATGCCATAATCTATCTGAAATAATCAGCAGCTGAATACTAGAGGCTGACTGCCTGGGTTACTCATAGGTCTTCTGTTTTTTGTATAGTGATACAATAAATAGACATATAGTGTGTCTGCGTATAACTGGAAGTCATGCAGACCACTATAAAGAAAGAAACTGTCTGATTTCTTATCTCTTTCAGAGTAATACCACCACTGCAATGTGCTTTTGGTGGATCTCAGATTATGGCATCACTGTTACACAGTCTCTTTAAAGCTGCATTGCCATCAAGTAGCCCAAAATCAACTGCCACTGAAGGCAGTGGGAACTGTAGGGCTCACAAGAGGGTGGAGAAAGAACAGATGGACCCAGATTGGAGGCAGCCAGTAGCCAGTCACATAATGAACAGCTCTCTTGCCAGGCCATGTCCCAGTTTTTTAGCCTTTGGACTATAATATTAATTCCTTCCATCCTCATGAGCTACACAACTGTTTTGCCCAATATTTGTGATATGTCTCCCAGGCAAGCTGCCTCAGTACTTGCAAAAGTAAAGCATCCATGAGAAAAAACTTCTGTTAATGTTTTGTTCCCAGCCTAGAGATGGACTGATGGCACAAGCTCTTAAATCACCCTTTTCTTATAATTACACTGGTTCCTCTTTTGCCGGAGAATATGGGACATGGTCTGTGGTGACTGGTTCAGTGTTCCTAGTCCCTGACAGTTTTTCATGCTATCTGCAGCTAACACATTGCACAAGCGCTGGTGAGCCACTGTCGGTGGAGGTGCTTGGTAATGAGATGGGTGGAGTCTTCCACAAGGTTTGATGTCTTGGAAAATCAAGATGGTGCCTTACTCAAATTAGATTAGGGCAAGTCCTACTCAAAAGGAAATTAGAGCAAGAGCTATAGTTAAGCTGAGAAGAGCAGCCGGGGGCTTAGAAGCTCAGAAGACAAGGGGCTAATGTGTGTGTCTCAAACACCAATAGCTGGATAGCCATGGATTACTAAACAAGGATTGCTGGCAAGAGCAAGCTGTGAGAAAGAACAGGATGTCGCTGCAGAAGGGGACCATCCAGAGGAAGGACAGCATTTTTCTGGCTCCTGGAGACAAGCACAACACTGTATAGAGCAAGTGCAGGAGTGAAGTCGAGAAGTGGGTATGGACTGTTGAGCAAAGGCAAACTCATTATGGGGTATCAAGACCACCAAAGACCCTCAAAGCACTCTGACCCATTTCCAGAAAGGTCTGTAAGAACCAAGTGTGAATGATAACTAACTTGCATAGAGAGTAAGAAACATAGCTCCAGGGCAGGGGAGACTTGTCTGTAAAAAAGCACACCCATGAAACCCAGGTGGCACCCTCAGACCCTTGACTTCCCATCAGCTTGAATGACACTGGAGCCAGGAATGTCAATCCTTCTTTCTTTCTTCCTTTCATCTTCTCTTTCTCTGTCCTCTCTTCTCCCTCCTCTTTCACTCTACCCCTTATTCAAAACCCACTGCCTTGTGCTCCTACTAGAAGATAAGGGAATAGGTGATATCAGTTTCATCCTTTTATTCTAGGACCCTTAACTATGGCTAGTAGCAAAATAACCCCTTCTTTCCAGGGTGTCTCGCTCTAATTAACTCACCTCACTTCCTGAAGAAATGCTGTCTGACACTTTTTCTATTTATATTTATAATTATGTCACTGAATTTAGGAGAATAAGAGGTCCAGGGAAGGGAAGGAAAAAATTTTTGAGCCTTATGAAAGCAGAGGACAAATAAAGGTCTGAAAAGCAAGCAAAAATCAATGACAAAGCTTCATAAGTGATGACATGTCAAAATATGTCCTCATTTAGAATATGGGACTAAGTTCAAAGTAAATTAAAAGTACAAATTTAATCTATGATATTATATACTTTGACGGAAATTAATTTTTCAAAACCTTTAATTCATACTCTTCCATTTGTAGAGGCTTCTCTGTAAATTTAATCTCAGATTCTCAGATAACTGTACAGAAATTGCTACTGACAGAATTACCCCTTCATTAGTGTTATGCTCAATCTCATTCCCAAACAGCATTTTTTCTCTAAGTGGAAAAGGAAATATTTTTCAAGGTGGCAATATCTCCTGCATAAACAGCATTTGATTACCATTTTATGATAATATTTAAGGAAGAAAAAAAAAAGCCCACGCAGAAGTTTTCTAAACCTTCACAACTTGTTCGTATTTATTCATAGGTAAAAATGTTTGTCTTTAAAAAAAACAGGGCAAATATGTTATTTTGCATGCTGTTGGAGTTGTATGATCCCAGTAGTTATAGATTTACTCATTTGACAACCATTTTGTAACCAAGCAACTGAAACAGTAACAAGGAAGAAGGAAAGCCTTGTGGTTTAATTTCCCCCAGTTTAACACAGAAGATTATTTTTTGCTGGATTTACTCAGTGAATGGAGTTGATAGATGCTTGCTGATGCTCACAGCTCTATGAGGAAATTGAAGATGTGGTTGCCAAGTTACACTTTTTCAAAATATTGGGGTTGAACAGCACATGATAACTACAGGCTACTTTGTTAAAGTTTGCTTTCATAAATGATACACCAGTAGAGACAGGCTGTTTGAATTTATGCTATCCCACTACCTTTGAAGAGTGTTGTTTTTCACCTATTCCAGAAAAATGAGCAACTGTTGTTGATTTCATAGTAACATTCAAAATGTTAGGGCTTTGCCTTGTGTGAAGAAACTGCTTGGGAAGTATGCACTTACAAAATGTGAATGTAAAATTAATCTTCACCTGTATTCTAATCAAGGTTTCACATTAAGCTAATAGTTTCTTTTACACCTTTTCTTGCTCAGGATGAATCAGAAATAAATTCATTTATGGAATGTACTCTTTGAGAAGAGGTCTTATTAAAATCAGACTAAAATATCATGAAAGCTATTACTTTTTTATTTCAATTGCAAATACAGAGGTAAATATTTTTAATGCATACGTTTTTTAGCTACCAAAACTGTTTAGACAACTTTGTAAGAATATCAATGGAGTAATAAATATGTAAAACCTCTGTGAAAGGCTCCTTTTTGTGCATCATATTGTTCATGTTTAGATGTCCATGTGCTGCAGAATAGTTACAAAACCATTTTACAGAAGACCAATTGCAGACTGGGTTGATAAATCCCCCCAGAATAAACTGTACTTTGTGACCTTACAGACTCAGGCTGCCCTGGTTATGGTAGGTCTCTGGTGACCTGCTCTTTTTGTAGTTTATGCCCCTATTATTTTTTATGCTTTTATATGGTAATTTCTGCATTGTTTTATCCACTATTTGCTTAATCCTTGTTATCCTTACTTCCCTCATTAGTACAGTGGATTAGTAGTGTTATCAACACAGCTATCTCAATAAAGTGTTAAATTTCTTCCCCAGCCTTGGCCTCCAATAACTCATCCAAAAAATTAGAGAAATATTATCACAGCATGCCCTCTATACAGGTGCCAAAACGAACTGTCAAGACATCAGTCAGTTGTTTCTGGTAAAGCATCATTTTGTAGAAACCAATGCTCAGACACCTTGGTTGAAGCAGTTTGCAAACAGGTGCCCGCTGAGACTCCCCTTTTTGAATGAAGTTTAAACCCAGGCAGCTGCGTGGAATAGAAGCCACCAGATGGCAGCACGATTGGCAGCTTCCCCTTAAAAAAGGAGAGGCTGCGCTTCAGGAAGAAGCACCCGGTTAGAGATTCGCTCTTGTTCACCTTTACACACCAATAAACATATCAGTTGCTTGTAGCTCTCTGCCTGGGATTGTTGCTGCATGCTCCTGCTTACAGCAGAAGGAAATCCTAATGTTTTTTTATTGGAAAACATGTAATGTGAGATTGATATTTCAAAAAACACCAGTCCCTTGAGATTATTGTTTTGCTGTATTTATCCTTCTTCTCTGAGACAGAAGAATCCTTAATAACTTCTGCTGAATTTGGAACTGTTTTTTTCATCATTTAAAATTAAAAAAAAAAAAAAAAGAAAAAAAAAGAAAATATCCAGAGTTAATTTGATAAGAGCCCACAGAGTATCCTCTATTTTTTCACCTTTCTTTTTCTTAGAAATGCATGCTGAATTTTTGTCATAAATAAGGCAGTTTTTTGTGTCAGAGCTCAAAGAACCATCCCAGCCTCAACTTGGTTGTCAACAGTTAAGAAGATGTAAGGGATTATGAAGTGCTAAGGGAAGGTAATCATATTTCTTAACCGTCCTAGTTCTCTGTGTGTTTTCCCAGTGCTCACTTTTAATAAATTCGCTCTCCTGGTGTCGCCAAATTTCTTTACAGGAATCAAGAATCACTGTTGATCTGTTCATTTTTATACACTTGCTCTGTGAAGAGTCTTCAGAAATTACCTGGATTGTGTTTCTTCACAGGCTGCGGACAGAAAATGGCAAGCTATGGGGTGATTCAGCTTTAATGACTTGCATGTTAAGTGGCTACATGGCTTTCATTAACCTTGTAAAATGGGCCTTGATAAAAGCAAGTGTTAGTTGAAAATACGTGTTTTCTGTAGTCTAGAGAAGTAAATTTATTTCCCTGAAAGCATAGGTAATCTTGAGAGATACTGCTATGTTTTAGTATGCTAATTTAAATTATTTGAGTTGCACTGATGAAACAACTTTTTTTTTCCTGTTAGACATATTTAAACACTTAATTTTTCTCCCTTATTTGTTTACCTAGGCTCTGGTAGAAGTACTACCTGATGTTTAAAAGACAACAGTCATTGGCACTGAACAAAAAATGGAAAGCTAGATTTTTTTTCCTCTTTCCTCTTCAATGATGTTATCCTTTGGTATTGTGATTTCTTGGGATAGTTTCTCCTCCTCCACATAAATAAAAAAATATCCTACATACTATAACTTCATTTTTTATATGTTCCACTGAAATCTTAACCTAAACTGCTCCAATACTTCATAGACTGGACAAACTGTGAAAAGTACCCACACTACCAAAAAGACTGTGAGCCATTTCAGAAGTGACACACTCAGCAGGAACTTGTATTCAAGTTCTCAGCACTCAGCTCCCTTTGGCTCTTTGATTATTTACTTTTGTTTGCATGGCACAGCCTGTGGTGATAGACTTGAGCACAACCAATTGTCCTGACACCCCATGAGCAATACAAGCCCCTGTAAGATGGAAAAGGGAGAGAGACATCAAACAACATGCATACCCTCACACAAAAATGGGCAACACCTGACTAACAGCACATTCTGACTTGCTTCAGCTGGAATTTAGTATATTGTACACTGCGACAGCAAAAGCTTACTACATTTGCTGCCCTTGTGTAATCTATCTTTCTTTCTTTCTTTCTTTCTATCTTTCTTTCTTTCTTTCTTTCTCTCTTTCTCTCTTTCTCTCTTTCTCTCTTTCTTTCTCTCTTTCCTCACTCGTCTTATACAGTGAGCTTTTGGCCCAGCAAAAAGAAATTTTTTGTACCACTTGCCCTGCATTCAAAAAATCTCGATTATCAGAAAAATGTTATTTGGACACAAGTAGGAAAAAATGCTGAATTGAAGGGTAGAGATTGTGGCAAAAAGGACAACGAAGGGGGAAAAAAATGAAGCTTTATGCTGACTCTCAGCTCAGGACAGTGACATCTAACTATGAGTAAAGGTAATCATGACCCCAAGGCAACACAGCACTGGGGCAGATCAGGCCAGGTCTCTTCTTTCATTAAGTAGGAAGATCCAGCTGAATTTTGGGACATCTGTTTCAGCCATCTAGAGCTAGGAGTTGGTGGAATACTGTCTCCCTAGTGAGAACATTTAATTCGTAATTCAAATAGTCTCCCTCTGCAAAATATTAAATGTTCTTTATATATATGTATATCTGAAAAGACATTTACTGACAGCTTTCCCTCCCCCCATTCAATAGTGTGCGACTCACTTTATTAAATCCTACAGTGGGAGAAACTGTCCATTTATTTTTGATGTCTTTTTTTTGCATTTAATGAGGATGGCTGCTAGATGTCATTCTTTCTTATTTGATATTATGACACTTACTGAGAGGTTTCAACTGAAATTTATATCCTACTGAGTAGAAGGACCCAGTTACAGCACAGTGTTCACCTGTCATGGCTCAATGCTAGCATTTAAATAAAACTGACCCATGTGTTAATGGAGCCATAACCTCTGCTTTAGTGTAAACTGTGTCTCAGTCAAAAATAGAGATGGAAAAAGGGAATATACTCTGCAGCACGAAAGGTGAAATGCTACTGTAGAAGGTAATACTTTAGCAAAATGTTTAGAGCTAGGCAGAACATCAAAGTACTTGCCGAAATTATGGTTTCAAATTGAGCTGGAGATTTTCAGGACAGTGTAAGTACATATGTATAGATGCCTTAGGTCAGATTAAAGATCCATCTTTCCCAGAATCCTGCCTCTGAATGGGGTCAGCACTGCTTAAGAAAAACCTCCTTTTAGCAGCAGAGAAATGAAAAATCCTTGCAATTTGCAGCTTAGGGACTGCCTCAGCCAAAAGATCTGTGTTTAATAGCAGTTTCTAGGGTATTTTTCCCATGCATTTATCTAATCTTTTATAAACCTATTTCTGCTTTTGGACTGTAAATATCTTGGCGAGGACTTCAGCTGTTGACTGCTTGCTGTTTGAAATAACTGTCTTTTATGTGCTTCCAGCATGTTGTCTGACCCTTTTATTATCTGTGTTCTTGTATGCTTAGAATAAAAATTATCATTCTCTATTTGTTTTCATCCCACTATTTTAAAACCTCCATAATGCCTTCTTCTGGTAATTTCTTTTCTTAGATGCAGTGTCATAGTCATAGTCTTAGTACATAGTCATAGTCTTAGTACAGTTATCACCTCAGTCCCTCAATCATAATTTATAACTCTTTATATACCTTTTCACCATTTGAAGTAGAGGGACAGAATACAAATATTCAAGACTGGATATAATCTAAGTGTGTATAACAATGTAAGGACATTTTCCTTTTTATTCATGCACGAAGTAATTCCCACCACTCACATTATTTTAACTGAAGCTGGTTATTCATATCCAATGTTTTTCATCAAACCAGTCACAAAACTTGCAAGATGTTCTGAAAGGAACACTAGTTCACCTATAGCTCATTATTTTCAGCATGTGTACCTACTATGTACAATTTTTTTGCCTACTCTATGTAGATTTGTTTTAAAAATTGCCTTTCACTACTCTGCCATTCAGAGAATCCACCGGACTGCAGGATCATAGTAGAATTTTAGTTGAAAATGTTTAAGTAAACTGAATGTGTGCTTGGGCATATCTGAAAATATAATCAAGGTTAGGTTTGCATTATGAAATAGTTCCCTTAGATGAGCAATTGATATGTTTGGAAAAATTGACAAATTCTTATGATGAGCCATGCACTGGTTCTATCAGGCAGAGAAATAACCAAGCCAATCCAAGACCAGTTTGGGAACATTAACCTGTGGATTATGTTAACTCATTCACTTTGAGGTAGAAAATTATTTAGTGATAGCATGGCATAATAGGATACACATAAGCAAAAAGATGACAGGTTCAGCAGAGGTGTGGAAAAGAGCTTTACATTTGTGAGAGAATGAAGTTTTTAGCAGCGTGTGAGAAACAGAACCTGTGATGTCTCCAGTCTAAGCATCTTATACATTATATTTTAACATTTAACATAAGTGTTTTTAACATAGAATAGAATTTTACCCTCCATTTTATCTACTGAGGCTGCCCTGCAGATCTCCCTTAAAGATTCAGATTTTGCAGATTGAGTTGCAAGGCATAGCTTGTATGAAACCAGTGTTTAATTGTTCTCTGTGTGCTTCTGTCCTTAATATGTTGACTGCTGGGAGAATGTGCAAGTGGCAGGATTCCCCTACTAGTTTTCATGGATCCTATATAAGCATATTCTTTTCTTTTGGAAATGTGAATTAACACTCAGACGCTGAACCAGTGAAATTGCTGTGTACCACAATAATTTTTTGCAGACAATCTGTAGAAGTTAGACATACAGTTAGCAGTGAAAAAGATTTTCGTAAAAAATACCTCTCTATCTTTGACATCTCACTCCTCGTTGTCAAGGAGATGCCAACCCCTGTCTCTGTCATTGTTGTGGAGAGGTTTGATGCTTTCTTTTCCCTAATTTAATGTTATTGTTCTCAACTCATACATAGCTGCTTATTTGATCTGTCTCTCCAGACCTGTTGAAAGTTAGTGTGCCTGAAAATTGCTTACTTTTACAACTGTATGACTGTATCAGCTGGTTCCTTAGAAAAATATTACTTACCACCTTGGCCTTTCTAACTGCAATAATACTATTAAATGTTTGATTTGCCATTTGTTTGCATGTTTTTCAATCACAGCATTAAAAGCACCATAACCTAGAAATTTAAAATGAAAACCCTTAAAAAAATTCAAACAGATAGTCCTGATAGCAAAAGCCTACACCTTAAGTATGCTAAATATTTAAATGAAGTCCAAAAACTTCTAATCATACAAACCTTGCCTGGAGGAAAAAAAAAAAGAGAGAGAGAGACAGAAAAAAAGGGGTAATGCCCAGTTTGCTGCTCACAAAGTGATATTTATGAATATTAAAACAAATTAAAAGTAAAGAAGGCAGAACAGGTTAGAAAGCCTATCCATGTAATTGCTATTTAGGAAAGTGCATGATGAGGCATAATTTATTTTGAGAATGTAGAAACTGACTTACATGTGGACACTGGTCTAAATGTTTCATCTTACCATGTAATTTTCAAGATTTCTAAACAATTAAGGACCTTGCAATATTGATCATGAACTCAGCCAAGACAACTCAACTTCATAATTCCATGAGAGCAGTGGTTTAGCGTACTAGCAGTGAAATCACCCTCACACAAATGAATAGAATTAAGGCAAATCTACAGAGATGTTACCCACTACCTCTTTTCAGGTGTGGAGGGTTTTTAATTCTCAGAAGCTAAAATGGCAGTTTAGAGAGATTAGAATTGGACAGGAACAAATCATGTGTGTCTTTAAAAGGTGGCTGCTTTTGGAAGATTTGAAATGAGTAAACAATATAAGCTACATTAGAAGAAACTTTAGTTCTAAGGTTTGAAATAAATTTGCACTAGCAATTAAAACTGCACTATCTTAAAGTAATATTTGAACTTATAGTTGCTTTCTCACTAGCTCCTACATACACTGAATCTTTGTATTTTAGTTCTTAATTAGAAATAGCCCTAAAGTAGAGATGTTTTGCACAGAGATGGAAATATAAAATGCAGGCAAATATATGACATTGATTTAAATGATTCCATTAAAATGTTATTCATGCACTGTCTAGATTTATGAAAAGAAGTTGTGTAGAAACTGTGGGGTTTTTGTCAGGGTGAGGACTGATGGAAGGACACTGAGACTTCTGCAAAGGGTGACCAGAGCATGGCATCAGACCCATACGAATAAAGAGTCATTCACTGCTTGATTTTTTTTCATTTGCCCATTTCATTGCTGATATTTGGATCGGTGGCATGATGTTACTGGCACCCAAGTGTTCCCTCTTGGTGAAACAAATCATCCAAGGAAGGTATTAAGGGATTCAAAGATGTGCCCACCAGCCAGAGTGTCTTGGAGCTACATTTTAGATAAAATGTGCCATATGTAACTTTTTGCTCAAGATTCTGCTTTCCTTTTAAAATTAAGATGCACAGCAGAAGGTTATTTCATTCAAGTAAGTGAAAGTTAGGTAATAAATACAGCCTCCCTGGAAATAAAATACTCTTCAAAATATATAATCTTCTTTTATGTCACTTCCACACAGACTGCTGCAAATATTTTGTGCTGGGTTTGAGCTATATTATATTGTAAAAAGGATCTTAAATGTATGTTTCTTTTCCCTAAAAATAATTACAATTATTGAAGGATGAATGCAAAAAATAAACTGAAAATTTTAATGCAGTGATAGTAATTTAAAAAGATGTGTGGAGATTATATATACCTATAGCTATATAACTGTTGGGAAATTCTAGCGATCTCCTGCTTTCTCCCTTCACCCCCATCAATAGTGGGAACAGCTATTAAAAAATTACTTCAAATTCATAAATACTTAAACACTAGTGAAGTAGGCCATGGGACTGCTCAAATTGTTTAAAAGTTAATCTGTATGTAATTCTTTGCAGAAACAGGACCAATAGTATAATTGTATTGCTTCCTGTTTGACCTACAGTTTACATCTCTTTTTGCTGTCACTTAGAAATTAGAAATGATTAAAAACTAAATCAGAACAAAAGGTGCAAAAAGTGATGATACTAAACAGCATGTTCCTGTATTTCTTGCTCCTTCTAATTCCTTTTACATTGTCTAAAAGTTTCAAAAGACGTTTTTTGCTTCTTAACAGTATATTACTGTTAATATGCTTTATATAAATTAATGGCTAAAGAGAGGTCCAAAAGGTTTGAATAACTTCCATAGTTTACTTTCATAGCTTACTGCCATGGCTAAAAAAAGCAACTATTGTCTTGGGGTGTCAAAGCCCAATGCTTTAATATATCCACTAAATATAGATTTTAAAAGGGATTTAGTAAATAGGATTTTAAACAGCACAGTAAAAGCAAGCTAAATGTCATGTCAGTTTGTGGCTTTGGGTTTGTTGTGGTTTTTTTGCAACAGTTTTGACAAAAGAAACAGAAAAAAACCTGAAACACCAAGTGATTCAGTATGGGGTTTTTCATTTGTTTGTCATTATATTTTTGCCAGGTCGGTCTCATTCCTGTACAGAATATTCATAGTTACCTCCCAGTCCTCACATTATCTGCCCAGCATTCCAGAATGTTAAACAATTCAAGGAAATGAAGTACAACTTTTCTGCAGGGATAGAAAAACATCTTTATTCAAAATAATGGACAATAAAATTATATGCAAGAAAATTGTTAAAAAAGGCACCTGAATGACTCCAGTTTTCAGATGACAAAAAACCTTTCTTCTTGGTTCTGATGAATTCAAAGCTGTGTATGGTCTGTAGTCAGAAAATTAAATTTCTGCTGCAATTTCAATAAATGGCTTATATTAAGTGTCACATTGCATCTGGAAAAAATGGGTTAGTCATTAACGTAATAAGCACAATGATCATTTGGTATACAGTGAGTGCAAGATAATTACAAACTGTTTCAAATAATTGATGAGTTTTCAAGATCACTGAGCACCTCTGCAGCTGTGAAAGCTAACAAATAAATAAAAAATGTCAAAGTATAAGATTTGCACAAGCTGGAAAGAAAGCTCAGTATTCTCCACTTAAGGAGCCTAGGAAAAAGATTTCAAAGATGTTATCGGTTTTCATCTGTGAGCAAGGAAATGAAATCAGTCATCATACGATAATCATCAGGGCATTCCTTAACTGACAACTGCTTGGAAAGGTACAAGACAAAGTTATTCTGGTCTATTTGACTGATGAAGTTGCAGAGACCTGAACAGAAAATCAATCAGCTTTCTCTTCTGGGTACAGTACAAGTGATACAAATTTTGTTGAACAGCAAATCGAGGAAAAAATACTGTGAGCAGAATCAAAACTTTATTACAAACTTTGTGACTCATGGGAGCTTTGAGTCTCTGGGTGGAGATGGTCTGCGTATGTTGATGATCTTATGTAAATTTGATGATCTTATGTAAATTTTTATGATCGTATGTAAATTTAGCTGCCTGAAAAGTCACCGACATCTTCAAATCCAAAACACGTACATCCTCAGTCAAGGATGTATACCAAATAAACTTTCAATTGCAAGCACTTGCAATAGAAAATGCACTTAAATAGGGCAATCTATTAACTGGACTCTCTTTAACATCTTGGTTGCTGAACAATCACATTCAAAGAAAAATATAATTAGAAAATCTTGGATGACCAACACTGCACAGAGATGATGTGGCAGTGTAGTTCAGATGATGAAAGAAACCCTGTGGCTCTACTGAATGGAGGAGTCTCATAATAGAGATGAAATATCATAAAAGTTATCACAGTGCTAATCTTGCATCATATAACATAGCTCAGCTCTCTACTGAGGAACCAAGACCCATTCCAAAGGACACAGCTCGGTTCTTTAATGCTGATAAATTCTGAGGGAGCACTTGAGGTCATAAGTAATTTGAATTCTGTGCAGCGCAGAACATAATAGGAAATCAAAACATTAAAAAGCAAGCATTCAGTAATATGTAGTTTTACCCATGGATTGTTCAGCATATTTTGAAATAGGTGAACCCTCTAAGTAAAACAGCCAAGGGAAACAGGCGACACTTTGCTTATTACTTCCACTGGAATATTCTTCCACAGAGTGCATAAGTGCACGCATTAACGCCGAGTGTTTTCTAACAAAAATCTGTTGAATTCAGTTAAGGTTTAAATCTCTATGCCAGTTATAGAATGGATTCAAATCTGTGTTAGGATTGAGTCACTTATCTCCTCAAAGAGTTTGATTAACGTAATTTTCCATTCAGCTTCCAAGAATGTCAACTTCTGTACTCAAAATTCTGCATAAACTCTCCTCCTTTCTTTTGGCTCCATTATTCATTCCAGAAAATTCATTCTGGATGGCTGTTGTCTCAGTGTAATGCATTTTTTTTCCCAGGACATCCTTATCTTTAAAATTTTCACATAGTCTTATCCTGGTTTATATTTCTATTTTCATTTCCTTTTGTGACTCTCACAGGCCCAATGGTCTCTGCAATCTTCCCATCTTATTGCTGTGCTCTTCTTTATTCATGTTTCCATCTGACCTTTGAGAAGGTGTCTGTCATATGCTATCTTCCAACCACTCCTCCTTTAAACTTACCTTTAAACAATTGTTTGTTTGTTTTGGGTTGTGGGGGTTTTTGGTTTGGTTTTTTCTTTGTTTGTTTGTTTAATTATTGGGGGGTTGTAGTGTTTTTTGCTTGCGTTCTTTTTGGTTTGGTTTGGTTTTTTGGATTTTTTTTGTTTTGGGGGGATTTTTGTGGAAGTTAATTTCCTCTCTGGTAATTTTAATGAGAGTGTCATTGTATAGTAAATTCAGTAAAGTGTTGGGATGCCCAGATTCTTTGTGTGATGTCAGATCATTATTATTTAAACCTAAAGAAAGCAATAAAACAGCTTTTAACTACCTGAAATCAATTAATAGTCTTCTTTCTGTCCAATATTTTATTTCTTTGTTATGGAAGACTGAGTTTATTAATGGTAGAGGCTTGTTATCCCTTATAACATGCTAATTTATGTTTCTGTTAGAATAAATAGACTGATGAACACCTTAGTCTGATGATAGATCAGTATGATGAACACCTAATCATCTTGTTCAGCACTTAGATACTGCTTTATAGCAACGCAAGTCTTATCTTTTGAACTTACAGAGCAAAACTAGAGCACCTGCCGAATTTAAGGTTGTAAGGCTACCTGGATCAGAATTTTTTAACATAATTCGTCTAATTAGCAGTGGGTTCTTAAAACAAATTCCCAGTGTTAAGAAATAGATGTTTACTGACCTTGCTGTGTGTAACTAATGTAAAAAATGAAACTGTTGCTTGTTCAACACTAATGCAACAATTTTCTTCCGATTTTTTTCCCCTTGAGGTGATCAGGTGGATGAAAAACGAAGTTGGAAGTGGACGCCTGAATAACTAAGCATGGCCTGGTATAAGAATCAGCAACTCACAATGTATATCAAGCAATTTACAGTCATTTTGAAGTTGCCTAGATCTAAACTGATAAAGATGAAAAGTTGTGTACTCCAGAATCATCCCCAGGCACCTACAGCTCAGGCTTACACAAACAGCTTTATAGTAGCAAATTCCAGGGATATTAAATAATTCACCTTTTTGTTCATTCTATATCACAACTGCAAAAGCAGAGATACTATTTTGCAAATTTTTAAGTGTTTTGTATATAGAGGTTTTATTAAGCTTTTTATACGTAGAAGCAGACCATGTTTAGATGTTTTGCTTCATAGCCTGCTGTCACCCAGGCAGTCAAGAGAATGCCAATGCCTGTGCTGCTGAGTTAAATGAACTTAGAATGCTCTTTGTTAAAGATCTGTTAGCTGAAAAGCTAAACAAACATGCAAACATATTTTGTGATATCTATTGGTCTATATTTTTACTTAATGTTTTAACTGAGGTATGTATCTTCCTTTTAGATTAATTACTGAAGAATACTAATTTGCTCCTTACAGCCAGCACTACAAGATTTTTGTCTTGGTTTAGTTCTCTTGGAGAAACACTGTATTTTCAGATAAATTAAAGAACATTTTCAGTTCACGTCCCACAGTCACTCTCACACTAATATAAAAATATGAACAGTCTTTCTAGCTATAGTACTAATATACCAACAAACATCTCATTAGGTATTAATAATACAATCATTACAAATGCAATATTTCTTCTTTTACAGGAGACACACTCTTAAGAAGTTTCATGTGTGTACTTTCAAATTTTTGGATCAAACGGAACTATTCTTTTAGATATATTACTTCTCACATTGAAGACTGAAGGAGTATTTCAAGGGAATTTTTCTTTGACACTCCCTCTGTTTCCTTATTTTACCCTCTCTAAGTCAAGCTGATATGAAGCAGAGGAATGCTACAGTTGCAGCTATAGTTGAATAAAAAACCAAAAAGTATAGCAATTTCTGTGTTAAAACCCCCAAAACCCCAGATTTATTTTCACTGTTAATACTCACACAATGCAGCAATGTACTCTGCCCATTGGAGACACTTGGAGACATTTTCCTTACAAATTTATTCTTTCTTTGTAATTTCATTTGATCTAAAATAACGATAATCTGGACTGTTAGTACATGTTTCCCCAATGTGAATGGAAAACAGAGCAGCAGCCATTACTGCTTATTTTAGAGAAAAACTAGCATTTTATTGCCTTTTCCAGCAGATTGATCTTCTTTCTCCCTTAATTCAGCAGGAAAATTGGCTTCGGTTCCCCAGGAAAAAACAGATACACTACTTGAGTTAGCTTAGTAATAAAAGCAAAATGCTACTTGTATTTTTCTCTTTAATGCATCTCTTCATTTAAGAAATATTAATTTTGTGAAGAACCATGTGTTAAGGGAAAATGTTAATAAGCAAAGTATAATAGAAGGGGATGATATGAAGATAATTTTTGATACATATCTATAAGGAAGGGAGAAATTGAACCCTAGAAAAATGACTAGTACCAAAATAGCAGCAGATGTCAATCATCAAAACTGAACTAATTAGTAAAAAGGGGTTTTTTTCCTATGCACATGTTTTTTCTTATAACTTGTTACATTCCCAGTTTAATATACATGCCACACGAGCACTGAAGGTTGAAAATATCCTATATTTATTAAAAAAAAAATTTAATCCTACAAAATCATGCTGATTTAGACCCTTCCCAAAACAAGACCCAAAATCTCTATAAATTTAATAAACCTGTCTGACCACTACAGACATTTAAGTGGTCAATAACAATTTGTTTGGTGAACACACAACGAGTAATGTTCAATTATAGGTATGCATTTAGTTACAACTATTACACAGCCTACAGCCTGGCTCAGTGCGTGTTCACAGATCTGCCACTTTTTAATAAGATTCCATTTGTGTTATTACTTACTGCCTTCCTTGTTTGAAAAAGAGTTTTCTAAAAATAACAAGTAGCTTGTAGAAGGCCTTCTGTGGTGTCAACATTAGTAATTGAATTCAGTTGTAATGATAGCAATATGGGATCAAAGACAAAACTATCTTGGAAATTTAGGCAAAACCTACTTGTCACAGTATTCTGTCAAGAGTCAAAGACTTTCAAATACAGATACATATGTAAAAAATGGAAGATTTTGAAAATTTATCACCACTTTAGAATCACAGAAAGTTTGGAGTTGAAAGGGACCTCTGGAGATCATCTAGTCCAACCCCACTGCTAAAGCAGGTTGCACAGGCTCATGTCTCGATACGTTTTGAACAGCCTGTTGCAGTGCTCCGTTACCCTCAAAGTAAATACCTTTGTCCTCATATTTAGACAGAACTACTTCTGTTTCTGTTTTCACCTGTTGTCAATTTTCCTGTCACTGGGCACCACTTAAAAGATTCTGTTCCTATCCTATTGACAGCTGTCGCTAAGATATTTGTAGACATTGATATGATCCCCTCCCAGTCTTCTTAAGACTAAACAGGCCCAGGTTTCTCAGCCTCTCCTCAAAAAAGAGGTGCTTTAGTCCTCTCATATCTTCATAGCTCTCCTCTGCACCCTCTCCAATCCCTTGTCTTGGCCACAAGGACATGGTACTGGCTCATAGTAACTTCTTGTCCACCAGGATCCCCACGTCTTCCTTCACAGAGCTGGTTTGCACCTGTCCTGGTGTGGGGGGTTATTCCTCCTCAGGTTCAGGACCCTGCACTGATCTTTGCTGAACTTCATTGAGTTCCTCTGCACCCAACTCCCCAGCCTGTCCAGGCCTCGCTGGGTGGTGGCACAGCCTTCTGGTGTATCAGCCACTCCTCCAAATCTCATATCATCAGCAACCTTGTTGAGGGCATGCTCCATCATTTCATCCAGGTCATTGATGGCTAAATTGAAGATGACTGCACCCAGTACAATCCCCTGGGGTACACTCAGCCAGTTGTGCCATCATAGAGGGCTAACGGAATGGTCAAGCACGATTTCTCCTTGGTGAAACAATACTGACTACTCCTGATAACCTTCTTTTACTCCACACACTTAGAGGTGACATCCAGCATGATCGGTCCCATCACCTTTCCAGGAATGAAGGTGAGGCTGATTGGCCTATACTTTCCTGAATCCTCTTTCATGCCCTTTTTTAAAACTGTAGTGGCATTGGCTTTCCCTGAAATCCTCATTCTTTTTGTCCTTGATACCCCTTGACAGATTTAATTCCAAATGGACCTTACCCTTCCTTGTCTCATCCCTGCACACTCCAACAGCAATCCTATGCTATTCCCAAGTGGCCTGTCCCTTTTTCTGCATGCCATACACTTCCTTCTTCTGTTTGAATTTTGCATTTATTATAAGTAATACCATCTTTTAGAAATCAGACAGCTGATACTGTGTTGTGTTGTGATGCTAATAGAACTAAAATCTATTTTGTCATAGACCCTTTTAAATACAGAGTATACTATAGTACTTGAGCAGAGTGGGAAAAGTATTCCTTTTAAAATTAACTTCAAAATTTATCCCTATCTTTGATTATCACATAGCATTTCTATAATCTCTGAACTGTTTTAAAATGACAGATAAAGAAGCAAGATAAAACTTCTCAAAGTGATGCAAGTGGTATTTTCTGTTAATTTGTTGTCCTTTGAATCTCATTTTTCATTAATTTTCAAGGACATAAATATAACCAAGAGCTCAATTAATTTCTGAAAATGGTTCTAAGAAACATTTTGCCAGTGAAAGTTTTTAGAAACTTGACCTGCATATCTTAATCCTAAATTCTCCTAATCTCTTAGCAAATGTGCATTAATGTTTTACAATAAAATTACATCTTTTAACAGAGAAAATTCATTTGGCTTCAACAAATCATGCTTCACTTATTCCAAATACATTTCTAATAAACTTATACATGAGTTGGAGTAGATTTGGAGCTCCTTCTGGACTGGGACAAAGGTCTTGGAATAAAGTCATTTTTCAGCACATTTATTTGTAACAATTAAAAAAAAAATTGAAATTCCTGTGCCTAAATAATGCTTTTCATGCATGGTTCAGATAAGTGGGGGTTTTAGTTCTATATGAGTAAAATGCATTTGTTTTGGATTTTATAGGATGGGAGATGGTCTTAAACATCTGTAAATATATTATAGGGTTGTGCACAGTGCAATGGGGAATCTCACAAAATAGTTTTGAATACACATTGGGTAAGAGGAGAGTTAAGTGTTGTCTAAACTTCATGGAGACTTAATTTCTATAGGCCATGTAATAGTACAGAAATAAGATAAGGACAGTAATGTTTCCATCAACTACTGTCCTGCAAGTTTCTTTTTGCTTTCCCCTTAACTGAGATTTATTCTGCAGTGTGACTGACACAGGATCTCAGAACTCGGTTGTGTATGATTCTGTGTAGACACAAAATTAGAGAAACTTAGGTTAAAGCACAGTAACAACATGAACACATCTGTGATGTGATTAGCCCAGCAAAGGATCACAAAGATGGTGAAGGGACTGGAGCTTCTTTCACATTCTGTTTACGGTCTGGATGACAAAAAACTCAGAGGGAGTTTATTGTGTTTGTAGATCTGATGGGAGACAATGAAGAAGAGGGAATCAGGCTTCTCAGCAGCACTCGTTGATAGGACAAGAGGCAATGGATACAAACTGAAAAACACAAAACTCCTTCTGAACAAAAGGTGTGTGAGATAAACTAAACTAAACTAAACTGGAAAAGATTTCCCAGGGAGGTTGTACGCACTCTGCCTCTGGAGATATTAAATATTTCACTACGCATGGTTCTGGGCAGTCTGTTCTAGCTGATTCTGCCTGAGCATGGAGTGGGAGATAGAGGGGGGGATTCACAGGGAGGGCTAGATGATCTCAAGAACTACTTTCCAATATCAATGTTATTTTGTTATTCTGTTATTCTCTAAGAACAGTTTTCCAATATTTTTCTTTAGAGACCAAATGGCTTACTTAAAATGATGCCATGAAACTGTGTCAGGATCTCTCCTAAATTCAAGATAGATGACATCCACTGGTTATTCCCTGTCCATGGGGTCTGCTGCCCTGTCACAGAAAGAAATTAAATTGGTTTGACATATGTTGTTTTTGATAAATCCATCTTGTCTGCTACTCATTTCCTTCTTCCTTTCCAGTGACACACAATTAGGTTTTTTATCATTGGTAGTAGTACTGAGTGTTGGCGGGTCTATATTTCCTCCTTTTTCTCTCTTCAAATAAAGAAAGAAATGTTCTTCCATTCTCCTGGGACCTGATCTATGTGAGAACTCAAAGATAACCCATATGGCTTATGAGAACTCAGGAGCTATTTCTTACATATCCTGGGATGGGATCCTTCTGGACTGCTTAATTTAAAAGTATCTTATCCAAGCACTCACTATGCTTATAATCTTCTTTAATAAAGGCTGAGCTCTTAAACATTTAATGGGGGAATTAATTCTATAAGTCAATTGATCAAAACTGACCATTTTATTAAGGATTAATGAAAAAAAGTCCTTAAACTTTCTTCATATCACCTGTAGAGACTATACCATTCCTACTAGCTTATAAACATGGACATCCAAGCACTTTATTTTTTCTCTATATTTCCATGATGTACATTTACATTTGACCTATTTTCTGCCCCGAGTATCTTACTTCTTGAATATGTTCTTTCTCTCAAGTCCAAGAAGAAGTCATGGTTTAGTCCAGTCCATCTCCTACCTCCTGTCTATTTTTCTTCTGCATTAGGAGGGTGTGCACCTGTGACCTCAGCATCATTTCTCTAAGAACCTGCCAGTTCTCTTTTCCTTTTTGAATAGATTTTCAACTGAGAGGCTGCCAGCTTTCAAAGTTTATTGAAGTTTGTCTCCCTGAAATCTACTGGTTTTCATTTTTCTGTTATTTCTTCCTTTTTTAAAGAGTAAAATATCTGTTATTTAATAATCACTTTTGCTCAAGTTCCCTTGTCTGGTTCTTTGTTGCTAGTTAGAACACACCCAGAGTATTTTACTTACCATTAACTGAAATTACATATGTTTGTATGCATGTGTGCATGCACAGAGAGATAATCTTCATTTTAAAATGAGTCAAGATAAAATGCTGTCATAACATGAAGAATTATCGAAGACATTTACATTAAAAGCATTGTCAAATATTTTATGCAATTAATTCCTGACCTACCTCTTTCTAGATAATTGTCACATCTGAGTCATATAGTTTATCAGCTCCTCACTAAGGTTTCACTTGTATTTCTGCCTTTAACTTCAGCATAGTGTTGTGCAAGATCCTGAAACAGAGCCTATGGTAGTGTCCTTAGCTAGAAAACAAGTTGTCTAAAATTAACAGCAGTTCTAAATACCCACCAACTTTTTATTTATAAAGTATCAGCCATAGAGCCTCTCCAAAGCAGCAATGCTATGCCATTATCAAGAAAACTTAATGGGAAGCTTTATCACATTTTATTTAGTTGTTGCATTGAAAACTGAAATCTGGTCAGTGACCAGATTTGGGTCACTGACTCATTAACAGATAGTAAGTACAGCTAAACTATTGGCAGCTTCTCCCAAAAGAATGTACACTTCCAGAAAAACAAAGCAAATCCCAAATTCTCTAGCTATTTGGAAATGTCTGCATGGCTTTATTCACTTGTGAAAAGTGACACACAAACCCAATCTATGTTCTTGGCGGTGGCAATATCCAGAAGATGGAAAAAATAAACACTTGAGCTATTGGTTTGCAACATAGGCAGATCACTGGTAAGCCTGGCAAAGTTTCTGATGGAACCAGGTACAGAGCCAGGTATTCACGATGTAAGAATTTCCTCTGACCTCTATTTAGAGGGTAAGTCTAGACAGTGAAATGTTCAAAGCTGTAGTGAAAAACATTCATCTTGATTGACAGAACTGTGCTCTCAACAGTGATCTGTCACTGTATATGAAGAAAAAATTACTAGAATTATTGGTTATATTATGAAATGGAAAATCTTTTGGTTCCTTTCATTCTCTTCTTCTTTTACTAACAGCACCTCATCGAAGATCAGTAAGATATCATTGCAGTTAATCACCCAGTTCAACATACACGGAGAGTCATGACATTTATTCATATAGAATTCTTAGTGTCTTTTCATTAGAAATACAGGGGTCTGATAGCTAGAATTCCAGTACTCAGTATTTAAAAAAACTCAACTTCCTTGGAGGACAATTAACCATCTTTATGTTATATCTTAGAGGGATGACTTCTAAGTACTGAAGTCCAGAATGGTTTATGAGCTATAAATACGAGTTGTGGAAAACAGTTCCCAGTTCTCTACAGTCACATAAGTTCAGAACAGAAGTGGGATTTCAGGTGCTCTGTCTTCCATCTTTACTAATTTGCTGTGGCACTTTGTTAAATATTATGGAGATTTCTATTTAGCAAAATTCTCCCATCTAGCATACAGAAATTATACACATATTTAGTAATTCCACAAGAGAATGCATAGGTGTGAATTCAAACAGCTGGAATCTTGAACTTGTTGGAGATAAATAATTCTTTCCAGCAATTCATTTTCAGACACTTCATTAGTGTAGTAGAAAACAATGACATTCTAGATGACATTCCAGGAATGTTATATTACATGCACTTGTGATTCCAAAGATTAACTAGCTATTTGAAGTGTTCCTCATCTGGCATTTGCTCATCTTTCAACAGGGACACTAATCAGGTAAATGTCATTTAGGTGTCTGCATGCTATTTGTATCAAAGGTTCTTGGTGTATTTTTCAGTATTTTAGTTTTGGCTACTACAAATAGTAAGCTCACAATTTGCTGGCCCCACGTACAACCCAGACAAGGCTGCATGGATTAAATTACTTCACCCCATAGCCTAATGGTAGGTCTGATCTTTAAATGTGGACTGGTTGAGCCAAAACCAGAACTGAACAAAACAACACATTGTTTGCATGACTTGCTTCTAGCCTAGAACATTTATTTGTCCAGTAAATTGTATGACCTGAATCAAGGTCCTGTGTCTGCCCAGGGAGATTGGAATTTATATCTCTAATTTCCTTAGTGGATGCCTTTAAACTTATTTTTAAATGAAAAAAGGGAACATTTTCTTTCAAGGCTGATTTTGTGCTAAGCAAGGAAAATTATGTAGCCAGAGAGAAATCATAAAACCCAAACAAGAAAGAACATGATTACAGTTTCTCTCTTAGAGTTCTTACTCAAAATGAGATACACAACTTTCAGATCTGCTTCCAGGATTTGTTGGTTGTTTGTTTACTGCCTACTGTAGCATTGTCTGACTCACTCAGCATCCAGACAAAGGAACCTGGTTTTGCTTTCTCTCATCATGCAGTCACTTTTTCTTTCCTTCCTCCAGCCCCGTGACCCTTCCTGGATATGACTGTGCTTCAGGAACCAGGAAACTCAAAAGGGCACCGATGTCCAGAACAGCTACAAGCCCAGTGCAAGATAGGCACCTTGACAGTTATTACATGTAGCTGTTAGGCAGGCATATTTCTGATTCTGTTATTCCTTCGTTTGAGTTGGGAGGTAGAGCAGACAGCAGATGTAATATTTTACCAGTCTTCTCAACTCTGCTGCACAACAGAAGGATTTTTTGCCCATTAGATATATGGAATGTCATGTTCATCAGCTAATTCAATTAAAATATTGACCTAGAACGGCTAATGCCAAAAACCACTGTTTACTCTTTTTTAGGATATTTGACAATGAAAAATGCTTTGTGACTAAGGAATGTAATTACTGCTAAATGCATTTCAGGGGTGTGGAAAGTACTTGTCAAAGGGAACAAATTGTTTTGGTATAAGACGTTTCTCTTATAACTTTACTTTTGTTGTTGAAAAACACAACAATGAAATAAACTGTTGTAAAACAAAATTTTCCAGGGATTTTACTCTTCTGTCTCAGCTTCAGTGGCTGAGAATTACATTTCATTTTTAAAGAATGGACGATTTCTTACATGTTATATAATTTTTGCCCTTGAAAACTGTCAGTTGCAATATACAGGATAAAAAATCTAATTTTAATACCCAGAGAGCATGCAAGAACATGTTTTTATATATGGACTAAAATGAGGATGCCACCTGGATAGTAGTAAATACATGTCAATTCTATAACACAATATAATTTATTATGGCTGAGAAAAGAAGAAAAAAAATACAATTTCTTCTACTAGAAAAGTCTGTTTCTACAAAAAGGTGTAGAAAGAGCTTTATTGTGTATCCTCAATCAAGCGCATACTTCTACTCATTAAAAAAATAAACTAATTAAAGATAGATGATCGCTTACTTGCTAGAGTTTTTGAGAAGCATCTGAAGGGTTCTAATCCTTGTTTAATACTACAATGGCTTGCCTGTAACTTTTTGTTACATTTCTGCTAGAAAAAAAAAAAAAGATTATTTGATTTCACAAGCCTAACCCATGTATGCCACGTGTATGGAATTATCCACATGTCAAGCTGGAAATTATCAGACCAACATAAGAGGGAAGTTAAGCTCTGCTTGTCCAAGTGTGAAAGCCACTTAACACACAGTAGCACTGCACAGCAGTCTACATTAGGAAAGCAACATGACAGGGGTCCTAGGCTTTAGCAAGACCATAATTTTACACTAATTCTAGGAATAAAAAATCTGCCTCTGGGGAAAATTGTCAAGAGCCTTTTGAGAATCAAGTTTGGTCAGAGCCCCACTTCGATCCTCATGGTGCTCACTGAAAAACTTAACAGGTATTTCAAGTGGATCTACCAAATTAAACACGGTTCTTTCTAACGTTCAAAAACATGTACAGGGGTACTGTGTGCTGCAGAAAGAAGTCAGAAAAAGCCAACACTGCTGAATCAGACACTTGAACTCTGGGATATTTTAATGTGTGTTATTCCTTCCACATATTCCTTCACTAACTTTCACCTGCCTGACTGCTCTGGTTATTCTGAGAATTTTGGTTTCATCCACTTCAGCTCCTCAGAAGATAATGGGAGACTGTGGACATCTGGGAGACCTAATGGCTGCTTGAAGGTCAGCAGTGTAATGTATTGGGGTGGGGATGTACATAGAGCTGTTCATGGGGCTGAGAAACTAAAAAAAAAGTCTTTTTCTGACACAAAACATAAAGAAAACTAGCAGGAACTGAGTCCCGTTCAGCAAGCCACTGGCCAAATACTAAAGTCTGTATAAAGCTTCTGTATAAAGATATCTGCCTGATGGATTAGGAATGCAATGGAAGCAACTCTATAGCATATTACAATAGTATCTCTAAATAAGTAATTCATCTCCTGAGCTATGACTGTGCAAGTGGTTTACATGGTAGTAAACAACTGCAGAATACTAGGAGATACTTAATTCTTCAAACCATGCAATTAAGGGTAGTTTGTCTAGGTCTGGATGAGGTGAACACTCACAATCACATTTGGTTTATAGTCCCATTGTCACAATGGCTTCTTCTTGATCTCCCTAAATCAGGATTATCTTCTGGATATTATGATAGGGTCATAATTATGATTTGCCTACTCTTATAAAAGTGATTTCTTTACTTGCTTGCTCGAGTCTTTTCTTCTACTGCACTACTACACAAACAGCTTTCTTCCCCTCTATCAAATTTACCTGATCTTTCTGCTTTCTTTTTGTTTCCATGGAAACAGAGATGATTTTTAAGGAGACAGAAAGACATGCAGGCCATAATAAAGCCATTCTTCAAGAACAGACATCTTGAGATATTCTAGTTTTGTTTAAGAATTCCCAGATTACTATCTCCTAAGATGCATATTTTCCCCGCAAAGTCCTGGGATGTCTTCTTTTTGTGTCCTTCTATTAATAGAGAAGTTAGCACAGCAACTTAGAGAGTCACAACCTAATTAGGCAATGATAATCTATACTTTCATTGGAATAAAGAATGAAAGTATGAAAATCTTTATGCTTCAACCTTATTCACATGCTCCTACTACATATAAAAGTAGAACGCAGGCAACTAGGTGCCAGGGCAACTAAGAGTTAAGCACCAGATTACACATTGCTGCACCTTTGGAAGATCAGTTTGGTAAAAATGCTCTGGTGCCAGAGCTTCCAAATATGAAGTTACCAACTTAATTTCTCCACCCAAATGTACTTAATGATGCTGCTTAAGTGGGATGTTCAGCTCCTGTTCTCTTATTACTTTGAGCACAGACCACCTAGACCATCTTTCTTACTGTGACGTATCTTGGTTTACTTCCAGTAGAAACTAGGACATCAGGTAAGGAGACAGAGGGAACAGATGGGGAAAGGTGACCAGTCCCATTACGCAGTCTGGATATAATTAAGATACACTTGAAGCCTGGTACACTTTCCTGGACGCTGTGAAGCCCTGAGATTTACAGCTTGAATATGTACTAAAATTTCCAGGATTCTGAGGTTTTGTGAGCAACAGGGATGTGTTTTCACTCCAAATGTGCAAACTAAAATGTTTCCTAGTAGGTCTGAATTAGACAATTTTGTGACACCGATAGTCGTACCCTGGAATTAAGGGTGGTCTGCCATTTTCGTTATTCCAAAGTACAGCAATATCAGGATTCAAGACTGTATTTCATAAAGATATTTAAATCTGTATGATCCGATTGTATACTCTAATGATAATAATGGATGGTACGAATTGCAGCTCCTGCTTCAGTTGTTCTCCTCAGAGCCTCTCAGAGTTTTCCATTTCCACACCAGCTGCTCATGAAGTGGCTACTGACAGTTTAAAAGTTAAAATACTAATGCTAGAATTTATTTATAATGCAGCACATAATTTTCAGTAATCCCAAAAATTCTAACCCCCCCCCATATAATTAAAAAAAATTAGAAACCCCCCAACAATAAATGAGACCTCTCTTATATATTGCTCATGATGGGAATTATTTTAGTTATTTTCAGGTAAATTGACCCTAATTCAAAATTTTTGTCAGTCAGTAAAAAATTTAAACCTTGGAACAAGGCAGGAGAATGATCAAGATATGGGAATGGTTATTCTAACGATATGCAGCTATAAGGGAAATCAAAGGGATCTGGGGATTTGTGGTCAAAACCCTCGTATATATTAGCAAAGAAGAAAGAAATGCCTTCTGGGCAGTAAAATTTCTAGCAGAGAATTTCAAAAAAGAGAATATTCTGTGTGGAAGGGTGTTCCCTAAACAATTCTTAAGGACTGATCTTGAATATCACAGAAGACAGCTAAGTGATAAATGCAGAATGCAGTTTAAAAAATTAGCAAAATGCATAGCTCAGAGAATTATACAGAAAAAAATTTAATAGAGCTACAGGAACATATGGTAAGACCTCATATATACTTGCAGTTTTCATACAGTTCTGCTACATGAGACAAGATTCAGAGGAGGATATATATTTCAGAAACGTAGTCAGAATAATTAATGTCAGGAAAAAAAAATACATCTTATTAAAATATTTTTTCATCATGTCGCCCCAGGCCAATCTCTTTGATTTTCTGTGTACCTAAAGCCAATGAACTGCTGTTACCTGGCTCACTGTCACCTTCTGGTGTACTGCCCTAAGCATGTTAGATGGATGTAAAGTCACTGAGAGTTCATCTCTGCTTCTCTGTTTCTTTTCTGTGAAAATCTAAACCATTAAAGCAGAGAAGACATGATTCATCTTTTTTGGGGAAGCCTCTCCCATGACAATTTTCTCTGCTTGCTGTTTTCCCAGCACTTACCAGAATCATCTAATAAGTTATAACTGGGCATATGCAGTGAAGATGTCACTTACTGAAGAGTACTTTCTGCTAGGCTTCACCCCGTGGCAGTAAAACAGTGCTGCTTAGGAAATGAAGCTGTCTGCAGAGGTGATGCCTCTTCTGCTGTAGCTGTGGAATGAAATGACACAAATGGGATAACCTTGCTGGTAAAGAAAGAATGGTCTTATCTTTGAAGCAAATTAATTCTGAGCGAAGAACTGGTTTCTTTCTGTCTTTGATACCTTTCCTTTGAGGCCACTGAAATGTCTGCAACTCTTTTTTTTTGTAGTAAGATCAACTCCTTTCTTGGGTTTCTAAAATTAGGTCAGAGTGGCTTGTTTCCAAATTTCCAAGTGTGTGTACTTGTGACTGATGTGAGAGTTCCACCCTGAGCACTTGCAGTTGTGGAAACTATTAAACTGTCCTGAAAGACTGACACCAAATGAGAGTGGACAACTTTCTTTTCTAATCATTCTGTCTTCAATCTGCTGCCTGCAAAATGCAAAATTCCTAGTAGTCTTCCAGTATCTTATGAAAACAAATGTGTTAGAAATTCAGCAGTATTCAGATATTATAATAATGAGTAACATCAGAAACCCCAGGAGATTTAATAATTCTCTCTTCAGAGTGGATTTTAAGAGCATGCAGTAAATAAGACATGAACTAGACATTGAATGATGAGCAAAAAAGAAAATATTGAATAGGTGTTCATTAAGCACTGTTCATTTTGTCCTTTGAATAAGACAGGAGACCTCTGTTACAAAGCAGTAAGTGATAATATAATTAAACAGAGTAGAATTTAAGTGTGATTAGTACTACAATATCGAAACTGCTCTTTCTACAAGAGGTTTTTGGGGTGGGTTGGAAGTTTTATTTTCTTTCGTTTTAAGGTATGGAAACTTCTGATTACCATCTATGAATGTAATGAAGAAGAAAGAAAAAAGATAAAAATATATGTAAGTAATAGGTATTAGAGAAGATAAATTTGGAGATTTTTACTCTGTCTTACACTCTAAAGAGGTAGGACTGATCAACGAGATTTAAACGCACCAAATCATGTCTTCTTTTAAAAGTCTGAACAATGAAGAATTGCACAATAGGATGAGCTGGAATATAATGATATTGAGACCAAGGATGTCACAAGTTTCAAAGGTAAATTAGACATTGATGTAGGTTCAGTAATTTTTAAAGTTTCATGTTTCCGTGTTAGATCCTATCTCTAAAGGGGATTAAAAGTATACTTGTCTGGTTCATAAAACAGTAATAACAAAGATGTCAAATTTTTGTGCCTCCCTTTGGAAGCTATGACCATCCGCAAATACCACGTGAACTTTTTGTGACAATTCCATTGTTAACTGATTTAATTTTTAATTTATGTTGCAATAAATTACCTTTATATTCGTATGCTTTGAAATACACTTTCTATCTTCTTTCTTTCCTACTCTATTATCTCTTTAATACTGACATGGTAAAGGAAAGTTCTGTGATGATTTTTCACAAGTGATTAAGTTATTTAACTCAGTTAAAACCTTAGAACTTAACATCTTTTAATAAAAAGAAATGTTTTATTTGGAACATCATTTGGAGCACCAGTCTTCTCTTGATTCTGTGACTTATGCTGCGATTTTTCAGATTTACATGAAGCACATTCCTTTATATTTATTCTGGGCTTAAAAGCTCATCATTTATAAAAGGTGATATTTCTATGAGCATTCAAGTTGACACAAATAATGTTCAGATAATTGTAAATGAATAAAGTAGTCAAAAAAGTTTTACAAAAGTTGAGCTCTTACAGTAGACTTATCTTTGAACCTATCAAGAATTTCATGTTTTCCATTAATAGTACCCCATGAATACCATTAAATATCTTAAAAATATCAGTTAAAATCCTCACTAATGGATCTGTCACTGTACTTTTCACATATGGGCTGCAGCTCAGACATGCAGGAGAAAAACTGGTAAATGTCGTTGTATCCTTAGGGCAGATAGAAATTTGACAACAGGAAAATGCATCTGTTCCTTAATTCAGAGCATAAATTACGGTACACTGCAGAAAATGGGCAATCAAAGAAATTTACACACTCGTGTCCACCCTCTTTTATTTCGCAGCTCAAATATTTGCAGTTTGCTGCCTTAGCTGCTTCAATTGCATGTGCCATAAATGAAAAAGATGTGGTTTAGTTCCCAAGCAAAGGGGCTTAGGAATAGATAGGGGAAAGAAGCAATATAATTTATTAATTAATGAAGTATACTAATGAATAAATGCTCCCCTAGAGTAAAAGCAGACGGAATCTGACTTTCCAGCTGTCAGTCACTCTAAGTGAGCTTGAATTCTATAATAACCATCACTCACTGCTTTTCAATCTGCCTTGGAGTGGTGGGGAAGATAGATATTGACTGGATATATTGCATTCCCATTACTCTGTATCTACCTGCTAGTCACAGGTAACACCAAAAGAGGCTTTGAATTGCAGAGTGGCAGAAGATTATTTTGTCTGCTTCAACTTGTTGGCATTTGTGACTCCATGGCTCTGCTATGGAAAGGGAAAGTCTCCATGGGCTGCCACTGCCAAAAGCCATTCTCTTTTAGTGCTTCCACTCTTCCTGTCGCTGGGGACTGGTAACAGCAGCGTCCTATAACAGTTGATGAGAGCTCGAGATTATTGTGAGCACCATAAACACTTAAAAACCATCTACTGTGTAAAAACCTAATTTCCCTAGCCCATTGGTTTTATTTTTATTTTTTATGTCTGTGTTTTTTCCACAAACCACTGTGTACCTCGCCTCCAAAGTGTAAGTAGAAATTAAGACAAAATGCCGCTTGGAAGTAGCTGAGTTCATAGCCTCTGAACCAAACATTAAGGGTTATGTCAGAATTACTAGCACACTTTTCACTCATAACACATGCTGGTTTATTTCTTAGCTGTGCTCATTTAAAATTTCAATTATGAGGACTTTGATATTCACTTGAATTACTGTTCCCATTCAGGTTTGCTTCCAACACACAAAAAATAGTCAAGACAAAATGATATCTCGAAGCTTCTAACTTGCTTCTCAGATTTCAAGACACTTGAGATATTAATTTAGCCACAAGCTTGCTGTGATGTTAGAGCTGCAAATGAAAAGGTCTGTAAAACATGGTAAGACTGTGGCATGAGTAGGAGATTTAGGTACTGGCTCTTTTTCCTCATTGCACTTCCAGAAGGCATAATGGCCCCTTTTAGGTACTGGAAGGCTGCTCTAAGGTCTTCCCAGGGCCTTCTCCAGGCTCCAGCTCTCTCAGTCTCTCTTCATAGGAGACATGCTCCATCTCTCTAATCACCTTGGTGACCCTCCTCTGGACTCACCCCAAGAGGTAGTCTTGTGCCGTTGTTGAGTAAGCTGTTAAATTATGGCATGTTTTTAGCAAATTAAGCAAGAGAAGATTTACAGGATAATTGGTAATAATGTTTTAATATGATTACAAGTGTCATAAAGTCATTTTGTACTCCGAAGCAAAATAATGTTGTTGAATTTTGGTTCATATTTCCAGTGAATTTACTTATCTCTGTAGATGAGTAATTAAAATACTTTGATCGTGATCCAATGGGACCAGGGAAAAAAATTGGCTATAAGGTTTACCATGATTGCATTGTTGTTGTACCACATCCCAAATCTGGTAAGATAGCGTACTTATCAGAGCCATCGGATAAACCAATGTTATTTATCTTCTGTCCCAATGGGATAGAAAACTTGCCTGAAACTGCACCCAAACAGATAACATAGGCTGCTCCATCTTCCAGAAGAGTGAAACAGACCCT
This sequence comes from Monarcha castaneiventris obscurior, assembly GCA_026261815.1. Lineage (NCBI taxonomy): Eukaryota > Metazoa > Chordata > Aves > Passeriformes > Monarchidae > Monarcha > Monarcha castaneiventris. The sequence continues at coordinate 7,585,939 of JAMPIT010000379.1, read as the reverse complement.
TCTAATTTGTTATATCCAAATGGATTTAATGATTCATGCCCCTTGAGTAGCAGGAGAGACAAAACTCGAACTTACATAATTCCCCCTAAGAAAGGTCTGACACAATGTTTCCATAAGAGAAGATATATTGTGAGCCTTGACAGTAACAATCACATTTGAAATGCAAAACTTTCAAGGTAGGCTCAGGTTTACTGCAAACACATTAAACTACCAGTAGACAGGGATAAATTAAACTAATGCCTTGGTTCTAATTAAGCCTTTGATTTCTGAGGTGATTTTCTGTTAATACACAGGAAAAGGTCTTCAAGGCTACATCTATCCTACTAAATTAAACATGCCCAATATTGCCTTCTGGAACTGAGACAAGCTGGCATTGAGTAGCCCTCACACATACCACTATACTCTTTCACTCTCCAGAACAGGATGATGACATTCTGTCTCCTTGTGGTGAATGGCCCTGACCAGTGTGCACTCTTTAATCCCACCAGGAACTGCTTTGGAGACAGCCAAGTGTGTGCCAGGGATCATTTTAGTCAATCATTTCACAATGTAAGTAGGACATAGCAATTGAGCAGTGAAAATAGTTCAGTCCCAGTCCCCAGAAATATTCCCTAGCACCACTTTGCTGACATCACCAGCATCACATTTACTGAGAAACTTTGCTAGCCATCTATACTAGGTATATATTTTCTATCACTTCATAATGAATGTCTAGAAAAAACACAGGCATTCATTCTAAGTACTGAAAACTTAAGAAAACTGAATTCCTTTAAAGTCACGAGAATTGACATGTCCTCCTTTTACAAGGTAGATGTGACAGTATATGAAGTCACACCAACTATCAGGTTTGCTTGCATTTTGATATAACATTTTGATACAGCATACATGTACATTTTGATAGAATGGGTATATCAAATGTATTATGAAATTCTATTGCTTAGATGTATTGATATTTTTCTTAAAAAACAATTAAAAAAAAGAAAGAAAGAAAAAAACAACTGATTTTGTAGGACTGTCTTTATAAATTGGCAAAATCATTTTGATTGTTATAAAAATGGTCCCCCAGCATTTTCTGGTAATAATCCACTAACAAATAATTTTTACTCCTATGTTACCAATATGTGATCCCATGACATACTTAGCTAATTAAATTGATTTTCTCACAAAATAAAATCCAATTGATTTGTGGTTTATGATCCCACATACTTTTTTCAAGTTGGAATTGAGATCCTTCGTTTGGGAACCTGTTTATGGGATCAAATTTTTAGCCTTGGTGAAGTGGACTACAGAAATTTTCTAGCTCAGTTACATTTTTTGCCAAAGACAATAGTAAAATATGACAATTGTTTTCATACCATATTGCTATTATATATGCTGTTCCACATATCCTAAAGACCATGGTAAGATAAAAGGCTGTACTACAATAAGATTTATCAGTATAATACAACAAGTGCTCACTAATAACATTAGAGGTTTACTTGGCAACATGCACACCACAAAGCACTGGAGGCAGAAGAAAATAACTGATCTTTACATAATGGTAGCCTTTCATCCACAACTTTCTTTCTCTTTGGCCAAGAAGTAAGAGTTTAATATATTACTGAAGTTCTGGTGGTTTCAAAATCTACAATTAATCTTTATAAGGAGAAAGGATCCAAACTCCTCTTTCAGCCGTTCCTCACATGGTCCCTTATATGGGATATCCACCCATGCTGGCTGTTTAGGGAGATACTGCTGTATGCGAAACAATCTTTTAGGATATTGTCCTATAGCTACTATCCTTGTTTGACTATCACTGACCTCTACAATATTGATGAACAATTACATTTTCAAGATCATGTGTAAGACTAAAGTAAATCTCCGCATACAATTTTGAATTTTGGCCCCAGTTCTGGGGTCTACAGTGACAATTTATACAGATTGCTGAGAAGATGCAGAGAGCTATTGATTTCTCCTGGACTCATCAATGCATTGTTCTGCTGTGACTCACCTAGAGCTACTCTAAAATAATTTGATAATTCTGTAGGCTGACTTAGTGGTTTCTATACAAATATTTTGACTTAAGTGCCTCTTACTTGGAATTGTCTGCAATGGGTCAAGCAGAAAAGAGATGACTCATGATAGCTCACAAAAGGGTTATCAAGAGATAATGCCAGAACTATTAGAGCTGATGCCTCTGGCCTCTGCCAGCTTATGGAATTGGTTTAGCCTGAGGGGGTATAGAAACCTGCCAATAAAAACAAAACAATGAAGACACCTTTGTGTTATTCAAAAGGACATTGTCTGGGGCTATGACTTGATATCCAGACTGCCAAGAATCTGCCCAGATACATACAGAATCTTCGTAGTGTGAGTGGATTAGTTTCTGCCTTCTCATGACCTACTGTGCCATTCAATGAGCAGGGACATCTTCAATTACTGTAATTTGGAAAGGCATGAAATTAGAAAACGGCTTTTTTTTTTTTATTTTTTTTTTTTACCTTGCAGCCACTACTTTTTCTCAATCGTCTTGGCAACATCACAATAAAAGCACTTTGGTTTGAGAATAACGTTGAATTGGTGATGAAATTATTTGCCTTTAGATTTGCTAACACCTAGGAAACTGCCATCTTCCCATAGATAGAGTAAAAATTTCCCTGGCTAACACTATCCCTTTATGTTACCTCATGTTTCCTATTTGCCTTCTAAGCATTTTCCTGCTTAATTTACCTTCTGCTCCATTATAAACTACAATAACAAGGAGTCAGCTATGCTACCTGAGAATGGAAAAAAGGCAGTAAGAGAAAAACTATGGGAATATTTACTGCATAATGTACATCAAGCCTTTTATTGTCATTATCTGGTCACACTTCCAGCATCACATTTACAGAAACAGTGTGAACAGCAGCTTGGGGTATTCATGAAAAGGATGACCTGAAAAGGTCTAAATTTTAGGTCCATTAGGTCACATATTTACAATGCTAGGGAACATTTCAGGCAGTGGCCAAAAGTAAAGTAGTGTCAGACATAAATAATAAGGCCAGAATTAGTTTGCACTTTAAAAAATTGCTGTCATCAAACAGTTAGGGACAAGGATATTAAAAGTTGCTTTCAGGGGTAAGAGGGAAGCTCGGTCAAGGGACCTGGGTGTCCTGGTTGGTGACGAGCTAAATATGAGTCAGCAGTGCCCTGGCAGCCAGGAGGGCCGACCCTGTCCTGGGGGGCATCAGGCACAGCATCGGCAGCCAGGCAAGGGAGGGGATTGTCCTGCTCTGCTCTGCACTGGGACAGCCTCACCTTGAATATTGTGTGCAGTTTTGGGCACTGCAATAGAAGAAAGATGCTAAACGATTAGAGAGAGTCCAAAGGAGGCAACAAAGATGATGAAGGGCCTTGAGGGAAAGCTGCATGAGGAGTGGCTGAGGTCACTTGGTCTGCTCAGCCTGAAGAAGACTGAGGGGAGATGTCACCGTAGTCTACAACTTCCTTGTGAGAGGAGGATGAGGGGCAAAAACTGATCTCTTCTCTGTGGTAATCAGTGTCAGGAGCTGAGGGAATGGCCTGAAGCTGTGTCAGGGGAAGTTTAGGGCTGGGTATTAGAGAAAGATTTTTCACCCAGAGGGTGTTTGGGTACTGGAACAGGCTCCCCAGGGAAGTGGTCGTAGCACCAAGCATGACGGAGTTCAAGAAGCATTTGGACAATGCTCTCAGGCACATGGTTTGACTCTTGGAAATGGTGCTGTGCAAGGCCAAGAGTTGGACTCAATGATCCTTATGGGTCCCTTCCAACTCAGCTTATTTTGTGATTCAGTGAAATATTTTGAGTCTGTCTGGGAATTTGAGGGAGACTCCCATACTAATGCAGTGGTGGTAGCAGAGGTTTCAGGAACAACAGCAGTTTTAGATAAATTTTTAGATCTGAAACCAAGGAGATGTCATCAGGATAAGACTTCAATCACCCAAGCAACTCAGCCGTAAAACTGAAGAACCATGGCAAAGGTGGACACCATTACAAACTGCCACCAAGACAAATACCAGCACTTACCTCATCTCTAGTTCCCCATGTTTGCATCTACAAAAAGAACACTGGAGGAGATCAAGAGAACTATAGACCACTGAGTCTCACCCACTGCTGAGGCAAATAAGACTATAATAAAAGAATGACATTGCTCAGTATACACGTAAAATGGCAGCTATGTTGAGGAAGATTCAAAACCTTCTGAGAAAAGAAATGCTGTCTCACTGACCTGCTGGACTTCTACGACAGTGTCACTTAGCCTGTATTTGAAGGACAGACCATGGAAACTGTAGAATGGGTTTTAAAACCGACTTTGATATGTTCCACATCTCTCATTTAAAGAAACTGAGTTGTCACCAGGATGGAGGAAATGATATGTTGAAGAGAGAAAAGCAAAGGCTAGAACTTTAGAATTATTTTCCCAACTGCAGAAGCATCAGCAGTGAATTCCTGCAGTGATCAGTCTTATTCAACTTTTCAGGACATGAGGAAGGAGCTATGTGATGCGTCTACAAGTTTGTAGGTCATATTAACCCCTTGCAAGTAGTCAAATTCTATACTAGGAACAAGGGGCTGAAAAAGGACTTGCCAAATGAATGTTTGCACTAAAAGACTGAGCTTCAGTGGACATAAATATGTGAAGTAATTTATCTAAGGGAAAAATGGTCTAAATTTTGGTTCAGCGAGGCTGAATTTGGAACTGGAATTTAAGAAAGAGTCAAGGTTGAAGGTATGTTAGATAACTGGCTACACCTGCACCAGCAGAAGCAAAAGATAGCAGAATGGAATATGCTCAGGATGGATACTAAGTGGAAGGCAGGTGTCATCTTGCTATCAAACGTAATCCTGCTGTCCCAGACCATATGTTATATAATTCTGGCCTGTACATCTCAGGAATTACATAATCAATTTAGATACGATATGGAAGAGAACACTTAAAATGATAAGGCGGATACAGCAGCTTCTGTCTGAGAGATTGAAGAAGCTGTGTGATTAATTTGAAAAGGAAGAGGCTGGGTGGAGGGTATGAATAAGATTTACAAAATCACAGAGATGATGGACAAGGTCATTTCAGCATGCAATCCAACTGAGCTGAAACACAGTCTTGATCAAACTAAAATTAGGAAATCCTTCATATAAGGAGCTTCTGGAATTTAAGGTCACAAGAGTTTGGGGAGCTGACAATATTGGCATATTTAAAAGGGACTATGTCTGGGTCTAAAAAGAGTACTAAACGAGGCATGGATGTGTTTTCCATCATCACCAACACAGTATTTCTGGATAGTGTAGAAATGAGAAATATCTGTAAACATAATTTCCTATTTCCTGTCTTTAATTTCCCTTAGGACTGGGTGTCTTACTGATAAAAATCTCAAATCCCTCCTTGAGATGGTGTAAAAACTAAGGGGAATCAGCAAAAAGCCAACAGTCAGAGAGCACAGCAAATGAAGAAAAGGAAGAGGGTGAAAGTAAAAAATGCAGGAACTTCAGAGAGACTTTTCATAAAGTGCCATAGCAGATCCCATCAGTTCCTGATGACATCTAAGTAGCCAGTGGATTAAATTCATACAAATATTCATTAACAGTTGTCAATAGATACTGTACAGTTAGAGTCTCAAAATAATGTTATTCATATTTAGGGAAATCTGCTAGCAAAATGTTTATTTTTAATTGTGACCATCACAGAACTGGTTTAAAAGTAAAGGGAAAAGTTATTTTTAGTGTTTTAAAGTGAACCATGTTTTGTATGCTGTGGTTTCTGCCACTGGGTATAAAAGAAGTTAGAAGAAAAAGGTATACTTTAGTTTCTTCCTTCTCGAGTAATTTTCTTCATGAAAAAAAGTGGAGGCCTTTATCTGAAATAGGTTTGGAAAATTTTTTATTCTGTTGTCTCAAAGATACTTGACAGATCAATTCTAAATGTGACTAGGATCAAGTAGAGGATTTTAGACTGTAAACACGTCACAAACATATTAGCTATAGATGCTTTTTTGTTTGTAAAGTAGTCTCTTTCCTGTGGAAATGGTTATCTGTTCTGGGATCCTTGGGTATTAAAGTGTTGAGAAGAGCAAAGCATTAGAAAAAAAAACAAAAACAAGAACAACGAAACAAATAACCCAGTGTTAAACAAGGTTCATGCTCCAGGTAAACTTACTGCTGAAAAAAAAATAGTAAATGATATCATCAGTTTAAATAGCTGTAGGAAAATGAAAATATCCCACCTTAATCGCTAGGGCCGAGGGACTATTTGGGTGAGCACACATAAGCCAGAGCCATTGCTTGAAGAGATTCCAAAAGCATGAGATTTGCAGCACTTTTTCTTAAGGAACTTAAGACCTTCCTCTGCCCATTCAGTACTGGAATTCAGCAAAACATAAGAAAGCACATAGCTGTTGGATTAGAGCATCTCAAATTTTCTTTTATATCCCACATATACTTTTCTGATTATATGTTCACACAAAATTTAATAACTGAAACAAAGCAAGTATTAGAAATAAGATGAATAACAATAATCTTGCAGCTTCATTTGCTTTCGGGTTGTCACACATGGTCTCAGAATAATACTTTAACCCTCAGCAAACTTCACATACAGGTCAATACTTTGCAGGGTTGATTCAACATAGATAAAGACATCTGTAACCTGAGGGAAAAAAAGTTACTTAGCATATACAAAAAGTATCAAAGACATAAAAGAATATACAGTCCCCTTGACAATACTTTTAAATATTGTATAAATTTTAAAAATCAAGAATTATGATTTATAATTTTAGAGGGAGCATTAATCATTTTATCTGTTTGTACTGAAACATGCTTTATCTTCCCCCTCCCCTCTCCCCCTCCCCCTTCTCAAGCACTATTCAGAATATAAATGTGTGTAATTAAACCAATATAAACTGAAAGCAGCATCTTTTCAAAAAAGTGAATGGAAATACTGGAACTACTGAAGCCATCTCATAAAACCTGTGGGAGAACAGATTTGGGAGCTGACAGATATATGAGGGAAAAATGTGGAAGGATCATGGTAGCAATATAATAAATGAAATTATTCTAATTAAAACATTTCTGTATAATAAAAGACAAAATATTTTATTCAAGTCACAGAGACTGGAATCACATTAGAGCTTAGCATTTAACAGCAAAGAATTTTTAAAAAGACCCTCTTCAGCCCCTCTCATGCATCAATGGAATGAAGACTGCCAATGTTCCTAAGTCCAGGGTTAATCACTATCTATCATAAAGCTGGGGAATCATAAAAATAACTTTACAATTAGAAAACAAAAAAAGGGTATTATACTCTAAATCCTCTCGTCTGGGGTGTGGGAGTCTGGGAAAGATGTCCTCCTGAACCAGCCTGACACTATGATTTTCTCTCATCTTTACTCGGTTTTGTGAAGCCAGTATTTTTTCCCATAAAATAATGGAAGGGAAGACCAGAAGCCTCCCTCACTGAGATTAAAAAGGATCAGATTAACACAGGTCTTTTTGTGAAGGACAGAGCAACAGGCCTGCCCTCCTCTGAGCAGCTTGTACCCATAGACTGCAGACCTCTCATGAGCCTGCTCATGGGCTCAGCTGCAAATCCTCTCTGCAGCCAACTGGCAAAGGGTGAAAGACAACTTTAAACTGTCATCTATCTTTTTTGCAATACAGCCACCACACTGTATTTGATTTCAGTTTAGACAAATTTATGTATTTACTATGAGGCAGTCTGACATTTTATGTATCAGGAGTTGTTTTTTTCTATAGAAACAGCTCATAACTCATAGTTTAAAGCTAAGACTGAATATGTCTATAAACTAAAAATCAAATGTTCCTGTTCATTAAAGCAAATGTTGCTTCGCACAAGCTTTTAAAAACTTAGATAACCCCTGGTTGAAGGTAATCTTTGCAATTTTTTTTTTTTAATTTTGTACTAATTTGCACTTCTCTTTTTAAAAGTCCTTGAAGCTGATCACACAGCAGTCAAAATACATGGACATACAGTTTTTTGTTTATACATAGGAAAAAAAAAAGGAAATGACAGTGATTCATTGAGCTTCACCTGTTCATATTTAAAAAGAAAACAGAACAAAAAAAGAAAATAATAATACCCCACCCACTGAAGATTTAAAATTCTTTATAGTGTTACTTGTGTTCCAAAAGTACATAAAGTGAGAACAGGCTTTGAAAAATGTGATTTCTCTGGATCAAACAGAAAGAAGTATATAGAATATAGTGTTGTTTTTGTCATTAGAGTTCTGTCCCAACCAAGGCTGCTGAAATGTAATTCAACAGCAGGGGTTAAAAAAAATCGCTCAGAAACAAACTGATTGCAAAGATGGAACAAGACTTGATAAATGCTAGAGATATTTTACCTCTTGAAGACCATAAAGAAAGGTTTTCTATGAGCCTTTCATTCTTTCTCCTTTGCCCTTTTCAGGGCTTTTTATTTTCTTCTATTTAGTCATGGCTGGAAGTCAAAAGATGTGGAAAGGGTAGAACTGGCATATAAATCCTCTAACCTGCCTCCAAGAAAAAGAATTTGTATCCAAATGTGCATCTTTACCCTGGCACCCCTTGGAGCTGTCTCACAGAAAACTAACTCCTAAAATGATGGCTCATTTCTCTCTGCCTCCCCTTCCCCATAATGTAGGGAAGGAAAAAAGCAAAAGTCTTAGTTTATGCTCTGTGTGATAAACAGACCTGTTCCTATCCCCATCCTCATTACTGATGAGCTGAGAGCTGATCACAAGACTGGAAGAGCAAGTAGCTCCATGATATACTAGCTTTGCTCAGGATGCCTGTGAGTCACCAGTGTGATGCAGTCACAGAAATAACTCAGGCTACCAGTCACAGTCTTTGCAGACAGTGACAAATATTAGGCCATAGGGCAGGACATAAGGGAGATCATATCTGGACCATGGCATAAGGTGCAGAAGTAGTCACAGTCTGGGAAAAAGGTAAAATTCGGAAGAGATTTACAGTAAGACTGCATCCCATTAGGATGGTATGGAAACAAGCCAAGGAGCCTGATTAGCGAATGTCTGCACTGAGCAATGAAGAAGAGCAGTGATGAAAGCCCTGGGCTGCCATGGACTTTATCTGCTCTAGAAGCAGTGCATCACAGTGTGGTGCTGATGGGCTGTATTTATTATCTTAAAGTGCATTAAAGTGGATGAACTGCTTCTGGCCCTGAGCTGGTCTTGCTGCAGCACAACAGGTAGACAGATCAGCTGCAGTCAGCAATAGCTCAGGATTCTCTGCACCAAATTTCACTGCACTGCATCGACATCTTCTGTATGAGCTTGGTTTGTGCATTCAGGCACAATGAAAGCTGTCAGGGCATATGATTGCTTACTATAAATATATCAAGGAGAGGAGGGGAAACGAGGGACTGACACTAGGGCCGGAAAAAAAATATTTAAATTAGGGGATAACACTGGCACAAAGTCAAATAGGTATAAACTAGTTACAAATAGGTTTAGGATGGAAATTGGAAGACAGTTTCAAACCATCAGAGCAGTGAGATTTCAGAAGGCTTTTCAACAAGAGGAACAGGGCCAAAAAACCTAATTACCTTTAGGATGAAGTTTAAACATTTGTGAAAGGGGTTATATGACATTGCTGCCTGAGGAAACTGGATAAGATTCAGTAGTTCAGGCAGTTCTCCCTAAATTCTTATTCCTCTGAACACTTTCCTGCTATCTCATGAGCCCCTTGGTCCTTCGTAGTAGTCACAAGGTTGCCCTAATCTCATACAGCTTGGATCTATCTTCTACTGCGCCAGCACTGGGGCCTTCAAAATCCCTGTCAGGGCAGAGAGCTGGGCACGTCCGTGTGGAACTGCTTGCAGCCTCATGAACCACCCAGCCACAAGTTCTCCTTTTGCTTTTGAGTTTCCATGTTCAGTACAGCCTGAGCTCCTGATTCTCCTGAAATGATGAAAGGCCTCAACTCCACACTTCCTTCAAATATTTGTCTTCTGGTGTGAAGAGAACCTAAGTTGTTTGTGATCTTGCTCTGATCAGAGCCTTTGCTGCACTTGGTGGAACTGCACTGCAAAGACCACTGTCTCATTTCCTTGCCTCAGTTAAGGGGTTTGACCTTTCTGAGACCTTTTGTCCTCCCTCACTGGACTCTTGAAGCAAAATAAGAAAAGGAATAAGGAAAAGACATCTAGCTAAAAGGAATTTTTATCTGTTCAAAAGAGAAAGGTTAGAGTTGGGATATGTCTGCATAAGAACTTTCCCTCTTGTCTCTTCACTGAAGCTCATGGTACTTAATGGAGATTTTTATTTTTAACTTTTTTTAAAGCTTGTTTCTAGAGATAGCTTTGCATGGCAATCTCAGCATCTAGTAAAAATCTTTCTAATGCTCTATTCTGCAGCAAAAAAAAGATCCTTAAATGTTTCAGGTTGTACCTTATGTAATCCAGTAAAACAAAAAAAACTACTATCTTCTATGCTCACAATTCTGCAAGGTCAAACCAGGGAGTATGGAGGGGCAATGCTTCCACACACCCTCTTCCAGCTGGTGCTGCTTTTATGCTGTGTACTTTAGGAAAAAGAATAAATCTCCTCTTATGGCCTCAAGTTTTAAATCATCTCCATGTGGGTGAGGAAGCATTTTTAGAGTAGTAAAATTTTGCTCTCACAGTGTTAAGGAGTCATGAACCAGGTCTGGTTGCAAACTGTGCTGTACATGACATAGAAGAAAGGGCTGGGAAAAAATTCTGCTCAAAGTGGTGAGAAGAGTGTATATGCAAGGTACACAAAGCCCATAACCAACAAGTGACAATACTTGCTGTAGGGTGAAATCCTTCACTCTTCTGAACAAATGCATAGCAATATCAACCATAGCACTAAATAGAAAAAAAATTTTGCTTCTGGTTAGAAAATTAAAATGATATAATTTTCTATTTATAAAGGGGATTGTGTTTGAAGAACACTTAAAAAAATACTACTACTTGATAAGTAAATGTAAGAATAACTACTGTCAAAATACTGAAAAAAACCCACTAGACAACTGTACAATTTTTTCATTGAAAAGAGACATACTTTGTTAAATGTCATTGGTCAGATGCACAGGTAAATAGATCACAATTAATTTCAAATGTTGTAAGAATAAATTGTTGTAGGGCTTGGAATAAAAGGACACTAGCTGTGGAACATAAGAACCATGAATTTAAAGAATCCTATTCAATGACCATATCTTAAAAAAATTTTGATTACAAGAATTTTCATTTGAGGCCAAAATCTGTAGGGAAGATGTAAAAGACATGAGATTAAAAACGATAATTCAGAAGAAGATAGGTATTTCTAGAATGAACAAACCTTTCAGTCTTATGTGAGTCCATGCTCTTAGTACAAAATACAGTTCATATTTAAAGGGCAAATGAAAATGGTGGCTATAACAGGATTCCTGTACATTTGGAATATACCTACTCCCAAGATATTCCCAACTATAATATTCTATGTTTCTCTTCACCTTTTTTTTTAAAGACCTCTCTCCTCTCATTTTTTCTGCCCTTTCACTTAAATGGTGGTAATATAAAAATAAACTTGAGACAAATAGGAACCTAGCCAATGTGGTGGAGTTATGTATGTTTGCTAACCCACAACAGCCTAATCACTTCAGGGAATGAGGACTGACAAAGTATTAATCACACTTACGATTAGTTCATTTTTTTCCCCCTCTTCAAGATGCTGAAAGGGCTGGGGTCACCAAAGAAGATTTCCTTGGGTAGAGAGCTGAGGAAGGCAACCCCTGCCTCAGGTCCAAGAAAGCGTTGGAGAGTGCTTTTGGAAAGCCCAAGGAATGGTCATTATTTCCATTAAAAAAACAATTTTTGGGAAATAACTTTACCACCCCAGGTTCTTCAAGTTTTTTCTTGATTTCCAAGACTTGCCTGTCAATGATATAAAACTCATACACTTTATGACTGAATGCAAAATATTAGTTAAAAAAGTATTTATTTTCTATTTTTTCTGTTATGTTCCATTACAAAAAGAAGCATAACAAAAACAAAACAGAAGATAGCATTTTATTAGTGGTACATTAATGAGCTTAAACAACTAGGTGACTTATGCTTGTCACAAATACATATTACAAACAATCACAAAACCTTAACTAAAAATGAAATAAATAATTTGAATAGCTTTTCTTCTTTTTTTTTTCATATTTATAAAATATATAGCACTTTCTATTACATTTTTTCAGTCATTTTTATCCATAACAAATTAAAATTTATGACATATATTGCAAATATGCTAAAGGGATAAGAATAATTAAAAAAACCCTAAGTTCCTGGAGGTATGAAATAATAGATTTGTTAATGTTTATCAATTTATTATCATATATCCAGCTTGTGCATACCCTGCAAAAATAGCCATTTCTTCAACTAATATACATATGTTTCTTTATAGTATTATAGGTTTTTAAATGTAAAGCTTCATGGATGTATGCTTCTGTTTTACAGTTGTGCCTAATATGTAATTTTGTTAATATATACTGAATATATTCCATTAGTATATACTAATATATAGACACATGCACACACGCATGCACACCGCGCACACACACACACACACACACATTGCATTATATATTAGTATATACTGAATACTAAAAGAATTTCTGTAACAGCTGGGATTCCTGTGGAGAAAGTTGTTGAAAGTGGAAGGCATGTGTGCCATGGTGAAAACTGACAAGGAAATGTAAATGAAAGCATTGGTTTTTACATTATTCAATATATTTCAATAGGTTATGTAATGTACTGTAATAATATACAGAATCTGAGCAGAAATCTCTTTTTATTCCAGTATTCCTATGTTTTTTTCTTTATGATTCCAAGAGTATATGAACCACTGCCTTTGCTAAACTTTCTGAAAATCGAGCCAAGCAAGTAGAAATGTGTTGACATTACAGAACTTATTCCAGGAAAATAAAAAAAAATCCACCTAAGAACCCTCCAAGTCAGGAAAGCACTTAAGCACACATATGACTTTATTTGCTATAACCTGAAAGTTAATCACACACTCAAGCACTCTTTTGCCCTTGCCATAATCCTTAACACTATCTCCTGGCAGTGTATGAGGTTTAGAGGCTCCATTATGCAGCTAACTACAGTTTTGCATCTGTCTGAGCAACGGGAGTGAGGGAACATGGAAGTGTGCTTGGGGACCCCAGAGCGAATATTCAGGTGTGTGTTTGTGGCAGATGGGGAGAAAGATGCAGCAGGGAGAGGGGCTGACCAGCATGGGGTAGCCTGCTTGCAGCCAATACTGTCCTGGTGTGGTGAGGGAAAAAGTGATGCAGAACAGCCTGCCCTGGGCAGCATCAGCCTTTTTCAGCTTCATTCTGCCCCTTGCTGCAGCACAGCATCCCCCTTCAGGCACTAAGCTCCTGCGGGCTACACTGTGAAGTTCAGCTTTTTAACTTTTTTTCCATGGTGCACAAGCAGCAGCTGCTATGGCCACAGAAAATGCTGGCACCCCAACCTGGCCGTCTTGCTCTTAGCATCTCAGAGGACTTTTTCCTCTGGATTCATTTTAGTTGGGCTGCATGGTCTGAAAGTGCATCAGGGCCCAGAACCCATATAGAGGTGATGCTTGTTTAGTGTCATCCTAAAAGAAACAGCTCATGTGCTTAAAGACTGCTCTGTGATAAGAAGAATTGCATGACTGGCTTTAGGCAGGAGCCTGGCTTAAAAAGCGCATCCGTGATAAAATGAAAACACTACAATAGAAGCACCTCTAGTTCCTTAGAGAAACAGAGAGAAAGACACACGTGTGCACCTTCAGAGATCTTAAGCTACATTCCCATCTTGTGTTTCCCTTTTGAAGTGCCTCAAGCGCAACCTTGGGCATCTAAGAGAGGTACTTAAATTTTGGGAACTTGAGTGAGTCTTTCATGTTTCCCATCATACTGAACTGGTCAGAGGTGAGCTTCTTAAGATCGGACTCCTAACTGCCTGAGACAGAACTTTTTAAAATCAGCTTTAACTTTTTTTCAGGCACTACACTTCTTCAGAGACCAAACCACCACATAAAGAAATGGAAAGTGAAATGCAGCGACTAGCGTTTTCAATATTAATAAAATTTCCAAAAGCTTTCTTGGAATTGCCAAAAAACAATGAAAATTGATCTGAATTTCTAAGGACAACAGTTGTACATTCTCAAGATCTTAAGCCTTTTTAAACATTTTGTCTGATACAAGAAACATCTTAAGGCATTGAATAAACCAAATCACATTTAATGTAACAGGCTGCAGTGTTGACAACTACATATTTAACTGTGCACTTTGAGGTGTTCTGAAAAGTTTCCACTTCTAAAATAAATAAATATAATTTTGTGGAATCAAGAACTAATTTAGAAAATAAGATTTTTCATTATTCTTTTCTCAAAGCAAAATGATGCTGTATATTATTTTTTTGCATTCTTAAGAATTCTAGATTGAATAGACAAAACTTTAGATGACTGGTTTTAAAAAATAACCACTTACAACTAGCTCTTCTCCACAAAGTTCTTGTTGCACTTAATGAATCTAATAAAATGGCCAACAGCTAAAAAACATGCTGATTTTTATTTCAAAGGTGCCTTTGTGCTACTGGAATGCAAACCTCTTTTGAAAATCTGTACCTGTTATTTTTAAAAATATGTAGAAAATGAAACATATTGATTTACTGATGAAATAAAGAATAAAATGTATTCAAATTGGTAACACTTCCATAATAAAATTATGCTAACTCTATAACCTAGCATATGATTAGTTCTGTGAAGATCAGATAATCTAAAATTCCTATCATAAAGCAAAGCAAATCAACCCAAATATATTTAACTATACTTAAGAGTACATATTTTTGGTATACTATATAACCACTTCAATAAGCACAGTACCATAAAGAATTTTCATTATTAACTTACTTGAAAATATCATGACATAAAGAGAACAAATTACATATTATGCTATGGGTTGGTTGGTTTGCTCTTTCTTTTTAAAATATTTGCTTTCACTTGCACACAGATTTTTAGCAAAAGCTGATGGCTCATTATAATTCTGTTTTTTCATTGTCAATGGGCTGTGTTGACTTACAAAATACTTGTATTCATGACATGTTATGTGTGAAATGACAGGCTGCAACATGAAGCCTGAGTTTTGACATATGAATTTGAAGTTCACTATGCTTTAAATCGGAACCTCTTGTAGGTATTTAAATAAAAAATGTAGCCATTTAATATGTTTGTAAATTTTATTTTGGTATTTCAGGATTAGTTATAACACAGAGTTTAAAATTTTGCCTCTTTGGTTCAAGACTGAATTTCTGACCAAGCTGCTCTACAAGGGCAAGGTTGGAAGCAGAATCACCTCTGAATATTCTGTGAGGGCACTGCACAAACTCCTGCTGCATTTACAAATCAACACTGACCTGCAGACAAAGCTATGACATCTTATATTCTCTCAGTAACACCTTTCTTCTTGAAAATAAAAGTATTGATGAAGCTCCACCAGTTTATCTCTTTAGAAAAACAACAAAAAACCCCAGTTTACAGGCTAATGTGTTTCTTAAATGTTTTGTATTTAATGCCCAGTTGCAAAAGTTTCAGTGATAAACACAGGTATTCTACAAACAGAATTCTTGACAGAGATCTTCAGGATGCCCTGGTAGAGTCACAAAATTCGTGTCATTAGCTCCATTCTGCACAATGAGCATTTTTGTCTAAATTTTTGCAGGGCGTCTTTATATAATTGGATTCCCTTCATCCACATAAATTTGCAATGCCTTTGACAATACTTTGTGCTGGTTCGGGTTAATGTTACACTCACTCAAGCAAGTCTTTTAAACACCCCTCAGATTCAGTGATGCAACTGCACATAACATGAACGGTTGAAGGAAAAACATTCAACCAGCAGCTGACCAGTTCTAGAGTCTGCTATTGCCAGCAGATCATTTGCTGAGGTGTTAGCATAGGGCCACACTGACAGCTGAATGCCACAGCAATGCACTGAAAGGAAGAAGATGATTTGGGAGCACTAAAAACTGTCATTAAAAGACACCAGGCTTCTGTTTTCAGTACTGTCAACGCTCTGCCAAAATTACGTTTCCAGTATATGCTTTCTAGACAAGGACAGTGCCTGAGTAACCACTGTTAAACCTCTTAAACTGTTATAGCTTTAGATTAAAAATATCTGGTGTTTCTGTCAAGAGTAAGCTTGAGATCCTATGGACAGCCATGGTAGTTTTATCTGTCCTTCAGATGTGATCCCCTTATTTAGGGACAATTCTTACAAAAAGTTCATGATGATGTCTATGAAAATGTTGGATTTTGATGACACTTAGAGTATTTAATAACTGGATTGTTACATCATTCCACTGAATTTAGGATGGAAAATAAATATGTAGCCCTTGGAGGTGTACTTATAGGAAGTATGTGTGTACCAAAAGACATTTGAAAGTGATAAAAAGTTGCCCTCCCCCAAACATTTTCAGATTATTTGGAACTAATATCAAGTTAGATCAACTATATTTCAAAGCAATGTTATTCTCACACATGTAAATCCAAATATTTCTAATGCAAAGCAAAAAAACAGAGACATGATTTGCTCCTACATTTCATTCATCTTTTGTTCCTGCCTTGCATTTTGAATTGCTCCCGTTTGGATAGGCTCTCCTCTGGCTTCACTTCTGAAGTATTAATCATTTTAATACATTGAAAGGGATGTGACAGAATTAATCTTTCTGCTACACAAGGAAGATGGTGGCCCTATCTCGTAAGTGTTACTAACAAGTCTAAGGGGAGGGGAGAAAAAAGGTAGTTTTGATTTCAATACAATAAACAGAAACCCCGAAAACTACTACTGAAAATGTACACCTTTTTTCCATCATCTTCACTGGTGTGTGTCATAGTGAAAAATTATATTGCAAAATTGCAGTTAAACAAAGTTATCAATTTTAAATTTACAAGTCCTTCATATTTCATCATTAAATGATACTCTGGAACTAGTACTTGATCCAGAGTGATGTAATGGTCGGTCTTAAAAAACAAAGAAATTATGCATTTTGTAATGTATTCTTTACAGCTTATTCATTTTATTCCTGTCTTTTACTATGTATCTATATATATATAAATAACTTATTAAGAATTCAAAGGGTAAAATTATTTTTCAAAAATAACGTAAAATGTCTATTTGTTGAGAGTTTGAGTGGAACAAAAGTTCTACTTATGATGTGAAATCAAGGTTAACCATGGAAACAATGTATTAGGTGGGTTGTCTCTGAAACAATTTCAAAACCTTATGAACAAATACCGTTAGATTTAGAGTATTTAATAATTGACAAAAAAAAGGAGGATGAAAATAGATGACACAATATTTTTTGTACTTGCATTAAATTTAGAGTTAAAATTAAATCCATATGCTGCTATTTTTACTTGAAGAAGTGGGACTTACCCATGAAAAAGTATTTTTTTCTTTTTGTGGCTTGTTTTGTTATGTTTTAATGTATCAGTCCAGTATGGCTATATCTTTGCTGTTGTTACTGTTAGATGGAGAGAACAAAATGGAAAAAGTAGCATGACTCCATGTATGAACACAAGTATGGATTTACAACAGTGCTTAAAGTGCTTTCTTATTTGAGGAGATACACAAATGCCTTTTCATGCTTATCTCCTTTGTCACCATGTACTATACGCTGCTTGCTCTCACTTATATTATAATGATAGGGCATCATGTTCATACTCAGAGTTTAGTATATTGTCATAAAAAACATCTGAAAACAGGAAAATGACAATTCCATTTGTGTATTATTACAGCAATTTGAAAATTTTATTAAATACTCAAGTGCTTCATTTCGCCATTTATTCCTTTGCTTCCAGTGTTGCTTAAAGCACTATGTAAGTACAAATAGATAATACTAAAAGCATATCCATCCTATTCTGGGGTTTTGACTAGGATTATTTACTGATGTCTTGCAGAACCAAGATGAAATTACGATCCCACGTGACCATTTATCTGCTGATGCTGCAAGATGTCTTGCCTCCAGGATTGGTTTCCACATACATGGTTCACCAAAGGTCTAAATCTTATGAATATTTATACATTTTTATGTCTCATTGTTAAGTGGCAGTGCTGTCATGGGGGATGTCAAGTAGAATACTTTAATTTGCCAGTACCAGAAGTTGTGGGAGCAGCAGAAGCTGTGGCTTGGCTGCCTACATACAAAGGGTCCAAACAAGCCACTTTGGCTGCAAAGAATGAGTGGATACAGTGAAGGACTGCAAACAGGTTAGAAAACTCCAGCTCCTGCAAGTGAAAAAAAAAAAAAAAAGATTAAACATGAAACAGAAGAACACCCCACAGACATATAGCCAGGAATGAACCACTATTCCAACAGCAAAAATTTTAATAGCCCAACATAATTCTGCTAATGTGCCTTAATTCTCCATTATAGGAACTTAGACATTGAACATGGAACATTCAGTAAATAATTACTTGGAGGATAAGATGGACAAATTTCTGGATTAAGTGCCTCCATAGGAATATGAGATCCTGCTAGCTAAAGGGGAAAGAAAGTGACACTATATAATTTTCATTTTGCCTCAGTTTAATGCAAATCTGGCACTTTTGCAGGTTAATTTAGATAGAACCTTAATGGCTGCACTGTAACAGTCTACACACCTCTGGACAACTACTGTTTAACCAGCATAGCCACAAAAATAATAATGTTGAGTTCCACATATATTACAGTTGTTCATCATGTCTCCTCACACTATTAATCAGCTATTAAATCACACTATTAAATCAGCTATTTTCTTACCTGATTCTTGAATATATATATAAAAAAAAGAGGACACATTTTCAAAACGTGCTACTATCACACAGTGATAATTTGGGTCTGTTATTGGACCAAAAAAGGAACATGTGTTAAATTTATTAGGAATATTATACAGATTCCTTATTTTTCTGCCATAATTTACATTTCTTTATAGCACCCTCAGCATGTGACTAGACTAGCTTGGACTTTTTTAGACACTACTAGAGAGGAAATAAATAAAAACTACATTTTTTTTACATATATCAATTTGCTCCTTTATGCCTAATTGACTTTTTCTGATCAATTTTTTTAGGTTATTTTCAGTATGTGTTTTTGAAGCTGGTATTTAATCAATAAATATCTGTTGCATTTGAAAGCAATTACTGAGGTACTTCAATACATATAAGTCTAGGGAAAGTGGTATAGGGTTTACATCTTTCTGCTTTGATTCACTTCCCCTACAGATTTTTTCACTGCAACATGAAGCCAATAATTGATATCTGTGGTACGTTCTACTTGTCTTTCTGTCTAGCATTGGTATTTCCAGGCTATATAGTGCCAGGGTTTTGCTCTTATTTTTTTAGAAGACTATTGAGAATGTTGTAAATTCAACAAAAACTGCTAAATCTCTCAAAATGACATCAACCTGCAATTTTCTGCCTCTTGAGATTTCCTGAAAGACATTGCTTTGTGGAATACATGGAGACATTCACAAATCCCTTGTGTGTGAGGGACAACAGTGTGAAAGCAGACAGCTGGATGTGCAGAGTGTCCAGTGATGTACTGAATGAGTGAAACTTTGTTCAGGTCTCCTACAGCCTCAGCAGATGTCCTTCAGACATGCTCAGAAATAAATTGATAACATCCCATGAGGTTCTTTAAAATCCCCTGACAACCAATTCTCAATAAAGAAGATAAAGTTTATGCCAAGTTTCACAAACCTGCCAGCTGTGTCTATATAAAAAAAGAATCATTTAGAGACAGTGTCAGTTTCAAACCTGGAGAGAAGGGCAATATTGTCACTATGTCAAAGTGGATCTTTTTCTCCCTCAAATTTCAAAATAAGAAAATTAATCATAGATAAGGAAACAGTGGACATTCAAAGATGAGGAAACAAGGAATTATGGAAGTTATTTCAGAATAACAACTGGGTCATTGGAATTAAGTTACTTTTCAGTTAACTTCATTTCATTAATATATTTATTTACCATTTTGGTTCTATAAAAAAACACCTGAAGCTTAAGACAAGGGAATAAATATTTAGAGGAACTGTGAAATATTTTTAATATCAATTGCATGTATTATCTGTAGAAAGGCCACAATTCCCCCTTTGTCTCAACAAGATAATCATATTAAAACAAATGTTACCGTTTGAGAATTGTTAAGTCAGTTAGGTAAAGTGCAAGCTGAATGTAGTTACGATCGTAATTACAGCTACTGGACACTGAATTTTCACAGTGCATGAGTATAATTATGAGCAAGAGTTATCACAGGTGTTTCTGCAATAGTAACACATCAGGAATATCCATTGCTCAATGGACCATCAAGGGAAACGGGTGAGGCAACAGAGCAGCCTCTGAAGGTCCCACTTGATAACT
This sequence comes from Monarcha castaneiventris obscurior, assembly GCA_026261815.1. Lineage (NCBI taxonomy): Eukaryota > Metazoa > Chordata > Aves > Passeriformes > Monarchidae > Monarcha > Monarcha castaneiventris. Next base: position 7,565,553 of record JAMPIT010000379.1, on the reverse strand, counting down.
ATTATCAGTAGTAATGATACAATGTGGAAATTACCTTCACTGCAAAGAAGAACACTAAGAAGTCAGCAAATGCTCGATTATTATTTGCAATGAAACATTATTCCTATTTCAATGACGACATGCATTTTTAACTGGAAATTAAAGCAGCGTGAAGCACAGTAGGCTGACTGGTATGAGGCAAGTACATGAGGGCCTGATTAATGGCTGCAATTCAATTCCCAGGAGCCTGATTGATGGGAACAGGATCTATCAGGAACAACTGTTTTCAGGCAGATTAGCCTAATCACAAGAAAGCTTAACAAACAGATAAGACTCCATGTAGAGCTGCTGACAGACAAAACATGCCCTCACTTTGGCTGGGAACTTGCACTTTTAGGTGCCCTCAGGTTGGCACTACTGCCAGCAGACAGAGGGGAACCCACAGGCTTTCGTGCACCCCCAGCCACCCTGGTTGTCCTTTGTCCTCAGCCACACTTTTGTCTGAATACACTTTCATCCAGGCAGGGTAGTGTGTATTGCACACACAGTTCAGGTGAAGTTTCAAGTGAACAAACAGACAAACCATAAGAAACCTGAAGAAATATGCAGTTAAGGTACTGAAGTTGATACCAGTAGGGAAACTCACATGCTTTGAATCCTCTGAAAAGCAAAAAAATCCTAATTTAAGCCACACCTACTTGTCCATGCACAACTACATGATTTCCTATGATTACAATTTCCGGAATGTTGTCTGTACACCTCACCTAAGACCCTACTCTCCTAGGAATATGAGTACACCCTCTGGTCTTCAAACTGTCTTTCTAAGATATCTCTTGATTAAACTGCTCTCACTCTACATTGCTGTCAGCATACCAGACACTTCCAGGTTTTTAACCTGAACATTTGCAGTTCCTACTGAGGACAATGTAAGCAGGCAAAAAGGAATGTGAGAAAGATGCAGTCATTCAGCAGGTCAGAAGTGTATGGGAATTGTAGTAGCCTTTCTCAAGGAAAGTCTGGATTGAAAGGACAGAGAAGAAAAGAGAAAACAGATAGAGTTTCCCCAAAAGAAAACAAAGACCAGCAATCTCTTATTGCATTGTATTATACATATATTATGTAGTATGATACAACTACATAAATGATACATTTACAAAATCAGGCAATTGTATATTTCTAAGTATTCATGGTATGTTTAAAAAATCTTCTCTTTCATCCATATATAAACTGCTGATATAACAAGATATTTGTTCATCAAACATGGTCTCTCTATATTTGCATAGAATCTGATCTAAAATAGATACTAGACAAATAATTCATGCGCAAAATATGGGGAAACTAAAAACTGAACCACACAAACCAGCACAAGTCAGAAATCTGAACTCAAAAATTCAGTACTCTAAATGTGAAAAGCACTGTGATGCTCACAGAAAAACCCTCGAGGCTGAGAACAAGGATTAATTAAAATTGCGTTTTGGAGAACAGACTTGAGCAGAAATGTCAGTCTGGAAAACCATGCAAACACCTATCAAGTCATCTTGCAACAGTAGAAAATGGGGTATTCTGTTCACAGTAATGTGATCAGTAGTCTTTCAGGCTATTTAGATTAGATTTCTATACAAGATAATTTCAAGAACAAGTAAATTGCCGTTAGTTAATACTAAGGCAGTATTAGTTAATAGTGAGATTAATGTTAAAACCTTGAAGTTAAACTTCTTCCTTTGCTAATACCACATCTGTGCCTTCTTTGGTTTTCCATATTCAAATTGACAAAGACAATTGACTGGACCTTCATCCTGATAAACTTATTTTTGTGCTCCAGTTTTGTACTGCTCATCTTAGGAGTTCAGCCAATCTGTGAACAAGAGCTCACCTGATGCAGCACAGCAGTGTGGCCTTGCCTGAGTTTTTCTGACAGAACTTGTGCTGCAAGTTGGGGGAGGTGAAAGCACAGACTGAAGTGCAGCTTTTGAGTTATACGTGTTTTACAAAGCACAGAGACTCTCAGTTCACAGTTTGGTGAAAATTCAGTAATGTAACAAGATGCTGATTTTTATACACATTACTTACTCCCATGTTTGGAGGCATATGTTTATATCATGAAACAGGAACTCTCTCTTTGTTGTCAGAAAAGTTTAATACTTAGGGAAAATTGAAGATCACAGCACTCTGAGTTTATTACAGTCCTGAGATTGTGTATCACTTCTGGAAGCTGCTGTGATACTACTGAGACACTAATGGATCATTAAACTATAGCTAAACAAACAGGTAAACAGATAAGCAACTAGATAGGAAGGTCTAAGTGCATCCCTTTGTGCCTTGCAGATACAGAGAAAGCTTTGCCCTTCTGTGCTTAGGTTTTTTTTTTAACCCAAGCCAAACAGCTCAGTAAGAACAAATACAGGGACACACTGGCTCCACATTCTGTCAAGCTGACAGCTCTATTTTGTAGCTCTCACTCATAAAAATTTTGTCTCACTGAGCAAACTTGGGCAATATCTCCTGCTGAATGACAGCTGGGAAATAACCTACAGATTGGAATGTCTAAGGGGTATCAGTGATTAATGTTGCCCTTAAGTGGTTTTCTTGTCAGAAACCACTTAGAGCTTGCCTTAGATACCTTTTAAGTTAGGTGTTTGCTTTCAGGCACCTTGCCATAGACCTGGTGCGCCCTATGGTAATTATTGTTCATATTTTTAGACTGGAACTGCTTAAATCCATGAGGAAACATTTCTTTTATTCTAAATTATATATCTTTGTAGCAACATGATTTAACTTACAGAGAAGCCAAACAAAAGCATGAGTGCAATGTCTCTACCAAAAAAAAAGGGCAGTATTTGGAATGTATAAATACCTAAAATTATTTTAAAGCTGAAAGAACTACACTGAGAAATAAATTAAACTGCAACTAAATCTTTAGCACATGTTGCGTGTCTCAAAGCATGTAATTTTTAACTTTTTAAGTCAGGCATGATGCAAACTATAAAAAATTTTGGCAGTATTATAGAAATATTAGCTATTCAGTGTCAGTGAAGGACTTTCACTTAGGAACATAAACTCTGGTGGCAAGTGTTTTTCGCAACGACAAAAAAAAGTTAACTGATCAATGTATGTGGTGCTGAACTTTATCTCAAAATGCATTTTTCCTAAATTTTTCTAACATAATACTGATATCTCTGTATATTCATCAGAGGAGATGCTGGACAATTATGACAATAATAGCGTTAAAATTTAAAATACTGATGCACACCTATTTTTTTCCCAAGCAATGTATATCTACAAGTTGAAATGCATTTCTAGAATAAGAAAAAATTTATCTAAGTTTGGATCAAAATTCAGTAGCTGAGCATTCTGACACTCGTGATTCTACAGATCATGAATAAGTGTTCTAAAGCCAAAGAGTATCATCACACAGGTTCAACGTGCCATAATCACACACACCTGGGAAAGCATGAGATACACAAAATGTTCTGCATTATAAATGAAGAAAGACAAGAAGCATTTGGATTTTGATAACTCATATTTTTCTGTGAAGCAATTATATAGAATCATCGAATCATTTAGGTTGGAAAGGATGTTTAAGATTATCAAGTCCAATGGTTAATCCAGAGCTGCCAAGTCCACCACTAAAACATCTCCCCAGGTGCCATGTCTACACATCCACACCACCCCTCTGGGGATGGTGATTCTGCCACTTCCCTGGGCAGCCTGTTCCAATGATTGACAACCCTCCTGGTGAAGATATTTTTCCTAATATCCAACCTAAACCTCCCCTGTGCAACTTGAGGCCATTTCATTTTGTCCTATTGCTTGTTACTTAAGAGAACAGTCTGACCCCACCTGGCTACAATCTCCTTTCAGACAGTTGTAGAGAGCAATGAGATTCCAACTGAGCCTCCTTTTCTCTGGGGTAGATACCCCCAGCTCCTCATCAGACTTGTGCTCCAGACCCTTCACCAGCTCTGTTGCCCTTCTCTGGACTCACTCCACCACCTTAATGTCCTTTTTGTAGTGAGTGGCCCAAAACTGAACTCAGTATTTGAGTTGTCTGGAGAGTTACCTGCCATGCCCTGCTTCCACATTACTGCTTTGGAATGAGTAAGCGAAGTTGCACCTAATACATTGGTGCAACAGCTCCTCAAATTTTTGGTTTTATTCTCTGCTGAGTTCTCATTTCGTGACATTCTGATTATTCCCCGTGTATTATAACTGGGTAAAAAAAAGAATAGAATCATAAAGAAAATGTTACACTTTATTTCCCATTACAGCAGTGGGTCTCCAGGCCAGCTGCAAAACAGAGCTGCATTTCACAGGTGATTATAGCTGTGGTCATGAATATTCATCACAACCTTTAACAGATGTTTTACAAAATTTCCATCTTCTGATTTCAAATGAAGCCTGCATACAGCATTCATGAAATCTGGCATTACAAGTATTTCTGAAAATCTGATTACCATTTCTTAATGACTCAACAGTTCCACAAATAGCTATACCTCAAACTCAGGAATGTAAAGCAAAGAAAAAGTAGAGGCTAGACTGTTTTACTTCTCCTTATGCTGAATAGTGCTTTAAATATATGAAAGGTTTAAATGATACACAAGGGGGTTATCCACAAAATTTTAAGCTAACCAGTGTTGAAAATATATTACCCAAGAACCTTCAAATTCATTTTACAGACACAGTTATCTACATTTCTTAGACTAAGCAACATACTTAATGTGTAAACAAATTGGAATGGATAGAAGAGCTCATTATATATGCCACAGCACCTTTCAAAGAGAATAAAATCTGACTTCTTTGCATATAGTTGGTATGCTTTGATCACCAAGAAAATTAGTTAAAAGTAACAAATTTTTATTTCCAAATTGAGTAATGTGAAAGTTTATAGTAAAGAGAAGCAACCAGGGAACATGGCAGCATATTAATAAGCATGCTAGCAGGCTTGTATTAATACTCTGGCTTCATAAGGTGGAAGGTAGAATTTCTACCTTAATAAAAGTGTGGCAGAATTTTTTAGAACTCAGTTTGAGTGGGAATAACAGCAGGTACAATAAAGGCACCAGGATACCACTAAGGCTTATGTATATCCAACATACTTATGTATCTCTAAGTGATTTATATGACAGATATATTTTAAAACATGAAAAAAAAAAGAAAAAATTTTTTTTTTCAAAATTTAGATTTCATTCTTTGAGTTTATTTTTTTTAAATGTAATTCATTATTAAAAATATATTGTAGTTTTACCAATTAAAACAAACAAACAAACAAACAAACAAAAATCCCCAAATCCCCAAACACCCCAAGAATGTGCAATTCTTGGACTCTTATGAATTTTCATCAGTGCTAAAATCATGTGTTAATATGACAGAGATAGAAGAGAGATATTACAAAAATAATGATGACTTTCATCCTTCATCTGTACATAAGAGCACAATAAAGGTTTACAATTGCTTCTTTAAGAGAAAATCATCCTCATGACATTAGATTAAGCTGTATTTTCTTATTAGAGCTGAAAAAACCGTCTGTACTATTAAAAAAATTCTGAAGGAAATCAGAAATAACAAAATATTTATCTTCGAGATGCAGCAGAACATGAAGATATCAAAATCATGGTCCCCATATTTTTTTGCCACTGATTCAATGGGTACTCTTACATACCTTTATTTTATTGAGTAAATTATTCAAAATCAAGTAAATAGCTGCTGGGTAGAAAATAATTAACACCAATGGAGGAAGGACAAGGAGGAAGGAAAAATAGATGCTTAATGTAGCTATTGGCTTTAAAACTCATAACTGTCCCCAAAACAATGCATTTTTTTCTTTATATATTTTATTATACATTTTATTATTATATGTAGAATATTTTTGTATTCTGCATATTTAGCACTTACGGACAATTTATTTAACCATTTCCTTTTTGCTCATGGAACCATATTGTTATCGCATTCATTCAGCAATTTTGTCTCTGACATGGTCAGGAAAAACGGTGCAGTAAAGGCTTTAAAAGCAAGGCTTAAACATGGACAAGAAAATAGTCTTCAGGTTTACACTCAAATTTGGATTCTAGTCAAAAAAGAACTTTAACCCAGACTCTAAGGCAGTTCGACTTATCACAGACCTGGGGAGATCACTTCTCACTTATATTGGGACAGAGAATGCCCTTATTCTCAAAAGACATAAACTGAAGTAAGCATAAATCTCTCATAGCTACAGTTTTCATGAACTAACTCGTCAATCAAAAGCACATCTGAAAATAAAACTTTTCTGATTTTGCATTAGAGACAGACACAAAGCTTTAGTCTTGTGAGGAAATATATATTAAATCCACTATTTTTTTTATCTCTGAGAAATAAAAACAGATTTTAAACTTTTGCTGAGTTTTGTTCCCAGGATGACTTAAGGATGGATGTATTTTCCACCACTTCTTCATGATACAATTATAGGGTGAAAAACAGAGTATTCAAGCTCTTAGATAGCTTTATCACAATGACAAAGAGGAGAGCTGGAAAACATGCCTAAACCCATATGTCCCATAAATCCTGTATTTTATTATTTTTAAATCTAATTACACCTTTCAAAAGACTTTTAACTAGATGAAAGTAGATTGTTCAGTTTTCTTCAATTTCATTGGTTTTATTTGCATTCTTTGTGCATTAACCTAATATTTGCAAGTAACTTAGTTTATTATACTCCTCTACTCCCCTAGCTGCTTTGAAAGTTGTATATTGCCTTTATAGAAACAACGTATTATTTTTACCTTTGCTTCAATTTGTTTAGTATCTTGGTTTTGGAACAAAAATTTGATTTTGCTCTTCCCATCATCTGAAGAACCTTTGAGCTGGGAAAACTTGTACCTCCAAAGCACAGCCTAGAGGGGAAAAAAAAAAATCAAACAAATATAAAAAAATCATACACAAGCAAGTCAATGAAGTTATCATTGAAAATTTTATTAGAAATAGCTAATCTCCTTTCACTTCCACAGGAACTTTAAACACCTCTATGGTACATAATTAAATAAATGTAGTCTTCTGTGGTCAGATGTCCCTTTAATCATATGGATATATTAAACTTTTGCAGTGCTTGAATAACATCTGCCCAACTACATTTTTGAAATTTACCCTGAAATTCCTTTATCTGTAATTAATACTGATTAAACAAAAAAGAGAAGGATTTTTTCCACTGATGATCTGTGGATTCACTACTCTATCTGAAGTTTTGATCTGACAAAAAAGCCCCCTCTTTCGTATTAAAAAAATCTACTATTAACATAAAGGGCATATCATACTAAAAACAAATACCTATTTTTAAATTATAAAATAACAAAAGCAAACTCTGTAATGAAAACATATTTTGAGTTTATTTATGAGAGCTCTAATGAGGAATTTGAACAAATCCTTAATTCTAACCATATCAGTGGCCCTTTCAAGTAATTATATTATGAATTGCATTGTGTCTTGTTGAAAAAGACAGGTTGCCTTACAAAATAAATACACGATTAGTAAAATTTACAGCTGTCTAGAAAGACATCTTCTTAAAAATATATCTACTTTGGATTTATGTAGAAAAAACAGTTTTAAACTACTTTGCTTAAAAATGGAAAAGAGCTATTTTTGTCATAAAGCTTTTCAACCTCATTTAAAGATATCCACCACCCTCCAGATATTTTGGATTATTAAAATTTTTCATCATGATTCCAATAGTATTTCACATAATTAGGAGGTCATCATTTCTCACATTGTGCTACTACTTTGATGAACATTAATTTCACAGGCATTGGACAACACAGAAACTTAAGGCAACTCTCTTGTCTAAGGGTTTTTAAATTATTTCCTCTCAGTGGTGTAGGATAACACTTCCACCTGTGCCTTTAGTCTTTATCTACGAATGATTTATTATCTACTGGGAATTAAACAGAATATGGGGGAGGTCAAATTTTTAACCGTCCTAAATCTTTGCAGGCCCCTTGGCTTCAGGATGTGTTGATCTCTTTATGTCAATGACTGGCAAAAATCTTGACCCTGCACCAAGCTGAAAAAAGTTTGCTGTGTTTGTCTTAGCAACTTGATGAGAAAAGAAACCACAAGGATGGCATCTTATCTGTGCACTATACACAAAGCAAGCGCTAAAATTTTTCTCCAAAATTCTCTATAGTTGCCCAAAAAGAACCCTAGGTTTAGCACCACTTTCATTCTCTGAGTATATGTGACAGGTGAGCTCCCATCTGCCATAAACAGAGTTAAGGACATTCCATTACAGATAAACTAGAGGAATTTAGCAGTTCATGTGAAAATATATCCTATTTGTTTCAAATGTTGTCCTCCTGAGCCCACCAATCTCTGCTACGGAAAATAGAATAGCTTCCCTCATCCCTATGTGTGTGCAATTCCTTTGACCTTGTTTGAGCAAAGATGTTTATTTATGTTGTACAAATAGTGAGGTAAGAACAAAGCAAAGCAAAAAAAATCCAGTATATAATATCATTCAGGTAGTTTTATTCCTACCTATTTTGTAAACTCCTTTTTATTTTACAGATCTATGTAACTCAACAAATCTTGTCAGAAGACCAAAACCATTGCCTTTCTGCAGGGACAGAAAATCCACTTAAGTATGTCATTTCCTGGATGAGAAATGTAAAGGCCACTGATTGTCTCTTTATCTCTGGAGAAAACAATCAAAGCAATGAACTATCATCTTTCTCTTCTCTGCTGATGTATGGAGAGGCCAGGAGAGAGATGTAGCATTAACAAGGACCCTTAGATGTGCAGGCAAAATCCCAGGGAACCTGGCCTTATTCCAAATCAGATTAAGTATGAATGAAGATGAAGGATGTATAGAACTGCAGTACTTTGACATCGCCATGCAGTTTCACCATGCATTTCATTCCCTTTTAGAGGAAAGAGAATGACAGTCACAGCAAACTACAGGCAGAACTCAGAAATACACTTCAATTTATGCATAACATTGGTTTTGGACACTCCTACTAGGCACGGGCTCTTACTTAAGAACACTGCAAAATCAGGTTTATAGCGTGGAGAGAATTAATCCCAACAGAACTGTACTTCAACATCAAGATATTAAAACGAGCTCCTGGAACTGTCAGTCTCTGCAGAGACAGCTAAATGCTCTTCATCTAAAGTGTGAGGAGTCATAAATGCTATTGACAATGCATGAAATGATTCCCACATGAAAGAATTATCTGCTCCTTTTGAGTGATCTTCAACAAATTGCACACACTTTCCCTCAAAGATGTCCATATGTGGGGACAGTGTTTTGCGAAAATAAGAATAGGGAAATGTGAGTTTTAAGTTACTAAGTCAGGAATACAAAATAGTTCAAGCTAGTCATCCCGAGTACTTCTTTTTCTAGAGAATCCCTGAATAACAATTCCTACATTCTGGTTTAAAATGGGAAGAGCTGGCTCATTATGATAAACTCTGGACGTGTGTCTACTTCAATATACTATACTACCTTAAAAGTGTAACAGCTAGCTTAAACCACTTAAACAAATGTTCGAATTCTAGATAGAAAAAAAATGAGTAAATTAGTTAATCATATGCCGAGTAAGACCCATTTAAATCCTTTCTCCTAACAAAGAGGCTGAAGTGCTGCCCTTTGTAGCCAGAACTGCACATTTTGCCTGTGTAGCACATGTATCACGGATGCAGAATGCTGTGACCACAGTTACATCGCTCTTAAAATACAGGATCTTGGGGATCACTGGATTAATTCCTCTGGTTTCATACGTTCTGAGTGTGTTTCTTTTCTTCTTTTCATTTTCATTGCTGCAAAATCCATAAGCAGTGAACAGGGAACAGACCTATCCTTTTTCAATGACTATTTCATGGTGCCAAAGTAAGAAAGGAGACCAGAACCCCTCACCTGAGCCCCCAGTTTCACACAAACGTGCGACTACATTAACACATGAGAGAGAGAGTTTCATGTGTTATCTTTCTTCTTCCTGTGGGCTGACTTCACTGTTACAGTGCTCACTGTGGTGACTCTTCTGAATTCTAAATTTAAAGGCTAATTCTCCTGCATTAGGCATAGATATCCTTGGGAATACTGATCTACACCACTGTCACAGTCATTATTTTTTCATGTTTTCAAATATCAGAGTTCCTTAGAACCATTTATTGAATGCTTGCCTCAGAAAGTTAACACAGGCTGTAATAATTTTGTACAAATATATGTATGTGTATGTAGTGACTTTTAACCAGTAAGTACACCTGTAAAACATGCTGGCTTTTTCACAAACTGTCGAACACTTAAGTGTGTGCCACATAAATTATTTATATATGAGTTTTCACGAATTAGGAAATATAAGCAGAAGTACTTACTGGTTAGAAGATGCAGTGTTACTGATCTCAACATTCATAGGGCTACTTTTAGCTGATAAAAACCGCCTTTTCTCTTCAAGTATGTCCGTCAGTAACTGCGCATAACCTGCATCACTGAGAATATTTTGCAGGTCTATATACAGTATTTATAGGAAGCAATAAATTTTTGTTTGCTCTAAAATAGATTTGGCAAGTGGACCAGGTGCCAATTGCTTTTAAAGCACAAATTGCAACCAAATTAAAAAATATCCTCTTGTAGACAGTGGCATGAGCTACTCATGAGGACCCTGACACACCTTTCAAGTTGTGGCACAAAATGTTATGATGCCTTGATGGAAGAGAAGATGAGAACTCAGTATGCACTATTTATTGCCTTGAAAAGTGAACTCCTTAAAGAGTAGAGATAGAATTTGGGAACAACAGCAAGCAATCCAATTCAGCAAGTGGAGACCAAGGCATACACTGAAAATACCACCAGCACCACAATCTACATACTCCCAGAGTGGTTGCAGAAAATCTGACATAATTAATCCATGTCTTGAAAAATGCACTGTAAGAAGACAATCTCTTTGAAAAAATGCAGTATGTATCATGCATAAAATTGGAAACAACCAATAAGATATAAATCCTTTTCCCAATTATTATTCATATATTGCTTAGGCTGCTTTTTGCATTTTAAACCATTTAATAAAATTAACTTCAAAGAATACCAGAATGCAATGCAAACAAATAAACTGTGTAGACAAGCTGACAAATTAGATTTAAGGCTCCTCTTGAGATGCTATTAAATTATTGTAATAACAAATCATCAAAAAGCAAAATCCTGTATTCACTGAAATTAACAGGATTTTTTTTTTTCTGTGACGTATCTGGGACCAAGATTCTTCACCAATACTTTTTAATGAGAAATATTTTATTTATAAGTAATCATCTAGGACTCATTTGTGCTAGTCTTTGCAAACAAATTACTGCCTATTATCTTCTGCTAGTGTTATTCTGCTATAATTAAAAAAGGATGCTCTCTGACTGCATATTTTTATTTTATAGTTGGTACATAAATGCAACATATAAATGACACGTGGAAGAAAAGCTATTGACTTCTATACCTGTAATACAGTCAAACAAATGATGAAAATTGTATTGTTTCTATTCTTAGCAATAATGATAGATCTAGAACACATACTCTGCAAGGCACCTTAGAAAATAATTTCACATTTATATCATCTGCCAGTTTGCTACTCATTCCCAGAATCTTGGATGAAACCACATACAATTTTGATGAGGTGACATCAAACAAAATCACTTTCCATCATGGCATCAGAAATGTGGAAACACATCATAACTAACTATCTTTGTTTGGGCTATGACTAGGAATATTCATTAGGGTTCTTGTTTTGTTTTGGGTCAAGGAGTTTGCTCTAATCCAAATAGAGACCAGATTATCAAACAAATACAGAATAAATAGGTGACTGTGTTTTTACTTACCATTCTCTAAGGAATAGTCATAGAAATGTGAATGGATGACTAGTCCATGGCTCTGGGATAGATATATCATTTAGGATACAGAGGGCATTATGCATTGGCACTAGGAAAGAAATAAGAATCTCCAACCAGAACAGATTTATTTCACCAAGAGCTGGACTTTGATGATTCTTATGTGTCCCTTCCAACTCAGGATAGTCTACGATTTTATTAAATACATGTTTTATCTACATACATGATCTATGGAAATCATAAGCACAGTGTCATTCCATTGACATGAATCATACAGGTTTTACTATGTAATAGCAAAAGAAGTTTGGCCTTCAGTAGGATGCTTGAAAAAAACCCTGAGTCTGTCAGTGTTTTATAATGATTAGACAGCTACATCCCAGACCACCTCTAAATGGTGGAGTAAACAAAGAAACCATCTATCATAAGGAAAGGATGTCAGAGGTCACTTTTCAAGTTCTAGTTTCATCAAATCCCTTTGTTGTCTTTTCCATCACACCTTCAGATGTCTATAGCTGTACTTTTTCAACACTGCCTTTCTTTTTTCTGACTGATTGGATTATTCTTCCTTTTAGATTCTTAAGGCAATTTTTTCATATGTGATATATATTACAGAATTATGCTAAACTTCAACGGGCACTTTTCAAGCTAATGGTGTTTGTCGTCTGACTAAAATAGATGGTACTCCTACAAGTCAAACTAAATCAAGAGCAGAAGCCCTGTAGGTCCTTGCTCCTAAGAATAAAAGTAATTGAGTCTTCAGGCACCTGGGATACACCTTAATTTGTCTGTTTGTCTCATAGCTAATTGAGAAAGACTTCATTCTTGCCAAGTGACACTTTGTCCAGAGTTATAGCAGCAGTAGGGAACGGAGTAGGATTAAGGTCTTGTTCATGCTCAGTTCTACTGTGTTACTGATCTCTGGAGACTGTCTTACTACAAAAGAATTATGGTCCAAGGCAATTTCCTTTGTCAACTGCTGCAGCTTTATAACTGTAAAGGGAAAGACGGGAGGACACAGAGGATAAAGAACAAAAATGAGACAAAGGAAAAAAAGCATGAAAGTCAGCCCTTATATCTAACTGCTCTTGCCCATTACTGAAATTACATAGAATGTTAAAAGACTACAGTGTATTTTCTTGGTACTGATGGATGACCTACCAACATTTGTTTCTACCCACAGAACATAAAACTGTATGAAGTATTCTTGATGGCCTATATTAAAGTTACAGTAGCTATTTTTTCAGCATTTCAACTTCTAAGCATGGAATAAATATTTTTTTGCAAGAGTTACATCATTAAATCTCCATCTTGCAGTGAGTCTGGTTTCTTTCTGCCTTCCCTATTACTGAAATTTGAATATCAAGAAGATTTTTATATCCTGTTTTATCTCAATATGCTGTATATGTGTTAGTTGCATGAATACACAGACAAAGTATGCATCCCTAGAAAACATGGCATTTTATTAATGAAGAAATTAAGAGAAATACTGCTCTGTGTGATTTTGTAGTCTTTTGGTATGAAAATCAAATTAAAGATATTTTCAATGCTATTTATTGTTCATGGTGTATTCTCTGTTTTGGTGAAACACTCAACATTTCTGCAAGAGAACAGAGGACAGGTACACTGAGCTTTGTTGATAGGCACCTTGTGGGCCATCATGGAGCCTTTTCTTACTTTGCTCTAGCACCACCATATAATTCAGCAGCACCTTAATTTATTTTCAATCCTACAAGGGATGATTTTTTTCTCTTCTGACAAACATATATTTTTGACTGCTGCTTTAATGAGCAGTAAATGTGATGGAGTAGAGACACAGCCATTTGTTCAGGTAGGCATATGGCAATGTATATTCACACAAACACATACATATATTATTAGTAGAATTGATGATGCAAATATGCACACTATAGAAAACAATTTTAATGAATATATCAGTAAAACAGAAAGATATATAATATACATTTTTCCTTGTATATCCACTTATACATTTGAAATGTAGTCAATTTTTTTTATGGAAGCACATTAACAATCAGTTATTGAATGGCACTTGAGTAAATAGTTTTATACATTGGATCACTTTCTGAACAGTATTTAGATTAGCTTCTGTACGTCTTGTCATTCTGTTTCATCTATCAGTCTCCATACTTAATTCTTAAGGTAGCAAGAGTGGCTGCAAAACCTTATTTATAAATGCTCATCATAATATCTATGCATGTCCGTATGTAACACAAATTGCCCATAAAGAGTTACATTTGGTCATTAAAATATTTATGTCTATATACTAGCTAATGTTAGACAAATTTAGGACATGAATGCTGGGATGTAGTTGGGCAGGACCAAGAAAAATGTTTTCCCCAGTAAACATTGATACACAATACAGCAAAAAATGACCTAGGATAAAATTTGGTATATAACTTCTAAGAACTGCCACAGAACTTTTTGCATCTTTTTAGAAATTTTATGTTTTAAAACCAAATAAATAAAACATTTAGCACATGGAACATCTCTAGTGAAAAATTATGTCTGGAGTAGATGTTGTATACTAAGACACCTTGTAGTGCAAGGAGTAACTGAGCAGAATCTGGAAAGTGCTATTAAGGTAGAAAAGAAAATAAAATACCTAAATGGTATTCACAAAGGTTTGTTAAATTCACTTTTTGTAGCATACTAACAAGGAAGAAAGGGGGAAGTTCAGTAAGGGGATGATATTTGACATCCTGTATTTCAAATAAAGAAATTGTGTTATTCATTATTCAAATAATGAAATTGTGTTAAAGCTGGTAGACATTTTTTGGAAGAAGTCCCCACTGGAAGAGATGCTTTGGGGAAACTCCCTATTGATCAGAATTACATTTCTGGGTATGCCAACACAGAAGGCAGGTTGCTTTTTGACTCCAGGTTTATAACCACCACAAATGAAGGACTACATCACAAAAATAATCATAATCAAACACTTGCTAGTGTTGGCTTAGGCTATGTGTCACAGTTTTCTTTCAAACCATACACTGCTAATAAAAGATGACATCTTGCATTGGAGCTTTGGCTCTGAAAAGTGCTACAGAAGAACAAGGGCACAAATTTTCTTGTCACTACTTTTTAAGGTGCAAAGAGAAAAATTACTTTGTGTCCAAAATTCTATTCGGTAGTTTACAAACTACTGAGCTGAATTGAGAACTAATTTTCTGAAATATTGGAACAATCTGATTTAACTAGACAGCGTTAAAAACTGTTCATTCTCCTTTCAGGAAATTGCAATGGCTTGTTATAAAGCACCATACCGGAATACTCTAAATGACAAACTACTGTTGACTCTATGAGCTATCAGTCAGAAAATGAATAAGAGAAAGCAGAGAATATGCAGCAGAAACAGCTATGATTTATGCCAATGTCGTTATAATCACATCACAGCACAGATTTTTTTCTGAATAACTAAGTTTAATACTTTGTGTACTCATATTTATCATAGGTCTGTGCAGACACAGAAACAATGTTTTTATCTAATTATGATGTGTTTGACTTAAAACACATTTAGCACAGATGACAGTTTGTAACCACTAATTTCAATTTACATAGTTAAGTATTATTTAAGGATTAAATGACAGCAAACAACGAAACAAGCCTACACAGGGTTCTAAGGCTTTTTTCTGGAAATCATAAACATAATGTGAGCCACTACCCCCATAAACCTTTTCACGAACATTGGGGGTGAGTTTGGGGTTGAGAACATTTATAAAATTTTGACTGCAATTTGTCAGGCATGTTGGACAAAATCTATTAACTTGCTTGAAACGTGAGGGGAAGAAACAATTTAAATATTGTTGCGTTGCTTAAAAAACTGGAACATTTGAATAAATGTTAAAATCATGATTTAAAAAAACTTGGCTTTCTTCATTTCAGTTTATTAGTAATTATGCACTTATAAAGACAATGCAAAGTCAATTCATTAGGAATTAAAAAAGAAAACTTAAAATACCATGAGCACAGTATTAAGTATAATATTGACATGGTCTGAAGACTTACTGAAGATACCATTGTAACAAAATATAAGAGAGGACTTCTCAGAAACTACTTTATTTCCAAAACTACTTTGCTTTTGAAGACCTCTGTGTTCTGGGAAACATGAAAATGTCATAAAAAAATAAGAATAAAAAAACATTCAATGATATTCAGTAGATCTGTTCTCCAAGTACTTATCCAAGACCCTCCATGAATTCATTACAATATCTTGCATCTGCATGGTTATTCTGTGGATTTTTCTGAGAGAAGTACTCAATGATGAACAGTTCAATCTGACACTGAACTCTGAAGCCTATGGAATATGGCTTTAAGTTAATCTTTAACCAAAAAGGAGTGGTTGAATTTGATACAAGCAGTGGCAAAATAACAGAAGAGAATATGTACAGGAGGAGGACCACTAAGACGATCAGAAGGTTGGAGCACCTCTTCCATGAAGGCAGGCTGAAAGAGTTGGGGCTCTTCAGCCTGGAGAAGAGAAGGCTCCAGGGAGATCTTATTGCTGCTTTTCAATACTTAAAGGAGGCTTGTACAAAAGTGATGAAAGAGTTTCTACCAAGGCCTACAGTGACAGGACAAAGGGACAATGTTTTTAAAGTAGAAGAAGGGAGAGTTCAGATTGGACATAAGGTTATATGATGAGGGTAGTGAGACAGTGCAACAGGTTGCCCCAAGAAACTGTAGATACCCCATCATTGGAAGAGAAAAGATAATAGTTTGTACTGGTTTTTCAAGTGCAAATTGTAAAAAATCCTAGAACTTATAAAGAATTATGTGTAAGTATCTTTTACAAGAATGGTATGATATTTAAAATAATGTTTTTGTCTTTAATACTGAGTATGTTAACTCATGGACACTTTATGGGACTTTTGTACAGTCTTAATTAAAAAATGTATATCCGAATATTAATAAGAAATGGATGACTTAATTTAAATCTTATTCATGTTTTCCTTGTCTTGCAAATTGGTCTCCATTTTTCATTTTTTTCTCAGATCTTTTTTGGAAAACAGATTTTGATTTCCTGCTTCATATGAACACCATTAGGAAGAGAAATAACACTTTCAGCTTAAGAGACTATACACGTCTAGTCTACATTTCAATGCATATGAGATTAGCAATACTGTTGAAGAACATTGCCAGCACAGATACAATTTACACTTATCATCATAATAAAAATATCTGAATAAATTTTTGGCTAATCTTCATCTTTCCATAAAATGATGGAGAGTAGGTAATGCTTTTTATATTTAGGCACCCACTAAAACTTGGTTGACACACTTTGATTTCAGACATTTCACCCTATGGCTTGTTTGACAATTTTAACTGCATCAAGTTGCTTTCTATCGTATTGTTTCTTTTCTTTTCTAATGCAATTGCCATCCTTATCTCACACTGCCTAATGCTTAATCATCTAACAAAACAATGTCTTTTTTTTATTGGTGGTGTAATGCTTTATTCTAACATACAATACAGTACATATAATACAAGGAGTAATGGGTTCAAACTGAAAGGGTACATTTAGGTTAGACATACAAGCAAAATTCTTTACTGTGAAGGTGGTGAGGCACTGGAACAGGTTGCCCAGAGAAGCTGTGGACGCATCATCCCTGGTAGTGTCCAAGGCCTGGTTTGAATGGGGCTTTGAGCAACCTGGTCTAGTGGGAGGTGTCCGTGACCATGGCAGAGGGGTTGGAACTGGATGATCTTTAAGGTCTCTTCCAACCCAAGCCATTCTATGATTCTATAATCATATACATATGTATTATATAATGTATAGATTTAAAATATTATTGGAGGGTGGGTGGGGAAAAACTGATTTATTTTACTGACCTACTGCATCTTAATTCTGTTGTACTGATTTTTTGTGTAATACCTTCTAAACTGATAGTCGCATCTCATTGATGAATTATACAATAATACTTGCTTAACAAAAAGAAACAAGTTTACATAAGTGCTTGAATTGAAAATTCATCACTTTCTGCAAACAAACAGTAGAATGGAGTGGGAATAATAAAAGGGTTCAGATTAGTGAAGCAGTGAGGTGGGATGGGAAGGGTGGTCTTAAAATAGAGCATAGGAACAAATTCTGGAGTCAAAAAGGCATCTTCAACAATTGGTGGTGACAATGTTGCAGCATCTCAAGGGAAAATAGGTATTGAGGAGAAGTGGAACTCAGAAGAAAGATTTCACCATTTCATTCACAAGAAAGATTCTACCATTAACAGCAGTGTCTAGTAGTAGCAGTAAAGCCTCCTAACATTTTAGGACTTGCCAGCAATTAGTGCAAATGTCAACACATGACATACCCGGGGTCTCAATGACTTTACTGAGACTTGGCTGTGCAATAATATAATATGGAAATTGAGTCCACACTATTCACTTGATAAAGCAAACTCTTTCACCAGTTGTACTGAGTTGTTTTAAGGCTGACGGGAAAAGCTGATGGGTGAGACATATAAACTATGGTTGATTTATCTTTTTACAGACACCTGAACAAAAATAGCTAAAATATTGTGCAATTGCTGTAATTAGCACACTCCTTTCCATGAAACAAGATAAGAGAATGGAAGATTATTTTCAAAGCTCACAGATGAGATTGGAACCAACAAAATTATCTTTTCTCAAAACCAGGGAAGCACCAGCAAAAAAAAAAAACTTCAAACTGAATCAGTATGGGCTTTCATGTGAAATTCAAGAATAAAGATCTGATGCTTGTTTCAGATTGATATCAGTATTGGCTTTTCAATAACAAGCACATAACAGAATACTACTTCTCAGATAATTAGAAATCAGTCCTGAATTCAGACTACAGCATGTGAGATTTGACAAGAGATCACCCGTTTTTATAACAAAGAGAAGGGCATTTTAAGGATGCAGTACTTATCTCAAAATATTAGAAACAATGAGGAATAATAGTAGTGTGATGGAAAATAGTCTTAGAACTTTACCTTTGTGGCAGCATCAAAACACACAAAGCCCATGCTAAAGTCGATTGTAAGTCCCATAAGGTGACTCTCTAAAACACAGGCATATGTCTTGCACTGTAAAAGAAAAATCAGAGAAGGTAGTTACCACACAAGACATTTCTTAATTTTTTTTTTCTAGGACCACTATTTCTGAGTCTTTATTTTAATGTTTACATATCTCAAAATTATTATCAGAAATAAGTCATTTCTGTGTATATATGTCAATTTATTGCCAATGTATTTCAAATCAAAGGATTTTTCTGAGTGATGAAGTTGTCTAAGTAATATGAAAATAGGCTTTGCTTCCATTAGGGAAGAATTGAAAACGGCTCAGATTTGCCTCAGTGGCTTACTAGTAACATTTTCTAAAAGGGAAGTTTTATTATTTTCAAACACACTTAATTGTTTTTCATACCCAGTAACAACTTCTAAGATTTATATATTCCTTTTATCTTTTCAAGAAAAAGAAAATGCATATGTAAAGTATCTCTTTGGTACACTGTTTCTTGTGGTTTTCTGTTGTCCTACATCCCAGGGCAAAAGACAGTATTTCATACCATTTAGCAACTGATGTAATTATCTGAAATATCTTCTTTTGCTTCACCTAGTGGACCAATACATCTCAAAGGTTTCTGTGAGAAACCCTAGAATTCTGAAAGACTCTCTCATTCTATAATTTTTAAATATACGCATCTATTTATTTTCATAATGTCACACTTTAATACACACTGTGAGACACTTACTAGTGTAACTTTCAGTATCAAAACTACTGCTGTGCTTGAAGGCTGACTTCAGGTACAAAATGACAGATTTGTCTTTCTCATCACAAAATATGTAAAAAAAAAAAAAAAAATCCAAAGCAAGTGAAAGTTCTTTATAGAAATTATTCTTATTTTACAGACATTTTACCCTCCAAGTTAAGTGAAATACAGCTATATTCTTCAAATATTGCTGTAGGCACTAAAATTATGAAATGAAAATCAAGACATCCATTATCTATAATGTGTCAGAAAATCAAAATATAAATTGTAAACATGGCAACAATGTGTGTTACTAAACTGTCAGTATTACAAAAGAACCCATGATTATTTTTGGCATTCTGATTATCAAGGATAAATCACATGCCTTTACTCATATATTCTTTGGGAAGGCTCTTTGGATTCTAGGTGGTCTTCCTCAGAACACAAGAAGCGGGAAGGTGCATTAACAGCTTCTAAACAGAAAATGCAATGAAGGAACATTGAAAGCTTCACACTTAGTGTTTTTATTAACAAACAAAAGTGGCTTTTTCTTTTTTCTTCTTTGATCAGGTACACCGTAAAACTGCTATGAACATGTAAAATTTGACTGTAAATCAATGTTGAAAAAGAAGCGGGTATTGCCTTTGGTACTATCTCATTAGTAGAAGAAAAATGTGCAGAGTAATATAGCTCACAGTTATAGTTAATTAAGTCAAATATGCAAACATTTTCAAGTTTTGGATGCAAAGCAAAAAATGTACTGTTTTGTGGAATTATCTTGCAAACACCTGACCAGATGCAAATTACATTTTTTATTTGTAAACATTCAAGATCTGGAACAGACTTAGAGCCTTTACTGCAAATTAAATTTGGCAAAGAAAATGTGTATCAGATTTAAGACACGTATTGTCATGTAAAGTTATCTAACCTCCCACCCCAACACCAGAGGCCGACCTACAGCGTGCACTGCAGCCCCGTGCTGAGCTGGCACAACTCCCTCTGCTGAGCCCCAGCACTGTGCCTGGCTAATCAGCCTCACTGGGAACTTCAGACTGATGAGAAACAGGACATACCAGCCTTGGTTCAAGGCTGCACTGCAAAAGCGACCTGCTTCCCGGACTGAAGGATATTTCCACAAAAGGCAGTGCACAGTTTGTGGAGAAATATCATCTAGCTCAGCTCAGTGCAGTTATTTGCAGGAAGAAACTGCACACCACCAGTAGCAGCTGATTCTTTAGTTATTCTTTACTTATAGAAAAGACCATTCTACACCCTCAGACTATGATGTTCAGAACAATTTAGAGAAGAAAAAACATGAGAATAACAAAAAGATTTCCAGACATTGAGAATTTAGTTTCTTTGGGGAAGAATGTCCCTTGGTTTTTGCACGTGTTGTACACATTTGCACATGATTCTGGTGACAGGTGAGAGTAGGGATGTGAACTTTCAGACACTAGTAAACTCTTGTAAGACTTTTCTCACCTTTATTTTCTTTAAGCTGCCTTTTAATTCAGATATTTGGAGAAAAGAGAATGGCAAAAATTGTTATCAAGATACATTTAAAATTTCTCGCATACTTAACATTTTAAAACTTTGAAAGTAATCATGAATAATATATACTGTGGATGTTTCATTTTGGTTATTGACTTCTTACGAGAGCTCATGAAAAACTCATCAGAACTGAAGCATCCCCTTCCCAAAAGGAGCAGAACACAATTCAGAAGTCATTTGCTGTTCTTCCACAGAATACGGAATGTTAACTTTGGTTTATTAATAATTCAATGGGTCAGGCAGAGGCTGAAGGAGACAACTCGAAGTTGTTCCATAAATACTATTCCCTCAACATACACAGTTTAAATTGTGGAAAGAACAATACATCGTGAATTTCATGTAAGCCATCTCTGAAGCTGAAACAAAGTGTACTATAAGTCTAAGACTTAATTCGGACTTTCAAACTCAGATTCAACTTCAATGGAAACATATATTACAGTACTGCAACATAAAACAGCTTACATAATAATCCTTACATTAGAGAACAAACAACTACAGCACAATCAAGGACAGCAAGACAAAAATTCATGATGGAAGAGGTGAAAACTTTACCTTATATAACAGGAACACAAAGGGACTGTGACAGTCATATATATAATTGTACATTATTATGCAAGCTGTAGTAGTCTCAAATTCTTCATGCAACAATGCTGTGACACATTGAGGAAAAAGGATTTTCATTTCAACTAATTTTTTTCTTAATAGGTAATTATGAAAAGGGATTATCATCACTTACTACACCACAAAACTAATTTAAGAGTGACTGTAACACACCAAAATGACACGACTGTATTATTGTACCATGCTATTGCTAAATTATTATCAACTTGACTATGCCTCCTCTAATGCATTTCTTTTCTAAGAGAAAGCAACTGTTTATTTTTTGTTTTAGATATGCCTCTGGCAGAAGCTATGAATTAGGCTTAAACAGAATTCATTATGTATTTATAGTGAGGCATTTAAAAATATTTAAATTTTTTATATATTCTTTGGAGTTAGATCAGAATTGGCCCCTGATTAAACTCTTCTGGAGGTTATAGTTATTGAGTAAGAGTTACTATTTGTATGATTATGGGCTAGTACACAACACAGTTGAAGAATTTTAAATGGCAGTTTTAAACTGCAGTTATATTTTCAAAATTATATGATTTCATTGTAAGACAAACCAACTGGATTAATATTCACTTTAAATATGAATATTCATATCAACATGAATTTTGGCATAAACCAGAATTTTAGTGAAAATGTACCGTTGATACCTTAATTTTGAACCTGTCACCTTTTTTTTTCCTTTGAGAGCAATGAAAGGACTTTTTGGATATAAATTAAAGCACCAGATTTTATCCATGTCTGCAGGTTGGTAGACGACAGCAGCAATGGATTGCTGCAAGAAAAATGAGGAGGCCAAATGCAGTTATATTAAAAATATTCTATACTTTTTTCCAAATCGAGATATAGAAAATAAAGAAAAAGAGATGAAATAATAAGTGTGGGTTCCACAATAATATTCTATCATGAGAAGCCTGCTTGTTCACTTTCACATATCTAATCAAACAATCAATCAGTCAATCAGGAAATCACTAGTTTGAGTTCTTAATAGCTACTTTGAATGCCAGGAGAGGGAAAAAAAAGTGAAAGGATTAAGATTAATCTGAGGTTAAGATTATTAAAGAAATTATTTAGGAGAAGCTTGAGGGCAATTTTGAATAAATGTAATTCTAAAACCCAAAAGAAAAATCTAAACTAGGAATTCTATAGTATGAAAAAATATCAAAGTAGCACAAATATAAGGTGGTTTCTGGGATAAAAGTTATTCAAGAAAAATGCCATATATTCTTTCACTGATGGCACAGCACGGCTTCTATAAAGTATGTTGCACTTAATTATATAAAAAAGGCAAAACCACTCAAATATTTACCAGCAGAGGACATACATTGTTGCAATTTTTACACAGAAAAACTACTTAGATTTTTCAGCATGTAATTACAGCGTAAAACCTAAGAATAGTTTCTATAAAAGGTAATGGAGAATATGAATTTACAAGAGAAAAGCTGAACCTCCTCTGACTTCTCCTGAACAAAGGTACTATGCATTAAAACTGACAGCAGTGTAGTTTTTGCAAACTGGATCATCATTATTTTATACCAATTCAGTCCATCTGCACGTAGTGGCTCGCAGGTCAGAAAAGGGCTAATATACAACTAACTAACAATTTGTCTAAATAAAAACATGTCAGTGCCTGCATTCCCAGAAGAAAATGTATGAGACAATACTTGCACAGGCTAATATGCTAATTGGGCTTGGGTAGGTGTGTAAAACTCCTGGCAACATAAACAAAAACTGTTCTAACCACATGAATATTTCATGATTAGAAAATCAATATTACAATCAGGATTAGGTGAATTATAATTTTGATGAGTGGCCTTTTTTCTCCTTTTTTAAGTCAAAAAGTCATGACTTTTTGTTTACATGAGAAAAACAGAGTTATTTTGAAACATTCTGATATATAATTTCTCTATAAAAAGTCACTATAATCTGTATCGGAATGTTATCCATCTCTGCTCATCTGACAATTGAGTAAATACAAGGAACAAGAAATGTGTGAAGAAAGAATAATGCATCTGAGGTACAATTTTGTTCTTGCTTGTATCCAGTAAGTACTTCACTCAGTGTTCTCTCATTCCTGGTATTACAGGGACAACTTAATTCCTGAAAGGTTCTCTTGTGATATTCAATAACAAACAAGGTAGCAGGTAAGCCAGGAAGAATATCTAAACAGCTGGATTTTGTCCCTGATCTACAGCTTGTTTTTCCTCATCTGTCTGTGAACTTCAGTTTACAAATATGTATCACGTTGTCATAATAACTCAAAGATTGTATTTCAGGTGATCTCTCTGCAACATTAGATTGCAAGCTGTTTGGGTAAAAAGCAATTACTTACATAAAAAAATAATAACTTGAGAGCTGCAGAAGGTCATAAAATTTTTTAAATTGCATCAATATTTCATATGGGCCTAATTCGTTAATGTACCAAAAGATTATCACCAAGGCAGTTGTGCTCACCTGTATCCGTTCAACTTCTAAAAAAGTTGCTGTTTGGAAGGCTTTTTCCCATAGTGTTAGGTCGGACTCTAGCTCCACAGAAAAGTAAAGATCTTCTCCAGATTCAGACTGGACACTGAAGCAATGTTTCCGACGGTCCAGTAGATCACTGTCCTGATGAAAACCTGAAGTTATATAATCTGGCATACATCAATTAATATTTTTAATTGCAAACATTTATGCCTCAAATCCAGCATTTTTAAATGGCATTTTAAATGACAGTAGTAACTACTCAGAACTGAGGAACTGAAAATTAGGGGTTTGGTCTAAACACTGACATTTCAATGAATTTTAAGAAGGATGCCTATATTCAGAATGGTATGGAACAGCATATGTCAGGCATTACCTTTAAATATTTTAACAAATAATTTCTCAAAAATGTTATCAGCTATACGTTTTTAGATTGGATAAATTATATGAAAGTTTTCCCCTTGCTATTCACGAGGAACACAAATATCAGCTTCTCTGACCTATCTGACTCACACACTCTACTCTAGAAGGCTAGTCAAAGGAAAGCATTTATTTTAAGAAGTATGAAAAGTCCATATGTTCTATTTTCTTTACAGAGGCTAGAGAAAACAAGTTCATATTTCTGGAGGTTTACAAAATCCAACATAAAATTTGTCTTTAAATGGATACTGCCAATAGAGACTACAGTGGCTGCCCATGGTTAGGTTGCTGGCTTTGGTCCTGGAGAAGAAAATTACTTCCGGCTTTACTTTCAACATAACATCACACAACGGATCTCAGGTTATAAATATTTAATAATTAATGATTGCTGCATTTGTAATTGATACTAAACCAGAGAATAAGCAAATTAATCAGGAAATCCACTCATTAAAAAGTTTTCAATTTTTAAAAAATTTATTTATTTAATACAGTATGCTTTATGCTAAAATTCTGGCACATAACTTGTTCTTGTGAAAAACAGGTTTGCAGAAACAGGTTTAATTAATTTAGTCCCTGCTACATCAAAGAAGCTGCCACAAGTCACAAGCTCACCAGCTGTCCTTGCCAATACATCTGGAAATTTGGGCATAAGTAGCCTGCATGCAATTTCCACAAAGCTACCCCATAACAAAGGGCAGAGTTAAGTTCAGTAAAGAAGACTCACGGGACAGTATTGCCTTCTGGTTATACACAACTTGAATAGACCAAGGGGAGCACAACCAGCTGAAGCAAGCTGGAAGAGCAGCTTACACTGTTCAAGTCAGTTCTCCCTGGGGCAGAGAACCAGGAACCTAAAGCTGATTGAGAACAAAATATCTAAAACAGGAACCTGTCTGAAACTATCACTGTCAGGTATACAAGCAGGCAATGGGAGACCAAGCAGTACTTTCCCCTTTCATTCATTCAGTAGAAATGTGACAGACTTGCTCAAGAAAGCCAGTAGAGCATGCATTCATGAATGCTTGTGGTTCAAGCCTGCTTTACAATTTCTAGAAGAATCAGCTATGGAGGCAACATACCCTCTCTTTGCAATCACCATGACAAAAACAAGTTTCTAGGATTTTAAAATGACCGGTCAGTGTGGAAAAATCTCCTTCCTTATTTCCATCAAGTCCTAAGCTTAGTAGCTCTACCGTGTTAAGTCATGTATGAAAAAAATCTGCATGAACATGTTTGATCTTAAAAGACAGCATTTCAAAACAAAAAATAATGTTCTTCCAGATTTTTCTTCCAAATATTTACAGGGCTGTGTAGTTGAGCCAGTTAGGTGTAGCTCAATAAAAGTCTATATCCTATCAGAAACACTTTTTGTCTCTTTTTTAGGTACCTCTTTTTTTCTCCTTTTTTTTTCCCCTTTTCTTTCAAGCTTTTCTTCCAAAACTGAAGTGTCAATTCTGTTCACAGTATGTCCTGACCAGCATTCAAAATAGAGTTTATAATATCCAGGTTGTTGTTAATGACATCTATGCTCCATTGCACACACAGCCTCAAAGCACACAGAGCAGCAGCACTGTGACAAATGTTTAACCTTGTGGATATGTGTGGCAACATAAAACATAGTGTCCTAGAATGGCTTGGGCTTGAAGGGACCTTAAAGTCCACCCAGCTCCAACATTTTATGGCCATGGGCAGTGAAACCTTTCACTTGACCAGCTTACTCAGAGACCCATCCAGTCCAGCCTAGAAGACTTCCAGGGATGGGACATCCATAACTTCTGTGGGCAACTCGTTCCAGTGCCTCACTACCCCCACAATAAGGAATTTCTTCCTAAGATCTAATCTAAACGTACTCTCTTTCAGTTTGAAGCCATTCTGCCTTGTTTTGTCACTACATGCTCTTGAAAAACGCCCCTCTCCATCTTTCTTATAGGATCCCCTTAGGTAGTGAAAGGCTGCAATAAGTTCACCCTGAAGCCTTCTCTTTTCCAGGCTGAACAATCTCAGTTCTGGATGAATAAAAGCACTGGAAAACCCTCACTCCTCCAGCGAAGAAAAGCTACTTCTTTTAGAATAACAGCACTTCTTGTCTAACAGGTCTTAAATGGGGTCTTGAACTCCCTGTGCTTCCAGAGCTAAACCTGATTGAATGGGCCTGTTGGCCCATAACCCAAAGGACCTATTCAGCATGGAGTGTGGCAAGACTCATGTAAGGTACATGTATTTCCTGAGGAAGGTTTTAGTCCTTCATAGCTACAACCTCAGAAGAAACTAAAAATATTTTGAATTCATCTTTACATATTCTTGACAAAAGTTAGTAGAGAATAAGTAATTATTAGCAATGCAGACTCAAAGCTTTTCTGAAACACGACTACGGCACTATGTGGGATCACAGGAATCACTGTCATTAAAATAACTGAAGTAATAACCCCTGTTTTCAAATGTGAGGGAGCTTCGTGCATGGCTCATTTCCAGAGTGCATATCTCTATTTAGCTGGGCACAGCTAAGGCTTGATGCTTTTAAATTACACTCTTAGACTCTTCCAGTCTTACAGGCTTTTTTTGTCTCCTATTGAGAAGAATATGCTGTCAAGGAAAAAGGGAAGAGTTATTGCATAGATTCTGAAAAACAAAATGTTATAAGTTTTACTGAGATTGATTGCTGTTAAAAAGCACTTGAAAAATGCAAAAATCTCTGCAGGCTTTGAAGTGATTAAACAAAAACCTGTGTATTTTACTATCAACATTGTTATTAATAATTGTACTAGATTTTACTAAGCATTACAGCAAGCCAAATGATGAAAAAAGAAGAGCTAAATGGGATCTACACTAATTATCCAGGTTTTTGCTACTTATGTATAAAAACGAGACCATGCTTTGATTTAGGAAAGACCTAATCAGGTAGGTAACACTTCCCCTCAGTGTTTTGCATATAAAAAGTTTAAAATATTTCAACTACTCCATTATACTGTGACAAACAACACACATAATGGACTAATTTATTATCGGAACTTACATTCTGTGAAGTTCTTATTCAGAATGAAAACAAAATTCAACATTTCCACAGAAATAATAATTTAACCAAATAATAATTTCAGTTTGTGATTAGCTCCTATGTATATACTTGTGATTTTGATATCAACATCTATGGTTAAGTCCATGGTAAGAGAAGTGTAAGTCAAATAAATTTAAATGATGTATTTTAGTTTTTCTAAAATTGCTAACATACATATGAAGTATTAATTTCCTTCTTAGGGGTATTCCATCCTGCTTGTGAAAATAGTTATGTGAAAGGTTCCCTTTAGTATTGCTTCTGCAACTTTTTCTGCTTTTTCTGCAAAATCTTTCTTTAGTTTTGTATTTCTTCTCAAAAATCTGTATTCTGGATTTCTAGAATCTAATAATTTCTACAATGGATAACTGGACAAAACAATATGTAGGCAGAGCTAAAAGACAGCTATCCAAATGTCCTTATACAGTCAGGAATTTAAAGTATTTTTAATTTTAAGGAATCCAACTGAGAATTATCCAAAAATTAAAATTTAAAATAAACTTGTCAGGAGTCTCAATAACAGGTCTGGATTAAGCAGGAATCTTCATTAATTGCCTTTTAAAAAACCAGTACTTCAACTAAAATATAAATGTCATTCTACCCATTTAAGAATCTGCTATGACCCTGTATTTTTATATTCACTTGCTAGTCAGTGATGGACATGAGCCAATTTCATGTTAGTTTTTTAAAAACTCTTTCATACTGTTAATGATTAGTTGTACCATTTGCCCCTGATGTTCTTGTTGTGAATTAATAAAGCTGTCTGAAGAGAAACACACACAAAACTTTTAGCAGCATGCTAATTGTCACCAGTGGGAATATAGTCCTGCTGAAGGATGGGCTGTGAGGAAAGACATTGGCTGACACCCAGCTTCAGGGTAATCCAGCATCTCTGCTGACAGGACAGTATGACTCCTGCTTGCCTAATTAATAATGATATCCATGTTAAGTGAGAGTAATAAATTTGTCCATGGGAACTAAGCATGGCTCATTAGGCAGGTCCTTTCAAATTAAGGCAGAATGCTTCTTTATCACTAAGAAGTGACTTCACGTTCTCTTCTGCAGAGGTAATCTTTTCTCTTTTGAAAGACTGCTCTCTCCAGAAGCAGCAATGTTTCTTTTTAATGACTTGTGTATTTTCATTTTAAGTATGATGAGTGCATTAAATATTCATAGTTTGGGTATTATTTAAATCTGCTAAGATTGTGATGGTCAGTGAAAGTTGAGTTGTTCTATTCTACAAGGCTCTGTGCAATAGAAAACAAAGCTAGATCTGACACTTTCATGCTCATGGCATGATTTTTACCAAGGAGGTGCTCAAGAACTCTCTGGAAGTCTGATTTACCTGTGAAGTTACATGTAATATACAGTGGCATATATATTTGGCCATAGAATTGTAAATGTTAGTGACACTGGCAAGCAGTTTTTAACATGAACAACAATTCATGTAAGATGTTCAAAACCATCCTACATAGACAAAATAGACCTTGACTTTCAAGAAAAATTTATTTCAGCTGTTTAAATGAGGTACATATTCATGTCTCTCATATTAATTATAATAGTTCTTCAAAACACGTGAGAAAACAAGCAAAACCTGTATTCTCTGTTGACTAGTTTAGACAGTTCTGCAAAAAGAAATCTGTCCTATCATAATCAAGATTCAACTGTAGCACCTAAATTCTCTGAAGATAAAAAGCATTTTTTCATGCAATAACTCCAAAGGAACTGTAAAAATGGATCACATCATGCCATTACCCTTGCTGGCATCAGTGCCCTGATTGTTTTACTGCTTGTGTTTCCTTTCACTGATCAGTCCTGGCTATATAAACATACATCCTTCTTTCTAAGAGCATATAATGATCTACTTCTTTAGCTGGAATTTAGGAAACACTTTGCTTGAGCATCACCATTAGTTGCTATGGTGATGGTTCTAATAGCATTTACAGGCAGCAGGGAACAGATTCACTTCAGAGTGAAAAAAAGATACAGCTTCTCCAACATATCCTCATCACTCAAGAAATAAAGAAAAAATATCCATGAAGGCATGTGTTTGTACACAGCTCATCTTATTTGGACCCCTGAATTTTATTGTTAAGAAGTGTAAAAAAAATATTGAAATTGCATATATATATATACACACACACATTTAAGCAAACACAAAATTGCAGGTAAACTAAAACTGGACAGAATATATTTTAATGTTAAGATTTTACAAAAAGTATGTTTGCTCAAGGGGAAAACTGTTTATAATTGCAGGATAAATTTTACTCTCAATTAAATTTCCATTAGAAAGATATGTCTGATGGCGGGAGAGAAATAGAAAGGTTCATTCCCTGTAATCTATTAGGTTTAGCAGTAAGCTTGAATCACTTTCCTATTCTGCCTGATTAGGAAAATTAACTTCCTCTTCTGCCTGATTGAAAGGCAGTCTTGAAGACCCTCATCTGAATCAGAGCAAGAGTCTGAAAACAGGTTTCCTCTGAGTCAGTGCCATAATCATGTCTATTTCTTAATGAACTCTACTGAGAAACTTGTTTATTTTTCTGCCATATGAGGAAAATCTTCAAAATGTTCACAAAACTGACTAATCTTTTGAGGAAATAAATTATTCTAATACTTTCCAGAGATGTATTAGTGGTTATTTTCTGCTTCAGAGAAATCAGAGACTAGTATAATTACAAACAGATACTAAAAAAATGTGCTGATCATCTCTTTGGAGAGTTACAAAGGTTTTTTACCTCTCCTAACTTTGAAACATTATTTGCTGCAAATTAAGTTTAAGAACAGATCCTATAAGAGTAAATATAACTATAATGGATAGCAATGCTAAGGAGTGATCCTATCTTTTGATTTTGACCCTTTTTAAAGTAGTTTCTCAAAGTCAAATAATTGCAGTTGATTTTTTTTCCCATGTTAGTTGCCTGCTGAGGATATTTTTGTATTTTATGTTATAGTTAAAACAGCTAAATCAGTTCTGTAAAATAAATTATAAAAAATAATTAAATTGGTTTGTCCCAGTTAAAAGGAAAGAAATAAACAGAGAAGCATCAGCCCCTGAACCTGCTTTTTGGGCTGCTCTGGGACCTCCATTCTTTGGAATAGCAATGCCTGATTCGGGGACGGACACTTTTGCTGCCCTTGAGAAGAAAAGTTAAGATCTACCAAAAAAACTTAGTTGTTCTGGGCAAAATTTAACTGTTACCATTTTGAAGATTTCATTCTGAACATCCTGCATCCCCATGGCACATAGGAAGAGAACCTTCCCTACTTTCCCAGCTATTAGGAGTCATTACCCTACTGGCCATGGTAAGTGAGAACAGGATATTCTAAGTTTCCTTAAAGCGACTATGCACCTCTTCAATAAGAGAAAAAATACCTGACTCAACACCAGAAGTGGACAAAGAAATGATATGGAAGAAAAGTCTTTTTAACTCTCATTTTTGTCAGTTTTTGTGTTTGGGTTTTTTTCCCCAACTTTATATGCATTTGTTTTAAAGGCAGGAAAAGATCTTTTAAAGGTCTTCCTCATGAAGGACAGAAACATTGGAAGGAAAAGGATTAAACCTGATTAAATAAAAGTCTGGAAAATTACCCACCAAATTGATTATTCATTATATCAAAAGGATTACTTACTTGACTGCACACTCTTTTTTTATTTATCTTCCTTTCTTTCTTGGACAGAATTCCTTACTTACTCAAATAGCTTGCCAATACCTTATGTCAAGGTGAGAGTATATTAGAGTAGCATAGTGAAAAGCATTTGTGTTGAGTATCAGTATGTCAGAAAATTCGTATAAGCAAATGTGTAAAAAAATTTATTTTACATGTACTTGCTAAAAGTGCTAAGAATAAAATAAAAAGGGACTATATTAAAAAAGGTCCTATCATAAAACAAGATAATTATTTATTAACAAATTAATATTTCTGGTTTCACTGATGGCTCTGTCTGTTGAGAGCAATCAACACGTGAATAGAATGCACCAAATGAAGTTTTGAATAGTTGCCCCTGAGACAGGAACAATTTATATCATATAAGGATTGGGACACAGTTCCAGTGAAAAATACAAAATTATCACTGTTGCATGAATGCCTACAGTCACAAATTCTTTGTGCAATAAAAATGCAACATCTCAAGCTAATTTAAGTATTGTAATAGCCAGAAATAAAGATAAGAAAAAACTCAAACCATTAAAGTCTGTAACCATAAAATAAGAAAAAATTGATAAATTAGAGAGAAATGCTACACAAAAATCTACTAAAATTGATATGTCAGAGTATATTATTTAATACAATACTGAATCACTCAAATATTTAGAAATGCTCTGATTAGATTAAGTCAATGGAAGGAAAATTCTCAAGCTGCAGATAAATCTAAAATGTCTTGGATTTAAGACATATACTTGTCTTTCCCAAGTATCCTTACACAGTATTTATATTTCATACCTTACTTCTGCTCTTTTTCAACATTCCTGTTGCCTCATGTTAAAACCTAATTTGGCTTTGCTTTTCAAGGATGTTGCAACAGTACTGTCAGTCTCATAACTAGACAGGCAACAAAAAGCAATTTCTGCAACACAGAGGTTGGAGAAGTCATTTAAAAATTTATTTTCTCTATCTGTTATTCTTTTTCTTTTCCTCTGTGTGTTTATCTTGTTATTTCTTCCAGGAAGAAGGATCAGACTCCAAGATTGGCAGCCCCAGCCCAACACAACTGATTTATTTTTCACCCAAAAAGTGACAGTTTATATTAATATTGCATAAAAAATGTCAGAACAAGGAGGGGGGAGGGGAGTTAATAAAAAATGAGAAACCTTTCTGAAGTTAACAGGAAGCATGAAAAGCCTTATTTAATAAGTTTACATTTCAAATATTGTTTGTCCTTCCTTTTTGAACCAAACAAAAAATGAACAAGCCTTTATCCAGTGGTACTTGTCATGCACGTAGTAACGTTGCCCCTTTGCTGTTAGAAGAGACTTACATGGTGCTGCAGAGTTACAGCAACATCAACACCTATAAAACACAGGGCCCATTAAATTTATCCAGATTAAAATGGATTAGGGCTCGTATAACTATGTACATGTTGAGGAGAAATGAACTGAAATCACATACAGAATCACAGAAAACATTTATGATCTGGCCAGAGGTGCAGCCATCTACTGCCTGTCTCTAAGCATGAGAGGAGCAGCTACACACCAGTTTACACTTAAAAGGATCCAGGGGTGGAAATTCAGTGGCCTTGTCAGGAATTCTATTTCAGTACAGAAGTTTTTCTTTATGGCCTAACTGAAGCCAGCTTAGTGTTGGTCTAGATGCCAGTGGACATGGAGATATTTATGACTATTACTATTTTTCTTATCTTAGAAGAAAATTGCAATTCTATTTAGAGGGGAAAAGACACTCTTTTATGTGGAAACATTACCCTTAAATGTAGGACAGAAGGAAAACCAAAGACTGAAAATTACTTTAATTGTTTTCAACTGAAATACTCAACAGTTTAGCATTCTTGCCAAGAACTGGCTCCTGGCTAAACCCTGGCTAAAAATCTAATATTCCTTGGATGCAGAATTTACCTATTCATAAAAGGGATTCATTACTTCTGCCTCTTAAGCATTTAGAGTATGAGTGAAGTATTTTAGTGGAATCACATCAAGATGCAAGTCCCACCACTGAGCAAACTATATGAATGATAGACCTCAAAATACGTTCTCTACCTGCACTTTATATGTTTATGTGTCTATTGGCATTATTTTTAAAATTCATCTGAATATATTAGCATTGTCAGTAGTTTCCCATCCTTTTTATATCATCCTTTTCCCATACTTGACTTACTGGAAATGGACAGCGTAATTACAGGCAATTTAAGTGGGAAAAATTAGCATAACTACTTTTGAGGATTTTACACGTACTAACAGCTAAAATAAGGAAGGAATCACAAGTCTACTGAGACACCAAGTTGGTCCTGATTAATATAGCAAGAAAATTATAGCTGCACTGATGTGAATGGTACTAACTATAAACATCAATGATTCACTATCCTGACATGTTGCCAGCATAGACTGCCTTCCACAGTTATCCTCACATTTCACTTCAGAGCTGATCTGACACTTGAATATGTTTCCTGTTTTATGCTGAATAAAGCATGCTCTAACTGTGAATCTCTAAATATTTTTGCATGACACTGAAGATAGGAGGCAGGTGACTGAACTATAGAAAACATTTTCTTGCCATTAAAAGGAGATGCTTGGATGAGCTGTAGAACATAAGTAACTCAAGCAGAAGGGACAGAGAAGCGCAATCTTTTATGCCATTCTTCCTAATTTGCCCGAAAAATGCAACAAACTTTTTTCTACCCCCTATATGGAAACATTGTTTAAATATTTTAACTATTTACCAATTTATCTAAGGTACTTAAATCTTGTTAAATTATACACACTTACACATGCACACACATACACACACACCCTCTCAAAACACACGTTAAAACTGTGTATCAAAAATACAAGAGGTACCAAAAAGACATATACAGTTAAATCAGCTTTGAAATACTGAACAGGATAAAGCCACATGCCTGTCTGAAGTTAGTGATAGAAATACCTGCTTTCCTGGAGTATTATTTATTCAATTGCAACCTTAAAACTGGTTGGCTGTTAATGGGGCTTTACTCCTCAAAATAAATGATAAGGTGAAACAAGCTTCTTGCAGAATAAATCAGAAATATTTATTGATAGCAAATTCTACCAGTGGTTCTATTGGAAATAACTCATAGACACATTTTAATGTCGAAAGTGGTATCATTAGATTATCTTGCCCGTCAAATTTCTTAGCAAGGATCACAGATTTTCATCTACATGCTAATGTCACTATCCCATTAGCATCAGTCTGAATAAACTCATGATTGAAAAAAGTGGCTCCAATGCTATCAACTTCTTACTGGTACCCTTCACTGACTAATCAACACAGCTTTTACAGTTCCTACTTTCTTCCCCATTTTAACTTGCCTGAATTTGATTTCTATTCACTTTCTTTTTACCTGTTTATTTTTGGGGTTAAAGAGTTCTTCAGTGCCTTGTTTTCTCTCTGCTTCCACCCCTTAATCAACAGACCTATTGAATTTTTAATAAATTATTTCATATGCTTTTCAATTTAAGCATTTACCCCCCCCAGGTCTTAAGTTATTTGCATTTCCATAAATGCTCCTATTACATCAAACATAGCCCACTGCTGTTCGCCATTATTTCACAATAAATAATTTAAACCAATTTAATTAAAATGTGATTTTTGTACTCAGCCTACTTTGCCTAGGTTTCATGTCAAAAATTATTTCATCCCCAAAATACTGAAAATGAAGAGCTTCATATTTATGAGATATGTACTTATTTTTTAAAATACTTTTTTATAAGATTTATAAGGTTTTTTTAAACTTTTTTTTATAATACTTTACTGCTATGGTAGTGTATGAAAGTGGTTATGATGGTTTGGGTTTTTTTCTTTTATACTTTTTTACCATATAAAACTGTAAATCCTGAATTAGGGGATCAATGCTCTTTTGCTGAATTTCTTTCAATAAAACTGTCTTTTTACACAGTCAAAAGACTGTTTTTTAAAGTGCACTTTTATGCTTCAAAATGAAAGGGTCTTCCTGGTTATTTAGCAGGTCCTAATCAAATTAGGAATAGTGACTTATTGCCTCGCTTCCTCTTTATTTTCTTTGTAATCTGATGTTGAAAATAAAAGAAAAAATGATACTGTTACAACAAAATAGTGGTTTATTTGATGAGTACTATAAATATGAATCCACTAGCTATAAATCACATAATAACCTCTGACATCTCTGATTAAGGTGCAGAACATCCTGACTTCTAGCTGCTTGAGACCAAGGGAACTGTAAAAATTGAAAATGGCATCCCAGTTTTCTATATTGTTTGTGAAAAGAGTCAGAGTCTTTGGGATAGATACTGGAGGAAAAAGAACACTAAACCCAGGCAAGTAAATATGAAGAAAACATTGGTTGTGGTGGCAGCCAAGTTCTGGGTTTTATTTAACATCTTTGGGCTATATACTCTTCCTGAAGATTAAATCAGTGAAGTCATTTGCTGTGCGTACATTAATATTGATTTAGTGTTTTAATATTTTTACTGTTACCAGAAGTGGAATTATTCTCTTATACTGAAATACTAAAATATCAATGTGCATTCAGTAAGATCTGGCAGTTCATATTCTATGGATACTGAAAAATCTTCAGCAGAGAATCTCTTCAGCTCTCTGCAGCATTTTGTGAGAGTTCCGTCTTCCCCAGGCAGGTTATCTTAAACAATGTTACAGTATTGTAAACTTCTTGCACCTGCAGGTGGTTTTGCAGTATTATTATGGTTTTAACTAGGTAAATATTTAGGAATGGGTGTCTTAGAACTTGGCCAATCCCCTCAGGGGGTGGATGGCCAAAAGACCAATTACCTTACGCCATTTAACACACTCTTGCAAACTAACATACAAAAGCCTTTGGAAACATTATTAAATAGCATTTAACAAAACATTATTAAATAATAATGTTAATAATAATAATAATTAAATAATAAAACATTATTAAATAATTAATAAATAAATGTATCCTTGAGCCTGGACTCTGTGTCGTTTCTCTACTCGGCCATGGTGAGAACAGCAACACATATTCTCCACTGTAGTGCTTCTGTTGTGAAGAGAAACTTGGAGAAACTCCCAAACTGAGGAAAATTACAATTCTGTTTAAACAGACAAACTTACAGTAGTAAGTCTCTCTAGTCAAGACTGGCCTTGTGAAGTTCATCAGAATTTTAGTTACAATTAAGGAGTGGAAAATGGAGAAAAAATATTTACAGACAGATTAAGTAAAGTCCTATCCTTGTGGTTTGAGAGACAGTTATTGAAATTGCCAGTATACACAGGAGAAAATACCAGCTGCCTTGGGTGACAGTTGCATCCTAATGAATGGAAGTCTAAATTTTTTCTGAAATATCTCATTCAATTGCAAGCAAGCCATGTAATGCAGATACACTTTGCTTAGTAAATTATGCGGTAACACTTAATTCGAAAGCACTGCTCAGTCCTGAGCTAGCCCGTGTGAAGGTTAGCACAGCCTACTTGCAAGTCCTACTTAAAGTGAATATTAGCCAGAAAAGCTTTGTCATTCTCCAAGGCAAATAGATTTATAACAAAAGTAGCATGTGAGATACTATGGAAAGGAAGAAGTTTGAAGGTGATCACAAAACACCAGAGTAACTTTTTTTTACGTGGCCTCCCCTTCAGTAATATCCATGGAGCTTGTTCAAAGGAGTCTAAAAACCACTCATTGCTAAAATGGAGACTTTTATGATGCTGGCATAAGGGCTGAACAAAACCTTGAGTTTCTACAGATGTTCAATGTAGCAGTGTAATGGGAAGCTGTTTTTCTCGTTTTATTCGCTCTTATATTTAGTGAAACCATAGTTAACTCCCGTAGCACCTGCTGCAGAAAACTCGAATCTGGTGAAGATTAATGCTTCAATGTCAGAAGCTGCAATTTCATTGCAATGATTTTTCCACTTCCAGTTTTTATTATTTACAGGTTTTTGTCAGCTAAAGAACCTGTTTGAAACATTTCAGCATTTTATGAGCCTGACCATATTTACAGACAATAAATGAATAACTGGGTATTAATAAAGCAATAAAGAAACACAGAAATTACATTCTTATATTACTTATACTGGAATTGCCTCTCTATTAATATAGTCAGAGGCTGGAAGATCTACACCTCTTTCCAGACAGTTTGGAGGGCTGGATGATAAGAAAAAAACCAGCACATTTGTAGTCTTTCCTGTGCTTCCACACAACAGTGCCAGGAAGGCACTGGTTTAGGTTTTACTGCTTCGTGGACTGTCTCCTTGGATGTAATAACTTCTGCTACATGGCTCAGAAATGAGAAAAAAAAATTTAAAAAAAAGTCAATATATTGGTATACAAGAATAGGAGACAGAACAAGGGCGGAAAAAGAAAAATGGCTAAAAATTGCAAGTGAATTAAGAAGAGTGTTAAGAAAGGTAAATGGCTAGAAGAAAAGAAGAACTACCTTTAAATTACAGAAAATTATATGGTACATATTCTGTAAATTTCTGTTCAAAGAGTATAAAGAAATCTTTGGATAAGTCACAAGGAGGAGTCATCCTGGCTCCAATGCACTTAGTTCTCTGACAAAGAAGAGCTACCTTGATGCTTATTGCATTAAGCCCAAAGGTCTGAAGCAATCAGAGGTCACCCAAGGGGTGGGAAAAAAAAGTGAATGTAAGAAGTGGGATTTTTCAACTCTCTCAAAGCCTGACTCTGTTCTTAGAGCATTTTTCACATACACCCTTAGTGCACTGCCTTCAGAGGGTGAACAACGTGTCTTGTTATTCCTCTCCCTACATGACCACTTCTAAGGAGACAATATTTGCACACACTCAGTAATTGAAGGACATACCAAAGTGATGGGATGTTTTGCATTTGGGATGTGCTACTCCTTGATGAAGACTCCAGACCTCACAGCCAACACAGCAGTAAAAGAAAACTTTTCACTCTTCTGTTCAGGTTGCTAGCAAAAAGGATTTTTTCAGACTGTTGTTTGTTGGTTTGGTTGGGGTTTATTTTGGTTTTTTTGGGGTTTTTTTTTGAAGACTCAGATGTAAGTTTCTGAATTTTATTGAGCCATTCCATCTTTAATCTGCCTCCCTAAGGAAAATATAGTGCATCTATGTGACCTACAAAACCTAGGACATGTACCATTTATGTCAGTAAAAGGTCTTCCCACTGGGAAACACTTTTAAAGAATATGGTATTTTCCTACTTATGGTTGATACTAGTCTGCTTCTGCCTAGATAAAACTCCAGAAATGTTAAAATTACCTTTTACGTAATTTGGACCCAAAAAACCCCAAAACCAACATAAACCAGAAAGCACTTCATATGAATAGAAAGAGGCATCTCTCTTCCTTCTCATTTGAGAAATTTTGAGCATCTGTTTTTCACTGTTTTTAAAACAGAGAAAAGACCAGATAAAACAATACTGATTAAACTCAGAATGAAAAATTAAAAACAATGTACAGTAATGGTCTTATTCAATTTGCTACTCATAATTTTAACTTTCTAAACATATATTATTATTTCTCACCATTTATTACACTTCAGTTAAATGTAATCAATTGGAAAAAATAAGTCAAAAGTTTTCAGAACGGTATTGCATATTTTAAAGACTGCTCTCAGTCCTAGTGAGATCTTACATTGCAGCTGCTATTAGCTCCATCCACATGTTTGAAAACAACCACAATGATCACTGTTTCTTTAGGTCCTCAGTTAGAAAAAGAAATGTTACTCTGTTGAACATCACATTAAAGTGAAGCTATAAAGCCCATACAGCATTATGGAGAAATAAGTCAAAATCAGTTTATTTCCAATTTTGCCATGCCTTCTAGTTCGCTTCTATATCTACTGACACCAGGACTTCTGATATTGGACTTTAAAGGGAAAAAAATAGATGTTTTTCTGCAAGGTGGTTAGTGTTATGCTCTTGTCTGTCAAAGTGGCAATTTATTTTATACTTTCTTATCATACCTTGAGAATTTTGCACATTATCTCATAAACTGAAAATGTTTTCTCAGCTCGTGTCCAATCCCAGGTTGTGACCTTTAAAAAACAAACAAAACACAAAATAAAAAGAAATGGAATTATTTTTATTTATTTCAAGAATTAAGTTTATTAACAAAAAAGTATCCCTAAACTATTTAAATTGAGTAAAATGTCAAGCACTGCAACTAGCAGGGACCTGACTGTTCCATCCAGGCAATGCTTAGGAGATGTCCTCCCTGCCCTTACAATGCAGTTCCTTTGCATGCAGCCTGCTCTATGTAAAACAACGGTGCTTCCCCTGGGAACTGGCAGGGGTTGCAGTGAGATCCTGAGAGGATACAGCCCTTGAATTCATCTCACAGAGCCAGAGCCCTGGCTGTTAGAAAGCAGGTTTCTCACCACTTTCCTCCTTGTAACTGCATGCCACTATCTGCTCCCAACCACCTACAGTGCTTGCCAATCCATAAAACCAGTCTCCAACCTTGCAATCTCCCAGACACTTACCCTACATGCCTTGAAATCCAGGGGGAAGAAAACAAAGCACGAAACAACAAAGATAGATATACATTTTCCTTTTCAAGATTAATCTACTCTAAAATTCTAACAAACTAAGATTTGAAGGATAGTCTTTTTTTTCCTCTTTGTTCTGGGATTTCACAATTGTTTTTAACTGTATTCATTTCAGGCAACTGTTTTACACCAAAAAATGCATAGATAAAAGAATTAAATTAAATCATGCAAGGGTAGGTGTTAAGACTTAACAAAGAAAGGGACAGATGAATATACTCAGTAGGGGAAGAGTTAAGGCAATATCAGAACAGTGTATAAAATTTCCTAGGAAATGGCAAGAAGAAAACAGGTAAATATTCACACTCTCAAAATACAGAAGGCACAAAACAGAATGAAATTGAGATTATAAATGAAAGAATAATCATCTTAATGGTAGGACATTTTGGACAGTGGCCCATATCCAAGGGAAGAAAACCGTATCATTAAATATTTTAGGCACAATAAAAAGGTTGATGAAAACATATGTTACTGCTTCTACAAAACTCAAAATAAACTTCTTTGAAACATGTATAATAAAATAGTGTCCACAGCCCAAGGAAGAAAAGATTATATGAGACCAATTTGTCTCTTATCTAAAGAGAAAATAATCATTAATAGATCAAAATTATTTTGATGTTGTATGAGAAAACTCTATCCCTAACTAATTTTTAGTTATATACATTACTGTAATGTAAAGTCTTTTAACAAAATCACAGGCAGGAATGAAAAGTTAAAAAATACAGTTTTATAGTTCTTCTTCTATTAGAATTTTCTTTATTTGCAGTCATTGTGAAATGCAGTCTCCACTATCTTATTGAACTGTGGGTATTAAACCACAAAGCTACTCTTTCTCCTATGGACAAAAAGATAAATTTCTCACCACAAACAGAAAAATGGGGAGAGGAGTCTTGCTACAGCCCCACTGAGCCCACAACACCAGTCACACCAGATGAAGTCATATTGTGCCATGAGGAAAAGCAGTAACTATTACTCCTGAAGCACAAAGTCATTTGGAGCTATGTTTAAAAATTTACTATAGGCTCCATACTTTGGGGGAAAGCATAAAAGCTTCTCCCCTCGTTTCCTGCTTTTGTTTGTACCTGTAAAGGGACTTCTTTTCAGGTCAAACCAAAACCCTTTGTGTATAAAGATAAGTGCAAAGCAAAAATAATTGTAGAATTAAGACACTCATAGAAATTGCTGCGCCATTCATTCTAATATTTTAATTTAAATTATTGAGTAGTAAAAGAAATGGTGTTAGTGGCTCTTTCTCAAATAAACCTCCAAGTATAAACTAGAAGAAATTGAAACCCACCAGACTTGACACAATTAATAATTCTAAAGGAGGAAATGTACCAGGAAATAACAGAAAAAATAATAGTAAAGAACTAATTTTCTTTAAAGCTTTCAAAATACAAATAAGAAACACTAGGATTGCTCCTTTATGTAAGCATGGGAAGTAGAAGTACTAATGATCAAAAAGATAAAAAAGGAGGCAGGGGGAGGCTGCTGATAGACACTGTTTAAACACATGCTTCCCTAATGTGTTAGACTTTGGCAGAGACTGGGGAAATACTTTCATCTGATTTTCTGGTTAAAAAAGTTTTCAGGACATCTCTTTCCAGAAAACAATTTTGTCCAAGTAGTTTACACTGCACATATAATTTTAAACAGTTTTTATTTTAACTTTATGCATCTCCTAAAAAGAAGCTCCGAAACTGTGTCATTGAGACTGTGCTCATAATATTTTGTAATCCCTGGAAGATACAAACCTGCAGAATAGCAAACATAACTGTATGTGTAAAAGTTTGCATATAGAAAATAGGATTTTAGAAGTGCGCAATTATTATATACATTATATGTTGGAGCTGGAACTGGATGATCTTTAGGGTTCCTTCTAACCCGAACTTTCTATGATTCTACATCTTTATGGCAGCTCTATAGGAAGTCTTCTTCAGTCCTAAAAAAAGCATATTTATCATTCTGCTTCCCTCCTACTCCATGGAGAGAAAATATTTTTCTCTGCATTTGAACTGATTTTCTGTTTTAGACTAGGAACCAGAATCTGGCAATACAACATCATGTTGTGCTTGCAGTTGAGCTGAAACAAAGACCTATAAAAAACTCAAGGATGGATTTCTTGCCTTATACAATAGCAGTTTGTCAAAATTTTCCTTATTCACATCACCATGGTTCAGGTCCTTCATATGAACATACTCCTTCCACACCCATTAATCACCCCCCATCAGACATTTACCCCCTACAAGTAAATTATTCTTAGAAATGATTCTTCAGTAAAGAGGCTTCTGGTCTCTTCCATAGTCCTTACAAAAGAATAGTCCTCCTCTTCTGTATTGAAAAGGATTTCTCATCCTTGATTCTGCTTCTATCTGGTACCTAGAATGGAGTTGGTTTTACTTGACAGGCAGCAAATGCTCCAGTAGGTCTGGCAAAGGCAGGAGATTTTGAATCTGATTTTGAATTAAGTTGCTTGTTAGCATAATCTGACATTTTAATCTGATCCTGAAAAGTAGCCACGAGAAAAAGCCAAACTCCCATTAATAGACATGAGAGAGCACCAAACTCCCACACCAGTGAACTAGTAGTGTACAAACACTGAACACATGAAATTTCCAGTTCATGATTACTTCCATTCCTCATGCCTTTCACATGTTTTTGAACCTTTTGGTAAACAAACACCAATAGTTACTGATGAACAAAGTAAAGATTTGAGGACAGCTTTGAACTACCTCAGGAAGACGTTGGCCCAGGAGGTGATTGATTCCACATCTCTGAAAACATTCAAGACTAGGTTAGATGGGCTTTGAGCAACCTGCTCCAGCTGAAGGTGTCCCCACTTACTGTAGAGAGGTTGGAATAGATGACCTTTAAAGTCCCCTTTCAACCCAGACTATTCTGTGATTCTGTTTCAGGCAGCAAGGAGCTACAGCCTGGATCTGACAAACACGGGGTTTAGCAGCAGTCAGAAAGGTCACCCAATGAACAGGAAAAATTAATCCACATGACTCTTCCTGCTGCAGGCATGGGAGTGCTACTGTCTCCTTAGCAACTGGCTTAAAAGTTAGCTAGAGGATCTTTACTGCAGCTTAGATGTACCATAAGACTGTGAAAGTAAATTGCTGAGCACAAGACAAGCTAAAATTTTGCCCAGTGTTCCCAGTGAGATTCCAATTAATATATTTAACTTAATTTCATTTGATTCTCTACCTTCCTTTTGGTGCTCTCAAGCAGCAAACTTACATTCAGGATAAAATCTAAATGCAGACATATTGTCATCTCCACAGCACGTAAAAAGCTTTGACATTTCCCCAAATCTCAGCAGTTTCACTAGAATGAGTTTTCAGTTTAAACCTAACCATCTTGCTTCGGGCCGGTTCTGTCTGCCAAAGGAAAATAAAAAGCCCCCTTTTAACAGGAGCAGATTTGTCTTAAATTTTTTTTAAGTGTCAAGTGCAGGAAAAGAAATTCTTGTTAGATACCCAACAATCTGATGAACAGCTGTTTTCTATCACTTCTATACCACATATCCTGGAACTTTTCAATAGTGTTAGTTGCAATCCTGTTAGCCCAAGGAG
Source organism: Monarcha castaneiventris obscurior (assembly GCA_026261815.1). Lineage (NCBI taxonomy): Eukaryota > Metazoa > Chordata > Aves > Passeriformes > Monarchidae > Monarcha > Monarcha castaneiventris. Next base: position 7,522,173 of record JAMPIT010000379.1, on the reverse strand, counting down.
TGATATCTCATTGTGAAAATCTTGCACACATTACATGACATAATTTTATTTAATAACATTTATTCCCACTAAGCATGAGAAATATACTTACTGGAGGTGCTATAAATTTATACAGGGAAGATCCCCTCAGTGCTAGAAACTTTGGTGTGTACATTCGGTCCTGAAGGGAGTCTTGTTCCCGTTCTTCTGTCCAGCCCATGTAGACTATCTGACAAAAAAATCAACAGTGTTGACAATTTCTCAGAGATTTTCTTGTGTTGCAAGCATTTCATGCACATAAACTGATGTCTGTCAAATTTAACATAGCTGCAAACCTTGAACCCCAGACACAATATGGCACATTGGCAGTTTTTATAAAGGATGCCTGTTAGGACAATCCAAAAACATGAGAACAAATACTTATTGTATTAGCAAGAACAAAAAACCTAAACCACATACTCCAGGGATGTTAAAGGTGTATTCTACATATTTGCTGACAAATCATGACACTGAAATTTAATGCAAGTGAAGTGTAAGGAACCACTAGCCAGGAATACTAAGTCAAGCAAACGCTATTAGACAGAAATATAGATACAAGCCTCCATGCGTAAGTTCACGTTTATGCATTAAACAAGATGACCCTACAAATTTTATTTCTAATTAATGTTAATACTTTTTTTTTTTTACCTTTTGAAAATCTCTGAGTAGGAGTTTTGAACCTTTTTGCTTAGAAACAGCAGATTAGCAGACTGTTTTGAACAGACTTTTCTACAGCTAAGAAGCAACCAGAATGCTGTAGACCCTTACCACTACCTGCAGATCTTCTAACACAGATGTTTGAACTAGAACTTATTCCAACTCACTTTAGAATGTAATTTCCTACCTATCTTAATAAGTTTGAGTTATTTAATATCAATTCCTTAGAGAGTAGAAGAACATGAGTCACCACTGTGCCAGCTTCTGGAGAACCATTGAACAGGGAGTAGACACATCATGGAACATTTGATTTATAACCATGCTGTTAGTAATAAAATACAATTTCCACTGTGCACTGGCACACTACTGCTATGGAAAATATTTCAACCCATATTTCATACAGTGCTGCTAATGGGATAGATAATTTTTAAATATTTCTGTGAAACTGATTTTTACACTAACAAAGAAAGTATGGGACATTCTCTATCTTATATGTCAGAAACAATCATGTAAAGAGAACAGTTTAGGTAAAAGAACAACAATCATATAGAGTCTACAAGTTAGTAAGTGTACTAATGGCACTAATAAGGCCCTAAAATGAATGTTTTTACTGCATGTTTTATCCTTCAGATTTTGTATGTCATGTACTTTTTAAAAAGAAATTAATACTTGTTTATTTCTTTACTCTTGGGCAGAGAATTTTCAGCAACATTTCTTGATGGAATATGCATTAAAATAAATAGTGGGTCTACTGTTTTTCTCTCTCTTTTGGCGGGGGGGAGGGATTGTGGGTTTTTTTATTGTAACACACTGGAAATTATTGGTTTTTTTCAAAATCCCCTTGTGTGACATCAACACTACTACTCTATGTCACAGTTTATTGGATATTTTATGGTCTATAGCCAGAGACAGGGAGAAGGTCCATCTCTCTTATACTACAGTGACACTTCAATACTTAATTATTTTGTCAATAGCAAACACTAAAGCTGTCATATAGTCTCAAGTTGAATGAAGAACATGTGCTGAAGTATCTGCTCATTTGGCGACTAAATAAGTTTATAAAAGTCAAAAAGAAGACATCTGTACCACAATATTCAAGTACCAAAAAGAGTGCTAAACACTGCATCGTTATGCAATAACTAAAAAGCCATGTTCTCTGAAATCTCATTTGTTACTGAGTGAAGATCTATTCAGAAGGGAAAAAAAACCCAGACAACTGACCAGTACAGTAAGAGAAGTTTTAGATTATTTCAATTCAGTGTTTATTCAAATTTCTCTTATTTCTGCTGTTTCATATGTTATCCATAAATAAGATCCCCATCCCTCTGACTTGGTTGGAATATCTAGACTTCAGTGACTGAGGCAGTTTGCAGAGAACAGGTAAATTAGTATAAATTGTATTATTATGTGCAGAACTTTGACACATTTTTCTGTCTGTAACTGAAAGAGAATGCATGATCTCTAATTTCTAGGAATTGAGGCACCTATGCTTCAAAATTAATTCAATTGAATTCATTTGGTTTCATCTTTATTTGTTTCATTAAAATTGGACACACAGTAAGATATCATCTTGCCTGATGATATTTAATATCACTGTAACACTGTATGTAATCCCTTCTTAGTGTTTTTCTCTTTCATATTTCTACATCTACTATTCATCACAATAAAAGGATATAGTCACTCATGCTGTGCAGATGTATTGATATTTCACATTGGATTGACTCAATACTAAAGTAGCCATGAAATTTAAAGCAATTGCTCCCTTAGATATTTTTCCCTCACCTCTGTAGATCATGAGGAAAAATTACATTGATTTTCCAGACAACATGCTGTACCAAAAATTTTATTAACAGAAACGCATTTCTCCTTCAGACTCAATACCTACTATTCAACATAGAGAGGAACTTTCAGGCAAAGGCTGTATGATTATAACTAGGAACATTTACAAATTTGTTTGAGTGCATGTTCATATCCACAGGTGTGGATTAAAATAGCATGGGCTATATTTTGGAAAACAAGGCAAAACTGAACAAATACTTGCTAACTATTTTAATAGATAACTCTGAGAACTATGATAACTTTTATGTTCCTAATGTGATCCCAGTTTATCTAAATGTACTAAATGTGTGGAATTAAATAAAACGTGATTTTTTTATAGGATGAATGTGAGAAACTGTCAAAAATCTTCACTTCTGAGAAAAAACTGAAGATATTTTTAAAACATTTATGGTACTGGGAAACATTTGGACTTCTAAAAAAGCTTCAACTATTAAAAACTTAAAGAAAATTATTTATTGCAAAGGGACTATGACTTTCCAAATTATATAGCTCATGTATATAGATATACAAACTGAAATACTGGATGACTATGATAGATTGAGATTTTTGGTCCATATTTTAGTTTATCTGCACATGTGGATTTGGCATATATGGAATTTCATTATGGAATTCCAGAAATTTAATTTCTGAAAAGAAATGCTTAGAAGCACAGACACATGATGAATGGAAATAAATGTTAATCACAAATAGACAGTGCATAGCATGCTCCTTTATAAAATCAAAAATCTGGATTGTTTTTTAATCTTGTCAAGTTTTTTTGAGTCCCTATAAAGCTGTTGATTGTTATCAAAAAAAGCGGCAGGGGTAGTGAAAACAGATTTTATTTATGATTCACATTCCACTTGAAAGATAATTTTTGCAGTCCTGGTTTCTAACCTACATTAAGCAGCTCATTCTTCAAAATCAAATGGTGACACAAATTAGTTAACTTAGTGGCTGCTGGTTCAGTAACAAAGATTCAATAAGTCATTATGGTTTGTGAGTTAAATCATGGACAGTTTAAAAAAATCTATATTGAAATGATAAATGAAACAGGACAATTTATTCAGTCAGAAATCCATAATCTTGTAATTTAATATGTTCTTAAATCACATGGACATCCTAATCAAGCAAGATAAATTGCCATATTTTATATCAGTCCAATACATTGCAAAAAAGGCCTTAAATAGCCTTGACTATCAGAGAGACTTTTTCAGAGTTTTTACACAGATTTCGTTATACTTTAGGAAGAAGAGTAAGATAAAAATACAAGAAAATTTCCCCAAAATGAAAAGTAATATGTATGTGACATTATAAAAGTGAGGCAATCCAAAGATCAGAACAGATGCACTGACAGCTTTTTATCTCCCATGTCTGATACTCATACTCACATTAGGTGAAACTGTGCTGTAGGGCAACAGGATGAACATGGAGTCAGAAGACAAATAAATATGTCAGACAACACAGGGAAAGTAATGAGAAATGGGAAACTCAGATAATGCTGTTTATGCTGGTTTTAATATAATTTTCTTTGTACTTTTCAAAACCATTTTCTGTATAGTCTAAAAATTCACTATAGTCAATTGTTAGCAGAAAAACAATAAAAACCACACTGGAATTATGTGAAAAAATGGAGGAAAAAGAGTGGTCATAATGCAATCATTGACAAAACCAATCCTGCTTCTAAAAGTCTTAGGATTTTTATGCTGAATAAAAATTTTTTTTTCAAAGTCAACAAAAGAACTAATCACATAAAATTCTTAATGGATGCTAGAAAAATTTTGCCCTCCTGTACATGCAGTCAAAATGTCTCCTACCCTATTTTTCAGGTTTGTTAAAAGACTGCTATTCTTTCCATATTTTTTAAAAATTCCTCTGAATTATCTATCTTCTTCATTAAAAAACAAAAAAGTCCACTAAAACTTTAGAGCTATCACTGACAAAGATCACTTTCATATTTTTGAACCATCTAACTACTAATAGATGATTCAATCTAAGATTGCACATTTATTGTATCTCACAGCTTAATTTCCTCCTGGGTAAGAACTCACAGTGTCATCTTGCTACCAGAGTAAGGCTGTGTAGAGGTTTTCCATTTGGCTTTGTCTTGTTCTGTGTTTGAAATGACCATAGAAAAATTGAGGAAATATTATCAGGCCTTAAAGTAAATAGTGTCAGAGAAAGCAGAAAATACTTCTTAATTGTGGAAGATGATTAAGATGGTTTTTTGCTTACAATCCAGATAACTGAAAAGTGGTATCAAAGACTGAAAACAGTATATTTGCTTTCTTAGCAAACAACACAATAATCAGAATGAAGACAGATATTTAGGGTAACAAAACTTGCCTGGACCTCTGCAGAGATCTGTCCAAAACTACCAGAGCTGTTTGAAAAACCTGCATGACATCTTATGTTACATCCAACAGCATCCCATGAGAAAAGTTAGCACATTCCCAATGAGAGGTACAAAATCTTGCTAGAAATTAGGACTATATTGACTGCTTCATGCCTTCTCTTCCTCCACAGGTTTGAAAAATGATGGCTACTTGTGGATACAGGATAGTTTTCCAAACAGATGAAGAACCGTGTGTTGCTTTGCCATGTTTCTTCTTGTTATAATCTACTAATCCAGAGAAGCATTTTGTCTCATCCATTCGGTTTTTCATCCAGTGCTATATGTTAATAGTCAGAGCTTATTTCAAAGCACTCATTTTACTTATTTAAGGCTTCTAAGTAGCTGTTTATTGAAATAAATTCTTCTAATGACAAAGTCAATTTGAACCTTAATTGGGCAACTGTGCGCCTTTGTCAAAATGTCAACATTAGAAGTTGGGATTTTTTGCATCTCTTAAATTATTCAAGTCAATGCACAATTATGTGTATTTAAAATTCATTACAATTTGAATTTGTTCATTTTAACAGAAGTGATTAGCATTTAGAAAGCACAGACTTTTCCCAAGAAAGACCTTATGCAGCTGTTATTACAAAGATGGATTCGGATGCAAACTGTAAAATATTATTAGATACCAATCTATATTAATTTCGGGAGTGTGTGTGAAATTTTGAGTAGGAATCAGCACAAAAATAGCTCACGCTAGTCCTGTCTTCCAGGATATTGACTGGGTAATTAAAAAAAAATGAAAAATGAACTAGAGTAGCTAGCCAGCATGCAGCAAACTCCCTGAAATGCACAAGGGTTATGTGCATTTTACACAGCATTAAGAATTTTCCTGCTAAATAGGTATGGTAGCTAGATGATGAAAAAAATCTTGTATTATCTAAAGTAATCTGCCTTCTTCACTTAACTGAGCCTTCTCCTTCTTGTAGACTTCTCTTATTTACCTGCAATATAACTCACCTTCACAGCAATTTAGCATAACCCTGAGCAGGTTCATTTGATTGCCAGGTTTACCACTGAGGAGACAGTCCTGCTGACATCAGAGGCATTTTACAGCTGACCTGAGAGCTTTCACATCTTCTCTGATACTCTCAACAGAGCAGCTCTCAGCAAACACTTTGAAAATTAGGGTCTCACAAATTTCCTGACTGAAAAAATTACTATATATCACTCTGTCATCGTTCCCCCTCCTTCTACTGTTGGGTAACTGCAACCACTAGGGTTCTGCTTTTTTTCTGGAAAAAAAAAAATCTTTGATACATGGTCATATTTGAATTCCTACGTGCTCGTTTTTCACCTACTGAATTTAGTAACAGGAACAAGGAAGGTTGCAAATTTTAATCCAGGATGAAATTTCTTGGGGGGTTTTGAGGGTTTAAAATAGAGACCAGTGCAATACAGCAAGCTCAGCACTCAGGGGACAAGAAAGTAAACATCATTTATTTTAAAGCCTAGTAGCTCAACTGGGTTTCAGACTTATCTTTTGATTAATGAGTTTTTTTTTCCTCTTCTAAATGTACACAGCATATATTTTTCACACCCTAAAATATAAATGGGTCAAACAAAAATATTTCAGATAACCAAGCTGGAGGGCATAACCTCTCCCTTTTGATGAACAGCGTATCACATTCATCTTTTTCACCTCAGGGTAGACTACCAAAAGATGTTGAATGAAGAAAAAGAACAAAATATTACAAGTCACCAGACAGTGTCTTTAAGACTTTTGATGATGCCACTGAGCAAACAACTGAAGTATTTATCTTTCTTAAGTACCAGGGCAAGTGAAATATTTACAGAAACATTTATTAACATTTTTAACTTGTCCTGGTAGTACCTTTCAATTAGGTTTCAATGACTGGTTCCAGATTTTTTCTGATTTTCTTTTCCTGTTTCTCTGAAAATGACTGGTAAGCAGAACTTGGACAGGACAAGGGCAATTTAGGCTACCTTGCTGTCTCTGTGAGATCATACTGCTCATGCAGCTGCCTTGCTCACACCCTGAGCTTACTGAACTCAGTCCAAAGGAGATGGTAACAATACACACAGAAGAACCCCAAATGACTGGGTATACAGAAAATACAGATGATGGGTAATAGCTTGTTTGAAATGAATTTTAGTAATAAATCTTTTGAGTTTGCATAACATCAGAATTACATTTGTATAGAATTAGTTGTTTACACTTCAAAGTGCTCACAAAGCCAGAATAAACCTGCAAATAATCAATGTATGCTTAAAGTTGTCTTTAGAGTCTCTGGTGTTGCTGTTTGCACAGCAAAATAAACATACCTGAGAGAAACCCTTTTTTTGGTTATCAATGACTTCACAAGATCTGACTTTGATATTTATGGCTACTTGTTTTAATTTCCATTCTCAGTAATTTAAATGGCAAAATGATGAAGACATCTATTAATGCTTGCAAAATTTCTTTCACTATTTCTACTGAGGAATAATTGTTTTCAGTCCTCTCTGATTATCAAAGTGAAAAGGCTTCTGCAAGCTGAAATTGTCTTTAAGACTTTCTCAGGGCTCTCAGAGAAACAATTACTACTTCTAAACTCCTAGAATAATAAAAATAAATAAAATCTCCAAAAAATATTTGAAAAGTTTTAGACTAGCATTACATTGCCTTTCAGCAATACAATAATTTTTTTAAGCACTCAGTGCATGTAACTGAAAGAAGAAAAAGTCACCAAGAGGTGAAATTTTATTTTCAGAAGTACAATCGGTTTACAGCATAAATCCACTGGTTTTCAGGTTTCATAATCTGTGCTCAGTTAATGAAATATTTTGAATAAAGAGAGTGTGACTGAAGAAGTAAACATGGGCTGCATTTTTTTTCCTTACCAGCAATGTGATTTTGGTGAGAAAGAAGGCCTAGGAAAGGTCAACTTGTTTATAGGTAAACTTTTTTTTTGTAATGAAAAAACTATGCAGGTTCAAGGAAAGTTTTAAATTTCTAAGAACCCACAGCACCAAGGGAAGGACTCCACTATTACAACAAATTAACCATTACCTGAACCCAAGTTTCACCTTAACAGAAATGCAGATAATGAAGCAGTTATTAGAGCCAATTAAAAGTTAACAATATCATAGAATCCTTCAATGATTCATGGCTGCTGCAACCAGGAACATGATGGGAAGTGATACATGGCATTGTTGGGTATGGTGTAGTCAGTATTTACAACTGTTAATGGGGACAGCTGTCTCTTTTAAGCAAAGTTAGTTGTTGAATTTTCGTATTTAACTTCCTAGTCATTGTATCTCCAGCAATCAGTGTAGAGAAGCAAAGTTCACTGAGAGAAGGGAAATAACAAAGAAGTCTTTCTAGTGGAGGATTAGTCAGAAGAAACTGAAGGCCACACAGCTCTTCTACAGAAAATGGAAAAATACAGATGAGAAATTTTGCTGCATCTGCACAATGTCTTTGGAGAATCAGTGTTACCATTGCCAGTTGCTATCAGGGAAAAAAAACCCAATAGGTAGTATAAAATTTTAATCAAATCAATAAAGAATACTCCCTAAGGTAATTCTTTATTTTATTAGCTGCAGCAAATAATCTTTTGGCTAATGATTTCAAAGTTTTCAAGATCATTAAGCAATAGGTCTAATTAAGTTTAATTTCTAAATAGAAAATGATAACTCATTGATTTATAAAAAATGAACAGTGCAGTAAAACTTCAGTTTCTACTTCAATTCAAATCATATAATGTAATAAGAAATTGTAAATTAACCCATAAATTTAACATATATAAATAACAGTAGGAATTCTTTTTTTATCAGAAAATATCAGACAACACTTATCCACTTATCTTCCTTTAACTCAAAATGTCTTTCAAATATATATGTAAAAGAAATGAAGACTGCATTAAAACATAACAGTTGAATAGATAAAACCTGTATTTAAACAAACTGGTCCCAGAAATCTTCCACTACAGCAGAAAAATGTGACGGCTCACCGCCTTTTCTCTTTCACCTGCCTTCAGAATTCAAACTTTCAATCACAAAGCCCTGAAAAATAAGCTGTTTTTATAAAAACAAATAAATACCCTGCAGTTGAAATCCAGAGTAGATAGATCTAAAGAAATAGATTTACTCACTATGTTTTGTAGCACTACGGCAAAGAAGTTATATAGCAAAGCGCCACTGATGATGCCTTTTAGTATTTTTAAAATACTGATTTATTTTTCTTAGTAAGAGATGTTGTAAAATCCCCATTCTTAAAGACAGTCACAATCTGATGGGAGAAAATCCAGAGCAATCTGATTTATGTAGGCCATTCTCTGAGTAGGTTTCTGACCAGATGACCTACAAAAACCATCCAATATAAATTATTCTGTGAGTCTTTGATCTTGAAGCAGCCATATCTGTCTTGGAATCTGTTTTAAAATAGTCCTGACTGACTGCTCTTAGCCAAACAGCTTCAGCATTGTTTCTACTATAGTTCCACATTATTTCTTTGGTAGCATACACAGTATTACAGACCACAGGTGGTAGTGCAGATTTCATAATCCATCTGTAACCACCTAGGACTTTCTAAATGTCCCCATTTTATATCTACCCTAATTTTCGGAGGGGCGGTGTATCAAGTTTCTCACTGGAGATTTCAGCCTTAAAATACACTCTGTAAAGGAATTTTTAGTACAGATTGCTTGCGGGTAAAGTACCCTTGAGATTGAAGACATTGGTCACTAGCAGCAATGAAATATATATCCTATCACCCCTTCCCAACTTTAAATGGGGGGAGAAAAAGTTATGATTTGTGAAGGACCCCGATATCCTACAGAGATTGAAGAGGAAGGGAAAGAGGAGGTGAGAAGTCAGATGAGATGAGAATAAAGTTGCTAGTAAGGGACTAAAGTAATTATATATAACTTGCATTCTTACACATTCTTAAAGTAAATAAAATTCTTACTGGACTGCTAAAAAAGAAGGAAAGATGAAGCTATTCCAGAACCAGTTTAAATGTTAGTTTGCAAACAGTGGTATTCAAATACAAATGCGTTGAGAAAGAGAACCAGAATGAAGTCCCACTCTGAAAGAGCAAGGCAAGGTAGAGGAGAACTGCTAAAATACCTCTTTCAGAAGCTAAAAAAGAAAATGTTAGGGGATGATTAGATGAAGAACATGATGTTCAGTATGTTCTACATCCTAGTATTTTCATGCTTCTTTTCATAACTTATTTTTTAACAAGATGGGTTTTTGGATTGTTATAATCTAAAAAATTTGATTTCCTGGTGTTTAGATTGAACCTAGGCTATCCTGAGGATTCTATAGATGGTCATATGCCAATAGCCTGTGGCAGGGAGTTAGTAGTAGTGTTCATAACATTTACTGGACTCATGTTGCACTTATTTTTTGACAGTGGGGTGATACCTGTCAGTAGTTGATTTGTCTCTAGCACCTCAGCATTTCCACAAATTTTGCAGTTTCATTGGAAAAGTTCAGTCTTTAAAAAGTACCAAGTGAGACTTATTTTGCAGTACCAGAGCTTTCTTCCACTCATGCAATTTTTTTTTTTTTAACACAAAATGTCCCACTATCATCTGAAATGGAGGTATGCAACCCATAAAATTAAGATTCTGTCCTGAATGAAGCCCAAATTACAGTGTAAGGTATTGAGGCTCTATATCCACAGAGCTCTACAGAGGGACAGGCAAGCTCCTTCACCCACAGGAAAGATTACATAAAAAATCCTCCGAGGGTGCCATCTGTCTGATTGAAGAGATCCTGGTGCAATAATTCAAGGCCCTGTGAAGTGCAGTGACCTACAATAACATTAACAATTGATGGATGTAAACTCATAATTAATACTTAGCCAGAAGTCACTCCTCTCACAGAGAGCATCTTTTCTTTAAAGCTTTTTTTGCAGTCTCAGAGGTCTGGATGTTATTTGCATAATAGGATCAGATCCTCTTCTTTCCCACTGTCTGGGTTTGGTTTCTAACAGCAGCCTACTTCAGCAGGAGGGGAAGAAGAAGCTGCTGCATTATTCCACCTACTACCATCAGGGCAGGCGCGTGGGAGCAATAGGCTGGAGTGATGAGTGACTATTGAACAGTAGGCTGTTAAACAAATAATGGGAAGCAGCAGGACTGCTACACTATTGCATCTTGATCCTGCTGGACTTTCTGGATGCTCTGAGTTGGCCCAGGTGACTCTGGTCACTCAGCACTCGCACACTACCAGAGCCATCAAGGTGGAGACCTGTTTTACAGCAAGAAGCCCAGACACAGAATTGCCTACAATTTACACCTCTTCAGACCTGCACCATTTCCCAGAATCATTCTACATAAGTAGGCTTGTTTGTTTGCTTTTTCCAAACCCAGAATTGCTGAGAGATATTCCAACAAGGAAACTGTTTCTTCTTATTAAATAAATAAATAAATGCTTTTGTCAGTTTTCAGCTCCTGAGTATAGTATTTTGACTCGACACTGCTAAATCTCTATTTGCTGTGTCATAAAATATGACAGACTTACTAAGTTTTGCTTCCAAAAATACTAAGATGGAAAGCAAATATTCTCTAATATGCTAAACATATAACAGATGTTGCTCACTGAACAGTGTCTCCTTACCAGGAAATACAACTCCTTGAAAAGACAAAAAATGTTGTAATATTATGTATTTCTAGGGGACGTTTGTGCATTTGTAATTAGCTACATTTTTTAACATTGTTAACAGTTTTCCTTTACACATTTTCAGTGATTAACACTTCTCAGTGGTTTTTTCCTTCTTCATTTGTAGGTAAACCATAAATTGTGAATTGCTTTGTGCTATTATATACATCAAATATTATCTGAAATTCAGGTAGCAACTCTGTCCCTGGTCTCATGGACTATTATTATGATGAGAGAGAAAAGATAAATGACCATCTAAAGTCCACAGAATTCTGTTTAACCACTGTTCTTAGAAGTCCAAGAGAATAAATATTTTTCCTATCACAAACTATGATCTGAAGCACCAATCATCTGCACAGATGTAAAATAAGTAATGAGAAAAATGAATGTTATTCACTTCTCCTCTTGAAGTAAACTGTAATTAAAAATACTTTATTTATGCCTTTTGAGTCCCATGTGCTCCTCCAATAGAAAATCTATAGTTAAAGTATATGCTTCATTGATTCAAATTAATTTATTTAGATGATACAATTCCCCAAGGAATAATGTGTATATAGGCGTACCAAACACCTTCCTTCTAGTACACTAAAATTAATGTTATTCCTGGGAACTTTTACACTCACTTGATGCAATAAAAGAGACATTACAATAAAGCATTGCAACATTTTTATTTCTAGCCTCAGCCTCCAATGAAAATTACAATCTGGCCACACATTACAAATTCATACCTGGTAAGCTACAGATATTAACAATTCCTTATTTAACATGAGGCTAGAGAAAAAAAAAAAATCCCCTATGCTTAATCTTTCTAAGTACAACTGGGGAAAAAAAAAAAAGAAAAAGAAAAGAAAGACCTATTTATTTTGTGGATATCATAGAATATGCTGAGTTGTAAAGGACCCACCAGGATCATTGAGTTCAACTCCTGGCCCTGCACAGGACACCCCCAAGAGTAGCATCATGTGCCTGACAGCATTGTCCAAATGCTTCTTGAACTCAGAAAGGCTCAAGATGGTGACTCTGTTTCCCACCTTTTCTTATTTTCTCTCTTTGTTACCACTTTTCAGGAACTTGTACAGGACATATGCATCATTAAGGTGTGTACTTCCAATCAAGAATGCTGAAAGTTGCTTCCTGTCCTCCTGCTTTGTTGGCCTGTTTGGGTAATAGCTAAAAATCTCATCCAGCAAAAAGATACATGAAAAAGATGGAAACATTCATTCTATTAGAATAGCCCTTTCTTGGTTTAATGTTTGCTACTTGTTTCCAGTCTCAGACATCACAAACATCCAACTCCTGCAGAAAATCTCTCTTTTAAATTGCAGGCATGCCTTTCACTGCCCTATTTATGTTACATATCCCATTTCTTGGGTAAATGGCAAAATATCAGATCCAAATATGTTTAGAGACTTAAAGTGGGATTTAATCATGTTATGCATATAAATACAAGACGGGGCAAAACAAGGCAATAAAAGCAATGCCTTTGATTATTTAAACTCAGTGGTTTCTCACAGTCTGACCTCATCGTAGATACAGAATTATGCTTCTGGGGAGAACAAGTATTTGTTTATGTCATACTGTTATGACAAAACAGGAAGCAATTATTCATCTGATTAAATCTGCTACGGCTTTCTGATTCAGAACAGCTCAGGATGCATTCCGGCAGGATCAAGTTTATTAAGATATTAAGATCACACTGTTGCAAAAAGTAGCAGCTGAAAGGAAAGCCCTTATTAGGGAAACCTAGCAATTACAGCACTCACAAACTCAGTGTGTCAAACCTGCACCTTTCATCTTCTAACCTAACCACCAACCTGGAAGTTGAGGTAAATGACTCCTGTTGAAGCTATGGCACTATACAGGAAAATTCACAAGACCTGTGGGATCAGGAAGAGCCTGATTTCACACCTAAGAGTGTACAAACAAGGTGAAGGATCTGGTAAGAGTACATTAATCTCAAAAGCAGTAGATCAGGCTGTCCACTTACCAGTTGAATACATTTAAGCCAAAGCTGTCACCCAAAAATAGGCACAAATATATAATTTTTTAATACACGTAGTTACTTATTTATATATTTATCTTTTTACTCATTTAGAGCACTAATGTACAATAACCAGTAACCCTTCTTCCCAAACCCAAAAGTAAGAACAAGTTTTCATCTACTCATAAATTTAGTGTGTAGCTGTGGGACATGTCTATTTCACTCACTTTGAAAGGTCTACAATGGATCAAGGCATTTAGAATCCCCTCATTCACCTTTAGTGGAGATACTGTATATTCACCCCTGTATTGACTGAAATATGAACACACAGTCAACACAGATCTGGTCATTAAATATGGTCAGGAAAAACTACCCTTACTGAAAGGAATTTTCAGGGAGAGATATTAAGATTGCAGAGGGGAAAAAAAAAAAGCTAATACTTGTTACACTAATGAGTTAGTACTAGGAAAAAAAAAGAGATAATAAACTAGAAAAATATGTAAATGAGGATGAAATTCTACTTGAGGCAAAATTGAATTTGCTGGACATGCAGAAATGATTCGATACACAGCTTGAGACTTATATTTTGAGATTTAAGTAAGAACTTGATCTAATCACTCTTTTGTATCATCTAAATTTCCAGCAGGTGTCCAAATTACTTTCATCCTCTCATGAGCTATAAGGTATGCAGCCCTAGGACAGAAGCATTGCTATCCAATAACTGCACCAAGTGACTCACAACACGAATGTTATCTAGCTCATCAGGCAATCAACTAGCTTCAGGAAGTTGTCTGACCTTCCTCTCAAAAGTCAACGTGGTTTCCTCAGCCTAAAATCTTTAACAATCTACGGTGTTTACTGCCCTTCTAAAATTTTTTAAGCCCCAAAGTTCAAAAGCTATTCTAGAGTACAATGCAAGAGGAAGAAAAATCTTTTATTGGCCACAGAAAGCATAGTTTTTATAACGGAGACTGCCTCAGAAGCATCTAAAACAATTACAGAAACAGTTCAGGGAAAAGCATTTCATGTCAACCACAGAAACTTTTCAATATAGATAGATATGTATAGATCGATATGTTCAGTTTATTTTACAGAAAGCTCAAAAGAGTATCAATAAGCAACATAAGCCTTTCAAGGGTATATGTTATGCAGCAATAATCCATGCTGAGTGCCATAGATGGCTGACAATGCAAGGCAGGGAATTAGCCCAACACAATTTACACCCTATTGTGAACTTCTGCTTAATTTAACAGCAAGAAGTCAGCTTCCCCTGTGTATTTCTATAATCATTTAACAATAGAAGCTTAATTCCAGAGATCTTCCTTCAAAATAAACCTGATCAAATCCTTACTGTGACAACAGATGGTGATAGAGCAGATGTAACACTGGACCTGAAAGTTCAGTAACCGTCAGTCAAGAGCTGCAGGATGGCTACTCTGAGGTACCACAGGAACAGAATATTGGAAAATAATTAATTCAACACTCATGCAGAATTAGGAAGAAAAAAAAAGAAAAAAAGAAAACAAAATACACTAAGGAGAGGGAACAAAAACACTGCTCTTAATATACTTCTAGAACAGACTTGATCTCTTTTGAGGACACGTCATATTTCAGAAGAACTCTCTGTTTAATTGCTGCATTTAAAAAATACCAATACAGCAGTTATGGAGGCTATTACTCTGCAATTAGCAACAAAGAAAAAAAAGGTATGTGTTGTATTTCATGCAGGTGTTTATCAGTAGAACAGATGTTGGCCTATCAGTCCTATCAGCTCACCTGAACAACAGAATTCACCTTTTCAGATCCAACAGAGACGCAGTACTTCTGCAGCAAAGGACACTGGATGATTGACAGGCAAGACAGTCACCATGACATTTGCGTGTACTCACCTTTATATAGCAGATATGAATTAGGTTTTATTAAATAAACTCACTGAGTCAAACTTTTGGAATTTATTTTAAATGAGATTGTTCTTACTGTAAAACTGGACAACACCCTATTAAAGCAGAACATGAGGTGATATTACATAGCAGATCTGGTACAGCTGTGAATAGTTGATTTTATTAAATTATATAAGAAGTAAGAGAAAATGGGCATAACCATGTATATTTGTGAATGCCATCAGATGTATCCTATCACCCCATCCTTGGCCATCAAGAATGTAAAATGTCTGCAAAACAATGGTGTTCATGACTGTGGAATCTGACATGCACAGTGAGACCCCAGTTTCTGGCCTTAGCATGGCATCAGTTCATTATGCCATGATCTTGTTTTAAAACTGAGTTAAACACAGCTAAGCACTCCTTCTCACATGATTCTCATTATAAACTGTCAACTTTGAATATACCGGCTACCAATTATTTTCCCATAAAAGCAGAAAAATTCTAGAGGGACATATTATCCTTAAAATCTAAAATTATTTAATGAAAATTTCTTATTTTCTGTAGATACAAATATTGCAAAAATTCTCATGCTGCCTGTGGAAAGAAGAGAAAGAGCGTTCAGCTAAAAGGATTATAGCATTTTTCCCCATTATACTTTTTTTGTGAATTCAGCATATGAAAGGTGGAGGGTCATAGCCTTTGAATTCATCCTAATAGAGATGAGACATACAACATAGGGAAAAATAGTTTTAGATACACACCTCTGCTATGATATTTTTATCTGTTTCATGAGAAACCTTGAGATTTAACTGTTGCCCACGTAGCAGAGAAGCAAGTGTCTATTTATTACATTTGTGAACATGTATGTGAACATAGCCATAATCAATGAAAGGAAAAATCAACTCCCCACATTTGCCAGGTGCTGTATCTGCTTTGTATCACTGGCTTGTTGAGAGAAATAAGTTAAAATGGGAGTCAGAAAATTATGACTTTCCCAGCTGCAATTTATCAACATTTTACTTACTTGTTCACATAGAGACAGGAAGAGGTGAACTGCAGGCCAGACTAAGATTTAGATCTAAACCTTGAATTCCACTGTGTACCTAAGCCAGATGCAGCCAATTCATCCTCCTGGCATGGCAATCAGTAAAAGCCAAATCCCAGTGAATCCCAAATAGCAAATGAGAGCTATAATGTGTAGTAAAATCTCTAGTAGCTGGAGGCTACATTTGGTTTCTCACCCTGAAAAGGATCAGAAGGCTTTTTAAGAAGGACTACCTAATGCTGATTTCTCTAGATGTTACCAAGTCAATTTTCAGCTGAGATCAGCACATTTGCAAACTCCTGGTGGAAAAATGAAAAGATTGGGAATTGAAAAGGAATGGCCAGTGCTTGTCCTCATTACACCACCACGGTTTACTGATGTAGGGTGCTTTTTCCTGCCATTTGGAAAGCGCTAGCAAGGAGTCAGTGCCACCTTTCAGAACTCCCCTGCCTAATGATGGCTCTCACAGGAGCTGACATTTTCTGTAATCATTGTAACAGCTGAAGAGAGGTGAAGAGTTCCAAGAAAAGGAAACATGCCCATGTTTCCACTCCCAGCTTGGCTGATCAAATAGAGAAGCCTCTGGCTGAAGCCTTGAAATATTCCATTCTTTGTGCCTCTCTGCTATGAGCTCTAAAATTTTTTTTCTCTGAATTTATGGAAATTTTGTCTGTGACATCATATTTTTTTTAATGCATATTTGAAATATGCAGTATTTTTTCAGTACAAAATGATTTAATTTTTTTTCTCAACTACTTGCTATTATACTCTAAAATGTTACTGTTTACAGCCCATGCATACAGTACCAGCATAAAAAACACAACCAATTTTCTATTTTTTACTACTGCAAGTGCTCTTTTCATCACTGTCAACTCAGAGAGGGGGAACTTTATTTCCCTCTTGTCCCACAATCTTCTTAAAAAATATTTTTTTTTGTTTGAGTGGTCCCCTTCCAGCATTTTTGCATCATCTTTCCACCACTATTAAATGTACTACCACCATTCTGAGAACTTATTGCTTCATGCTAACCAAATAATTATCACCTTCTTATCAATACCCATCACCTCTGATATTTTGATTTTAATTAATGTATCTTATCTTTCTAATGATTTTCCAGATGAACCTACTTTCACTATTACTGCCTTAAAGGAAAGCTGACTCATTATGTGCAGTCAACAAGCCTTTTCTAATTACTTAGAAGTTACCTATTTAATCTTTTTTACATACTGCAAAACTGAGATGTTTGTATAACACTACTAGAGTTCCAGCATCTTCCACACATATGCAGGTACATTTGTTTCCTCATTTTACTGCTAATGTCTCTGTCTGTGCCTCTGTTGTCTTCTCCATATCAAGAATATTTTCATGAAGGAATCCTACAGTTTGGTTCCTTGACTAGTTTGACAACTGCTTTCCCTCTTTACCTAATTAACTAAAATCCACGTATATATATATAAAAATTCTAAGTGAAAATAACCTTCAATTACCCTGCTAGTGCTCATTAAAAACCCGTGGGTATTTGTTAAGTGAAATTAAATATGCACACTTTTTTTTAAAGCATAATAGTATTGAGACAGCTTTCAAGTTCATGATGTGCTTGCAGAAAGAAGTTAAAACTAGCTGTTCAACTTTCAGACAAAAATATGTTTTATTTGAAAAAATTCAAGATGACAAGAGTATTCAAGATGGTAATTTAATTTTTTAAATGAAAAATGATGTGTTGATATAATAAGTAAAAGTCCTGTTCCTTCCCTGCATACCATGTTAATATTTGCTGCACATGAAGACAGAAATTAACCTTACATCTGTGTAGCCTTTTCTGACTTTACTCAAAAATAGTTTTTAGCTATTTAACTTCAATTAAGTGATAGTTCATAACTTCTTCTATGATAAAAAACTGCAACCCTCTTTACATAAAGTAATCCCAGAAGGGAATCTGGTTTTGAATTTAATGTACCCTAAAAATTTCAGACATCCACAGATCAGTAAACCTTTTTCTTCTCCAGTGTTAGATGGGCAGCGAGACCTTAGCAGTCTCACTGCCCATCAAATCAGCCTCTCTTTCCAGTTTGACCTTTTGGCTGAGTTTCTTGAAGTACTCCATAGTAATTCCTTTGGAATATAATGTTTGGTGCTGATGAGAGATGAATGCATCATAATTGCAGGCTGTCCTAACAGACAGCATGGCCAAAAAGCTACTCAAGCCAAGAAAGATATTTTTACTTTCCACTGGAATTCTAATGAAGAATAAAATACCTTGTTGACCCCATGTACCAAGGGTTCCAAAACAGCAGAAATCCCTGAATTATATATTAGACTGATAGGACATTATAACTGTTGTTTATATTTTTGTTGTCTTTATTTTTTTACAGTAAAAAAAACAAAGAGACAAGTTCAGGGTAAATCATAACAGTGAAAATGGAGCTAGTTAACTGCTTTTTGTTCAGTAGGCAGTACCTTCCTTCTTTTGAGATAGGAGCATGTCTTTGCACTGTCTGCATCTGATGTTATATAAACGATTCTGAAAATGCCCAAATTCAAGTGTTAACTCCATTTTTTGCAGCTTCATTTATACTTACCCATATAGTTGTTCTTATTGTTACTATTAGAAGTATTATGTTATTGTTATTGTCATTAATTAGTTACGTTTGTGGATCTTCTCATGAAGAAAACAGAAAACAAAATAAAAGTATCTTCCTCTTTTGTGAGTTATGCTTAGCACAATACCACATAAATAAAGTTGGACCAGAGACAGGGAACTGAGAAATATGTTGAATAACTGAGGATGTGGTGAAAGGGAGATGAAAGCACTTTTCTTTCTCAAATCTGTCCCCTTGAAGGCAAGTTTACAGGTCAGCCCTATACATACTTCTCTCCTTCTACAAGGAAGTGGTTTTTTCCTTCTTATCAATCAGGTTCCTCTCTTTCTCCTTATCACATGATTCTTAAAAGGAAATTTTCATAATATAATAGTTGTCATACACACAACACATACACAATTAACTTTACAGTGTACTGAGCTTTACCCTGATAATTTTTATTCATAATTTGTTTACATAGTTTTCTAAAAGATATCCTGACCCTTTTGAGGAGGTGTGGCTGCTGTCCATCCTTACCAGGGTCTCTAGAAACTGCCTCTAGGTTTGTGTCTTTAAAAGAAATTGTGGGAAGAACAGACTTTTCAAGAAGAAAAGATCTATCCCTTCTGGACCCCATCACCTGATACAGAGATGTCGAGAATAGCAGCAATTTCGCTCATAATACATTTTACAAGAAAGCAACCCTATTCAAGGAATCCTACTTTCTTTTTGAAAGACACTCCCGTTTCTTCCAGTAATGTGAGACTGCCAATGGATGAACTTGAAGACCATCAGATTCTGTTTATTCAAAATTCTGCTACTGGCCTGCTCCATAATGTTATGCAAATACTAATTTTTTATGCCTTCATTTGTAAATAGGCAAAAAAACCCCAAAAACACCAAAAGACCATACATTTTTAGAATTTTGGAACATTGATGTATTCAGGCTAATTGTATAAAGGATAATGATAACATTCCCCTTTTAGAGTAAAACTGGTAAGACACAATCTGAAGAAGTATATATATACCTGCATCAAATAGGTTAATTTGAAAAAAATTAGGTGTGTTCTTACTTTGGTGAAACACTCCAATTCCCTTTGAGTTGAGAAAGTAAAAACACCAAGGTACTCTCTAAAGAAAATCTACTGAGAATTCTTCAGTTAGACTAATGAACAGCTACCACACAATTAAAGATAGTTCAAATGAGAATTAGCATTATAAATCAAAAAAACCCAAATGTTCTTTTTCTTACCTGCTGGTTTACGGGAAAATTCCTGTTGATTTTTTTAATCTATAAAAATGAATAAAGAAATAGATTAATACTCAGTCACTAGAAGAAAAAAAAAAACCAAAAAACCAACTGGATTTTATACAGATATATCAGACTCTCCCTTCCAAATGATGCTTGCAAAAAAGACAATAAAATTTCCTGCAGTAAAAGGACTGAAACCTTTGACAGGCTCATTTGAATAATGGGATATTTCTGTGGTCACTTTGTGGTTCATTCTGCTGTTCAGAATACAGGAGAGGCGAGTATATGCAGAATTATTTCTAAATTCTAAAACACTATGTCTTTTTTTTTCTTTCTCATTAGAAGCTCTAAAATAAACTAGAATATTTAACTCTACATAAAATTACATCAGAGCAACTAACTGCCAACCACCAAAGTCATCAAACTTTAAGCAAGTTCCTTTCCTTAAAAAAATTTCAGCTGGAACAGGTTTGGAAACATCCCTTACTCTACCTATTTATCCTACAAACAAAACCAAGTATGCAAAATCACTTCTGATAATTGTTCAAGTAATTTTTTCTTAAAACATTCAACAATATCCCTAGGTGAAAAGTAAAGAGAAAACCAGTCTGAGACACCTAATTCATGAGGAGTTCGTGTTTAACCCTGCAGTTCATGGACTCCGTCTAAACAAACATTGCCAGCTTTCTGACACAGAAGTGTCCAGCACAAAAAGAATTATGTGTAGAGCATACCCATTCCTCCCATTACTGGATGTTGTTTTTTAAGCATAAGCTCTGAAAGCTTTTGACAACCTAGTAAATCTAAAATGTTCATTCATGACAGACACTTAATTCCTAGAATAAACACATATTTAAATTAAAGACATTGTCAACTAGGTATCTAAATAGAACGTATCTGAAAGATTTGGAAACCACAGTACAACATTAAACTGCTTCAACCAACCTGCAGCATCTTTTTAGAAGAAAAGAAGAATGACCACTGAACTTCACTCACTCCAGTGTTTACAATGTGGTCCCTAAACAACTATATGCAGAGATGTGAGTGGCACTGTGTTTTGCTGACTTCAAAACCAGGCTGGAGTGGCAAGATCTTCGCATTCCTCATGCAAATACTGAGCAAGTCTGTCACTGACATCCCACAGTTTTGCTATCAAAGGACCATTCTCACTGTAAAGAACGTGCTGCAAGCAATTTCAGTTGGTTTTCAAATTTATCCTGCATCAAAATTGTCAGAAGAGCAATTCTATCCTTCCTTCTTGCATGTGCATTAGCCTCAGCTTCCTCCTTTCTTCAGTGCTAGGTAAGGAGAAGCATTAGGGGAGCAAGGAGATTCAATGGACAAAGAAATAGTACAAAAATAATCCATACAAGATGCCAACTATCTTATATGATTTTTTAAAAGAAAAAGGAGTTAAAACCCACACTTTTTGACAGAAGAAAACATCTGAAGACTTCTGGTATTTATTCCTAAGTCAAACATTAATTACTCCAGCATGATAAATCCCTGTTTGTGTTAGTAGAAACTATTAAGTCCTTGGCAAAACCATGCTTTTTCATCTAATTTGTGCAAATAGCCTGAAAATTTTAAATTATGAAAGAACAATGTTAAGAAAAAGAGATATTTGCTGAACAAAATACTGAAAAATATCTATTTAGTGGAAAGTCGCGGTTACATATTAAATAATTCACTGCTGTTTTTGTTTACTTCAAACACAGAGATTGCATTTTTTTAACAGATACGAAGTGCATTAGGTACATTGTGTACTTTGAATGTTCCTGTAAAATGTAAATAAATACTTGAAACATAATTTTCTCATTTAAAAATTTCCCGCTCATTTTTGTAAAGTAGGATCTAAGCACCTACATTACATGGTTGTTTTAATTGCTGTTATTTTGATTAATTAAAACAACTATGTTTATCTTTCAGGTAATACAGTGATTTCCTAAAATGCATTATTTTAAATTCTTTTACAGTCTGAAAACTGCATTATAGTTGTTCAAGTCTGCCTGAAAATAAAAATTGTTAAGTATGATTAGTTTTAGGAACACCTAAATGTTTATCATTCACATGCATAAATATTGAACATTACAAAAAAAATAGTTCTACAATTGGGCAGCACGTGCATGTTCTTCCCAGCATGTTACAATGTACATTGAGTAAAATTTAGTTTAAAGATCTATACTATCTGGCAACTAAAACCTAAAAGTAAACATTTTCCATATATGAAAAGAGAAAAAAAATCTTGTTACTTTACAGGTTATCTGAAAGAGAAATGTTGCTCAAGTCTTCCATAACTTTACTGAACTCATTGTAATACTGAGTTATTAAGCACAATCACAGCACACAACACGATGTAACTGCTGTACTTAAATGAAATTTGTTTTCGTCAGAGGACACCAGTACAATACACTGCAAATATACATGAATGTAATATTTTTAAATAAAACACACCAGTGGATACGACAGTAAAAAAAAAAAAAAATAAAAAGAGGTATTCTGAGAATATTCTTTAGAAAGATATGTTTACACAGAGCAATTAAAAATCAGGAATGGCACAAAAGGAGACACAAGAACAAGCTAGAAGACAAACTCTTTCCTGAAGGCAAAGACAATGTAGGCTGATTTGAAGCTAGCAAGAGCTACCTGCTTCTACTTCAAGCACAAAGAACAGGTGCTGAGGGATGATATTCTATTCTGGTTCAATTTCTATGAATGCAAATTATGAAAAAAAAATCTAAGAACACCATAGAAAAAGTTATTTGGGATCTGATGATCACTTCAAGATGGAAAGAAGAAGAAGGAGTCAAAAAGAAATTCTCTGCAGTATCTTGTATCTGACAAGCAAATAGGCAAGTGTTGATGATACGAGACCAATAATGGAATCACAGAATCATAGAATGGTTTAGGTTGAAAGGAACATTAAAGATCGTCTAGTGCCAGCCCCCTTACCATGGTCAGGGACACCTTTCACTGGATCAAGTTGTTCAGAGCTCCATCCAGAGCTCTGGCTTTGAACACTTGCAGGGATGGGAAGAATATATTTTCATGAAAGCTATCAAGGAAGATTGGTTTGAAGCAGAACTTCAAATGTTAATGGTTTGTTAATGGTACAAATACATTTGACCAGATATGTTCCAAAAGTTCATCTGGCAGTATGTTTGGACAGCACAGACATGAAGAATACCGGGCAAGGAGATGATATGAAGTGGAACATAATGAAAAATGGCCCATGGCCAACTTCAGTCATTTCTGTGCATGAGATGTTGCAACCACAGATTGGTATTTTCACAGTGATGGCTGTGCCTGCTCTGCAGAGGAAGCAAACAAGAATATGGAACAGAGCACTTCTCAGCAGGTACACAAATGTGCAGACTTTGGCTTCAGGTGTGCAAATGATGGCAAATGTTTGGGGCTTTTAAAATTTTATTACTTAAAAGTCTTCATGCCAGAGAAGCAGTAATTCAGAAGAATACTCTTCCACACTATTATCTTTTTGCATTATTTGTAACCTATTATTGTTGCTCTCTGCTGAAATACAGCTGATTAAGGTCATAGAAGCTGGGTTTTAAACTTTCACATTCAGTTAAAGCTGAACTGAATTGTTGATTCCTCTGAGAGATACTATTTCAGACCTTCTTTGAGCAAATAGCACATCAATAACTATTTTCAGTTTCCACATGAAGGTTTTAAAGTCTATTTTGAAAGCTACTATTTATTAGGGGTTAGTTTGACTTTCCTTGCCTATTTATATTAATGAAATTTGCTATTCCAATTTAGTCACTGGATCCCCATGAGATGATGAGGAAATGTATCTTTCAATGAGCACTAAGGAGTCTTAAGAGTAGTAAGATCAAGAGATTCCAGGTTTCTCCAATCCTTAAAAATTTAAACAGACGCAATCAGATGCTTGAAAACTCTATTTATACCACACCTGCTTTGATCCTATTTCATGACAAATTGTATTGTAAATTAGACTCAAAGTTCCAAAGGCATAATAGGAAAGATGATTAATATACAGTGTAAGACTCAGCTAACACATCTGGTCCTCTGCAAGAAACAATAAAATAGTAGCTGTTAGGACAGAGATCCTGACAGAGACCATTATCTTGGAGTACCTAGGGGAACAGCCAAGACAGAAGGGCAACATATGAAACAAGTGGGCACCAGCTCCTGCTCAGTATTTTGCTGACTTAGGCAGTAAATAAGGTTCTCCCACACTTTCACATATGACTTGATCTCTTATTTTCTTGCAGTCTGTAGATATCATGTAACTTTGCAATTTTCCAAATAAAAAAGAACCCTTTATTTTTTTAATTTATGCTAGCCATATATATGGATTTCCCTGAACAATTTAGACTCTGTAACCTTCTCCATCAATTGTTTGCATTACACAGCTGCTGATTTACATTCATTAACGGGTAATTAAAATATAATAGCTTGAGAAAAATGTAAATTCATTAGCTAGTTCTTCATCTCATGCATTGAGATGAAGACAAGCAACAATACAGTTTGTGCCATTGGGATGTTAAGTGATTCCAAACAGGAAGCAAGATTATTATAATTGGGAAGAAAACATGAGTCCATGCTGTGATAATCTTATGTTAATAAATGAGTGAGAAAGGGTAGATAAAACTTGAAATTAGTAGTTGGCTAGTCTTACTTTCTGTCCTTGCTAGGCTTTTGTTTGCTCAGTGGGATAGGTAAGTTGTGGTAAGATTACCCAGAAGTATGTGTGCATTGAAAGAATCAGAGGAGATTTGAAAGAAGCACACAAAAGCCCATACAAAATACAAAACATATTGGTGAATGCATTCAAATATATGTATAATTGCCTATAGACTGAATATAGCAATTCTTGATGCTGGTTTTACAAGCTGCAGTGGATTTTAGAGTTCACACTAAAAATCCATATAAGCTAAGTTATGCAAAATGATCAGTCAATATGTTCTGGAAAATATGGGAGCATAGAAGTGTTTAATGCAACATTCACATCTGCTTCTTGACCTACCAGTGATAGCATCATTCTCTGTTGTGTGTTGATCACATTTTACCAGCTGAATGGTTTAAAGGATAAAAGATTGGGATTACTTTCATAATTTCTAGCATTTTCATGTCCTAGTTGGATTTTTCTCAAGACTAGACACACTGGATTGCAAATACACTCAGCCTGAAGGAACTCAGCATCAACTTTCTCGAAGGAAGAAAGGGAAGAACTCCAGAATATATGAACAGTTACATAGAGGAGAGGCTTGATTCAACACTGAATAATGCATAAGCACAAGCATGACCTCTGCTTTCGAGTCTGTTCCTATAGATACCTGCAGGCTGAGTCATCCTCACTATGGTTCCTAGATGAGAACAAAAGTGAGATCCAAGATGGTATGTTTCAGCTTATATAATCAAGGTTATAAAATCTCTCTTGGGAGCCAAAAAATTACAAAAAAGAGATCAAATATTTGTCAAGTTTATAGACAATGAGGACACAATAGACATTATCCACGAAGTCCCTACTCAGCTGTCTGAAGAAGTCCTAAACTAGCAGATGGCTGGAAAGAGAAAGGGAAATATAATAATTCTTTTGTTATCACCAGACACAGGAGTAGATGGATCTTTATTCTGGTACAGTACAACACTGCCCATGGATCATCTTCATCCATATGGAAACTAAAATGTTTCATTTTAATTTTATATAGAAGGAGAGGAAGAGAGGCCTGGGATAGTCTTGAGGTCTCATCTAGAAAGCAGAACTCTAGAAGCTTCCTTTTAAATTCTACTGACTGCCTTTTTATTAGCCAGTTGCACAAAATATGCAGAGGGCTTCCATGTTTTGGTGAGTTCCAGTAGATGCTGGTATTTGATAAATATTTTTGGGACAACAAAATATGGCTAGTAAAACTCAGGAATGCACCCCCAAAAAGAGAACTAGATGTATACAAATCATTCCTAAGAGAGGTGTTGAACTTTTGAAAGAAAATATTTGTATATTGAGAGTTATTATCAATTTAGGACATGTAAAAGCACTATCAAAGCAAAAACTGCCATTTGAAATGTGATCAAAAACCTGCATACTATCAAACCTTTCCTTTTTTACTCAAAGGGACTCAGTGATACACTGAACACTGCAAGCACAGCAGTAATGGATGGATATTAGAAAGAAATACCAGATTTGTGCCTATTACAGGAAGGTATAGTGGGAGCTTAAGGACAAAAGCACAAAACCTACACTTCAAACATCTGTGATGTTCCAATAATAGGAATGCAATTAATTTTACTCAAATTTAAAAAAAAAAAAGTGTTGTGGGGTTTTTTTTACTTGACAGATGAATGGCTTCACTTAATGCTGCAATATTTAACAGCCATTTCTAAAACTGGATGTTACCTTAACGACAGTATTGCTATTGTGCCTCTTTAAAGAAGATACATGTGTTACAAACACAGTTTTATAACAGTGAATCTCCATAAATAAAATACCAACCACAACATGCATATTATTAGAGACACTGAAAACAAATTAAATCCAGTGCCTGAAGAAGCTATTATGGTCCTGTCTGAAGGAAACATATGTCTCTGTACTGAAGATGTATTAGAAGGACTGAGAACAATAAGAATTGAAAAGATATGAAAAAAAAACCTGACCCAGAAGGAGACCAGAAGGGATCATTGCTTCAGATAATGAAATGCAACTGGATAATTGTGGCTTATATCATAATAGCAGTTGCTCACTGGAGTATGATTACTGCAGTATCAATCCCACTAAGAGTAAAAAAAGCTGGTGTTACTTATTACTGCAGAGTAAGGAAACCATGTAATTTTTCCAGCAGAAACCAGACTATTAAAATGTTAAAAATTGATCTATATGTCTCTCCTGGTTTAAAATACCAGATTTCATTACCTCTCGATTTTTCAAGGCAATTAAATAATATAGATAAGTCTAACTTCAGTTTTACTTTTCACTTACAATTTCATTACAACATAACATTTAGACAATATAGGATCTGGTATATAGTATTTACTTTCAGAATTTTTCACAGAATGACAAAGGAACAGGGGAAAAACTTTAATGGTAGCCATAGTTCGTCTTATCCTAGTATTTCTGAATGCAAGCTGCAACCACTGATAGGAATTTGTTCATCCTATGATAATACAAAAGAACAGAAACATATGGCTGAAAAGCAACTAAATAGATTAAAGCTGTTTCTCGAACCTATTTGTACAGTCCTGCCATGATGAGTCTCTTAATGCCTCATAAGTCAATCTATTAGCAAATACAGCTCTACTTGGCATTGGAAGTTTTCCTTATATTGAACCAGACTCGGTCCAGTTGCAGTTTAATCCCGTTGCTTCTCATGTAATCCATCACAGAACCAAAGAAGAAACTGCTTGCCCTTTGCGTAGTTTTTCTTAAATTGAAACATTATTCTTTTCTTCAGGCAAAGCCAGCTCCATTTCAGCTCCATTTCAAGTTCATGCTACTGTCAAAGAAGCCAGAGCCTACTTTGGTGATGTTACTTCTGCATATGAGCACTGTAGGACACACATTTTTCCTGAATGACCAGGAGGACTGACTAGCACATTACAACAGCTCTGACCCCCTCAGCCTTCTTTTAAGAGTCTCACAGCCATTTTTTTTCAGGTTAGAGTGACACTGAAATCAGTCATGTCTGCATGAATGAGCAGTCTCAGCTAATTGTCATTTGACTAGATGGCTTTGGCAATATCCCTCAGATTCAAGCTCCTGGGAGACAGAAGGCTCCCCACAATATTAGGTCCAGACACCAGACCGAAGTTTTCATCACACACAGGAGTGAGACACTCATGACCAACCAATACATCTCTTCCTCATGGGAAGAATGATCCTTAATCTCACATCTTTTCCAACCTGCCAGGCTTTCATTTCATTTTCAAGTCACTCTGTCATTAGGCTTGAAACTTCAGCTCCTGTGGGCAACATTATAATGCATCACTGCCTGAGAAGGGATAATTTCCCTATGAAGAAGACCTGTGAGTTGAAATATCTTGTTAGCTAGGTTTTCCTCGTTTGCAGTAGGTGCTATTGTAGATCTTCCTGGCTTGTTACCAATCACCTTCTCCACACCCCCATTCCAGATTTCACTCTCTCTGACAGCTTTCTCATGTAATTTCTCTACCTATCTTCTTATGAGATTTCACCAGCATATACGTTACAGCTCAGGCATCTTCTTCCCTCAGCCTTCTTTGGGAAGGGAGCTGCAAACCATAACTCCTACAAATTCAGTTTAAGATTTGGATTTAGTCATCTATAGTTTAGGTTCCCATCTAAAGTTTCCGCTTGAACTGTTAGCAAGTATTGGAAGAAAAATAACTCACAACACAACTTACATTTTCATCATAGGTTTGCTCTGTATTCGATATGTTTGCTCAAGCTCATTACTCTCCTTGTATTCCTTCCCTGTAAGAGTCCTATCCACAGCTTTTGAGCCTTTTCTTTACTGAGTCAAATTCGTTGCCTTTTAGGTCCCTCTTTCCAGCCTGGTCTTTTCATTCTGACTAGACTGAAATAGAATAAAGCAGTTTGTTGAAGACTGCAGCTAAACCTGTTTTGTTCTCTGCCCTCAGTCTATAGGCAATCTACTGACCTTGCCCATGAAGAGTTCACAGTTTGCCAAGTCTGCATTGGTCCAGGACTCCTCACTTTGGTAATAACATTTGTAGTTCACACTAGCATTTCGTATGACAAAAGGGGTAGTAAAATAACAGAAAAAAAGAGGAATTTTATATAGTCACATCATATACTATTATATATAATATGAGACAACCCTCTTGACAGAACCTAATAGAAATGTAGCCAGTGATTTTTGAAATATATTTAATACTTACACCACAGTATACCAGTCTAAATGAATTCCTGCTGGCAAAATTCATTAAATTGGCCAGCTGCCAGCAGCATAGACAAATACATTTACCTGAGGCAACAAACTAAAGAGGCTTTCTGTAGTCTTCACTGGTATTATATCTTCCACCACTCCATAATCAACCCATTCATTTACTCTGGTTTGAGTGGATTAAAAATAAAATTATAAAAACACCTTGTCTTTGTTGTCTTATGTCACATTTCACTTCTTCTGTCGAAAAGAATTACACAATTCTATTCTCTTGAAGCTCTCAGAAATAACAGCAATATTTACAAGACAATTTGGCTGACAGCACCAGATAAACTGCTTGTAAGCTAAAAGAATCTCTTATTATTACATTACTTAGATAATTTGCTTGACATAATATGAAATAGCTGTTGAGAATTAGGTTTACATGATAATAAATTTGGTATTAACACAATTGGTAAATTTTATATTACAAAAGAAAAAGAAATTTCATATGTCACTGTAAGATAGGTGCAAACCCCTGAGTTTTTCAGTACCTGCTTCTGCTGCAAGCTCCCCATTCATCTGTATAACCGATCATTTTAAATTTCACTTGAAGCTCTACAAAATTACTTTGTAGTGCTTGTATATTTAAAAGTCATGTCCTCATATTTTATAAAATACACCCTGCTCCTCCTCCTTACACAGAACAGGCCTCACTCTACTCTGTATTCAGATTAATCACAGACTCACTCTAGCACTGCATTCAGTTATACCCTGAGCTGACTTTTAATGAGAAACTCTTTTGCAATAAAGCTTCCACATTGCCATAAATAGGAAAGATTGGACTCTCCTTAACCTCCTTTCTCTTAACAAGCTGCCGAGCCATTAGCTTAAAAAATCTTAAATTTCATTCCCTTCTAACACAGTTCTCTGTATTCATCTCCAATTTTACCTCATAACTGAGAATTCATTATAAAATAGTATGCAAAAATCTCTCCAAATATGTGTTTTCTCAAGTCTCTTCTGGTATTTCTGAAAAGGAATGCTCAAATACTGTTCAATATGGTCAAATACAAGTGTAAAGAGCTGTGTATCAGTGGGACTATGGATGAAAGGTAGGCCAAGGGGTGGATGATGTCAAGGGAGAAAAAAGAGTAGGGTAATATTTTTTGCACAAATGAATTAATTTTCAAGCTCAGACTCTTCTTTTTTTTTCTTTCTTCTTCTTTAAGAAGTGTGTTAAAGGACCACTTAATTTTAACAATATTGTTAAACTGACACAAATAATAGATGGCATATTTTTTTTTGCTTTGGATATGATCTTGTAATCCTTAAATGGGAAGAGGTATAATAGTTAAGATCAACGGGATTTTCTCCAACCTCTCATAAACTGCCAGTTTATTGGCATTAAGAATGGCTAAGACAGGCACTGAGGATGTTACAAGCAAATTTATAGATGACTTTTTCTTTAGTGTGCATTTTGGAAAGATTTCAGAACAGCAACTCCCTGTCTAATTGCATTTCAGCAGTAAGGGAGATTGTTTAGTCAAAAGTATAGATTTTTGCTCTATCAGTATTTCTTGTAGTTCAAACATGATTTAGAGAGGGTCCATTGAAGGGCCACAAAGACAATCAAAAGACTGGGAAGCCTGCCATATAACGAAAGGCTAAAAGAACTAGGATTGTTCAGCCTTGAAAAAAGAAGAGCTAGGGTAGACCTTATTACATGTGCCAGTATTTAAAAGGTGATTACAAAGAAGACGGAGACTCCCTTTTTACAAGGAGTCACAGGACAAAGACAGGGATAATGAGTACAAGATACTGCTGTGGAGATTCTGATTAAACACAAGAGGAAAAGTTTTGACAATGAGAGCAACCAGCCATTGGAATAACTTCCCCAGGGAAGCAATGGATTCCCCAACTCTGGATACTTTTAAGATTCACCTGAATGTGGTTCTGGGCATCTTGTCTAGACTCTGTCTTTGCCAAGAAAGACGGGATCAGATGATCCTCAAGGTCCCCTTCCAACCTGGGGTTATAAGATTCTATAATGTTATAAGCTTATAAATACAAATAAGAGTGTCCCACATTTTCAAGATAGCAACATGTGTAAATTTCTCTAAGTTTCAGCAGTAAAAACAATATCAAAGGAAGAACCATCCTTATGACACTTAAATTACTGCTATCAATTAAAAAAAAATATTCTTTTTTTCCCCCCAATGTCTTCTCTCAGTACTTTAGTGAAGTTCTAGTTATCTGTTATGGACATTATCTTTCCTGAGAGAAAAAAAAAATGTGCACACTTGCTGAGAAAATCACTCCAACACTACAGTTAAAAGGAAAATCAGGAAACAAATTATTCAACAAAGGTATAATGATGAAGACAATGGCATAAGTAGAAGAACACAAAAGCTATAATTTACAAGTGAAGCACATATGTTAAGCTGTAACAAAAGCAGATGCTGTGTAATAAGTAAAATTTTATGTGGTTACATTATTATATATTGCCACAATGAGAGAATTACCTGCATAAACTTGGTATTATTATAAAAACACCTAAAATAGTAATATATATAAAAATGGTGTGTTATTATAAGAAATTAGAACTGAACAAAGCAACTAAATATCTGAATAATATCATGCCTGTTCATAAAGCATAGACTGCTGTGAGAGCATAAGCTCAAAGCCCAAGGAGAAGAAAATTATGAAGATGAATGAAGGCAGCAATTCCATCAAATATAGAATTACTCTTTTACTATGAGTAGTAACTATTCTTAGTAGTAATTAGGTGGATGTTAACACACACAACACAATTTGCAAAAGATTTAGTTTCAAGCTGGTCACAACTGAAAAAAAAAAACAGTAATGAAATAAAGTTCTGTGAAGACAGTTTTTACCCTTGAAACCATATGCACTGGTTGTTCTGTGCCACACAAAATTTGTAACTTCTACTTTACTGCTATTTATTTCATCTAGAAACTTCCTGTACTTAGCAAATGCATTTAGAACAGAAACTCAATCTCTTGTAGGTTTTAAGTAATGTAATGAGGACGTATTTGGAATGCCATTTCTAAAATGCTTCTCATTAATGTGTACCTAATACCCTCTATGGTCTCTAAGATGATCTGATTTTATTCAAGATTGTATCAAATTTATCAATGGAGACAATCATCTCTTTATAATTGACTTTTTGAGTAAATTCTGATCAAAAAGATCATTCAATACCTTTTTTTTCTTGTCACTGTCTGCCAATAATTTTCTTTTCAATATGGAGTCAACCAACCCTTTTCTTGTCCTCTCTGTTATCAGTAGTATGTGTCAAAACTATTTTCACTCTTACTGCTTGCCAGCTGAGATCTCATCTTGTCCTACCACATTTCTGGTTCTGTGCAGACAAGGGATACTTCCCAAGCCCATTCTTAGTTACAAATTCTACTGTGCTACTTATTTTCTTTGTTTTGGGATACAGAAGAGGTCTTCATTTAGCCATGCCCCTTCTTTCACTTCCTTTTCTTTCCAGTGGAGTAGTAGAGCATGCACCTTACAGAAAAGATGGCTATCTATTGATTTTTGATTATAAAAGTATTCATATACAAAAATGTAAAAAAAGTTATTTATCACTGGTAACACTGTATTAGTAGACTCCCTTGTGCTCTACAGGAAATTCTACTGAAATAACAGCAATAAACACAGTGACAGAGACAAAGAATATCAAAAGCTACTAAGAAGCTGATGAAAGACTGATAAAAAGATTGGCACTATTGAAAATAATCCCTTTAATAATGTGAAGTTTTCTAATCTTCTAATGCTTGGGATAGAAGATGCCAACATGCATTAAAAGAAAAAAAAAAAAAAAGTATCATAATTTTTTTAAGCTGAAAGAGTAACATTCCTGGAGCTACAGCGTTGTCTACTCAAATCCAAAGGAAAAAGATCATGCCTCAGAGTTCTCATTTGACAACATAAAACTAACATGGCCAGTGAAGCTACACAGACCAGCAATGAGGCCAGTTGGTTTATTTATTATTTGCTGATGACCTGGTCAAGATGTAAGCTGGCTCCTAAGCCACTCTGCTGTAAAGACCGACTGGCATTATAACCAGCAGCAAGTAGGAAGTCTGCACGAGTCTGTTTCTAGGGTTTTAAAAAATGTAAGCATAAAACACATAAGATGTGGTTTGGTTTGGTTTGGTCTATGAACTTACAAAGGCAAAGGGAAGTGGGTTTTGGATCAGAAGACTAAATAGAGGTCAGAGAGCTATAAATGCTTTAAGCTAGGTTTGGCATACAATCTATCCAGCTATGTAAATGGAAAATTAATTTACTGGTAGAGCCACCTGCAAGCCTAGATGTTCTAGAGAGTTCTAGTTGGTATTTGAACAGCAGGGAATACTCTTTTTTAAATTCAGATTGCATACTCTGTTTTCCTGACTGCTGCTTTTTATATTTTTGAGATGAAAATGCTGTTTATGGTTACTGTTTGGTAAGTGAATGAGCTAACAGCCATACTGCTGCAGCAAGAGTAGCTAGCTTAATTAAGGTGCAGACATACATTGCTAAATAGTCTGGAGAGGTATACTGGCTATCTCGTTAAGCACATAACTTTAAAAATAATCTGTTTGAAACAGCTTGTCAACAGCCTCTTAGGATTTGGCTTGCTATATTTTAAAATATAGCTTCTGTTTATACAGCAATATAAAGATCCATTTATGTTAATCTGGTGCAAAAGGAAATAATTCTGATATCAAACATGCATACACAATGCGACTTTTCAATTATTTAAAGAGTAATGGGAAAAGAATGTTAGCTCCATAACTCTATACGGGTTATGTCAGCCTAAGGACATATTTCTTCTTGTGAAAAACTCTATTTATGATGTAAAAAAGGGAAACCCTTTAAAATTAATGTTGCTACAGTTAAAAAATGAGAAAAACATTTAAATGGAATGCACATACTATTTAAATATGAGTTTGAGGAGCCACCTGTGTTTTTATGCCTCGCATAGAACAAAATAATTGATAAAAATAATACATTCACTCCCTGTAACATCTCCATCATAAAAAATATGTACAGGTGAAAGCCCAAACACTGATGTAGTCATTGGTCATTTGTACTTAATTTAATAAACATAAAGCAAAGGCCCTTTAAGATTTGTTTCACATTTGTATTTCCATGATTCCTCTTGCAATAAAAAACTCCATGGCTTTTTTTCCAGACATCTGGAGTATCTCAGAAAAACTCATTTCAAAACCTCAGAACATTTAATGGAAGTGACTAATAATAATTAATACATTAAATGGGATCTGAAATAGTAGAACAGGTGTCTAAATGTCAGGCCTTTTTGTCTCTTTGGCAGAACCTTTCTTTGTGAATGGTCCTGATTAAAATGATATTCACAATTCTGTGGACATTTACCAATAAAATCCACCTTATTAAAGGTTTTGAGGATTAAAGTTTACATTCCTTTTTTCCCTTCTAGAGACAGTTTAGGTTATTCAATCATTTTGCTTCCACAAAGTTTTGATTACCTCTCTCCACCTACATGAATGGAAACCCTCAGTGCATCTTTTTCATAATGCATATATGATAAGAGTAGTTTTTTCTTTCTGAACAAAATAGTAAAGCAGAGCAATGGATGCTAGGAGTTCTTCTAAATCTACACAGCTGCTGTAGGCTGGTATTCCAGTGAAGAAATATTAAACAAATATATATCCAAAAATATGCAGTAAAACTTGTATGTTCCCCATGCAATAATAATACTACAATAAGGCCATAATTTTCCCCAGATACATCTGCACCTGGGAAGGGAAAACAGCAGTCACAATGAATGGAAAAGCAAAGAGGAAAAGAAAAGCAACAAATACTTTTATTTACACACTTTATTCAGCAATGACTGAGTCCATTTCTCATGCAGACCAAAACACTATGCATCAATCTGACTTCCCCAAAGCAATTTTTTTCACACAAATTATGCCACAAGTTAAGAAGTCTCAGCACTCCAAAATGGTGCAGAACACTTCCTATGAGGTGAAGCATGGATTTTAATTTCTTCTCAAAACCTGAAACACTTTCATTAGTTTTTAAAACTTCTGGGAATTGCAAAGGAAGACAGAAGAAGGGAAAAAGGTAAAGAAGGCCTATCTGACTACAACACTCACAAATAGAGGAAATCCCCAGCTGCTAAGTAAAGGACATCTACCTGAGGTCTATTTTTGCTGATCTTTCTCTTTGATGGAAAACTTGGCTGCAGAAATTTATGTGGACTTTTCTCATCCTGCTTATATATTCACACAATGTACCCAGCCTTTCAGTTGTGCTAACACAACTGTTTGTGGGGCTGCACTGTTTATAAAATCAGGGAACTAAGCTGGGTTAAAAAATCTGCAAAAACGAAAGCTACACTGTAGTATAGAGAGTGAAGTGCCCAACTTGGTCATGGTAGGTAATACCAGAGCACCCATCCAAGATATGGGAGACACAGTACTCAGGCTGCAGGACAGAAGTATTTATCTGCTGCATTTAAGCAGTACTCCTGCTGGATGAATCTCACCAGACAGTATGAGTGAGTCCCCTGTCTCCTGTCAACAGCATTGGCAAGAATTCTGCATGTGGCTCTGTGGACAGCACAGAGAACAGCCTCTGGAAGGAGGAGCACAGCCTGAGCCTTGTGCTGTCCCTGGACATCCTTTGGCCAGCAGTGAGGCAGATGGCATCATGCTGCAGGCTGAGTAGCACGGAGAGCTCCCATCTCTCATGTCAGGGTGACTCTAGCAACCTGTAGGCTATTATGCTAAAGTACCCTCTTGCCATTTTCTATTAGAAGTGGGAGAGGGAAGCACTTAATTCAAGGAGATGGAACTACCCTCTGGAGATATCTGCATTCTTTATACAGTTAACGGGATAGAGCTAACTGCCTGTGTTAGGAGGATGGGTTCACTTCCTTCAAGTCTTGAAGACGTTATTTAATATCCCTTTACTACGCAGGGAATTTGGGTGGAGATGATCTTGCTTTTCAGGGACAAACAGCTACCATTTCTGTGAGATTAGCTAAATCAGAAAGTAGTGATAAACAGAGAAATCTAGTTCCTTGGCAATCAGATACCAGAGAAGAACTGCTGAAACTCCTTTGACAATGTTAAATCGAGTGAATTATGTCAGAAGGCCCAGGATGTTGACATACCACAGGAAGTTTTTCATTCTTTTTATTACCTTACAAAATTGCTTTAGGAAAAAAACACAGTGAAAACAATATTTTCTCCTAGGCAGGTAACAGATTTTTCCCTGGAGTAAACAGCCATAAACCTGTGTGTTTGTTCACCAACAGACTTATAAATATTTTTGGAATTTGGACATATACTATTTTACTCTAGTTTTTTATTAAGATTCATCATCTGTACAAACAGGAAACCAATGAAACATGCAAATATATCACATCTGCATAGATTTTTTGCACATATTCAAATCCACCTCTGAACAATGGGATCTATTACTTGAATGGCCAGCATATAATGGGCACAAGAACACTTTTTACTGTTCTGTGTGGTTTCAATGCATCACACTGGAAGAGAAGCAGAATATCTATCAGCAATTAGAAATATAAATAAGGTTTGCCTTCTGACTTTTTAAAAGTAGCCTTATGAATAAAACTGGAATTATCATGTTGACAAGCTAAATTGTGTATCTGCATTGACCTTACATCACCTTTCTGCTAATATAGCTAAAAGTGTAAGGATTAACAC
Source organism: Monarcha castaneiventris obscurior (assembly GCA_026261815.1). NCBI lineage: Eukaryota > Metazoa > Chordata > Aves > Passeriformes > Monarchidae > Monarcha > Monarcha castaneiventris. The sequence goes on along the minus strand of JAMPIT010000379.1, from coordinate 7,485,345 downwards.
AAATCAAATTCTTCCCCAGTTGCATTTTATGTTGTATTTTATGACACTGAACCATTAAGTAGTCACAGGTGAGATGGACAGGCATTCCTTAACTGCCTGGTTGCCTCCTTTCCAGCAGTATTTTATGATTTCTTCATTCTGTGTCTAAAAATTAGTGACTACCTTTCCTGTCATAGAAGGTCTCATGCAAAGGTAGAATTTAGGATCCTGTTATGTACTCTTTAGCACATAAAGTGCTCTCTTGGAAAACTACCCAAGCATAACTGGTAATTGGCTCATAAAAAAGCAAAACTGGGGAATAAGAATTACATGATTACATGCATCAAATATAAAAATGTATATTCATTTTAATATTGATCAAATATATGTGGTTAATAGCTTCTGAGACATTATTTCATATAGTAAAGGATTTCAGGCTTTAGTTTAGAAAGAGATGGAGCAACAAAAAGTTGTTTATTACAATTTTTATAAATTTAGGCCAAAAGCTGTATCAAATGATTTCATAAATGCAGTAAAGAAAAATTTCCTTCGATTCACTGTACCACAGTGACTGTTTGGTACAATTAGGCAAATGCCTTTTTATAGCCTGCAAAATTGTTAAAAAAATTGTAAACAGTTAGAAAAAAAGACGAAAAGCAGAAACCTCTCATACACTCATTATAAACAGTTCAAAAAGTTAGCAAATCTCAAAGGAAATTAATAGTTTTTCAGTGCAGTAAGTCGGAGAGTACCATGCGCTGGGAAATGAGAATGAAACCAGGTGCTTCTTTCTCAGTTTTTCAAGCCTGACTTCATGATTGCAATGATAGTCTGAAATGAGTTTTGGATGTAATTACCTCATTCTCTGAAATAAACAAACTGGTGAGAAAAACCAACAAAACACCCTGCAATCATGTTGGTGCCCACATAGATGATCAGCACAGCTATAATTTCAGACATTTCACTTTCCCCACTGGTGTTTGCCACTTATCTACACCAGGTATTTTTAGGACTTGTCACAGAGTTTCACAACACCTTTTGCTAGCAGGGAAATGGCAAGTCACAAGTATTTGGGGCTCACTTCCTCTAGAGCTGAGTGATCATTTGTTGTTTTGCCTGTTGGGGTTTATTTGCTCTAACCTCTTAAACCTGTCCTGGTATGGCTGGAATTCCTCTCTTCTACCCCACACCTCTGCCTCTCCTCTGACTCCATTCTGTTCCACAGGCAAATATAAGCTGTGCTCTACTTGAATGCACTTGCTCTCTATGGCACTTTATGAAGCAAGACAACCAAATGGAGAAAGTGCTTTCAACACATTAGGCTACTAATAATGTATACCCTGAGGTGTTTTATAGCTTTTTGAGTGCATTTAAATTTCTTTTCATTCTTTTTATCTTTTCATTCTCTGGTTGTGGAAGAAAGGCAGAACTTTTGATGTAGCCACCTTTCAAAAATATATTTTAAAACTGAGTAAGAGGAAAGGGATGTCAAAACAAGTTAACATTGCTTTAAATACTAATAATAATATTTGTGTTTGTTGTGGGTTTTTTTCAGATAGCAAGGAGAAGGAATACAAAAAAGAAAGGTTATTATAACCTAACCTCCCACTTCCCAGTTGCTATTTTATCAACAGCAGTTTGTGATCCAACAGCACTTTTAACACATTCTCACTGAAAATAAACCAATTGCGGAATATTGAACATTTTACTGCATGACAAAAACTAGGTTACAGTAGCTGGAAGTCTCCAGCTGCTACTGAAAGGGCAGCTTGGCATTTTGGCACAAAAGGCCAACTTATAATGAGTCCTTTCTTCTTCTATGTGTTACCTCTCTGCAAACCCCCAAAATGGCTTACCTGTATTCCCAGTTAGACTGCTCCTATTTCCTTTATTCTTGTCATCATTTTTTTGCCACTTAAAATCAATCAAGAGGTGTTGTTTGGTTTTGAGCTTTTCCCCCTAAATGACAGGCTTCTTGTTACCTTTCACCAGGGTGGAATGTTGAGAGTAAGTGTGACATTCCTCCAAAGTGTCTTGTAACTAAACAGATCATAGTTTATATTATAAAGTGTTAACTTAAGCCTTCAGTAATAATAGAATGAGGAAAGAGAAAGGGTCTCAGACCTTCATATAAATCTGCAGAGAATAAAGATCATATTGAGCATCGACGTTTTGCTTTTATTTCAATACTACAACAAGGCTAAAATTTAACCTGACTTCTTACAAAAGTGAATGAATCAAAGTGCAGGGATTCTTTACTGACAGCATCATATACAAAACTGCAAAAATATTCTCTCTGCAAGAATGTTGTTTGCTGGGTTTTTTTTAAGATTTACATTAACCAGGTAAATTTAAAAGAAGGGCTTTTGATTGTATTGTCTCTAGGTACATTGCTTGTCTTAAATATTATTTTAGAGTTCTATATAATACTAATAGAGATGTTAATATTTTTATCAGATATTCTTAACCACTGCAAAAGTTGTGTACTTGCATACAGTAAGACAGAAAAGATATTATCAAAAATAGCACGAATAGATGTAACATTTTGGAGAAGCACAGAAAGAAAATTTAATTTATTTTGAAAACCTATCATGAGTACTTGAAGTCTACACTGTGTATTCCAAAGCAAAACTGCAAGACTGCATGTCTCTTTGATGAGTGCTGTCACCATAATCAGAATGTGTCATAACAAATGCTCCAATTATGAAGACAGAAGTTTCTTCTTACAAATCTCCCAGAAAGTTCTGGAATAAATATTCTTGAAGAAATATTTCTCAAAGAAATATTATTTTCTTGCATTCTTTTCCTACCTGCCATATTGCCCTTTAGACTCAGGTACATCATAGAGATGCAGATGAAACACACTGGAGAAACAGCAATACAGTTTGGCAAGATTTAAGTTTCCTTGCAGCTAAATCAGTAGATTTAGGAGAAAATAGAATTACCCATAATTCTTTAAAAAGGGTACAAATAAAAGGTTTGTAAAATAAGACACACCTCAAATTGCCAAAAACATAATTAAATATCAGATAAGGCCATATGTAACACTTGATAAATGTGATACAGAAACAAATGTGTTTTTAATTGTGCAGCTGATAACAGCCTACATTAAAAAAAAAAGTGAGGAAAAGTAGTGATTTCGATTATGTGATCCTGAGGGTGCACTGACGACAGTTATTCATGTAGATCTACATGCCTTAAGAGAATCATATATGGAGAAAAATGGCAGCAGTATGTTACAAGTGTATCAAGTTCTGCTTTTTAAATTTTCCTAGAGAGGCCTGAGTTCAGTGCTGGAATGACTATCTGTATAGTCCTCCCTTTACAGGGTTGAGAATGGAACACACAACAAAAACTCAAAGTGTCAGAACACTGTGAGCACCTGAATGGTTAATACTGCCTTAAAAAGTGTTGATTGTGGATTTACTGAATAATGCCCAATTTATCTGAGCATTTGTGCCATGGGAAATGTGAATCATACATGTAAAAATATTCTATTAGTAATACTTGATAGACTTGCTATAATTCTCTCTTGTTATGGCCTTCATTTTATAATGCTTTCGACTTCTAAATTACTGACAGTATTTTAATTTTGCACTACTACAGAATGTAACATAAGAGGTTTGATACTAATGTTGGTATTTTCAGATTTTCTTCAAACATGCATAGCTGAGTAACCAAAAAATGTTAAATATTATTGTAACACACAAACCGTAAGTCATCTAAGAGCATATAATCCCTGAAAACTCCAAAATTACTAACATCAGAGCATTCTGATGGTTTTCCATTGCATTTTAACTAAAAAATTAAAATGTGAAATCTGTTCACTTCATGTGAGTGACATTGACTTTTTCATGAAATATAACATTCCAGTATGTTCTTACTGGTGGTAGTATCCACCATAAAAAATGAAACATGTTCTACTAATTTCTTTCCATAACTTACTAACACTGAATGTAGTCCTGTGATATTTTATTCCTCCTAGGAGTGGAACAGATTGGATTAGTCTAATTAGTTTTCTTCTCCTGTTTTGCACTCTTTGTCTCCCACCTAATGGTTTAAAGAATCCCTCCACCCAAACTTCAACATTGTAAAGATAAGGTATTACCATTTTCTTTTTTCCAGTGAAAGTGAAACAAATATATTTGTTCTCTTAGCAGCCATTTCTTTCCCTAGGCACTACTTTTTAAGCAAAAGATTAAAGTTCAATTGAACTTTTAAACTTTGTTCAAAACAAAGGCTTAGGTTCTGGAAAACACATCCATTGTACCAATACTCAGTTTTTAGACCTCTTGATCCTACTGCTTTCATGCTATTGCTATGCTTCTACCAGTAATGTGTGCCTTGTTACTTTCACAAATACCTTATTTTACCCAGAAAAATGCAACATAATGGGATGAAGTGAAGTTACTGTGAACTAAATCTTGTAAGATCTTGTGGGCATTCTAAGGATAATCTTAAAACTTTTTTCCACATCCTGCTTAGCAACTTTACCTCAGCTGCCTGTCATTCCTGTCTGATGAAGTTCATGTTGTTTCTTTGCTGTCAAGTGCTGGCTTCAAGGTAAGAAGCATAAGTAACCGTTGCAGTGTCTCTCACAGAAATGATGGAAGAGGAAAAGCAAAAGAAATATTATTGCCCTCAGTATAGAAAACACTGCCATGGAGAAAGCAATGGGCAAGTGACAAATACTGAGTTGGGACGATAAATCCCCAAAGATTCTATGAGGTTATACCCTAGAAGTTTCTAACCCATATGTATTTTTACAAATTATTCTTTTGTTACAAAGACCTAAAATTTCTGACTTTTACTGTACTGAAGCCATTTAAAAGATTGCCTTTAAGTTCCTTGACAATTGCAGAACACAAATTAGGGATGTATCGACAACTCGTGGTTCTTTATAGAGTACATGATTTTGGATTATTTTCTTAGACTCTTCCAGAGTGTAATTTCTTTAAAAGCTACATGACCTATTGGATATTGTCATCCTAAAATTCTTGGACAAAAGAGATGTTAAAGACAAGAAATCAGTATTGATTACCACCAAAATTAATACAATTTAAAAGTTCATGGAAAGGCAAATAATTCATAGCTGAATCAGAACAACTGAATTGAAAATTCCTACTCAAAGCATTAGCAAGAAAAGAAGAAGCACCTTGTTCCTTTTTTAATTGGCTTTGGCCAGCCATCCAAATTGGTAACAAAAAGACGTAGAACCTCATCCGTTCATAGCGGAATTAGAGTTTCCAAGCCCAGGTTCAATTTAAAATATTCAGATTTCAGCACATGAACTTCTGTATTAGGATTGCTTAGATTAAAACTTCAGGTTTAATATTACCCTTCTGGTTTTTTGAGGCTATTGATAAAATTGGTGAATTTTTAACACAGACACAATTCAAGTGACTCAAGTTGGAGAGGAATCCATCTTCAGAAATTAATGATCTTTATAGATTCATCACCTCATCAATTACAGTGTGATATTAAGTCACTTCCAACAGTGCATTTATATATTATGCATCTTGGTTGCATACCACTACCCAAGCCTGTTCACGTTGTGTAATTTTAATGTATTTCATCTCATATGAGAGAGGGCTTCTTGGGAGCCAAAGAAATTAAAATTAGCAGTATCACTCAGTATTCTTAAAACAGTGGAGGATGCTTTTGCTAACCTCCTGAAGATGTAGAAAAAGAGTGCATACCTGAGGATTGTCTTTCAATGAAAATCTGAAATGAAGTAAACTATATCAGTCAGCCTATGGATTTTTAAAAATTTCTTCTTAATAGTCAGAATATACTTTTCTATATCTCGGCATTAAAATTTAAACTATCTTGTTGCATAATAATATGAGTTCTCTCTCGTATTGTACAAAGATTGGTAGTCTAACCACTGCAGGAAAAAAGTGTTTTCTTGCAGACACCACCTTCCAGCTTCCATTCAGTTAGCAACACTGCCTTTCAAAAATGTTGATGATGTCAACGCATTTTGGTTTCACTTCTACTCCTGCATTTCTGTTATCTTGCTCTCTTGTGGATACCAGCTATACTGCTGGTCCTGCAATTCAGTCACATCACATTTGTGTCAGATGTGCACATATTAGATCATGAAAGAAGAGTTTTTGACATTAGCCTTACAAAAATTTAATTGAATACAGGTTCAACAAGGTATCTTGGAGGCAGGGACCTGTATTTCAAAACTATTAGAGATATGTGGGAATATAGGACTTGTTTTTCGAATTTTTGGTGTTTGAATCATCAGGTATCTTTTTTCAGCCAGTTTGTGTGTGACAAAGTAAAATAATTCAGATTTTCTGAATGAGACTAGTATGCTTTTGGTTTTTTTTGGGGGGGGGTTTGTTTTGTTTTGTTTTTTTGGTCACCAGAAATATCCAGGCATTTCTTTGGGAGATTTATTCAGAGAAACTTGCTTAGGCCCCTCAAAGACACCAGTGACAGGATATATATATATCTCCTTAGGTATCAAGTATGAACTCACCACCCTAGGGTCCCTTACCAGTCAAAGGAAAGACAGACATGCCCTGAGGGAATTGATTTCATTATAAAATGGACGTCAAGAGTAAATAATAAGATTCACTCTTTGGATATTCTGCTTTAAGACATCAAAAGCTAAGCAACAGAAATACCACCAAAATCTACAGAGCCCAATCTTGATACAAGGGTAAAGGAAATGCCTTCAGAAACAATCTAGCTGTTATAGTCCTTTTTTCTGCTTTCTTTCTGATTCCTTCTTTTTTCAAAAGGTAGATAGATGTGAGAAAGAGCATGTAAGTTACTATTTCTATGAGCTACATGGTATTTAAATGAAACAAATTATTTTCTGTAACCTCTAGACAGAAATGAGAAGTTAGCTGAAACTAAAACTCAGCCAATTTATCCAAAGAACTAATAAAAAATTCCTTTACTCTCTTCGTTTCTTTGGCACTGGCTGACCCAGTATGGGAGCATGACTGTGAGTAAATGCCTCTCTCAGAGGAAAAAATGCTAACATCAACAGTATGTGCATGTCAATAACCATCTTGTAAAGAAAGAAAATACAGGGACCTCTAATCACATCTAATCATTCATCTGTGCAACAGTTTGGGTTTTTTTCCCCTCTGTATTCCTAATGTTTCTTATACTCACTTATCACTTACTCTGTCAAATAACTAATTCTTTCTGGCAACTGACAATTTAAAAAAAAGTGTATTACAGGAAAGAGAGTGTCATTATTTTCCACAAATTCATAAGAGCTATGAACAAATAGGACAGTTCTAAAAACAGACTCATGTATAATTATCATAAGCCGTAACTCTCACGGCTACTTCAGAGGATACTTGGAATAAATTAAGTACAAAGACTGGCATAATAGTCACATAATTTAGGCTATTTACCTTTTATAAAACTTTAGATAAATTCTTTCTGTGTTTTATGGAAATTAGTGTAGAACGATAAACTGTACTCAGAAAAAAAGATCATGTAATAACATTGCATTGCCAAAATTCAAGTTACACTAAGTAATCATAATTATAGTCTCATCAGAGCTAAGGTTTTTAAAAACACCTGTAAAATTCAGGTGCCTCTGTCTCTTGTTACAAGCAAACAAATACACTGATTTAAGTAGCAAGAGCCATTAGTAGACTGAAGTAAAGATAGCAGGAGAAAAAAACCCAGAAGCCTCAATTGACAGGATGCCTAGTGAGACAAGAAAGGTTCCACATAGCAACAACACTTTAAGGATGAATAAATAGCCACAAAGTTCTCTGGTACTGCATGGAAGCTTGCAGATGGCAGATGAATTCATGTCTGTCATGTTTTTATAATACAATGACTTCTACATATTGCTGCCAGATGGAACATAGTTTTGCATCTTGATTATAAATCTCCAAGAAATACAACTTCCTTCAATGTGTTCCCTATATTTGAAACAAAAGTGAATTCAGAGACAGATTTGGGAAGCTAAAGCAGATTTAAGGAAATCTGAGAGAATATGAATTAAATCCACCAGGGCTTCCTTGTTATAACTCAATTCAAAATAATGGAGTTCCCCATGTGTTCTCTATTTTTGAGGAAAACCAGGAAGGTGTCATATGGATTTCTATGCAGGGAGAATTACACGTTCATTTTAAAATGTAAATACATCCCAGGCAGGTCCAGAAGAGCTCTCAATCAAACTTAGTAGTTTGGAAAAACTTTTACATAACATTTATTCCTGCTTCAAGAAAAAGCGGTGTCTATCCCACAAGCTCAGATCATAAGAGTGAAGCTCATGAAGTATAAATGCATTTAATCATTGCTGATAATGAACATCTGTACCTACACCACAGAAGCACCTTGCCTTTCCCACTGTGTTAAATGATACCTAGACAGACCTAAAATCTAACTGAGATCGGGTTATACCAGCTTCTGTAGAGATGTGTTTTCTCAAATTATGAAGGGAGTACAGAATTTTTGTATTTTATATGTGTTCACGCATCACACCTGGCTTCCTCCTGTGTGTCTGGTCTTTGCTTCTAATCCTAATTGGTATTGCTAAGAAGTGAATAACTCTGATAGCGATGAAGTGAACTGTATGACTGTAGGGAAGAATATTTTCCCACTCAATGATTTCTCACAGAGTCTGATTTGACGACAAACTTGAGTTGACTTCTCACAGACAGCCTCAAGCATTGTTTATATGCAGATAATTCTGTGTGTGAACCCATTAGGCTTTTATGACAGTTATAATCAAATATGATTGGGAAACCTTCTGGCTTACTTGGGTCCATACTTACATTGTGCTTTGTGAGGTTGGAAATGTTACTTGCTATTGCTTGTAGCCAGTCAATACAGTCTTCAGCAGAGAGACACTGAATTATTCCACTGCAAACCCCATCCACAGCAATTACTTGGAACGCATTTTGCCTGTAGACATATCATAACAGATCAGGTCAGAAGAAAATTTTATCTGTTCTAGCATATCATCTTAACAATACTTGTAGAAATGCTTTTCTTTCAACTACAACGAAGGTCAGCCACTGAACACTGCTAAAATGCTGTTTTTCCTGTTTTATAAATACCTGACATATTAAAACGATCATGTTATAAGGTCAAATCAGACAATATTAAGCTTCCACAAGGCTATAAAAAAATTCCATAGACCAGCTCCACAGAACCTTGACCATCAGGCTGTACAACCTCAGAAGCTGAGAAAATGAAAGAGCTGATGCATGTATAAGACTTTATACTTTAATACAGCAGGCTACAGAGAAGGAAAGTGTGTATTGGAAACCATAGGCAATAATGTGGAAAATTCAATTAATACCAGTACCTTTCTCTCAACACCTTTGTTTCATTTTTATAATAGGGTGTCTAAACACAGTTGCATTACTGTCTGGATGGCCCTTGGCTGCTCATGCTTATAGAATTTGTTTCTCTTCTAAACTACTGATTGAAAAGTTGGAGAACTCAAAATTGATCAGGTAGCATTAATGATTTTTCCAATTGCATTTCTGAACATAGGATCATTACCAAAATACACTCTTACCTCTGCCTCTACCCCAGCACCAATCTGGGCATATATACAAAAATCCATCATGCATTATAGACTGATTTTCCACTTCCAGGCACTGAGCAATTATAGAACAAGAGAAAATTTTCAGATGCTAAAGCAGTGACAGACCTAATTTCTTCAGCAAATAGCCTCATTTGCTAAAAGCCCTTGTAAGGCTCATAGGTCTCTGTCTTCAAAACCAGAAAACCTCAATAATAATCCATATCCCAGAGTAGGAGATTGCTAAACACACAGAGAATACCAAGTTCCACTGCTGACATTCTGCTACAAGCCCAACTATTAATGATCAATTCCTGGTTTAAGTACATCATTCAGATTCTTTGAGAATGGCTCAAGCAAAGTGCCTGTTATCTTCAGGGTAAAACTGAGTGTCACTAATGACAGATCTGAAGACAGATATCAATTTTGAAAAGCTGTTTGGGGTGTTTTACCTCTTAAAATTTTATTCTAGTTGTATAGAATGTAAGGCTAATATCTATCTTCACTGCATCCATGTCGAGAACAGACTGTTTCTTCAGTAAGGAGAAGGAATAAAAATGAACTAGAGCCATGCCTTTGCTCTGAGAGTTCTAGCACGAGAACCAGCTTTTGCAGGATAGTGAGGTTTATATTAACACCATTTTGCAGGGATCTCTGGTTTATTTAAATCCAGCAGTTTAGTTGTCTTTCACACAGGTAGTGACTTCTCTTTAAATCCCCAAAAATACCAACCAAGACAGACTTCTTTTCAGAGAATTCTTTCAAATAATTCCAGTCAAGTATTGAGGAAGATTTATTTAAAGAATCTTCAGATAATGTTGCTAGCATTTAGTTATTCTATCCTTTATTTTAGATGGTTATAAATATAAATACCAAAATTTTCCAGAATAAATTTCTAAATCCTTACATGAAGACCATAGCATGGGCTCAAAAATGTTGATTATCTCCCTTAAGAAAAATAGCACTGATTTCACCTTCTTTCTACACAGTCTATCATAAATTAAAACAGGCATCCAAGAAATCTATTAATATGTGACATTAACACAAGCACAAAAGCCCCAGTAGGTTCCAGAATCAATCCTCATGCATGAATTTCCCTTACTTACACTACATACACAGTGAATCTGGTGCATTTAGGGCATCAGATTGTTCCTATTGCTCCTAGGAATTTGATCTGAGCAAGTACAAACATCCACAATGTTACTACCCAAGTATCAATAAACACAGATAGTGTGATACATGGTTACCTAATAAATTACTTGTGAATGTGTCTCAGCAGTAGAGTATTGTAGAGTATTAGCCTTAGAGTATTGTAATAGTATTTTCATGAATGAGCCTACAAGCCCAAGTTCATAACACCATGCAAACCTGAAAACACAAGTATTAAATACGTTTTGTACTAAATGGAACAAATAGTAGATTAATCACTTTATAATACACACAAAATTGTGATTGGATAAACAGTCAACTACACATTTCAGGTTCTGTGACTTCTGGAACTCAAAAGCTAAAATTAATAAGCTTTGCAAGATTAAACTCACTGTCTTCTAGAATTCTGTATGAATACCCTCCAGAATTCTGTATGAGTATCCTCCACAATTTAAATGTCTCAAGCATTCTATTGGAAAAGCCAGAACATCATTATGAGGTTTAATATTGTATGTGAGAAAGATATATTTCCATATCAAACTCTGAAATATAAAAAGTTATTAGACTTTACATAGTGAAAACAGCCTTGTAAATACTAACTTTGGAAAATGTGATGAATTAGCTTTCATTTCATGTTGCTTCCTTATATTACATTTAATATCCTTTATTTTATGTTGTTGTTTATAGCAGTCTCTTTTAAAAAGTATCTACCCTTCTCTCATAACAAATTCTGAGAGGGAGTAACATTTAAAAAGGTTTACAGTAATCTAAAACAGTCTTATAAACTAGCAACATAAAATGTTGGTTCTATGCTTTAAGAAAATCCCACTTCCTCTCTCATATGCATCCTGCATTTTTGGTTTTTTTAACACTCCTACTTCCTCATGTTAGAATAGAAGAACACAAGGAGAAAATTATCAGAGTAGTTTTTCAAGGATTGAGTATGAGTTCAGACATCTTGCTTCATATTAACATACTTTTACATTTATTTTCTAGAAATTCAAATGCCAGGAATATTGTCACTACCTAAGAAACTTTCTTTGTTATGTTCTATAATATGAACTTTAAGCTTGTTTTTTATTGATGCAGAAGACTGCATTTTAAAACCCTCAATCTATGGACAGCTAAATGTGCTAATTTTCCATGTGAGTAGTTCTATTTAATTCAATACCTTATCTGAAGTATACAATAGAATAGATCTCATATTTGACTGTTATGATTTTGGGTCCTTTATGTTTCATTGTTAAATATGGAGCTGAAAGCTTTCACAGAATTTAGTGAAACACCTCGTGCCTCTCTGGCGACTTTATCCCGCTCCAGTTCAGTTCAGCCAATAAGCTTTTGTAGCCTTTGGTTTACACCTTGCCTCCCTGGCCCAGCCATTGCTCCTCAACAGACCAAAGTTCATGCAGCCAAGTAAATATGATCCTGCTGTTACTGGTCAAAAGCTGCAGGCTGGCTTTAGCTCCACTGTGATCCACAACAACTGCTGCCTAATCTGCATTAATTTCAGCTCTGCAAATAGGAGAAATGGCTGGCAGACATAGGCAGTGTAATTCTGAGAATCAACAGTCCTAAGAACCGTCTGAGGCAAGCTTTTGTGCAACTTTCAAGTGTTTACTGAGTACCAATGAGAAGGAAGCAGGCTGCGATAAGAAACTATAAAATTAACTCCATAAAAATTCCAAATAGATTGAAAAAGACTTATCTTCCCCCAATTTCTGGGGCTTCATAAATCTACTCCTAGGTGATTGATTAGAAGAAGAAATTATGGAGTAATGTGCTCTGTACCTGTACACACCTTTCCTCCAGTTAATGCCTTTACATAATGGAGCACACAGAAATATTTCAGTATGAGAACTTCATTTTTAGATATACAGATGATTAATGAATCCATACAATACCTAGATGTTTAAAAATTTTAACAAGTATGGTCTTATATATTTGCCTTGTTGGACTTTCCAGCTATTTTCATTTCCATTTCATTGCTTTACAAACAGTAATCATTACAGAATATTTTTGTCTTCCTTCCTAATTTCTTCTGATCTATTAGGATCATATTAAATTAAACAATGACAAGCTCTAGGTCTGTACTGGGTCTTTCTGAGATGAATTTAATTTTCCCCACAGCAGGTCTCATAGTGTTGTGCTTTGTATTAGTAGCCTGAAAGATTTTGATTACACAACAGTGTTTTGGCTACCACTGAACAGTGTTGGCACAGAGCTGGCTCTCCAGCATTCCCTCCTCACCAAGACTGGGGCAACATAATCTTGGGAGCGGAAATAGCCAGGACATCTGACCCAAACTGATTAAAGGGATATTCTATACCATATGACATCCGCTCAGCAATGAAAGTTAGGAAAAAGGAAGAGGAGGGAGGGTGGGTATTAATTAATAATGACACTTGTCTTCCAGAGCAACCACTACATGTACCAAATCCCTACTTCCCAGGATGTGACTGAACATCACCTGATGATGGGAAGTAGAGAATAAATATTTTGGGGTTTTTGCTTCCATGTGTGGCTTTTGCTTTTTTTTTTTATTACACCACCTTTATTTTGACTCACCAGATTATTTCCATCTTATTTTCTTCCCCTTCATCCTGGTGAGGAGAGGAGTGATAGACAAGCTTGGTTGACACTTGGCATCCAGCCATGGTCAACCCACAACAATGCTGTAAAGTTAAATCTGACTATGAGCTTTGGACAGCTATCCCAGTGATTGTGACAAATTGGCAATGAATTTAAATGTTAACACATGCAACGTAAAACATGGGAAAAAATAACCTTATCTATATGGAAACAAAAATCCCTACTGTAGATATAAACACGAAGAAAAGTACAAGAACTGGGAGATGCTTATCATCTCAGGCTCTTGCTCATGGTCCTCATCTCAGTGTGGTTGCAGCTACTCCTGTGCCTGGACATGTCTTCCACTGATTTGGAACTGTAGGCTCATTTCCCATCCTAAACTGAGCCCCACCTGACCATGATGGATTCCTCTGAAGACTGTCCTGTCCCTAAGCCTTCTCTGTTTCTCCATGGGTAGCAGTGGGATAGGAACTTTGTCTGCAGGCACAATGCCTTGTCAGCCTCACTGCCACCCTCTCTCTTGGCTTATCTTCCCCATGGGGCAGCCAGTCCTTGCTGCTACCAAACAAGATTTTCACCCAATGTAGTTATCAGATTAAGTACCTAACACAAACAGAAGTTAATACATTTTAAAAACATAATCACATTGCAGAGCTCAATGCCATAATACATTGCATAAAAAAGACATAAAAACTAGCAACTTAGAAAGAAGCTTTTGAGGACAGGAGCATTAGCAGCTATTAAATATGATGATTTATGTTTCATCTCAAACGGTGAAAGGTGCTGAGCACTAGATGCATGTAGGAAGATCACCCATCATCTCCCCACATACCTGTTCCCAGCTGATGTCAGAGGAGAATATGAGCCAAAGTGGACCTAGACAGACCTTTATGAAAGTTTCATGTCTCTGGCAGCTGCAGCAGAAATAATAATGCAATTTCTCCAACAAGGCAACTTCCTAGGGCATGCATCTGTCAACCAAGAAGTCAAGTTTCAACCTTCAGAACTTCTTTACCTGCACAAATCTGATCCTGGAAGGTACTGGGAAAATCGCGAATGAAGAAGTGGTATTAATCGAAGATCACACCACCTTTTCTCCCACCTAAGTCCTGGTGATGCTGGCCATGAAGAACATGATAATGTATCCTGAAAAACATTAAAAGATCCTTGTCAGTTTTGAACTTCGTTGTAAGTACTTAGCAGATTTGGAAAGAAAGAGATAGACTTCAGAGACTTTATATTTCATTTGGCAAAGTTCCACTTTACCCAAATCTCTTGTCATCAGTTTTAGTGAGCACTGGAAAGATTCTGAATAGAATCCCTAATTATTTACCATACAACCATAATTCAGTTGTTTCCTGTGGCTCTGTACACATTTACATACATGTCTTTTCTAACAATATCACCTCAAAACCGGGTAATTGGAAATGGGATTTAATATGGGATGAAAATTGTCCAAATTGTCAAAGCTACACACTTGTGATGAACATTTTAATTTTACCTACTTAGAGAAGACATTGCTTATATTAAAACTAAACTTTATTATGTTTATGATCATATCTGCAAAGAATGAGTATTTAAATATCTACAGTCTAATTTGACCAGTATTTTTAAAGACTATAGATTTGCATGAGAAATGCTTACAAACATTTAAATTATCAACACGTGTTGTTAAAAATACAACACCTCTTTCTTCCTTTATAAAATACTTTATAAAATAGTACTGATGATGATGTTATTTTTCTGAAAGAGCATGATTCTTCAAAGTGCCTTCTCATAGTGACAAAGGATGAGGAAAAGGCTGAGGTATTTAATGGTTTCTTCACCATAGTCTTTAATAGTAAGACCAGTTATTCACCTGGTAGCAAACCTCTGAGCTGGGAGACAGATAGGGAGCAGAGTGAAGCCACCATAATCCAAGGGGAAATGGTCAGTGATCTGCTGCAGCAGTTAGAAACACGTGGCCAGATGGGATCCACAGAAGGATAGTGAGGGAGCTGGCACAGGTGTTCAGCGAGTCACTTTCCATCATTTACCAGCAGTCTTGGCTAACCAGAGAGGTCTCACTTGACTGGAAGTTGGCAAATATGATGCCAAAAGGAGGATCTGGGGAACTACAGGCCTGTCAGCCTGACCTGGGGTAGGTCATTCATCACCTTGAATGCCATCCCACACCATGCACAGGGCTACCAGGGAATTAGGCCCAGCAAGCACAGGTATATGTAAGACAGGTCCTGCTTGACCAGCCTGATCTCAATTTCTGACCAGGTGACCAATCTAGTGGATGAGGGAAAGGCTGTGGCAAGAGTGGCTAGAAAGCTGCCCGATGAGAAAGAACCTGGGGGTGCTGGTCAACTGCAACTGAACGCGAGCTAGCGTGTGTCCAGGTGGCCAAGAAAGCCAGTGGCATCCTGGCCTGTATTAGAAATAGTGTGGCCAGCAGGACCAGGGCAGGCATTTTCCCCCTGTATTTGGCACTGGCGAGGCCTCACCTCGAGTGCTGTGTTCAGTTTTGGGCCCCTCACTACAAGAAGGATATTGACATGCTGGGTCGTGCCCAGAAAAGGGCAACAGAGATGGGGAAGGGTCTGCAGTACAAGCCCTGTGAGGAGCAGCTCCAGGTTGTTTAGCCTGGAGAAAGGAAAGCTCAGTGGAGACCTTATCACTCTCCACAACCACCTGAAAGGAGGCTGTGGCCAGAAGGAGGACGGCCTCTTCTCCCAACTAACAAGTAACAGTATATCAATATATCAGTAAAATTATACCTGCTGATTCACATTCTTTTTAGTCTCAAACTTCATATTTTTTCTTACTGGTATCTTCTATAATACAAGTATTGCAAAAATTATGTACACCTTCTATTTCTCTAGAGTGTGTATTTTGTGTAAGATCTATGGAATTATAAAGCTTTACCAATTTGAACTTTACTTTTACATATATGTTCATTTATCTTTTATGTATATGAAACAAAATATCGCTATAAATATCATGCTAGCTGAGCAGCAGGCTTTTCGCAGGTAGTGCACTTATTTAAAACATTGACTCTCTGGTGAAACATTCCATGGATTCAATAAAAATAAATAAATGATTGGCTAGGAAGACTATGCTAGGATGTTGTTTTGAACATCTTGAATTTTTAATGTTTTCTGTCTGCTTTTGTGAACCTTTCTTCACCTGCGATTAAACTTGGGGGGAAAAATGAAATGCAGTAAAAGTTCAGATACAAACTGTTGGCCTACATAGGATTGCAACGAAAATGTTAACGCTACCATTAGCCTGCCTGCATAACTCTTTGAACTGTTGACAAAAGACCAAAACCAGTCTTGCCTACCCCAAGTTCTGAGTCAAAATTCTCCTTCATGTAAATTAAACATAAATTAAGAAACAAGACTATGGCTGTAAGTCACAGAATCATAGCATATCTAAGTTGGAAGGGACCCACAAGGACCATTGAGTCCAGCTCTTGGCCCCACACTTGACATCCCCAACAATCCCACAATGTGCCTGAGAGCATTGTTCAAACTCTGTCAGGCTTGGTGCTGTGACCACTTCCCTGGGGAGCCTGTTCCAGTGCTCAACCACCCTCTGAGCAAACAACCTTTTTCTGATATCCAACCTAAACCTCCCCTGACACACCTTCAGGCCATTCCCTTGGTGACTGCCACCAGTAACCACAGAGAAGAAATCAGTATCTGTCCCTCTTCCTCTCACAAGTAAGTTGTAGACTCCAATGAGGTCTCCCTTCAATCTCCTCTTCCCCAGGATGAACGGACCAAGTACCCTCAACCACTCCTCATTAGGCTTCTCCTCCAGACCCTTCACCATCTTTGTTCACCTCATCTGGATGCCCTCTAACAGCTTTAGATCCTTCTTATACTGAGATGCCCAAAACTGCCCCCACCACTCGAGGTGAGGCAGACCCAGTGCAGAGCAGAGCAGAACAATCCCCTTCCTTGCCTGGCTGCCAATGCTGTGCCTGATGCACCCCAGGACACGGTTGGCCCTCCTGGCTGCCATAATCAATGTGCCATTGACCAGGACCCCCATGTCCCTTTCCATGATACTGCTTTCTAGCCTTTTGCTCTTCAGTCTGTCTGTACATCCAGAGTTTCCCCTCCGCAGGTGCAGAATCCAGCTCTTGCCCTTGTTACAGCTGCCCCTCATATGGTTGGTGGGTGCCCAGCCCAGCAAATTTGTCAAGGTCTCTCTGCAGGGCCTTTCTGCTTTCAAAGGGATCAACAGTTCCTCCCAATTTCATATCATCTGCAAACTTGGTTAGTGAGTCCTGAACCCAAGTCATTGATCACAATGTTGCTGAGCACTGGGCCTAAGATATGGCCCTGCAGAACCCCACTAGTGACCAGTCACCAGCCTAATGTCACTCTGTTCACTGTAACTCTTTGTGTCCAACATATGAGCCAGTTGCTCAATGATCACGTGTTTATCTAGCTGTCATAATTTCTTCTAGAAAATATTCTGAGAAAAAGAAAGAACTGTAGGGTAAGAGTTGTACATAATTTAGGAATTCATACAGACATCTCCTTTGGTTTAACGGAGAACCCTGTTCCCATGAAAAGGGGACATCTGAGATAAAACCACATCTTGGACTTCACTAGAAGAATTTAATTTAGGGTGAATTATAGACTCATGATACCAGATTATATTACTTAAACTGAAAGAAAAACACTTGGTTTCAGTAAATTATTATCAGCTCAAATAGAAATTATAGCTACTCTAGATATGCTTTGACAACTGCAGAAAAAGAATTCACAAACGAAAGCAAGTTTTTTGTCATGAAAACAAAGTTAGAATTGTACTGGTTAGCAGAATAAATCAGTTTAGGATCTACTGCCATAGTCTCTTTGCAAAAATACATAACTATATAGACTGCTGAGACAAGACTGCTTTTGTTATTGTTGCACTACTTACATATGTTTTTATTGTTATTTGACATCAATTTTATTGGTGTTATCTATTCATAAATTCCAGCTCCTAAAACTTGTAAAATTCCTCAAGGTTTTCCAGATTATAATCAGGTTTAAATCTGTGGTATCGATATTTAAATCTCTGGGTTACTATTTAAAACTTCTAGTAGTAAAATATGAAATTACAATAAAACACGGTGGAAATTAGAAATGGCTCCTCAACAAGGCTTACATTTCAGGTTTTTAAATATTTTTTAAAAAATTATGACCTATACTGGTTTATTTATGCCATGCTTTTTTATATCTTCATCTATTACAAAGCTTAATACTCAGAAAAACAGCCTTTAGAACTACATAAAATACAAGAAATTTTGCATTTTCTGGCTAAAAAATATTTTAAAGTCACCTGTTGCACTTCAAAGGCATCTTTTAGTAAATACCTGATCAGACATCTATAGCATTTTATCCCACAGACACTCTGCTCCACAATGCTATCCCACTTCAAGTAAAATTTTAAGTGTACAAATTACTAGAAGTAAAAAATAGGCAAAAACATGCACCTAAACACCTTTTGATAAAAGTTTTATAATAATGCATGCAATATAAGTAACGGAAAATATTCTTACAAATTTTTCCCCCTTTTTTATAAATAGATATATTTTCATTTAAGAATTTAAATTCCTGTGCAGAGAAAATAATGTAGAAGAAAAAAATTTTGCAAAATTCCTACTGCCAAAGTAAAGAGTAATCATACATATCAAGGCACAATTTCAGCTGTAATAATTTGTCACAGTTTAATTCCCAGCTATAATTTCTGGCTACCCTTTTTTTCCTCTACAGAACTGTCTGTCTCCAGTGTTAACTAGAGCTCAGACCCTGTTGCTCTTTTTTATTAGTATTTCCACTTAGCTATTAATTATTATATTAGTTATTAATTATTATTATAATTATTCTTCCACCAAGGAGATTCAAGCTCTTACCGTATTGTTGGGGTGGTAGTTGAGATGCAAACCACTGTCACAGAGGGGAGAGGATGTGCCACTGCTTTGGTCACTGGGGGCACCTAATACAAATACAAATTCACAAAAAATTTCTTTGTTAATCTATGATGATGTAATTCAAATTTGTATGTGTATATATGCATTCTCCTCACCCCCAAATAACTTCAATCATATATAACATTCATTTACTTTCTCTGTTCAGTATCTGTCTTCTGGCTTGAGTGGAATGCCTATGTAAGCTAAATGGAGGTGCAAGAAAGCCTCCTCTGAGGCTTTGTTTAAAAAAGTTAATGTCTGCCTGGTAAGAAAAATTCCCACAAAGTTTCTTTCAAATTTGACAATAAAAGGGAAGTGTGTACCTTCTCTCTTGGTTTTTGCTTGAAGGAACTTGTCAGATAACCCTTTTGTTACCCTCAGTGGAGTTTACAGTTCTAAATGTTCTTGTAATAATTTAGGAAATTACAGTTCTACACCTCAAAAGTGACATGATAGGATCCATGCAAATGCACATTGCTGTGCATCACTCAGGCTACTCTGTGGTACCACAGCCTTTCATAAAAGGGAAAAAGGTACTGGGACACATTTTCATTTAAGAATACAGTGTTCTGATTTTTTTCTTGTTTCACTTAAGTTTAATACACAGACAAAAGAAAAATACAATCTTCCATCAAATGTTTGTATAAAATGCTATTTCATGATTTGGTTTATTTTATCCCTACTAACTTAAAATCAAAGGCTAGAAGTATTGAAATAAAATATTTACTGTCTTGTTGCTTAAAATTTGAGCAATTTATTTCACTCTGTTAAAGAGGAAAAAGCAGAAGGAAAGCAGAGGTGGCAAAAGGCACAGGCCGATAAATAAATATGCTTAGATATGCTGCAATTGTCTATAATTATGCATTCACACTTACAACTTAATATAATTAAAGGAAGACAGCTGTCTCCATATGACTCTCATGGGGCTAGTTGACTAAAACTCAGTTTGGACTAAAACAAAATACTTATCATTCTGGAGTAATTTATTCTTAGGTAGACAGACATCTTCACCAAAGCTTCTGAATTCTAAACAGCAAAGTTAAGTCCTCTAAGTATACACATACAATCTAATTTTCACATTTACAAGAAAAAACTCCCTTAGACTAAAATACTATCTGATGCTGCCTGAAAAACTGATTTTAAATACTCTGCACCAGGATGTGAGCTATTACAAACTAATGTAATTCTACTGTTTTACCTGCAACTTTACTGATTCACACCAGCCAAATGCCTCATTATCTGTTTTTTAACCAAATATAGCAATTTTTCTCTTGAGGTCAATGTTAACAAAAGCCCTGACAATAGGAGAAACTCATATTTAGGCAGTAATGCTGTTTGTAAAACTGCAGTCAATCACCCTCAATGAACATAATTTCATAAGCTGCAAGTGTTTATGGGTATCGAATTGAGGGTTCTTTTGGCCAGGTAATAAAGGCTTACATGCACAGTCTTCATTCAGTGGCAGTTTGAGAAAAGCAGGTGCTCTTTTCAGAAAGGACACAGTTAGGGTCACTTCTTCCCCTGCATTGCGAAGGACCTGTACCTGGAAAAGAAATATAGACAGACACACTGAAATAAATTTATGACCAAAACGCATTAGCAAATATAAGCAACAGCACAGAGATTTCACATACCAGAACACAACTGCTTAGCAATTTACTGCAATTACATTTGTTTGAGAAGAAAACAAGACTTAAGCTTGCTGTGTGCTTGTCTGTTGTGTTTCTAGCCACACATACAGTTAACGGGGTGAGGGAGGGCATTGGCCTCCTATATTAGTAGTGACTTTGACCAGTGCTGTTGGAGAACTTGTTCCTTGAAATTATTCAGCTATGTAACTCCTTCTTTCAGGTCTGGAATCATCCCTCCCCCAGAGCATGTATGTATTTTAAAAAAGAAATATCTATTTTCTCTATGCAAAGTTGTCTTATAAATCCTCAACCAAAACAACAGCAGTAGTTTCCACATCTGTGCCATAATCCTATGAGCAAGTCTTTCCAACGGTAGGAGTTAAATTTAGCTGAAGCGCTCCAGCATGGATGAGAGACCTAATCTTCATCACAGACACAGAGGAAGAGAACCTATTTTAAGCCTTAAATCTTAGATAAGCACAAGATTAGGTTTTGCCAAAGGGCAGCTTGCATTTTGGACGTAGAATGCGCAAAGCACCTATCCAGCTGTGAATACTTTTAGCCTTCCTGTACCCTCCCATACTTATCCCTTCGGCTTTTGTTCATCTTTAGTTTTTTGTGGTACAGCTGTAGACACCCCAAACACACAGCAGAGTGAGGGAATTCCAGGCACCTCCCCAGAGTGGCAGAAAGGAGGCACAAAAGCAACTAAGCAAAATGTTGTAGTAAACAGCGGAGGAGGAATGTTTGAATTGGCTTATAACATGAGAGGCAGGAATCAGGTCTGTTTCAGAGAATAACCATTTCCTGTTCTGGCTTTATAACTTCAAAACTCTTCAAGGGCTGATTTAATTTGGGCTTACAGTGACAGAAGACTGCACCATGCCTCTCTTTGAGTGGCTGTGTTCATACTGTGCAAAGACCCAGCTCCCAGGGAGCCACATTCAGAGAGCTGCTACACAGTGAGACGTTAGGCAAACATCTTATACTAGCACATATCTGTTCCCTTTCTGTTGTGCAGCTGGATAACACACAGGTAACCCTTCTGTCTTGCTGCTGCTTGAGAGAAAGCCTTGTAAATAATTTATGAAGCATTTGTATTCTCTAATTATGTCTGTCAATAACCTACTCAATAGATTTAGTTACATGCATGTGCATAACTATATATTGGGATGCTTTCACACTGAATCACGGCATTATGCTGTTAACTCAAAGCAATTCTTCAGAAAAAAATGTCAACTTTGCCTTGAAACACAGTATTTCTTACTCCATGCTGGTTGCCACAGAGGACTAACAATAAGATGACAGAATATTTGATTCAGTAACTGAAATTTTAGGGTCTTTATTGTTTAAAATAGCACTGGGGTTGTCAATGCACATTTTGCAGTATAGTATGTATTTATTTGTATGTGTGCAAATAAACACAGAAACATCACAACAAATTTAATTAACTTATACTGCATGCCAAAAACTTAATCTGTAACAAAGAATCATAGAATCACTTAGGTTGAAAAGATGAGTCTCTTTGATGGGCAGTTCCCAGTTCTGATACATTTTCTATCTTAAAATTTTAAAGCAGCCATTTTTTCATAGAAAGATGACTTGCAATGTGGAGAAAAACAGATCAAGATTCTGAAGTCCTGAATTCAGCCAAAGAATCTGCCCTGTATCCTCAGCCTCCATAGAAAATTCATCCTTTTCCTCTCTTATGCAGCAGTCACACAGCTCAGAATAGTCAGAGCCAAAGCAGAAACTGTTTTCTATATTGTTTCAACAGATGTGGATGGACGAAGTGCAGGAAAATACAGCTACTTTCTGCTTTTAGAAAAAAATATTTCTTTTTACTCAGGAACAGAGAATAAATAAGTGGAGAAGTTACTAACTTTAACTTATAAAGTCACCTTTTAAGAGAAGAATAAGTGGATACCATCAGTGAGAGAAGCTGAGAGAGTAAACTGCCCTGAATTGTTCTTCCAAGAGTCTACATGCTTTCACTTGATAATATATTGCTCTGTAAAAGCAGTAAGATGCTGTAAGTAGTCTACTGTGACCTTTTTCTCTAACCTCTCTCTCCCTCAAACCTCTTCTCACAGGATGAAAACTTTGAGCTGGAACATATTTCAGTTGAAATCAGCAATACTTGTACCAGTGAAGTGTATTTTGGAGTGTAAGAAGCATATAATCCAGAAAGTGACTAGATTTTGACATGCATAATAAAGACTAAAGAAAGAGAAAAGATTAAAAGAGAAAACTACTAGGTAATGATTACAACACAGAGCAGATGAGTTATCGATCCCATTTTGCTTACTTTCTAGTCATTAACAAAGCCATTCTGGGAAATAAGGTTAGGTGAAGAAAATTGGAATTTTAATTACTTTATTGTCATTTTCTAGCTTTCAGTAGAAAGCTTTACTGTTATTTTACATTTTTTTTGTCCTTACTTTACATAAGAAATGAACAATTATTGAGCTGTTTTAAAGGAAGTATGCCTTACAAGATTAATTTACTTTTTGTCCTCATTCACCATGTACAGCATGTCATACTGCCATTCTTCCATGCAGAAAGAGAAGGAGGTACAATAAGAAATCTACGCCTACTGACAAATGATTTTAGTAGTACACAAGAACAGCTCATGTTCATAAATGGAAAATTTATAATTTTTTACAAAAAAAAGGTAACAGCCAAAAGCAATGTGACTATTTGTTACGGGGAGACATGTTTATGAAATGAAACTCAGCACTTCAAACACAGGGAGTCAGTTTGTCTGTAAGAGACAGTACAGTTAAAATTTCTAAATACAATGAGAATTTCAATAGTTTTACAAATATGAGTGAAATTCTACCAACAGCCAGAGATACTGGCATAATAATTATATCTTCCCTCTTCTTCACTGGCAAACATCAGTTTGGCTCAAAACTTTATAGAGCTAATATGAGAACAGTGAATGAAAATGTCTTGCTTGTCCCACGTACATTCACAAAAAATGAATTTATCTGCACCACTATATCCAGGTGGACATGATTGGTAGTATATTACACCAACTAAGCAGTAATGATTTTTTCATGAACACATTGAAAAAATCAGTTGTCAATCATGGTATAATTTGTAGATAAAGAAATTGATAGATATATGAACAGCAATCCTGCTCGCTTACTTGGAAGAAAACTCTTACATTTATTGTATACATATTGCCAATAACTTGTCAATCAAGCACTATCATTGACAAAAAAAGTTTTGACTATTTCTGGCAGCAATAATTCTAGAAATATTTCAAGGTTACTTTCGAACACAAGAGGGAATATATAAATGTAAACTAAATACACATTTTTTTCAGTTACAGCACAATTTCTGATTTATAAGGAAAACTTAGAGCTAGGTTGATCAGAGGAAGTAACTTCAGATTTTTTTCCCAGAACCATGATGTATTGTATGCATGGTAAAAATGACTCAAGATTAAAAAGCTAGGGACTACTTACTAGTTCTTGCAAACAATGAAGCTCTCTTAAGAATTTGAAATTATTTGAAAAAATTGAAATTCTTCTCTTTTTGCAGTTTCTTCCATATTTTGATATAGTCATATTAAATACCTTAAATTGCTGATGTTAGTCCACAAATGAGAAAAAGGTGGGGGTTGTTTTGTTTTGTTTGATTGTTTGTTGTTCTTTCTCCCCCACCCCTCCCTACTCAGGGGCAAGGTCTATTTAAAATGGCAAAAGAGAGAACTGGAGAGAACTTGATCCATTGAATGTTGAACAGTGGCATTAAAGTGGTACCACAACTTTTCAATAGATTAAATAACACCAGCTCACTGAAAAAAGAATTAATTATTAATCCCGCCTTCTTACTACCTGGACCTTCCAAAAATAAATTTTACTGGTGTTATTACATACAAGTGCTGATTGATTACTGATTTCCATAATCATCCCATCACTTGTAAAATATTCCAGCATGGTTGAACACTGGATGGAACAGGTTCCCCAGGGAAGTGGTCACATCACAAGACCGACAGAGTTCAAGAAGGGTTTGAAGAACACCCTGAAGCACATGGTGTGACTCTTGGGGTGTTTTGTACAGGGTCGGGAGTTAGATTTAATGTTCTTTTTGGGTCCCTTCCAACTCAACATATTCTAAGATTCTATGATTTTCCCCAGTACATGAAAACACGTAAGTGAACCCAACTTCTACAAAGTGAACAAGAAACTTACTTTTGAGGGAATACTAATTTTGATTAAATATAAAAATACTTTTCAAAAATTTCAAAACAATAATGCAGCAACCTCCTAATATGATTTTTATCGTATATGAGGAGTTGGGTGAAGGTGATAAAAATTCCCAGTGCTAAATCCAGGGAACATTTGCATGACAAAAAGTTAACTCAGTAGTGTTGTTGTTGTACCGAGAATGGTGAGAAACGACACAATCCAAGTTCAGGAAAAGAATGGTATGTGCCCTTTATTATTCTACAGACCCATTTATGTACCCTAGTTCACTTGTATGACATAACATCATTGGTCATTGACCATCCGCCTCCCGTACCAGTTGGCTAAAACTCTCAACACCCATTTCAAAATATTTTTCCAATGTACCATAACAAAACTTGGAAAACAAGCTGCAGGTGTTAGAAAGAGACATTAGTTTACAAAACCGTAGCAATGTTTTTCATAGCTTTCATGAGAAACACAGAGCTCTCACAGAATGCTGCAGAAAGCTGGAAAATTTCTCTGCTAAAAGCTTTTCAGCATCCACACAGTAGTAGACCTAACATTTCCAATTTATAACTAGGTTACATATTCCCACTGTATGCCATGGAGAAACCCCCTTCAGAAGATATATGACAATTTCTAAAGCAATGCATCCCAAATTGCAAAAAATGCATGACCAGACACCATTAAAAAGATTTGCTTATTGTTTGTATCATTGAAAGGTAATGATCTGATTTATTTCCAGAGGCTATATCAACTATTTAAGATGCATAGGTTTTCTTTCTATAGAACTCTTGATTTTTAATATTTTTGAGATATTCTATGAAGCCTTACATTTTAGGCATAGGAATTTACCTAACTATATCAAGTTTTAATTTTTCTAGTTAAAAATGAATAATAGTAACACTTAAAATGTTGATATAGAAGTTGTATGGATTTAATAATGAAAAGCTATTTAGTACTGCTGTTACTACTCGATTTAACTTTGTTTTTTAATTTCAGCTAGTGAGTAATAGCAGCTATTGATTTGTTGGTGCATAGTGTCTAACGAAGTCATTCCTGTAACAGGAAGAAGCCATGACACTGAAGAATCTTAACATCTCCTCATCAACAGTATGGCTATATATATTAAATTCCTGCTGCTGTTTTAAAAATCATATACATATATTTAATTCAGAATGAGTTCATGTAGAAAGACCTACGGAAACAGAAACATTAAATACTGTCAATAAACTTTCTTATGCAAAGTATAACTTTACTACCAGTGGGACCAAGAATTAATTTACTCCTACCACAAGTGACCCTATATAAAGTCAGGATGTTCATGGAAGAAGTGAGATAGGCAAAAAACCCAGTTGTGCATGTCTGAACCAGTAGCTGTGTGAAACAATGAAATTAAAAGAGTCAGTGTTTCTGGAACCACAGTGACTATATTTCTATGCAATTACTGTAATGACTGTAAGGGGGCTATTTGAAGAAGTAAATTTTATGGTGATGTGTGATACTGCTGAATAAAATCTCTACATAATAACAACACTAATCTGATTTTTTTTATAATGTCTACAATGATACTGCCTTTTAATTTTATAAAACCTTTAAAATTCCCAGTTCAAGAAAACATTTGAGCATATGCTGAATTCTCTCTCAATATATTCAGGAAAGCAATGAAGCGTGAAGTCCCTCTGACTTCAGTAAGTATTCTTCCCTGAATAAGACTGTAAATCCCCTCTCAAATTACCAGTGAAATTTACCCACCAATAAAGCGGTAAGGACTTAAAACAGAACACTTATTTTGATCTCAAGATCTATGTTCTCTTGAACTGGAGCAAATTTCACTCTTCAGTCTTTAAAGAAAAATTCAGTTCATTGGTGAATACCACAAATTGTAAAAATTGGGAAAACAGAAAAAAAGAGAAAAGGTAGAAGACACCTTTGTAGCCAATGCACAGTTACACAATGCACAAGCATCAAGTCCATCGGCAGATAACGTAACACACATTTTGATACAATCACAGAGAGGTCAAAAGCTACAAGGCTTGATGCACACAACTGTCTTGAATTACGTTTATTTTAAAAATCAACTGCTTTATTTAGTAAAAGCCATATAGCTAACATAGTGTATTAGCATTAAGAACACATCAGTGCATAGTGAGTTTTTAATTCCTATGACCTAATATTTATCACAGTATTTGCCAACAACTGAAGTAAATCAAGAAATATAATATCAAGAGCTATCAAAGCTTTTATCCTTCAGAAAATTTCTCTTTTTCTGAAAGAGCAAACTAGAACACCATTGGTGCCGTTTTGGCAAAAATCTAGCAACATATCCTCTGAGATATTTTGGCATAGAGCCGTGGTAAGGGATATACATCATAGAGTCACCCCAAGACATCAGTCACCCCGAAACACCATTTTATGACAGTAGTTCCTACTCAGGCTGCACAAGTTAAAGTATACTTCAGACTATAGTTTGACACTACTACACAGTTGTAGGTTTTAATCTTTTGCTGATTGATTCCAAAACCAGTGTTAGATATTTAAACAGAAACCCAAAGGTCTGTACACTAAAACTGGGGGCTGCCTCAAAAAAGGGGACAGGAACTGCAGGGCAGAATAGTGTACTTCCCAAGGACACAGGAAGTGCCCTTCTATTTTGACCCCTCTTCTGCTTGTATCCTGCTCCTAGTACTGTCTTACAAAAGTGCAGAGGGATGCAGTAACACAAGAACTTACAGCAAAGACACCCTCCAGTGTCCACCACTAAGAAATTGTTCTGAAAAGTGCAGATAGAGGTTTATGGATCTATAAGACAACACAGAAATGCAATTGAAGCAGTGTTTCCTTAGTGAATGCTCCAGTTACTAAGGCACTGTAC
This sequence comes from Monarcha castaneiventris obscurior, assembly GCA_026261815.1. Classification (NCBI taxonomy): domain Eukaryota; kingdom Metazoa; phylum Chordata; class Aves; order Passeriformes; family Monarchidae; genus Monarcha; species Monarcha castaneiventris. The sequence goes on along the minus strand of JAMPIT010000379.1, from coordinate 7,457,429 downwards.
AAAAGATCATTTCAAAGTAACAGACACAGAGATTCAGGGTTTGATGCTTTTTGACAAGTCCCATCAGACTGGCCACTTAGAAAGAAAATTCCTGTAGATCCCAAGTGATAGCACTTATTTAAGCTAGACCATTAGGTGGTTTCTCAGATGTACAGCATGATACCAGTCATCTTGTAGCTATACTCAGGCTTCCTTCATTGATCCTTGCTCTACCTGTTTTCACAGGCTCATGGGCTTTAGTCACAGAGGTATCAGAACATGCAACCTCAAGACTGCTGTATAAAGCATTAATAGAAAACTGAGTGATCCTCCTTTAAAAATAGATTTCATCATCTTTCAAGCCTACATGCCAAGTAGGCCACTTATATTAGATAACACTGAGAGACATGTAAAGAATTTCCTTCACAGGAATGACTAAAATAATCAGATGCAAGCAATATGATAAGTGTAATGAGGAGGTAGGAGAAGGAGATTAATTTAATAAAAAAAAATTGAACATATAATTAACCTACAAAATAAAAAACATCCACCAGGCAATAGAAGACCAAATATAGATCACACAGAGGATCTAGACTCCTATCAGTTCTTTCTTCAATGCACTTCCAAGATAAAAAGATACTACTGATTCTCCAGTGATTTATTCAAAATCAAGTTGAGAAAAAGAATATGGTTTCAAACTTTTAGGTCTAACACTTGTGGAATGAAGTATTTCCAAGGTTGTTTAAAAGATCTGACAGCAGCTTTCTGGAAATCTTAAATGTTTCTTATGCTCCACAATCAACACTAAAATGTCTATTATTCTTTCAGTCTGAATAATCATAGGCTGCAACTAATTATTGCTTAGCTCCATGTTTATGTTTTGAAAAGTAATATAGGAGCACCTCAGCAAAAGATATCAATGCAAGCAAAAAAAAAAAAAAGAATTAAGTCTTCAGCATTTCCCTGTTTTTCTTTCATTAATCTTACTATCAATAATATCACACAGAAAAATATTGCTGTAAGTTCTTAATTTGCATTCTTAAATCGTGTATCCTAATTTTGAATTCTGTTTCACTAAAGGCTGCATGTACTGGTCATCACAGTTCATATTAAATAATTAGAAGGCCATTACTCCAACACAGAAACTATGAAAAGCAAGGAATTGGAACTTTTTAAAATGCTACGTCTTCCAAAACTGAGAACACACCCTGGAGTCCGTGACTCACAGGTCATATGGGACATAATGGGTTCTTGAACTGAAACATTTCATACCATATTCTGAAATACGAAAAACAACAATTCCTTAAATAGATTCCAACTATAATACATTATTTACCACTATCTACCAATATATTCTTTGACTCATCCCAGCTGAGTTTCAGACTGTTGATTCTAATGCAAATGTCCATTTTAATACCAGTGGGTCTTGTTAATGATTCTCAACCTATGGACTACTATTGGTGTGGGACTGTGGTCCATAGAAGAAATACACAAAGATGCATTTAATAGCCATTCAGCTCTATGTGATAAGCAGCTATTCATGACAAGAAAACACCTATGAAAACACCAAAAAAACCCCCAAAGAACTAGAAGACTTCAAGCCAAACTCATTCCAAGCTTTATGAGCTTTTTCAGGGTATCTATTTGTAGTGAGTACGTGCCAGAGTCAGAACGACCTATCTTTGTTTTCACATTATCTACTCCATGAATGGCTCTACTTCTCCAGGATTATTCAGCTACAGTAAATGAACTTAGCAGCTCTACAGTTTTACAAAGTCCTCCACTTTAAATGCTCACAGATGTTTCACCTTTTAAATGTGATTACGTGTTTGGCTGCTGGGCACCTACTCTCTGTCAAAGCTAATTCATGAACACATATTTTTGAATTATATATGTAATGGCTTCCAAAGCAACTAGCCAAGAGGAACAAGACAAATCCCTTAACAACACTGAAAATGACAGAAATACCAATAGAATTTTTCCCAGTGTGGCTGAAACTAAGCAGTATGTAATTTACAGGTTTTTAAAATGTGAAATAGGAAACTTGAATACATTTCGACAATACAAAACTTTAAGATAGTTTTCTAACTGCGTATTAGAACTCTATGAGACTGATAAAATCCCCACTTTTATTTAGGCAATCTACTCAACCATACCATTAGTCAAGTATTATAAATCCATGAGCCTAATTCTGATTTCAGCTTGTTTGGTTTACATGTATATTTCATCTTTACATACAACACGCTTTCATCACAATTGTTTATATGTCAGTAAACGTCTCATCAGTATATCGCAGAAATTTACATAGGAGACAGATTTTGTTTGGGATCAATTTAACTGACATTGTCAAAACCAGATGTTGACCAAAGCTGCTTTGGGAGGAATGTGTGAACCCCTTAAGCAAACAAAACTCCTACAAAAATGGGAGATGCCTTTATACCAGTGTTGTAACAGCATATACTGATTTCTACACAGCTTTCCACAGGCTTAAACAGCATCGTGTGTGCACTGGCGTGTACAGCCAGATGAACAACAGGCTTTCGCATCAATCTGCAGAGGATTTCTTATTTAAGATACAAAGTTTTTGGACTTCTTAATAATTGGAAAGCAACCGTGATGGTAGTCTATGCTGAGAATGTTGTTTCGGGTTTTTTTTTTCCTTTTAATTAGTTAGGAAGAATATTCAGAAAAAGCTGTCAACATCTGCAGCACCTGTAACATGTTTTAAGCAGGCTCCAGAGGCTTTGCACATTTGCCTTCAAGGATGCATGATATAAAAATTCAAATATTTTTTTCTTTTCTTTTAAGCAGGCCATATTTTAATACATAGATAATATGTAGAAATTCTTCCTACTCATCATACCTTCACAAACCCTTGTGGGATCAATCTTTATTGCTCATAAAAATAGTATCTTTTTAGTGGATTTTAGTCCAGTAAAATATAAAGTGTTGAGAATAAGCCACAACTGTAATTTACTAAATATTTGTAGGCTACCAACAAATCATTGGCATTGCTATTCTCTAATAAGAGTTTCAGATAGTAAGACATCAATAAAACCACCTTTAAATGAAAGCAGAGAAATTTAATAAGACACATTCTCTTAGACTAAAAAGAAAAAAAGAGATTATTTAAGATATGTCTAATATACACCAAATAAATATCCCATCACAGATTTCTCCAACATATCTTTAAGTCAGCTTTTGATTACCATCCATCAACCAGGAAAAACAGGACAGACTATTTGGGAATGACACCTTCTGGTGATAAGAGCTGCCTCAAACAAACTGTGCTGTATACAGGCCAGAGCTTCAGTCATGAAATTACAAATAAATGAAATGTTAAAACCAATACAAGAGGCAACAATATCAGTATCTAGTATGTAGAATATTAAGATTTTGTTTGTGGTCTGCAGGTGTTATGGCATATAGGGCATGAGAATGGAATGACTGTTCTCGGAAAAAATAGATGTACAATGCATGATCTATCCAACAGTGTAAGACAAAACAGAATCCAGCACATAACCATGAGCTGAATTGAAGAAAAACATTGTATATCATCTCTCAAAACCATAAGCCATGTTTCAGCAATTAGCCAGGAAAACCTTAGAAGAATGACCTAGGCACTTATGACTCTCTACTCCCTATACAAAAGTCACATAAAACACACAATAAAGCAAAAGGCCTGAAGACATTACCCATGTTACATAATTAAAAATAATCAGTGATATTTACAGAATAAAGCTGAATATTCCATTTATCTGCATGATTCCCAGTTACAATTGGAATAAAGATCACTAGATACGCTCTTATGAATGGATATGTACTTTTTTTTGCTGGAAGACATTATACTAAAAAAAAAGGTTCATACAGAAGTTTTGCTTTTTCAACAATTTTTTTTTGTTTAAATAAGGGTAAAAATAAAAACAAAGTAAAAAGTGGAAATGTCTTTTTCTAGTAAGCTGTAACAGAAGCTAGACAATAACTTGGAATTAAGGTCTCCAAATTTTGCAGCTAATGAGTACAGGAAGAAATAATTCTAATCAAATTATTCATTTAAAGAATTTGGAGTTCTTTGTTTTCCTAGTTGACCATAATGCACTTTATTATTATTATTATTATTATTATTATTGTAATGAACTTGACTGGTTCGAGTTTTCTAACCCTGATTATTAACAAAACAATGAAGCTGCTTAATAATCTATTAAACATATAAGAATCTCCTGTTCTTTTAGTCAAATTGTTCCCACAATTCAAATTTACCAGAAAAAAAGTGCTCTCCTGGTTGAATTCCATATGAAATTTCTAAGGCAGTTACTAAACAAGTACATTTTTTTTTGTTTGCAATTTTTGAAATGCTCATTAGTAGTATTCAAGATGCATACACATTACCAGACCATAAAACATTCCAGCTATTGTTCCTGTTCCTAATGCTTGAAGGGTGAAAAACATCCAATTGACACAGCATTTTGAAGTACAGTCTTAAATTTTAAGACATTTCATGAACAGACATGTATCTGTGACTGTTGAAAGCAATACAAGTGTTGCATGATTTGAACATTTTTGCCTGACTATGCAGAGCTTCAGGTCTGGGGGAAAAAACAAAGATCATCCCCAGAAAAAGAGTTTGCTCACACTAATCCCATTGCAAGGCTGGGGTCAAACACACAGCCAGTAGCAAATTTCACATTTACATATTCAATATAAAATTTGCTGTTGGCAAATACGACCTTAACACTTAGTTTTCATGAATAGTCACACTAATCAAGCACCAGAATATAAATGTTCATGAAAAATGAATAAAAAGTGGTCTTAAAGAGTTTGAAATCAAATTCTAATTTTATATTTGAATAAATACTACTGTACAAACCTATTCCATTTGTTCAGTTCTAAATGTTATCAACTTCAATATGACAAAAAAATAATTCTTGGACAAATTTGTATTTGAAGTAATGTTTTAGATCAATATATGCAGCTAATTCTGCTAAGCTTCTTGGATGCTCAGGATCTAATCTCTGAGAAAGATATTTTAGTACTTCAGGGAAAGTGCCCAGTGGTAAAAGTTCTCAGCTGAGAAAATGCATAAAAACATACTTTTATGCCATTTAATGCAATGGCCATTTTTCTGCTCCAGAATAACTGTACTGCATCTGGTTGAAGTTGAGAAAATTACTTTGTTCTTAAAAAATATTTGTAAAAAAGAATGTCACCAATTTAACGAAATATGTAAATTCATAATTTTAGGCAAATACATATGTATTCTGCTGAACTGGGATCCAATATAATTATGTTACAATTTGAAAATTTTAGAAAAAATGTTGCCTTGACATTTTTAAGATCATTTTCATCAGTGTCTAAATTTTAAAGGTCTTGGCAAAACTGGATTTGGAGGTATTCATGCTGTATTTTGATTAACTTGAGAACATTTTGGAAACAAAAAATATTAGCATGTAATTCCAAAGAAGTAAAAAAAGATAATTTGCATTTCAGCACAATGATGAAAAAGTGCTGAATTACAGTTTTAATCAGTTTATAGCATGAGGTCTTTGAAACTTCCAAAATCAAACATAAATCTGATATATTAATCAAAACTGATTAAGCTACTTATCCCATTGCAATCCTTATTTTACCTTTTCTTATTTTCTTAATTAAGCAATAACACCACAGAAATCCATTCTTGCCAGCAGTTAATTACCATTTGAGACTATACAATCTTATAAAAACAATAATTTATAGACTATTATGTAGAGAGAATGTGTTTTCTGAACCAAAATTTGCAACATCAACAATGAAAGAAAACCAGAATGATTTGTGTAATTCTATTACATTGCTGCAAGGTTATTATGCCAGAATATCACACATGAATGCACAAACTACAGGCCTCACTTTTAGAAAGTCCAAGTCTCTCAAACCTTAATAATTCTAGTTATACAATTTTCTCTGTGCTCTCATTTTCTATAAAAATTTAGAAAATAAAAACACTGCTGATGCTACATAGCTCCACAGTATCTAATGAACATTATACAGAGATGCTTTGATTCAATAAAGCATGCCCCTATTTAGATAGCACTTTCCTGTTGAGATACAAAGATCCTGGAATACTAAAAGCTGCAGTTGTAGAAGTAAAATTAAAAATTTAAATGTCTTAATGCTTTCAATTTCCAAAGCTCCCAGTGTTTTAATTGGAAAAAAATAATACTCTGTTTCAGAGATTTGTTGTTGCCATTGTTGTGCAGGTGATTCACTATACCCTAAAACGTCACTTATTAATTGATGGAAAGATGCTTTATGCACTCTGTGAAACCTTGTAATCTTTCAGGGTGATGGATATTTAAACAAAATATTTTATTTGTTAGCATGCATTATGGTAAACTCTAGCTCTCACCAACATTTATCTCCAATCACTGATTCAGAAATCATACATGATCTGAAGTGCACAGGGGATTTTGAATATGTTTTGTATTTGATTTCCCATGTAAACATGACTGAACAAAAGATGTCAAAATAACCTCAAGACAACTGAGAAATGATGGAGGTTTCGTGAAACATGCCTGTATATCCAATTACTATGTAAGTACGTCATATTCAGAATAGTATAAGAAGAGAAGGCATTTCAGAAAATCTAGAAACATCCTCAGTACTTTTTAAGCAAGCCAATATTTAAATATGGGAGTTTTTTGATGTAGAACAGTCCCTCCAACTTTCCTTTTAACCGGTCAGCACAATTAGAATCTTTTAAATGCTCTGAATCACTATGGGCTTGACAAGGGCATGTGAAGTGAAATAGAGCTATGAACATTCCTAGATCACTTTTAAAGATAGATGTCACTGTCCTGGTAATGGCAATTCAGCCTAAGCAGTGACTATTTCCCATTTTGCTCAGAAAAGTATTAACAGCACAGGGAGGGACCAACCCTTGCAGGTCTCTGAAGAAAAATCCAGAGAACGTGTAACTGTAGTAATTTTTACTGAAGAGCTGCTTCACTCAGTAACCACACCTGCACAGAAGTTCTTCTTGTGACCTGTGTAACTCTTACTACTGCAAGCCGTTGTACTGGCCACAGCCTTCCAAAACAGCTGACAAGAAACACTACCAAACTGAACTTGTATGAAGACATCAGTACTATCAGGGCAAAAGCAAGAAAAAAAATGCATCTAGAAATAGGCCCAGTGCTGACAAACAGATACCAAAACACCAGTACTATACTGTACCATACTAGTGGTTGAGAAGTATGGGGTGGGCCATCTGGAAACCTCCTTGTATCTGGCTGGAACGGGCCAACACTGGATACTATTGAAAAATTATATAGAGTCCATTCTCCTTTCCTCTTCCTCCTCCACCGAACAAACTGTCAAAAGACAAAGACCCAATGTAGAGAAAAAAAGACCTAAAAATATGTACAGGTGTTAGATAAACCCTGGATTAAAAGTTTTCTCCTGGCACCCATTTGATTTGACTACAGCCAGAACAATGACATTTCTGGTGAGTGAAGTCAGGTATTTTAACTGCTGGGAAGTTGTCAGAAGACTAAGTGTGCACACATTTGCACTTCTTTGAGCACGCCTCCTACGTGTGACTCCTCCTGGCTAGTTAAATGAGTGCACCTGCTCTGTTCTGTCCTCTGTGCTCTCTCAGGTCCAAATCAAGCCATTAGGAATACAGAAGCTGCCTTTTAGAGGTGAACATTTGCTTTCAGTGTCTACCACATGGTTGTTGCCTGTTTAAAGAAAACGTAACTGATGCCAGTTGGACAGTATTTTCTAGTCCTTATGGGTAAATGAAATCTTCTTAATAGTGACCAGAGAAGATAATTTCCATGCCCATAAGAGTTTTTATTTTTCCTACATTAAGTTGAAGTGTTTTGTGTATGTTTACTTCCTCTGCCTTTTGGAGGCTATGGCCAGAAAGGAAAACACTGAGTCCCTGAACTAAAGTCTAATTGAGGTATCGCTCCAAAACTGAGAGATGCTGTGCAGCATGAAATATTTCAAAAAGTCTTTTGGAGGGTAAAGTACACACACCTACAAATAAACATGAAACTTCTACTTGCTTCCTAAGGAGGCAGAGAAACCTTAGTCTTTACAGCAAAAATATCAATGTAAACAAGGTCACAAACAAAGCATATTTGATGGTAAACACTTTAAATCCACTCCTCAACTGTTTCTTTTCTTTGCAGCTAAGACTTTCAGAATTAATAGACCTGTATGACAAAGGAGGAATCAAGGGCAGTTATTTGAAGGATGTTGTGCCGTAACTGGTGATTCAATCTTTCACTCTATCCCACTAAACCCTAATGGATTTTTGCTTTGAGGACTGTAGCCATGTAATAAGGAAATAACAATATTAATCATGTATACTTGGTATTAGTCATGACAGCATGTTCTACTCCCTTCTATTAAAACTCAGCAGTAATGATGAGTAGTTTTAAAAGATGAAATCTTAATAAAAATGACTAATAGATCTACAGGTATCTTGAGAAAAAGAAATGAAAATATAAATTAGGAAGACTAGCAACATATTAACATATTTTAAAAGTCTAATGTCACAGTACTTGAATAAATTTAAATTTTTACTGAGTTTGGCACAATTAAAAAAATTTAAACAATAAAAAGACATAACTAAAGCAAGATTAGAAAAGCAGATGAACACATATTAAGAATACTACTCCAGGAATTTCCACCCCACAGCTGAAAATGGTAGACTATTTACAGCTGCTAGGTTCTTTTCCACTTGATGGACACAGTCCAAATCTGTGCTGAAATATTTGACAGATTATTATTAGCTCAAATTTAACGAGCAGTAAGGATAATCAATAACAGGTATTTTAATTAATTATGCCAGGGTAGGTAAAGTGGCATCAGTTTTGTTATTGTTGTTGTTATTAGTATTATTATTATTATTAATATTAATATTACTCAAGTCTCTGATAAAAAACAGCAGCTGTACAGAAAGAGTAAAAGTATTGGTTTTCCAGAAAGTTTACATTTCACTTTTGTCCTGGGTTGCAGTGTATTCTATTACCATCCTCATGAGCTGCTGAAGCTAGGTGGAGCAGTGTTTCCTTGCCTCCTCCCTCCAGACTATTGTTCTGTTAATGGCCCATCAGTGCTCTGCCCCATGACTCAGAGATAACTCCCTCCGGACTATCTTCTGTTAATGAGCCCATCAACACCTGGCCTCACGACTCATCATCCCATTGTGAGAGGCTCTGCCCAGGGGGAGGAACCAAGTATTCCATCCTAGATAAAATCTGGGTTTCTGAACACCCAAATTATCCTTTCCACTGTATTCCCAGAGGACAGGAGCTGCATAGACACCACCTGACCTTCTGAGGAAGAGCAGACCTTTTTACTGGACCACTGCTTTGACAGAAGCCATCACATCAGGAGGACTGCAGCCACCGTTGTATTGGACTGCTGCTGCCACCCTGACTAACAGGGTATCAGTTGTATTCTGACTCTGTCAGTTTAACCCACTGTTTGTCTACCTTTACCTTTTTTTGATTTCCCTATTAAATTGTTATTCTGACTTAGTGTCTCCCACTGGTTTGTTTTCAAACTAGCACAACTTTTAAATTCAGAAGTTAAAAACTGCAGATAAATTATAGTCTTAGAAGCACCGACTGTGCAGCTTCCACATTTAAAGTTACCATTCTGTCTAGAGGGGAAAGGATTAAATGGCTGTGCCGTGAGTTATAAAGTCCAGGATTTTTGCAATATGAGAAGGTGGTAATCTGTGTTTGCAGGTTACTGTTATCACTTCATGAAACTGCAAATATCAATGTAGAGATACTTTTCTATAACAGATTCAGAAGTAATTCATAGAATTCAGATAGCTAAATCTGATAATAGTCTAGGTCTCTGTTTCACAGTTAAGGAAACAAAGATAACAAAAAACCCCATAATTTACCAAAAGACACATCTGCAAAGTCAAGATGGAGTGAGATTTCAGATCATTTGGTTTCCAGTCCTGTCCCAAAAATACAATATGCTACTCTTCTGCTTAAAAACATTTACAAAAAACATTGCCAAAACTATTTATAATGAGTTATAAAAATCAGTTTGAATGCAACCATAGTTTTAAAGAGAAAGGCCAGAGTAAGAGTTTCATTAGTTGCAGATGATTGCAGTTAAGCAACAACAATCCCTACACTGCCAGTTTCATATAACATAAATGACTCATGGAGAGTCAGCACAGTTACAGCTCTGCTGTGAATGCTGACAAAAGGGGGAAGCAAAAGATTCAGTGCAGTGCATGAGGACATCTCACGTCAGGTCATTCTGCTGGAAAAAAACAGTGTCTTGTGCAAAATGCAAGCAAGTGGCTGAATTGAACCATGGTGCTATATATTGTAGTTACCTCTACATGAAATCCACCAAAGCATAAATATCTATTCTGTCTTTATACATACCTGCCACTACATGAGCTTTTCCTGTTACTTTTCAAGGAATGTTGGAATGACACATTAACTGACACATGAAAACTACCATTTTTCATTTGAAACATTCCCTGAATGCTCCCCAAATACAAGAAATAAGAAATTACTTCATATCTACTGTCGTTTAATTTCTTCTATTTCCTAAGAGAAAAAAAATTAGATGCTGAGACCCAAAGAGATATGTAACCATAGTTATTGATACTGCCCGAGATGTTTTATTCACAACATTAAGAACAATCTTAAACATATCAGCTTTCATTCAACTGGAATTCTACCTTGGCTCTAGATGATTTGGTGCACTACAACCCTGAAGAGTAGATCCAACAAAAGGTTTTTGGACATATGCAAATAAACTGATATACTCTCCTACTCACAGCTGTAGGAAATATAGAAAAAGGCAAAGGGATTTCTAAGGGTGAGAAACAAAAGCAGGTTTTAAGAATAAAGCAGAAAGATTTTAGGAAACAGCCTCACCTGAGAAAATATTAAAGAAGATACAATTAAATAGAACAAGGACATGAGAACAAAAGCTCATGGTTCTAGGCCTAGCTGAGAGAACTTTTAGAAGTTGCAAAAAATGCGCTCAGAAAGAGAAGATAAAGTTAAACTTAATAATGGAATATTATGCACTGTTATATAAGGTATAAAACAAGCAAGTATTGTTTTAATGAATGTACCTGCAATATAGAATATTGGTTGAAACAGCTGTCTGTAACCTCTAGAGCAACTCCTATTGGCTGAAAAACTTTTAAGAATGCTCTGTAACCAACAAGTGGGGGAGTTTTTGCCGGCAACGCGAGCTTGTATTATCTCTGATGTCTCAGTAAGTCTATGAGGCAAATAAAATAACATTAGCTCACGGCTCGTCTGCCTGGCCCCCCGTCCCCTGTGATTGAGGCAGCAACAGCCACTCAGAAGTAGCTCAAGGGCCTCTCACTCTCTCCCCAAACCTTGTCCATTGTTAGTGATGTAGTGGCAAGACCCCGAACCACCAAAAACGCCCATACTACAGTATTATGTTGGTGCTCGTCTATCCATCTTTATATTTGGAGCATAAATGGAGGTAAAAGCTAGAAATACATTAATGTCCAGCCTTAAGAATAATCATATCTATTATGGTGCATTACCATATCCACTAGGTGTCTGGATTGACAAACTATGCACTGTTGGACCTTATTAATTAGACAAAAGCCAAAACTCATAGGTCTGCTAGTGAATAATCCTAATTTCAGCCTTTTAAAATTCTTGCTGTAAAATTTAAAGGAGAGTTTACTGGAAGAGGAATAATTAATAAATCCTGAGTAGAAGGAGCACAAAGTCATGTAATTTAACAGATATAATGGACTCTCCTTCTACATACAAGTTCATTTTGCATTTTTTGGGCTCAAACTGCCAGTTTGAGAGATCCTGAGAGATATTTTTTAAGAGAATTGCTAGATTAGTTTTTTTCTGCAACCTCCTCCTGTGTTGACACTTTACCACAGAGATCACGTATTTACCTTACCACATGAGAGCACTAAGACTGAAGTAATGTTATGCTCTACTCAGTTGGGGGTCTGTACAACCCAAGAGAAAAAACAAGCTGATAGTCAGTCTTTGATAGAAACTCATCATGCTTTCATGGTATGAATAATATTTTCACCTTCTACAAGCAGAAAACTAAACTCAAGCTTAAGTGATTCACCTAAAGCTAAAAAATAATCAGAAAGGAACCATGTAAAGGCTTCCAGTAAAATACACTAAGAACTGATTAAACCTACCTTTCTAGGCTTATAGGAGTCTATCAGTCTGTCTGTTTTTCTGTCTATCTATGGTCTGTATCAAAAGTAATGAAAAACAATAAAGACAACAGAGTGCCTACAACATTAAGATAACTAAGATCACTGTACAGTGGGGAAAGATTCTCTCTGCTATGAAAGATGTCATGAGTTTGATTAAACTACCTAATTTTGAAATTCAAATAATTTTATATCCATAGTACAGTTATCAGTAAAGCAAGGTGAAATACCAGGCTCAACTAATCATCAGTGTCATAAAATAGGCTGCAGTGATTGTGCCACAGATTTTTCTTTGCAAAGCTATGAAGGTACAACATATCCTTAAAAAGTTTCTGCAAACAGCAACAAGTTTTGCGTCTAGGAAAAAAGTGAATTCTCATCAGAGTCACACTGCAGATATAAGACTGAATTTTCTACAGGTATCTTCAGCATTACCCACTGAAAAAAAATCCATGCTGCTATACACTGAATATTTTCTAAGACATTAAGACAATCCAAACACTAACATATGTACCTGCTAAGACTTAATTAGTTCCAGAAAAAATCAGAAAGAAACAAAGGTGCAAGCTCAGGTATCTTGCAGAGCCATTTCAAAAGTATCTGGATGCAATAAGGATTGAAAATTAACTTTCAACTCCTGTTCAAATCCCTGCTGCAAGCTCCACACGCTTCCTATTTTCTCTGTATTACCTTGAGGTTAGAGCTACAGATCTTGTATTTGATAAAGACCCTACAAGACAGAAGTTCTAGAACAACTCAAGCTGCAAAGGACACACTGCAGACAAAACCCTACCTGCAACTCCTGCTGGCACACCAGTTGATGTACTTGTCCTTTACTGAGGGCAAAGCCTAAACCCACAGGTCACTGCACAATGCAGAACCACATATATTACCACTATAGCAGCTTTACAACAAATTTACTCCACAAACACGTAGCATATGACAGAGAATGTTTCCAAAAAATATGGATTATCAGAGTTCATTTACTTTGGCTTTTTTATTTATAATATATATTTATAACTCTTATGCATATTTTAGTTTAAAAAATGTCATATGGACATTTGATCCTATTTAAATATTAGTCAATATTTACTACTAAAAATTAAAAATTACTCTTAATTAATAAAAGAATTTAGTTTAAAATTTATTTGCTTCTTAAACTTCTAAACCATTTGCAAATACATAAATGCACATTCAAAAATGGTAAGATACCATTTTTTTTATTCCTAGAGAATTATCTACAAGGAGTTTGAGAAGCGGATTATGTTAGATAAACAAGGTATAAATCAAAATTTAATATGATAACACTTGCTACTCTAAGTCAATCCCTCCTTTCAGCTTTTCCAAAATCTCTTTCCGTGAACATGTTTCAACCTTATCATAAATACCCAACAGATTTATGTATCAGTTTGAGGGTTAAGAGAATGTCTCAGAAAACAGAAAAGAAAGTCGTGATGTCCATACCAGTTTTCAAGATGCATTTGAGTGTACAAGGCTACACTTTTAGTAATATCTTTCTCATGTTTCATAATTTCAACATTTAACTTCCAACATTTAAATCCCACTGAGAGATTTGCCATACTAATGCATATTAAAAAATCAACTGCAGTAAACTTATAAAATATTTACAACCTGATCACCGTCGCACAGACGAAAGTTAAAAGCAATATAAATATGACTATTAGCCAGTATATACAGAAGGGGGTATTATGAAATCTCTGAAGAATGAAACAAGATCTGCAGTACAGATTTCCAAAAGGAAAAAGTGTGCAAAAGCACTCTGAAATATAGTGCAGTGATCTAATCTTTCAGCCTGTACTAAACCCGTTCATCAGAACTTCATCTTTATTAACTCCTGCTCTCTATACCTGAAGAGCACATGTTCAATGATCTGGCATATAGCAGAATGCTGTATGAAACAGAAAGAGTGTCCTTGAATTGACAAAGTAAGATTCAGAAAGATAAGCTTTCAAATATAACAGTACTACAGTATTTTAAAAATACAAATACAAATTCTATGGAGCTAAAAAGGATTTAAAGGTAATTTCTTTGGTAATCTTCTAATTTCTGGCATTATTTTCTGAAATATAGGGTTTCTTTCATCTGAAAGTACTTAAGAAGAGTCAAAAATTCAAATACAACAGAAGTATATGATGCATTTCTTAAAGCTGATGCACCTATGGAACCAGCCTACTACAGACCTCTCAAAAATTTCTTCTCTAGAAGAAATCTCCTCAATACACTGATGATAACAGCTTAACTAAAATGATAACAGCTTAACTAAAGGAGAAGAGCACCCTCATAAGGAACAGCCAGAGGACAAGAGGCAGATGAATACTTTTGTCTCATTCCTTAAACAGGATTAAAAGCAACCAAACAAAAAATCTACAACATAGTGCAAAATACAGCTTTTGAAATTAAAATGACCTCACACAGCCAGAAAGGTGCAGCACTGCTGAAATTTGACAGCTATAAGCGGGAAGAAGAAATGCTGGAATATGTACAGCTCAAATCTTCATAATAAAACAATCACCTTTGGTATAGAAAAGCCTGTCTGAGAAAAGCAATTACACAAACTTAGGAAGAAAAGATTGCACTTTGTTGCTTGTCATGTTAGAAGGTACAGTCATATTGGTTTAGGAATAACAGTAAAACAGCTGATACCACTGCATTGCTCTCAGTGTACACCATCATTTCAGCAACTACAAAAGACAAAAAGTAGACTAAAAAACAGAAAAGCTCACCACTTCTTCATGCCTGCATTTTCTCACATTAATTCCATTAATCTGTTATTAAAAAGATAAAGAGAAGACTTACTCTACATTTCATAAGCACAGATTTCATTTCACTTATCTAGAAAAATACAGACAAAATAATTTGCAGTTTTACTCACCTGCAGAATTGCATCTCCTATAAAGAGTAAACCTGAAAGTTCCGCTGAAAACAGAAAGCATATTTTTCACTCACTTTGTACAAAACATCCAACATTTTGTGTATATGAATTCTTATTTAATATTTTTGCATAATCTTTTAAAACTTCAAACAAAAACCTGAAAAAACCCCAACATAAAACTTCTAAATAAATTATTTGTATTTTCTTTTTTAAAATCAAATTACCAGTGTATCAGTGGTACAATAAAAGAGCCTATTCAGCCCAAGCATAAGACTATGAAACTTCATCCATCAGTCATTAGCACCTTTCAGGCCATTCTGGTGAGGTGTGGTGTATTTTTCTGCATAGAAAAGGACTGCAGGACTAGGTCTTATTTGCCTATGAGAGATCATTTCTTACAAAGGGAAAAAAGCAATATGGAGACTCCAGAGCTACTTATGAATGACAAATTTAATTTTTAAGCTTTTACAGAAAATAAAGGACCCTTTAGATCCTGCATCTTTGATAAATAACAGGGGCTATTAATGCTAGATAACACTTATACATGCTGAAGAGCTAGAAAATCAATATATCATAAAAAAAATCACCAGCCAAACTGAATGTGATTTTTAAAACAAAGCTGCATCACAAAGACATTTACAAAATCTAATTCTACACTTCCATTTTTTAAACACTGTGTTCCATTTCGGAGCTATCTGGTGCAAATACACTTTATAAGCATACCAGAAATATAACAAAGATTACTTATATAACTCCCAACATGAGAACTAAGGAATGTTAACAGATTACATGCAATTATTACCTATAGTATTCCATATCATCCCAGAAGATACTGTCTAGAAAAGGCTAATATCGGACTTGATCCAAAAACTTTACTTATTTACATGAGCTGTAAAACTAGAATCCATATTGACATAAATTATGATACTCAAATCCTCGTTTGAAGGAATGGTTCTATTAGCTATATTTAACAATGGATTGTTAAATTATTGCAGGACAGACATTCTGATTTATTTTGAGGCACAGGCTTTGGATCAAACAGTATTTTCTCTGTCAGAGTTCCCTAGTCCAGGCACATGGCATGACACTTTCTAGATCTCAAGACATCACAAGAGATGTCCCTCAAAACTAGCTCTCTAAAAATCAGCAGTATTTTTACTGAAAGCAGTAATGAATTATATCACGATTAGGTATGGGGGCTAGAAACAATGCAACAGCTCCTGCAGCAAAAAAACAATGACAAAAATAAAATTGCACTTCAGTGTGCTCAATTAAGCTTAAGTATATCTTTCCTATTTTTCCTGAAGTGCTTAATAGCATTTTAATAGCTACTGCATGCAATATATGCCACATTTTTATGTATTACTTAGTTATATGTATACTGAAAAGAATGTAGTCACAAGTATAACTTCTTAAGGTTAACCTAATGGTCTTCCTTAGGGGATCATTCCATGCTCCTCCTTAGCCTCGCTAACCCCAGCATTCACATCTGCCTTTCAGGGTTGGCTTTCAGCTCTCAATATGCTGATTTGCTGATTGTTCCACACCTCTCTTTATCTCTGTGGGTGAACATGAGACTTTTCTTATGCTGGCACATTTTAGTTGAGGAGAAGAAGCTAAGTTCTGGAATTATTGCATTACAGAGGGAGGGAAATGTTTCCAAGTTTACATTTCTGGCCTTACACAAATAAATACAAACATAACAAATGTATTAAGTGCATCATATTAGTACTGACTCACAACCTTCCTCCCTCATAATTGTGCACATCTTGAGCTGTTTTAACTATTATCCATGTATCATTCCAGTAATTTCAGAACATTGCCAGTTAATACAGAGATTCAGCACCAGCTCTGTTCTTATTAAAAATAAGTATGGTCAAGACTTTATGCAGTACTGATTTTGCTACATATAAGCTGCTGCAAAGGCTGACACAGCTCAGCATCTAATGCTGAAACAACATTGGGGTATTATCAAGGTTCTACGATTTGCCACCCATCTCAATACTACCTGACTAACCTGATTAAAAAGTCACGCATTCTCCTGCCGTGTTACCATGATTTAAGAGGCAAACATTTGATCTGCTACAGCTTCCAGAAAATAACTGGGAAGTGAGAGCCACTAAATAGTTGTCTTTTGTTAAATTTGTCAAACATTTTCATTCTATAAATACCTTCCTATTTCTTGTCTTAAAAATAATGCTTTACAATAATCTTTTATTAAGAAAAAAAACCCCAAAACACCAAAACATTGAAAACTTTACAAACTATTCCAAATATCAGTTCTGTACTTTTTCAGAGAAAGTTTCTGAGGAAGAGATCATAAAGACATGGGAATAAAGGGTTTGTTTTTTGATAGTATTTGTTTAACACTGAAGACTCTCAAGATTTAATACATCTTTCTTTAAAGGGAACATTAAAGCACAGTGTAATAAGCTGATACCTGATACCCACCTCTTTGTTCTTTGGAAATCTTAGAAATAACCACTGGAATATTATGTTCTGCTCCACCCTGAAAACAGAATAAATGACAATCTTGTCAGTGACTAAAAATATCTTTTGGCTTAAAGTTATATTTTACCCTTTCTCTAAATGCAGTTTTTAGAGAGACTGAGAAAATAACTCTGATTCTGCATTTCCTCTTTTTTAAATGAATATTTGATAGTGATTAATTCCTTATTGTCTCACTTAAAGAAGTTCTCAGTCGCCATCATTAGCTCAGAAACTGAATTCAGAACTCTAACAGACTTGAAGAAAAAGGACATCAGTTTCTGTGAATTCTGGAGTGCTTAATGTGTGAAATGTGTCCTGTAAAAGCAGAACGGCCATCCAACGACAATGGCAACCACACTGTGTTTTCACGCAGGCTAGAAGGAGGTAAACAAAAGCACAAGAAAGAAGGTTTGGACTTTTCATCTCAAAAGCAGTCTTTATTTGTTTCTGTCTGTCACACAAGAGTGAGGAAAGCAGTGGCATAAGTAACAAGGAACAGAAAAAGAAACATTAAGAAACGGAGCAGTAGGTGTTCAATAAATGGGGAGAAATAAAGGAAAACCGGATGATAGTTTCAACAGCTCAACAACAGTTCAACGCCGTCGCTTCATTCAGTTTATCCCGTTGGGACTGGAAACATTTATGGTCCTTAAGAACAAAGTAATAAAAATAAATCTTAAATGAAAAGGGAGTTCAAAGGAAGGTAAAGTCAAATACATAGAGAGACACAAATATATTTCCCTCTGCAGAGAGCATGAAAGTGTACGCTCAAATGCAAGCTGTACAAATCCAGGTCACCAGAAACCACCGTCTGCCACACTGTTTGGCCTACGAATCCTGGTTCAGGGTTTGCTTACTCTTCTTCTCAGCAGACAGTTTTACTTAGGAAATGATGGCTTTTAGGCCCAGGCATCCAGTGTCAAGGTGTGCAAAGGACTGACATAGGTACTTTGATGGCCTAAGGAACAGCACGTGTCTTCTTCATACAATCGCCAAGTGTTTGAAACGGAACAGACTCCTGCATTCAACACCTCTTTCTGCCATGGAATAAAGATTAATTTCCTGCCACACTGTAGAATGTTAAATAGGCTAAATGCTCCTTCTGCTGGTGGCTATCAATGCAAATGGCCCTAAAAACACTGAGTTAATAGGGATCTCAGTAATATTACAACAATTATATGTCTACAGGAAAAGTTCTACTGGCATTGCATGAGATGAGTGTTGACAACCATGGAACATATCAGTATTTCTAGCACAGACTGAGTATTGACTCCACAAAGACCAGAGGCTACCATCATTTCAGTCAGGCTGAGGGATGTATTCAGACTAATTAAATTGTAGCATTATAGCTTGTTGAATATCTTTCAGTAGTTTTCACCAGAGAAACAGCAACAGCAAAAGTTGGTTTCACTGCAGATAATGAGTTCAAGCTCAATAAATTT
Organism: Monarcha castaneiventris obscurior; assembly: GCA_026261815.1. Classification (NCBI taxonomy): domain Eukaryota; kingdom Metazoa; phylum Chordata; class Aves; order Passeriformes; family Monarchidae; genus Monarcha; species Monarcha castaneiventris. The sequence continues at coordinate 7,438,411 of JAMPIT010000379.1, read as the reverse complement.
TTAAGTTTTAACCTGTACCCTCCAGATTTTCTAGTCACATGCAAATTTAATTTTTTTTCAAAGTTTTTCAAACAAACAGAAAAAATAACTGTGTCATTTCCTTTCTAAGCTTCCAATGTTACACACATGTCACACTATTTAAAGCCCAGAAAAGAAGTGTAAGGTTTAAAACAGCCTCCCTGCCTCCTTAGGCAGGAGGACTCCATTAAAGCAGGAAATTACTTTTATTACTAAGTGAGCCTGTAATGCACACAACATGATTATTCCTCTTTCATTGTATTGAATCTACCAAAATCCATTTACACGGCAGGTCTGAAGAAGTTTTCAGTAATGTCCTACTGAAAAGAATTATTTCCTCTCCTTGCATCCGAGTCTGACCTGCACGAAGGCTTCTTTTTGAATTAGTAAAAGGATATAGTATCTACTATTCTAAGAAACAAAAAATCAAAACAGAAAACAGAAAATAATTGACCACCTATCTATACCCAGTCACTGTTAGCAATTTGTAGCAAACTGTACATATTCTGCCAACATCTTGTTGAATACTACTTCAGGTTGACACTGCAGCCTTGCATCCTGCATTCTCCATACTTGATTCTCTTTCCTGTAGAGGAAAAAATATATATGTGTCTAAAATCTGGTTTTACAGTGTCAGGGGATACTCTTCTGAAGGAACCTCTGGGAACAGAGGCAACTTTTCCACTGCTTTAAATTTTCTCTTCCTCTAGTATGGACATGTAGTTATAACCCCAGACAAAAATACATCAAGTAATGGTGTTGAAGGACTTAATGGCTCAGACCTCTACCAGACTCTTATCTTGATCTTTGTCAAGCAAATTTTCTTTGTCATGTTTCCTTAAGCAGGGACGGATAAGCCTGGAATAATGGCAGCAGCCCACCTGCGGAGGTGGTCCTGCTAAAGAGGCAGAGGAAGCTCTAATCACTGGCAGCTGTTTGAAGGTCACTGTCCTGGATGTTGGCCACTACTGGTCAGAGGTCATCCACACCTCCATTCAAAGCTTCACATGATACACTCCTAAGGGTTTTTTCTCATCCCAGATTTTATGTGTGAGGGTTTTTTTCAGAAGTTTCTGACATACAAAAAATAGAGCAATTGAAAGCAGTAACTTTTACTAAAAAAGGCCTGACGTTTTTGGCTCTAAGTATAACAGCAATAAACTTTTTTATTTTCTAAAGAAAAGAGTTTATAAAAGATCAGACCAATTGCTGGACTTTACCATCATCAGAGTTAGACAATGTAGGGGACTTTATGACTTTATACTAAAAGGCAGCATTTCCACTAGGGAAAATAGCTTTAAGGTCTACTGCCACTGAATCCTTTGACTGAGTCAAACTGGAAAGTCAAACTGAATCTCAGAAGATCTGTGATGTTGTTCACCATTTTAAAAGAATGATCAAAACAGAGGCAGGAAAATGGCAGTGTACTGAGTCCTGATAGCCAGGAGTCAGACTGTAACCACAAACCTCAATTTGTGTAATGAACTATCAATTTTGTGGCCTATTTCTTCAGGAACACTACACTCCAACTACTGACAAAATAGGATGTTTTTTCAAAAATCATATACTTAGCAGCATCTTTTGTCAAAACTCTGCATCTCAAACTTGTCAGAGACGTGATAAATGACTAAAATACTACACTACACTTACTGAATTCTACATCTATGTCCATGGCTGTTACTTCACACACAAACATTTAACAGGAGGCTTCAGAAAAGAAAATATAATTCCTTCAGAAGAGCGTAACCCAGAGCAGGTCTGGTTCAAATTCAATCACAGTTTCAACACTAACATCAGTTAAGACAAGGTTTTCAAACCTTAAAAGAGCGGATTATAATCTATTTTTAAAAGGGCTAAAGTTTAGGTCTTGGAAAAAAGGCAATCCTACAAGCAGGTTTTTTTAAGTAATCAGCAAAATTTCTGATTTTTACAAATATAGTTGGAACACCCTGGTTATAAGAGAAGAGAGCTTCCCTCATAGACAAGTAAAAAAAAAAATTTGGAATTATAATCAATTTGTCCTCTGCTCTTCAGAAAAAAAGATAATTCCAAGGGTCCAAAATATTTGCAGTGGGATAAGGCATTTTCAAAACTGACTCAAGAGAAATTTAAAAGGTGACTATTGTGTGAGATTTCTGACAGTAAATGGGTGTTTTAAGTTAGCAGAAAAAAGAGACATGATAATGCCCCAGACCTAATTGCCAAAACTAGGCAAATTCATAACAAAGAACAAGCAAGTGTTCTAAAGTGATGGTTATTAATCACTGTACTGCTGTAATTAACACCTCAGATAAACTGCATCCTCTGATATACACCACAGACAGAAAGCAAGTCCTCAAATAACCCCTATCTTTAATTAGTCTGGGAGGAGTAAGATAACAGAAACTACTGTAGTACATGGGGCTGTGGAAATTACTGAGACAAGGGGGAGAGGCCTCAGTCCTTCTCACTCCTTCAGGGTTACTTGTAGACTTCTATTTTCTGGCACAATTTCAAAATAATTGCATTTCTATTTAATATTATTAACAAATATAAGTTCTTTGTTAAAGTTCAGGAATTTTAGAAAACAAAAGAGCAAATTTTTTATTCATCTCAAGAAGAAGGATACTGTGATTAAACGACACATTTTAAACAGAAAACTGGCACTTTTCAGAGTATTTGGAACTGACATGACAGTTCATGCCATAAATAAAAATTCCATTTCAGTGAGTCTTCATGAAGTTTGCCTACTAAAGTAAAAAAGGAAAATTACTATAAGTTCCAGTTCTAAGCTGTTTCTTACAACTAGCTTAAAATTATCATAATAATAGATTATATTAATTATTTTTTTAAGATTGTGCTGGCTATCCAATTCCTTGTCCATCTTTTTTTGTGAGAATGTAGAATTGCTAATAAAGTGACCTAGCAAAAAAGGTTCCACATACATTGATTTTTTTTTTTTAAATTAAGTAATTTTAAAGTAATAAATCATACTACCTGATACACATCTACAGAACATCCTGGACCATAGAATTCAACTTGTCATTTTCATTTTCTAATCTACACCATCCAAGCAAGTTTGAGTTTCCTTTTTTTTCAAGAGATTTCTTTTCCCATTAATGACATTTTTTGAAGGTATTTCATCATCTGATTGCTAGTTATTTCAAAAATTAAAAATTTTCTATTCACATCTGACTTTATGTATCTTCACCTTTCCATTACTCAGGTTAATTTTGACCATAATATCTATAATATAAAATAATCCTAGAAAATGGATATCTTGCTCTAAAAAGGTGAGAATATAGTGCTCTACTAATTTAAGAAAGACCATTGCACATCCACTATTTAATATATATTGATCAATATTTTATTTTATGCAATATGCATAATACTAAGTAATGAGATCTTGAGATTGTCAACAATGTTAATTCTAAAAGATAACTCATTGTAAAGTATACATAAAAATCAAGTTCATTGGTTTGAGACTAGTTTTTCAACCATCTAAAGTCCTCATTGCAAGCAGTTATTTCTTAGCACCATCCAAATAAAACCTCATTTACCTATATAGTTGATTTTACACTAACATTCATTACTTCATCATTATTCAGTGAACTGTAACCTACAATGATACTGGGGGAAAAGAAAACTTGAGTGTGGTTAACCAAACTTATAGGAAACTTTGGTGACAAAATAGCAATTAGTTTTCCTTGAAGAGAGGTCTTCATGGGTCAACAAGATAACAGCAAACACACCAAGAGGTTTTTAAAAATTAATATTTCTATTCAGCAATATTCTTATCAATGACAACACAAATGCACATTAATCCTTCTTATGAGTCACTTATAAGGTCAGTACTGGCAGATGTTCATAGGAAAATCTATGCTTTCACTATATATGAATAATTTAGGCCTCTTTGCATTCATGTGAAGTACACTTCATTTTTTCCATTGCTATCTTGAGACTAAGAACTGCTGAGTTTAGAAGATAAACTTAATCTTGTGTTGTCTACACTCAGATTCAAAGCTAAGGTAAGGTTTTCAAAATCAAAGACTATAATAACAAAAATTATTAACCCTTCCTCCCTCTCCTAAAAAGGATCACCTACACTTGTATATGTTCTTAAATCTTACTGAAGAAAGCAAAAACATGGTGACATGATAAATTGCTGTCTGTGCTTGATCTACAGAAAAATAAACAATACGAGCAAGCAATAACACTTTCTGCCCTACTGAAGAATTGCAGTGAATTAATGCGTATTCTTTGTAGGAGAATTGATGATGAACTTATTGGCTGTTCCATGTGCCTGCCACTGTAATTTAGTACTCATTAATAACTATTTAAATTAGAGAGCAGTTGAACACAAGTACAGTCTACACAGCTGAAAACGCTTCTCAGCTCTTATATCAAACCTTATTACAGAGTTGGTCAGCTTGAATTTTAAGGGAATGATTGACTTCCACTCCATAGGGCAGAATAGTTCTGGCTGCCTGCTGTGACAGTATCTAATACACAAGAATATGTTTCCTCTCTTGTTTCTAGTCCTCTAAAATAGAGTTTGCATTCATTAACAGTAACATCGATTATATACAAAGACACGCTTTGTGTAATATGGAATAGTAGACAAAAAAATCCTCTTACCTTTATACTTAATCCAAATCCTCCTACAGTCTGTCTTCTAATTGTTACTGTTCTTTCCTGGAAAAAAAAAATAAATCAAGTTTTGCTAGATTTAATTTCTTCTGCCAGAACAACTATATTTGTACTTCAATAAGTTTTTTCTGTGTTTCCATCCTACATTGATTTTTGTTGCTTTAATGAAGTTCTGAGTTCCTGAACTGAAAATCCCATGAAACCTACACTGCAGAGGAAAAAGACAAAATCTGGAAGAAAAGAAGAGATTCTGTCTCAAAAAAACCCAAAAAAATCATTTGTTCAGTTCACACCATCCTAGCCAGTACTGCAATGGGCTAAGAACAGAACTGTGGAGTTGGACAATTACAGCACAACACACACATTTCAGAGGTTACGGCCTTGACTAGTCCTAAATTGGTCCCACATGCAGGCTGATCACTACATGCTGAAGTACATGCACTGCATGTACTACTCCTGTAGTGCATTTTCCAATTCAGTGTCATCTGAAAGGAAAACAACTTGTGCATGCCAAGACCACTCACTGATGTGAACCAAAGTATAACAAGTGCACACGTCGCATAAATCCATTTCAAAGCACACTAATGATCCAAATTAAAAAAAAAAACCAAAAACAAACACAAAACTAAAACCCACCAAAAGCTAATACAAAAAGAGCCACTGTTGATCTCAGAGCTATGGTTTTAAAATTGCAACCCATAGACTATAATTATTAAAAGTAAGCCATCTTTTTCCTTTCATTGCTTGTCCTAAAATTTGTGCTGTAAAAACTGTAGGCTACTATCTGCCTCAAATACAAAAATTCACAAAATATACTTTTTTTTTTTTAGTCTGTTGGCTGACTTTATACCCAAAGATCATTTAGAATTAGTATGTTTAGGTAGTGGTAAAATAACTTATTAGCAGATATACCATATATCCAGATTCAAATATATATTTATGGATTTCTGAATGTCCTCTACATGTGGTCTAGATTTTATACTCATTTAATTACATATATATATATATATTTCACGGCATAAGCCGGCATATATGTTTTAACTACATATGTTACATTTAACTGTATTTATTTCTGCACCATCAGCATAGATTTCCAGTGTCAGTCAGATTTCAATAGAGCATCAGGAATGTTGCAGTGACAGAGAAGATGGAATATATACAGATGTATTTTTTACTTCCTTACTTCATTTACAGGAAGGAAAATAAAGGAGCTACCACATAAAAGTTCCGGAAAACTGTTATTGCTGAATTTTGGTGGAAATCAAGTCACCTTGTTTCCTTTTTTGTGTTTGTGACAAATATGAACTGTGTAACTGTGGAAAGAGCAAGCGTGAACTTATCCAATGTTTTGGACTGAAAGACAAAATGGATTGCCTAAAATGAGACTTACCATTTATTCATTTAGGCTAGTGCTTGCAAAATGCAAAACGCTTACATATATTTATTCTAAGAAAAAGGTATATATTTTGCTGTTAAATAGCCAAATATTTCAATTTTTATTTTTAACATAAACTTCTAAAAAGGAACTTTCAAAACGCAGTTTCCACAGACTGGGTTCAGGCCACAAACTGCACTTAGAAAACCTTTTGTCTGCCACAGTTTCAGATGCAGGTAATAGTGCTGACAATATATTCAGGATAAACCAGTAAAGGCCACATTCTGATGTGTGGTCTAACCTGAGTTTACAGAAATGAACACAAAACACTCAGCTGTGGCTCCACTGGGAGCTGTATTTTTCCTGTTAACTTCATCTTGTTTCCACCTCCAGTTTGTGTTGAACATGGAGTTAAGAGCAGAAACTTGACTTGTACACTCTGGTCAGTGCGTTTCGGTATTTTTTGTTATACATGCCCAAATCAAATCAAACACACTTGTGCTAAGACGACATTGAAAAATAACAACCTTTCACTAAACTGGCTTGAACTGGCTAGTGTTACATCAACCACGAATGGAATAAAAAAACAACACACCTAAGGATTAAATCTCAAACAAAGCAATATTCTCAGTGAAAAACATGTAACTTCATTAAAATTTGTAGTTCATGATATGTCAGTAGTCACTGTAAATACTGGCATCTGAATATATTCTAATCTGAAGCTATGTTTTTAAAAAACCTAATAGAAAAAAACTATCCTGTGGAATATTTCTGTCCTTGTTGTCTTTCTTAGCCCAACATGCACATAAGTACCCATAAAAAAGAGTCAATAATTATACTTTTTGGTTTTCACTCAAGCAAAGGCAGACTCAAACTAGTCCTGAAAACACCTGATATAGAGGCAGGAGGTCAAATTTAACTTTGGAAAGATTAATCCCTCCCTTTTGACTTTCAAAGTAACTTGAATAAGTATTTTGATGGTAGCTACCAATTGTTGGTATTTGAAATGTGTTGCCAGAAAATTCCTTTGTCCAAGTAAGTTTTATTTTGTGATTTGGACATGCCTTATTTTATGTGACCCTCAAAAACCCTAAACCAAGATAAATTTTCAGTGCCATTTTACACCCAGGTGAATGGAATATACTTTCTCTGAAAAGCACTATATTGTAATAAAAAATATTTTTATTATAATGATTAATGCATGAAAGAAGTTTAACCAGCAAACTGAAGCAAATTATTTTGTTCTGATGTCTTTAATTAGCATCTTGAATGAACAATAACAATAATAAAATGTTTTTCTCTGGTCTAATAGCTTTAAGTTCTTAAAATGATTTATGATTATTCATTTATAAAACACAACCAAGAGCTCTGGAAGGCAACAAATTTTGTACAAGTGAAGAAGTGCTCTAAGTAGATTGACTATTTGTGCTGTTCAGGTTAAAAATACTGATGTTCCATTGATTTTCCATCAATATTTTTATGCTTTCCCCTCTTTTTGCACCACATGATATACTATGATTGAATTTGCAGTGGTTTCGCAAATTCCAAAAGCAACTTCATCAAGTTTACAAAATAAAACTTGGTTCAGATAAAAAGATACATAGCTCAATCAAGACTACACGGAGTGTTCTGTGAACTTGTAGTTCCATTTTCACATTTGTTGTCTACATTATCCCAAACAGAGGGATAGATAGGGTTAGAGCCCCTAGGACCCTTTAAAGCAAGATTCAGAGTAGTGCTCTTGCCGTTTCCTGGAACAAAACAAGAGTAGTTATCATTTTGTTGAAAAACACAAAGCTACTGCCATGCTGTCAGCATTTTCCATGCCTCTAACTCAGAAAATTCCTTGTCCACACATATGTTCATTGACTGGAAAGGACAGATAAGAGTTTTGCCAAAAAAAAAAAAAAAAAATCTTCCTCAGAGCTATGCAGTGAAACATAAGCAATGTTTTTGAGGCTTTCATTAAAGAGCTATTAAAATTTCTCCTTAAAATCCGTATAATCTTCTGGGGAACACAAATGTCATCATGACTGAGATCAGAAGTGAAGAATGACCATGTGAGCACAGAGCAACAGTAAACAGTAAGGAAAGGAAAACCCAGAATCCTATGTAATCATTAACTATTTATATTTAGTCAAGAGTTAATGTTATTTTTAAGTTACATCTTGGAGCACTGTAAAAATTCAGGTATTTCTTACTGACTGGTATATGATGTAAAAGGAAGTTCATAATTGCTTAACTGACTTAGAAATAATGATTAGTTAGCAATCCTTTCAAACTACTTATCCTGTATAATATAAAGCAGTAATCTAATGTGGTCTAATAATCTAATAATGTGTCTCTGTGAAAGAGGTCATCTAAATGTTGAATGAAAGGATGAAGAAACTTCAAAAATCTTCACAAAACTGAACTAACAGCATGTGAAACTTAAATATACCATTTCTCAGAATGTGTGGTTATTCATCTGGTGAGCCTGGATATTCATCTTATAAGAGTAAAGGTATGAAGAATTAGTTTGTCTAGGTACAGACAGAAAACAAGACCTCTCTTTTCAGAGGACAGAACAGAGAACAAGGTATTATACATATGGAAGAACATGATAAAAAGCTGAAAGATTTTCAGCACAAAACAGTAGGTGGGAAAAAAGGAAGAGACATGGAGAGGAATCTACAATAGCACAGTGACATGGAAAAACTTAGGGGGAAATAAAGGAGGAATATGTTAGAACATAAATTTTAAAATGTAATAGTATGGAGATAATATCAATACATTGACAGCAATTTCATAGATCAACCTGTTAACATCTGATGCCATTATATATTCAAGGCCATACCCTCATATAGCTAATCAGCTATTAGTAATCCTACTACATTTTGAAATAAGAAAATATAATGAGAATTTTTTAAAATCCAATTTAATTATTGCATACATTTTCAAGTTTTTATATCCTCTTTTTGGTAATGCTTTGCTCTTTCTTAGTGACATTTCTTTGGATTAATTTACATGTGCAAGCTTTATACTCATTCTGAGCGTAAAGGACACAGGACACAGGTCAGTCACATTTCCAATTTGAATTAATAGTATTAACAAGGTTTGCCAGCAGACTTGCTCATCTGCTAACAACTTCCATCATGTGGCATTTGAAGCTTGTCTCATTATTTCAGTTCCTCGTGCAACTGGAGAAGGTTGGCAGTAAGGGAGGGCTGCAACATGCCTGGTCAACTGGAAATCCCCCTTCCTCTGCAGCTGTGCTGAGACTGAGGATGGCAAACACAGCGCGGTCGTGTCGGCTGTTAACAGTGACTGGAATGAAAAAAAGCACTCAACCCTTCCTCTGTTCTTACTTCAAAATGTTCCCGGTCCTGCAGCCTATGCTTGAAAGCTGAAACATTCACCTAAATATCTACTTACAAAATTTCTAATCACACGATTGATTCATTTCAGAAGTACTGAATTTCTTAATATAGAAATAAAAGATAAATAAACCTATAAACCCATGGTCAGGATCTGAACTCCTACTAGGTTTAGTGACAAACATTCTCTGCAGTTTCCAGCTACTGCCTCACATCACAGACTGCCACTGATAAATATTTTGGGTTCTCTTGAGTTTTTTCTAATTTACAATATTTTTTCTTGTGGAGGAATAGCTTCTTCCAATGAGGAAAAGTTATTATTTTTTTTCAAATCTGGCATTATAAATGGCATTTTTAACCTCAACTGATTGCTATGCTTTTTACTTTTAAGTAGCTGCAGAAAAATAAGCTGCCTTAGGCTTTCCCTAAATAATCATATTTACATCTGTCAGGTTGTCACTTTAAAGTTGTCCAGATTGGCAGGGAAAAAAAAGTTACCCCCATCTGATAGATACTTGACGACTTCTGTGAAAAAATGGATTCACTCCACTGAATAGCTGACAGATCCCAACAAGATAAAAAAACCCCAAAGATTCTTACTGGTAGCTCTGTGAAGGTAACAAGAATGGAAAGTGCTTGAAAGGTGACCTATCTGTGCACATATTTGCAATTCTCTCCAAGACAGGGAGTTTCATTTTGGCATTGTTTATAATATTCAACCGCACGTCAGAATCAAAATTGTAAATAAAGACAATAAAGAAAGTAAGTCAAAACTATTATTTACCATTTTAAGCTTCTAATTTTTTTCTTTTCTCTCTACTCATTAAAATTGCTAATGTTACTTGAACTTGTTTTACTAACACTAAAATATATGACAAGAAAATTCATAATTTGAAAAGAGAATGATTCAATGTAACAGATACAAAATTAACTCTCGGGAAGTCTCAAATGTTTAAATATTCAAGCAAGTAAAATGTAATAACCTCATCTGACTTCCTAGGCATGTCATAATTAAGTGATATGTTCTGAATTTAAACTTGCCCTTAAAAATTAATAATAACTATTATTGAAAAAAAAAAAAGAACATTCTATTGTGTAAAGTTTATAAATTAAAGGACTTTTTTATAAAAAAACAAAAAAAAATTAGAAAATCTCTAACAACTATTTTTTTTCAATACTTTATGGGCTTTGTATATATTTATGAATCTTTCAGGAGTTGATTTCACAATAGCATAAGGACAACTTTAAAAGTGAGCTATCATGTTCTTACGCTCACAGAAAAAAAAAATGACTGTGTGGTTAACCATATCAGAAAACAGATCTGGCTACAGTGCAACAATTTAAGACAGTGTTATTTTCCGGCCTTGGAAAAGTTGTTTATTGATAGTTTTTTCTTTATCGAAAAACCAATTATGGTCCACAGGCTACATTTAGATACAATTGTATCAACCTCAGTTAAATGCCTGGACAAATGCCATGCTACTCTGAAAGCTGCTGCTCTATCAATTCACAAAAAACATGCATTCATTTTTTATTAGTATTGAATTATGACTGCTCTTCACACAAATGCCCCCCAAAGATCCTTAATTAAAAAATCAAACCACTAAAAGGAATTATTAATGTTTAATTAATTAATGCATTTACTACACAGCAGCATAGAAATTAATTGCTTGAAAGAAATGTGACTCATCTGTATGTTATCATCAGGTGACTTAGCATTATTTTGTAAAATCTATGACCCTTTAAAAGAGCATTTAAGACAATTTTGTAAAAATGCAAACTGTCCTGGTAGCTAACATTTTGGCAGCTGCTCACAGTTTATTTTCATTATTTTAGAAAAAATAGTAGCTGATTCAAATCATCCATCCAGTCAGATGGTACATTGTCATAGCCTTAATTTATGGATCTCACATGCACATGTGCACATAGACTCTATATGTAAAAAAAATCCTGAGTACAATTAGTAAACAAAATTTATTAAAGAAAAGAAGAAAAAATCCCCAGCTTCCTAGACAGATAAACTACTTATCTTGCTAAAGCACAACAATCCTTTTCCTTGAATTTCAGATGTTCATGAAAGGTGATAGAAATCCTGAGGATTAACTCTAAAATAAAAATATTGATTCTGGAATTGCAAATATTAAAACCTTTCCTAGGAACAAATCTTCAGATGAGACATGCCATATCTTAGGCTATCTCCTCTCCTATCACAATTTTTTACCAAGTTCAGCATCAGGCTATCCTGGTTAGTCCAGGCTATTGACATGTATGTCTAAAAAGACTGGGAGCTGCCTCACTGCACACTGTTATATGGAACACCATACAGCAAACTCTTGTGAGCATAATTCCAAATTATAAAAGAAATACGCTTAAAATCATATATTTAGATATATGATGTATTCTGTAATCCTTCCATCAATAGTGACGAGGTTCCTACATGGTTTAATTCAGCTCTTTTCATGGCATTTCCTTACTGCCCTGGGAGGAAAAGGTGTACCTGACCTTGGTCTTACCTCCCTACCCAAGCTACTCCAACTGGGGCATACACTTCCTGTAATATAAAGACTCTCTACAGGCAAGGATATAATCTGGATTTTTAGTAACAACACTGCATTCTACACTTTGAGTTTCACAACATGTTCTCATCCCAAGTTTGGTCATTTGCATTGGATCTCAAATCTACATTGGATATCTGCTAGCAGCACAATGGTGAACCTGCTACATTTCTTTCCCTAGGAAAGTCTTTCTTGTTCCATACACAATAATCTCTTTAATACTTATTGATGCAACTGTACTCCATTTGAATGATGGTTGATGCTGTATGGAATAGTCGTAGGTACAATTGCTGCAGGACCCTCACTAATGCTATCTTTTTTTCAGCCCACTAAAGAAACAGATGCTTTCTTTTTTTTAGTGTGTAACACTGTTTATTTTGCTTATAATCTTTTATGCATTTTATTTTCTTACTTCAAACTGTATACAACAAAAGAAGAAACAAGGTTTCCTTGCACCTCTTTAGTTTTGGAAACTAGAACTGTTTAACACCAAAGGGAAGTGTTCTAAATTAAGAACTAGGTCCTTATTCCATACACTCACATTTAACAGCACTTCATTCCTAAGGAGCCATTGACTTTATTTAGATTATTCCACAGGATGCAGATCTGGATGCTGCTGGAACGTTAAGTGCCTGTTTAAAGTCTGTCCTACACAGAGGAGCATGCAAATTGATTCAGACTCAACAAACAGAAGAGATACTGTTCTGAACCAGAAACAGTAATAGCCTTTCGTTCCATACCAGAGCAGCAGTGACAAAGCAAAACCTTATAATCAAATTATTTGAAGATTATTTATTTAAACAGATTAAAAATTACTTTTGCTGTAGCTACTTGTCTGTAAAATTTAAGAATACTATTGTTCCTCAGTTACAAATTTTATTTTTTTCCTTTAAGAGTTTATTCTCTGAGGCATCCAGTGTCAGTTGCTAATGAAAACCCTTGCTTTGTAGAATTCAGGTAAAAGAAAGATAAATGCAGTCAGTTATCTAGAATGACAGAAAGAACAAAACAAAATCAACCTAACAAAATATGAGAAAAACAAACAAAAAAAAAATCAAACCTAATAAATCAGGAATAAAAAAGAGGAAAAATAGAAAAAAAAAAAAAGGAAGCCTGTGGGACTTGTGTGATTATAGCATACAATCAAAGCACAGGATTTCAGATTATTCAAATTACCTGTGACAAAAGGACAGCTAAATATCTGTGAAATGCCAATCATCCTTAGTTGGAATGAACCTAGCGCTGCAAAACCTAATCTTAATCCGGAAGGAAATCAGGGTAAAGTGCTCAAAAGTCACTAGTCTAACAATGAAACTTCCAGGAAAAATCAACTCTGCATCAACACACTAATATCAATCAGTTAAAGAGTTATGGGTTGAATATGCAAATAATATAGGGGAGTTTAACTGGGGAAGCAAATAAGCCATTATTTTCTACAGAGCCTTTGCAAAACTAAGGAGAGAAAAACTGTAAGACAAAGCCTTACTGTGAAAAGGGAAAAAAATAAATATGCATTTCATGAAGACATTTAAATAACAAGTTCAGCAGGATATTATAGATATTACAGCAGAATAATGGAAGTCGCATTTGTGAGTGATAAAATCTTTTACTAAATAATGTCAGAATGGTGTTGGTGGAATAATGGTGCCACAGTGTATGATGCTAATTGAAGAACTACAGCTTGAGCTTGAACTCATAACTTATTTCTATCCTGGCTGCTGAATGTCCTGTCTCTTGAGGAACAGTGGAGTCTGCTGGTAAAAGGAGCATCTATATTCCATATAAAGGACACAGACCTGTATTAGTAAACTGTGCTTGTTCAGCATGAAACAGTCAGAAGCTAATGCCAGATTTGTCATTCAAATAAACCTCGACTCTATGGAGGCTCTAGGCAGTGTGTTCCTCTTGATGCAGAGAAAAGCTCCAAAGAATTCACCTTGAGATATTCATAATCATGAGACGGATAATTTCATACATTTTTTTCATTAATCTTTCACACTTTTTGCACTGCTAACATTTTACCAATTTATTTTTTGTTTGTTCTTTGTATCTTTTTATTGTACTTGTATTTAGAGATGCAAATATGTGGCAACAGCAGCAATTTAATAATAAAACAGACATAATAGCATTCACAAAACATTTGCATAAACAGATATCACAGTACTATGCCTCACAAGATTTAACACAAAATTCTATGATAATTTTATTTAGCTCAAAGGGACACCAGAATGTTTATGATAGTTTCACATAAATCTTAAAATATCTCTACAAAATATAATTACAGTATCTATAAAAATGTCTATAGAAATAAATACTAATTGTTTTCTACTATTTTTGTACACATCTTATAATATTAAATAAAAATTTTGCATTACAATAGTTCTTAAACCCTACAATATTATTCTCTATAAAATTTTACAGATCTCCCAAGTAATTGTAGTTTCTCAGGCAAAAAAAATTCAATATGATACTTAAATAAGGAATCTGACACATCATGTAGAAACAGTAATAGATAAACTCCACTATTACAGTTTCTTCTCTGTTAATATGATATGCTGTTAAAACTAGTGACCCTCACAGCATTCCTGAAGTCTAGAGCTGTGCTACTGATGCCATGATGGTTTTTTGCCTTTTCTTTTATACCCCTTTTATATACCTCTTCATAACTTTTGTATTCTTAGTGTTTTTTAGCCTACATTCTTAGACTTATTTGTCAGTCTAGGAGATTAAACATCTTAGAAGCTTTGTAGTTAGGGATCAGAAAGCCCCAGACACCAAGGTCCTCTCCAGAACACATTTCGTAAACTGAGATAGAACCATCCAGGGAAAGGTTCCTCAGGGAGGGGGGCTCACTCAAGCCTCTCATTGGGGAATTTTTGATAGATATGGTAAGTGGTAAAACCTATATAATGTTTTACCCGATCTATCATGGGTGTGCATTGAGGTGTGCATTAAGGTGCATTCCACCTGGATGTAGTGCACCTAAGGATCCTTAAAATAAATACAGAGGTAAAATCCCTTTTTCCCCTCTAACTGTGTTTTGATTCTTGATTTTAAGACCAGGAGAAGGCATCACTACCACAGGAAGGAAGCCAAGCAACAGAGGATAAAAGATAACTCCTCTACCAACAAAGCCCTGCCATAAGTATCTTATCAACTCCACAGACAAAACTGAGATATGTAAGTACACTGAGGTACCTGTACTGCCTGCAAAAACTGCTTGTGTCATTCCACAATGACTCCAATACCCAAGGGTGAGTGAAGAGAAACAGTACTGCAGTCATGCATATAACTTATTACCTTATTGCTGCTTATTAAACCATTGTTGCTAATATTTACTCACAAAAGAAACATATTAAACACACTTTAGTGGTAACAGTATAAAATGAAATACCAGTCCATGGGAGGAAATGCATACATATGTGTGTATGTACCCACACAGCACTTTTTCTTTGTAAAGAACATCTTAAAGAGGAAATAAAAACTACTTACACCAGAATAGAAAGGCTCACCAGACACACAGATCACATCCTGCTCCTGGATCATCAAAATATCTTTGGCTAAGTGCAGTCGCACTTTGAAAGGCTCCTGGTTACCATCCTGCAGCAAACAAACCCCTGTCTTTGTCTTCAAAGGAAGGAATAAAGAAAAAAAAAAAAGGTTTTTTCAGTTAGCACCTAGCATTGTTAGCAGTGGTATTTTACAGTCACCATAAAAATGTTAATACCCAAAACTATTTTCAGTGATCACTGTATCTGCTGTGTTTAGACTATGAGAGAACAAATGTTGCAGTAGTAAATAGTAAAGGCAGATTTTGCAATAATAAGGTGCTATTTCACCCATGATGATATTGTGAAACTCCTTTCAAATTGATTCAAATCTGCTGTGCTCTTACTTTCCATCTTGTCATTAAATGATATCACCCCACTTGGATGTGAAATAAAAGCTGATCCTCCACATATTACACCATTTTTGACACAGAAACATGTACAATGACACCTCCAAACTAGCCAGATGTGAGTACCAGCAGCTACATGAACCCAGTTGTAACTTTTTTATGATCCTTTTCAAATGAGGATGCTGAGCTAAGAATAAGAGAAAATAAATCAAAGACTACAACTCCCTGTAGTAACTTAGTTCTTGCTCCATTTCTGTATTTTACATTTACGACTAAAGATCAGGAATTCTGTAGGATTCTTCAATATATAATAAATGGTTTTTCAGCCATTAACAGTGTCTTTGTGGTAGTACCTATTTGTACTATCTTTTGGGGCATTACACATGAGAGGGTGAGCACTGAAAAAGTTGGCACATGAAAGTACTATCAATATTTAATTTTCTCTGAAGGTTATGTTGAAAATAGCACTCTTTGTAACACTTCATCAATGGACAAAATTCCTACTGGTAGAGCATTTTTTTAATACGAGAATTCTGCTTGCAAACAATCTAAAAACTCAGCCTTACAAGTATTTTACCAGTGGCAGTATTTACACAGATACACAGATAGACATAGATACAGATATAGATATATACACATATGTATCTCAGAAGAAAATCCACATATTAAAAGTATTTAAAACCTTGGACTTGTCAGTGCCAATAATAAAACTTTCACGGTCTTCATAGAGGTCAGGTTTCAATCCACCATCTGTAAAAAGTTGGCTTAAGAGGAGATCAAGGAAAGAAAAGTATTTCTCTGAACTTTAAGTACCAAGGTTGACCTGGCTGAATCTGAGGGCTCTTTCTCAGACAAGACTTTAAAAGAGGATTTGGAAGATCTTCCCATAATGGGCTCTTACATCTACAGCATGGAGAGAACAAACACCAATATGGAACTGACAGTAGGCCACTGGCAAAAGAGAAGTTTAAATCTCTCTCAGGAGGCTTTAAAAGAGGTGGAAAGGTCGAGGACAATCTTTAAATAGCTCTATGTAATGTTCTCCACTGACAAACTGTTCTGTCACTTCTGCGCCATACTCAACACTGAAACTTTGGAAATTGTTTTTCCTTGGACACCAGGAGCAAATGTGTATAACTCAGCCATGACTTTGAAATTGGCTCTGACCTTGCTTTTATTCTTTTTACACTAGGTAAGAAGAAGAAAAAAATTAAGAGCTCCATGCATTGAACTCACGCTGAGGTCAGTTGAACCTCTGGTCAACATTCACCCTGCACCATTTTTCTGATTTTAAGGTGTCTTTTTGTTTGTTTTTTTTTTAACAGGACGAGAGAGAAACTGATTGATGTGCACAGACAAAATAAACGGATGACAGAAGTAGTCAGATTTTCAAGTACCACTGAAAAATTCCCTCTCATATACATAAAATGTTACAATATTAAAATAAAGAGTGGTTATGTCCTTGGAACTTCTTTAAGCACTAAGATGCCTCCTCTCTACTTGAAGTTGTGAAGTAAGCAGTAAGTGACAATGGAAGTTGAACAATGTGGATTGTAAATACCTATGGTCAAATAAAGGGGCTAACGAGTCAAGATGATGAAGAGTTAAAACTTTAGCTAAGAGTTAGAAGCAATTTATACTGATTAAACCAAAAGATAAGTAGGCTAAGCATAGTGCTATTCACTGTTATGTACCTGTTTGAAACTTTGCTTACAGTAAATGAACTGTCATAAAGACAAAAGAAGATGATAGAATTATAGCTAGCACCTAGATGGCATGATCAAATACAGGCAGGAGGTATGGGCCATCTCCAGAAGACTTGCCGAGGCTTGCCCACAACAGAAGGTAGAAAGTTCATGGTGAAGAAGAGATCCCTGACTTCATCTTTCAAGACCACTGACTCAAATCAAGACCACCGACCCAGATCAGAAAAGGAATTGTGCCCACGCAAAGGACTAATCACCTCATTTTAATAAGAAGCGGGAAATGGGAGGTGCTAGAAATATGTATATGATTAATATGTAACACTTTGTGAAATAAATAGAGGGCAAATAACTGTAAAGTGCTGGCACATCTCTAGGAAGCGACTCCTGTGCCGCCTGCTGGCGTAATAAACATATCACTTTCTAACTTTAATTAGTTAAGAGAGTTTTCGTCCGTAATTATTGTGATTTTAACGATTCACTAACACTGATAAAATGCCTTTCTCCTACAGCAAAGTTTGCAACATACCTTTCCTTCTCCCTGGATAACTGGCAATAGAACAAATTCTTCCTCTCATACACTGGGTATAGCAACTCTGCCTTACTTGATTGCACATTTCTGATCTGGTCAATAACCTTATAAAATCTCCAAAGTCTTTCTACAAAAGGTGAGGGTCTACTTTGTAGGAATGAGAGGCAACCACAGCAGCCACAATTAGACATTAGAATAAAATTAAAATTCAAGTCAGTTTCTAAATGCATGTGAGCTGAGCTTATTCAACCTGCACGAGCAAATCAAGCTTGGGAACAGCAAAATATTTTGGCCCTTGGAAAGATTGATCACACACACTCAGAGACCTTATTTACATCAGACATTCTAAAATGTAATGAACCCCTTTCTTGCTGTTGGGTTTTATGAAAGCTAGTTTACAATACAGTCAAAATTAAATCTTTCATTATTCTACCTCCTTCCCTCTCTTACCTGAGAGCAGCATTAATAACCATTTACAGGAGAAGAATGTAGTTGAGTTTCATTAGGTAACTTCAAAAGAAGACCTTGAGAACAAAGACTGGAATGTAATTGTTTTATTTTTGTCTGTTGAAGCCTCTTTCTTGCTGCTCTCACCCACCCCCTTCAAAGTATTCCATAAAATGAGTCAAATAAAGATACGAGTTTTTGTTCCAGAGCTGGAAATTATGGAAGATAACCTGTATATATATATATATACTTTAATGTAAATTGCCATGCACATCAACATTTTTTATTCACATGGCCCCACTAAAATTATTCTGATCAGCTGTCTAGCCTATAGCCCTGCCCTCACTTACAACTGAAGAGCCTTTATGGCTTGCATGTGTGTGTGTATGTGTGTGAGGTGTGGGAATGCAGAGCCATGGCTGATGTTAGCTTTTGTTCCTGATACCAATTTTTAAGAGATTCCATGTGAGGCTGTGCTAAAATTTTTCCCTTCAAGCCTTCTCTGTGTCATTGGCAGAGGGCTGAGCCCTACTCCTGTCTTACAGCAGAAAGACACATGCAGCACATCAGCAGAGCTGCTGGGCCATGTGCAAGGCCATGCAAGGCATCCCCTTGTGCTCAAATGTGTTGCACTGCAGCGCAACACCTCACAGCAGACACGCAGAGAGAAGCAGAGTTCAGCTGGTAACAGTTTGTTAAGCCAATACACCTTGACTGAGCCCAAATTGCCACGAACATCGCCTTATTTATAGAGTTGGGCTCCCGTTGCAAAGATGGGAAGAAAACTGAGAGCTTGAAGTTGCACATTTTGATGAAGCGGAGGAGGTGTGTTAAGGAATCCATATGAAAGCATTGTAAAGAGGTGAAAAACAGAGTTTCCATATGGGAGAAGAACCTGTGGCTTCCAGCAAAAGCAATGATGAAAGAAGGTAGTGGTACCTAAATAACAGATGCAGTGAATGTTGCACCTGCACAAGGCTGCCTTTGTCCTTTCATTTAATGCTGTTTTAAGCTGAGTTAGATAAGAACACTGATGTGGCAAGACCTGATGTCCTTGGAATTGCTTACAGTTCCTGTACTAATATAATTACAAGAGGGGCTGAAAACTGATCTCCCTTTGCTTTGCCACGACAGTCTGTGGTGAACCTTGTGCTTCAGGTCATTATCAGAGAACAGCATAGGCTGGCAGAGCCCTTAAGGCAAACTGCTTCTCCCAAGAATATGGTCACACTGATCATTATTAGCAACAAGGCAGTGAAAAAAGGCCACTTAAAAATTATACCCTGGCTTTCAGCACATTGTCCATACAGGCTGTGTAAGAGATCTGGCCTAAAGATTCCTTTCCTAAAAGGAATTTAGAAATGCTTACATACCAAACCCAACATTCCACATTTGTTAAATGGCCTTCGCAAATATTTAAGAATTAATTTCAGAGGAAATACACATGAAAACTATGGTTTATACATTTATGCTAGCAGCAGAGTGTCTACAAAACACAGAACAAATTTAGTACTGCAGGAGAAACATCATTAAAGTTACCTTTTGATTTAAAAGTCCATTTCCTGCAGAATTTCCAACAGAAATATTTTTTAAATTTATCTGGCCTAAACAAGTTTGCTGGCAGATTTTCTCCTGAAGATTTTTTTTTTTTTTTAATTTTATATCTTTCAATTTTCTTGTCATTTACAATGAGGAAAAAGAAATTCTAAAACATTTCCCATGTTTTGTTCCGGAAGAAAGTTTTTCAGTATTTCAGGCAATTTTAAATACTTGACATTAATTTTAAAGACATGGCTATATCTCTTTCTTTCTGCTACTTTATCTATGTCTTTGGCCCTACAGTAATAAACCAATTTGTTTAGCTTTGCTTCTCCTAGTTTCATGTCAGCAGGAAGACTTCAACAGATATCCCAGGATAGTTTAGTCCATGAACAAGTGGAAGAAAAGAAGAGGAAAAAAAAATCTCAGCGCATTTTCTATGCAAGGTGACCTGGATTTTTAGTTTCCACTTTGACTGTTTATGTCCTAAAATAAAGTAAGCCTCTGCAATTTGGTTTTAAGCCCTGAAATTTATTTTTACTATCAAGAACATGATAGCAGTAAGGGGAATGGGTTGCAAAACTGCCTTAAATGTGTACCTAGCTCCTTCAGATTAATATCTACCCTTTTGGATGCTTATTTGAACTGAGGCTGACCTCTGAGTATTTGGAGATATGCCTGTCACTGCTTCATAATCGTAAGTATAATACTAAAAAAGGAAATTGAATCAGAGGTTTAAGGAGGTAATGACAATGGATTTAAGGAGGTAATAGCAATGGATTCAAGAGGCAGGAATATGTGTCAGAACCATATAAAGGATGTTTTTTAAACAGTCCAGCTACACATTCTGTGGAGGTATTGCTAGCTTAAGTGAAAAGCACTTATATTGTCAAAAAATTGGAATGCAGCCCAGACACATAGGGATGTGTTCAGCTTGTCATTCAGAGCCTCTTCAATCAGATACCAACATTTTCCAATCCAAAGGACAGCAAGTCCATTCCTGCATATGAATTTTACACTCCAGTCTGAAAGAACTGCAGAAAAATTCTGAATTTGGACTTGAACTTATTTTATTTTCATTTGTCAGGTATTTGCCAGGTAAGTATTTGTTGTGGTATTCTTTCTAAGTGATGCTATTGAAAGAATGAAGTCTTATAGAGAAAGTCCTTGTTTCATAGTCTGCAATACCAAATGTAAATCAGACATTTGAAGAAAAAAATATATTTATATAAATATTCTTACTAATCTAAGGTACTTTATAAGAGCAAAAATTTTCTTTTTCTGAAACTGTAAGGATGCCACTTTGATGTCTGAATTGCCAATGAGCTTACTGTGACTACAGAGTTGAGCCTAAGAGGTAAGATAACATGAAACAGAAGGCAGTTGTGAGAATATGTATGTTTCTTCAAATTTACTTTACTTATTATATGACATTCCAACAGACATTGTAATTTACCAGTCATTTTCCATATTGTGATTTTGAGATTAAATCATGAGCTGAAGCTTTGTTTAAGAAAAATCCTAGAAACCCATGGTATTAGAAATCTCAGTATTGCTATTTAACAAGATTTTTAAACAAAGGAAAACAGCAGCTTAGACTGAAATGTGTAAATCAGAAAATGGCATAAAGGTGACTAGAAACAGACCATAAAAGTATATAAAAAGATTTAGGGAAGAAATCCATGAGGAAGTTAAACATGGCTTAAAATTTAAAACACATTTTGTTACAGGCAAAAAACCCCCCCAACTAGATGGATGTTGAAATAGAGGTCACTACACCTTTGAATAACTGAACGTATCAAATTATAAAGTTCGTGAAGTCTACAAGAATATTTATAGGATTCATAAAGCAGAGGACAAGCAGTTTACCAATTCAAATTAATCCTTCAAATGGACAGCACTGTGAAAACAAATGAATAGAGTGCAAGCATGAAAATGAACTGGGTACTTATTAACTTAAATAAATTTGATGTTATATTGGGGGTGGGGGGGGGAAGCCAAGCTATTAGAAGCAAAGAATGACATTTCAAAGTTTGAAAAGTTAGAAAGCTGCTCATGCAGCTTGTTCATAAAGTACATGGAAAATATGAACTTAAAAAAAAAAAAAATGCAGGGGAAAATGTTCTAATGCATTATAATCATCCCAAGTCTTCAATTTCAACAGAAGGATACTTTTACTGCAGAGGACAGTATTATGTCAGAGACTGAAGTTATCTTCCAAGAGATAGTTTTCAGAATATAGAATAAGGTCAAGTGAGTACAGGAGAA
This sequence comes from Monarcha castaneiventris obscurior, assembly GCA_026261815.1. Classification (NCBI taxonomy): domain Eukaryota; kingdom Metazoa; phylum Chordata; class Aves; order Passeriformes; family Monarchidae; genus Monarcha; species Monarcha castaneiventris. Next base: position 7,416,091 of record JAMPIT010000379.1, on the reverse strand, counting down.
CGTTTTAAGAACCCAGTGACTCTATGATTTATGCTCTTGTAAAGTTCAGAAAGCTCAGGATAAAGGGTAAAAGAGGAGCTGGATAGTCTTGCAGTTTAGAAATTGTTAAATGTAAGAACCAACAAAATGGATACGTTTGCTGATCAGTGAGGGGAAAGAGCACAGAATACTGAATAATCAAATATGAAACAGGGAAAAACTTTCCAAACTGGCAAGCAGAGAGGCCAGACACAAAAAAAAATAAAAAAAAATAAAATCCCCTCTTCAGATACCAGGTAGTTTCCCTTAAAATATGTGTGTATGTGTGTAAGATCTCCTTCTTTTTGTAGCGCCATTTGAATTGTCTAGCTTGGAAGGTATTTTCCTGCACAATAAAACAACTTAAAGATGCCTTGACAGGCAGCACAGACTAAAGATAAGATGCTTGGGGGAAAAAATAATCATTAGGATCATAGAAATCACTCCGGGATTGAAAACAAATTCTACCTGTCTACATATACATGTTTAACCCCTCATTATAATAACTCTGACTGCTCCAATCAGATCTGCAGTAGGAACTTAGGCATGAAGTGCACATGCAGGTACCTACAAGGAGACAAGACTATTTCAGTGTCCAAAACCTCAAATCTAATCCCACTAGTAGACACTAGAAGAACTTAGGGATGCATGAAAGCATCAGTACCATGAAAGGACTAAGGTTCCCTCAGAGACCTTCAGTGCACTAGAGCAGCACTTACTTAGAATGAAAAGTCATTTAAGGAAAAAAAAACTGAGTCTGTCATGGACACCATGAAAAACATCCGTTAGCCTCAGTGGATCTGTGTGGAAAATTCTGGTTTTATGCTAACTGGACCTCAGCTCAAACCATTTACTGCCATTAGTAAGGATGGAAGTACCAACAAGAATCTGAGCTGCATTCACCAGTTAGGGAGAGCAATCTCAGTTCTTCTGCAGTGTAGTGGCTACAGCACTGGGATATGCAGATGAATGGAAATGACAAGGGGAAGAGGAAGATCAAACAGTCATGATGCTTCAAAAAAGCGTTTATTGCCATTATCAAAAACTTCTCAGTAACTATTCTGGCATAGAAGACTAGAGATATTTTTCCCACATATGTAGTATGATTGAGAATTTGATACAACAGGGGATGGAGGGGATAGAGCCTGGAAGTTTTAAATACACAGACTAGAGAACCAATTAAACAAAATTATGCAGAGCAAAGTCTGCAGCTAATTTTTGTGTCAATATTTGCAATAAATAAAATATCAGCAAAATGTTTGTGGCTTGAAGTGACTAAACTAGTGCCAAAGATGTGCCAAGATGGAATAGAACCACAAGCTAATTAAGGGTGTAGTGCCACAATGGTCTTTTCTTTAGCCACTACCATCACTTTCCTAAGAAGCTCAAGTACCAGATGAAGTTTTGGTGACAAATCTTGCAAATTTTAAGGCATTAAGAAAGTTGTATTAAAAGCAATAGCCGAAAGCTACATATTGGGACTTAAAATACCTGACAGAATAGACTTTTACACTTTATACTGACCTCAAGTGAAACATTTCATCAAGTAATTAATTAATTAATACTTGGATGGGTCAGATGCAAAGTCCATGTAACACCCTGCTCAGTTCCATCAGCCTATTGAAGGTCCATTACCACAAGCTCAAAGGACCACAGGACCACAGTGGCAGGTGGGAACCCAAATTATGGACTCAGGAAGGGACAACAAATCTGGGACCCCTGCCTGGCTGTCCTGGGACAGCTTCAGCTCCAGTGTCTGAGTGTGAAACCCATTACGGTAAGAAAATGCCATAGCACCTCCTGGAGTGAGTGGAGGACAGTGCCTGGGAGCACGGGACACGATGGGATGCAGTTTTGGATTGCACAGGACTATTATCAGATGTTTAGGGGAGGAATCAAGGGCAGGGGAAGGGATTCAGTGTTTTGTGGGGGACATGAGTACATGAAAATAGAGGGTTAAGGTGGGGAAAAAGAGGGACTGGTCACATGCAGTTTTATAGTCAGAGTGTTTGTCCAGCCATGACCTGAGCCCAGCCTGTGCAGACTGGGATTCAGGGATAGCTGCTGGGCACACTGGGCAAATTGTCTAAGCCCCACTGCTGGAGGCACCCACAACATAGATACATATATATATACATACACATTTACTCTCATGAGTGGACCTCAATCCTGCTCAGCCAGAGAGGGGAACAGGATGAGGGCGTTGGTGCTGTCTGTGAGTGCTCTGTGTGTTGGAATGGGATCTGTGTGGCCCATCACGCACATAAATCTATATATGGATACAAGTAGTGTATATGTGTGCTCTACCCCTGCGAGCATCTTCACCCTCACAACCATCTGGACCTGGGCAGATGGAGCTGCAGCAGCCTCCCTTCTCCTGGGCTTTCAGATCCAGCTCACTGTATTTCCCCCCAAACAAAAACCAAAGTGGATGATGCATTGCAACAATAGTGTTAAGGTTTTAGTTAAAAATTACACTGTGTGCAAGCATAAGGTTGCAAGTAGGTTGAAAATCTGTATTTTATTAATGTCTTTTTGGGAGGAAAGAGATAGATCATAGTCTTGGAAGTGTCGCCACTGATTCTGTGGCAAAAAGCCTATTTTACACAAAGCATATAAACTGGGGTTGAATCCACCCCATTTAATTTCATTTAAATGTTAGTTAAAGGATCTTCTTTGGGGTGTCCAGATTATGGAGTTTCTTTAGGGTGGCTGGAATCATCCTCTCCTTCCCTTGTCTACCATGGTATCTCCAACAAATCAGCTGATTTTTAAAGAGCTGAATTTAAAATCAGTGGCCCCATTAGAAACCAGATGTAGAGTGAAGTTAATTGCCACTAAATAGTCTATAGAGTTTAAAGAATAACAACACAAAAACTATGAAAATAATATGTATCTTCCTCTTTTCCTGAATAAATGCATTCAAAAATAGATGTTATTAATAAAACCAAAACCAAAAAACTCTGAGTAACATGCTTTAACTCTTGGTTAGCCATGAAGCAGTTAAGTTGGACGAGATGATCACTGTAGGCCTCTTCCAAATGAAAACATTCTATCCAAAAAGCCAAACCTCAAAACTAGTAAGAATGCTTTCTTCCACGCAAATAATCTGGGATATACTGCCATAGAATTTATACTGTTTATATCTTCTGAGGTATTAGAGCCTGACACATACCACCCTGGGAAAACATCAGATTATTCTTTCCCAAAGGCAAGCTTCACTTTAGTATTAGCTTTTGACCCTACTGCTCCTTTCAGAATGCTGTCATGATTTAATGTTCTTTAGTCTGCTTATTTTCTCTTCTCCCCTAATTTATTCCAACTGATTCCCAAGTCACAATTGGTTTAGCTGCATTTAGTTCTTGCTTTTAGTACTGTTCCCATCCCTTCATTTCTATTTTTTCACAAGATCATGGTCATACTTAAAAGTTCTAGATAGCTTTCTTGTTTCCAGTCCAAACTTCATAAATGCTGTTTGTGGTTTTCAGTGTACAGGTAATTGCCATGATTTTTTAATTATAATAATGCATTAACATCATTATATAATTTGCTGTAAACTGTTCTCACTGTGTCTCAATTGCTGAAGTTGTTAAAATCACATTAAAACAATTGTTCATAGACAATCACTGAGTAAATAAGATGCCCTTGCTAATGTCTGCAAATACATTTTATTTGCTTTCTTTAAGGCAAATTAGTATGAACACAAAAAGCACTTCCCTTATCTCTAGTGGAGGGGGACTGAAGTACTTTGCTTTGACATTATGAAAATAATTCTAGGCAAAAATTACTCTTACCTCACTAAATGTTTTTCATTTTGGTCATCCTCACAGCTTCCCTTCCCCCCCACCTCTTTCTGACACTTCTGCATTTCCCCCTTGATTCTGCTGAGCAGCACAAATCAGATTCCTAACTCCATTGATGTTTTTCTTCATGCACAGGCTTTCAGATATAAACATCTGAAGAAGAGCAAAGCTCACACAAAACATAAGTACCTGTACCTCATTGTGCCTAAAGAGGTAAATGGGAACAGAGGTGAGGTCTAGTGATGAATACACCTGGACTTTGTTCTACTACAGAGTCCATCTGCCACCATGAAGTCATCAGCTGAAAAACTTATATATGATTATATAATTCCTAAAATTTCAGGGGAAGGGGAAAAAAAGGGTAAAAAATAAGTATCTTGCATATAAAAATGATTATATATAAAAAGTTAATTGATTTTCATTCTACTATTGTTTGAAAAAAAAAAATCTGATCCTACCTCTTCACAGGCAGTCCTGAAATCCATGTGCTATGACACAGCAAGTGATATTTGTCTAAAATGGAGAGAAAGATTCCATTAGAATGAAAAAGATATAGCAAAACATAAAAGTTATCTGTCTGAGATGAGCAATTGGACTTTTCTTTGCTAGGTCCAGTTATAGCCATTGCTTAAAAGGAGAAATGATCAAAGTTGCAACAGGATTAGGAAGACGTTAGAAGTTGTTCCTGGTTCTTACAAAGTACACAACCTGGTTTCATTGAATATAATCAAAAGAATGCTTAGGTTCCCACCACCTCCTCCCTTTCACAGGACATTCAAACATACTTTTCTTATTGCAAGTGTAAATTTCTTTTATTTCTGTGTTTTCCAATTTTTGTTTCAAAAGTAAGTATACTCAAAAGTAGAAAAAGAGAGACAATTAAGTGTTGGTCTTCTCTTTTAAAAACCTTTTTTTTTTCTTTTCTCCCCTAATTAAAAACCATCACACACCAGTACTTTTTGTCTCACATTTTATTAATGTACCTAATCTCTCCACGGAAGCTGCTGCCATTTAACAGTGTGCTTACTTTGCAGAAATATTTATGAGGTGAAAAACAAATGTTAGAATAGTCAGGAATATGTGCAAGTGCTGGCAAAATGTCACACCAAATCCTGCGATTATTACTTCTCCTGGCCTTTACCTAAAGTGTATTCATCACAATGCACACTTATGCATTCATTTATTTATGTGACAAAGCCACTGGAACAGGATGTTAGCAGAGGCTAATAACAGTGTCCTGCTGCTGGGTCTGCAACAGAAACACTCATGCATCAGTCAGTAACATTTTCAGGAAACACAAAACAGCAGTTTCATTCAACGGCTGGAAAAAAATCAATCCTGTAACAAAATTCTGTCCATCAGGTATTTTGTTGCTATTTTGTATTAATTACGTGCTTGCAATTATTTGTATAGATACAGTACTCCAAGTTCCAACACAAAATTTGTACCATTAGCCTAAGTTTAAAATAAAATTTTAAATTCCTCACATAGTACAAAAATTTAAGTCCTAATACTTACAATTAAACCTCTTAATAACAATATCTCTTCATTAAGTCTCTTGATTTATTTTGATGCCCTGAATGCAGTTTTATTAAACAGCACTTTTGTTTGAGGTTAAAGTTCTCTATTTATTGAGCTCTGCCTGGTTCACAGCCTGTGCTCTAGACTAATTTCTAGCAGAGACACCCCTAGGTTGACTAGGTTACAATTCAGAAATTTTAAAAGGACTCATCATCATTCCTTCCTTAACAGCTTTACAAGAGCACTAAGATTCAATAAAGAACTGTATCTGTAACTCTGCTCTCAAAATGCTCATAAAATCAAGGTCACTATTACTGTTTCAAAGATTTTCTCTCTGGTGGGTCAGTCATTGTGTTAAAAAGTATGTTTCCTTGTAATCTTTATGAACACTTTTTCAGCTGAGTAAGCAGAAGTGGACAAGAGACTTTACTCACCTTCGCCAAATATTCTGAGGACTTCTTAGCCTTCTGGAACTACAAGAGCATGTGTCTTTGAAATACAAACTGAAGTAATGCACAGTGCTCTCCTTTCTTGGGCCCTGAGTATGGCAGGTCACTAATTCCTACTGCAGTCAAAAGTTTATTCGCTTGTGTCATGTTCTGCCTTATTAATAAAAGTTCTGCAAAGTTTGGGTTTGGGCAATTTTGGTTCCACAGTCAATGACAATTCCACTTTCACTCTCTTTTAGCTACTCTTGATCGAAACGTTGTCTAACCCTGGTAATTTCCACACCTCCGTATTACTCCTTTTTTCTTCTTGTTGGTTTTTATGTATAATGCATTTTTTTACTTATTTCAGAAATAGCTGCATTATCACAGAGGGAAAAAAAGAACTTTTAACTATAAAATATTTTCTAAAATGTAAAGATGGGACTACATAATTCTCAAAACAGAATCAAATTCATTGCAGAGAGTTTATGTGTTTCTCAGGCAGGCAAAATCTCAGTTACTAATCTCTGCAATACAGCTGCCACTGTTTCTGCCCCCCTCTCTTTCCTACCAATTCTCATCTGCAGCTGCACAGAGAATGTAAGCCCATTATCAATGTTCTTTTTCCGACTACCAGCAATTTCATAACACTTGATATTTTACAAACAGCACACAGAAGGTTTGATTACAAAGTGCAGTACCTCATAAATCATCTCAGAAATGTCATTGTTTCCAGCATTTATACCCCAAATAAACACTCTAGATAATTAAATTACAGGAATACATATCATGCATCATGCACAAATGTTATATCTTATGTTGGTAAAAGCTCCAATGATTACTAATTGTCTCCTCCTGTAATACATGAAAAAAGGCAGAAAATATAAACCTAAGTAATTTCAAAAATAAAACATTTGTAAAATGATAAACTGTGAAACCCATTGCTTACAGATATCCTTGATAAGCTTCTGGCTAATCTCTGCAACCCCATCTCCAAATCACAGCCACTTGCACCTGAGCAACTTTCCAGCCCTCCCAGGAGCTTCCTTCAGCCTGAATATTTGATTTATTTTTTCTTTTTTTTGCCCCTCCCCACCATTAGATTGCTCTGGGACAAACTGTGCTTCAGAATGTGAGAAAGGAGCTGCCTGTGGCTTTGAATTGAGGAGGTGCAGAGGAAACAGCTCCAGGACAGAGCCTGGTTTGCAGGCACAGAGGGAGGCACGAACAGCATGTATCACTCAAAGAGAAAGGAAGGCTCCAAAAGCAATGTGGATTTCTCTAAAGGAGCTGAGAACCACTGCAATCAAAGATATGTAAACAAGCAAGCTTTGAAAAGTTACTTGCCGTCCTTTCAACTTGACTTGCAATCGGCATCTCCTCCAAAACTGAGTTATCAGACCTATTTAGCTCACCTCTGCTGATGGATGTAAAGGGAACAGTGTGTGACAGACAGGCTGGGAAGAGACTTTGACACCCCCTTGGCAGGAAAAGCAGTTATTCAATGCTGAAGAAACATTTACCAAGCAGTATTATTATGCCATTTGTGCTCTAAAGGGAAATCAATGGCTAAAACATAACAGCAAAGATGAAGCCTATGGCAGCCCTCAGAGACAAAGCTTCATTTAGGATAATGCACTGAGCACTTGAGCTATGCTCTGATCTTCTTATAATAAATCAGGTCATATTCCAGTAGTATAATAGATGTAATTTCACAAAGTACTTCCACGACTGAATACTCCAGTATACTTAATGAAATAAGATAGCAAACAAAAAGAAAATTTCTTGTGCACACAACAGCAAGAAGAGACACCTTGTTAAGTGTAGGAAGTGCCACAAGCCAAATGAAATACTATTGAAATAAAAGGAGGGAACACTTCATTCTCAAGGTTACTGGTGCAAAGAATACAATACTGTATGCACAAATAACAAGTTTATGGAGAAATTATGCATTATCAAATGCAGTTTCATTTAGCATATGATATCACTGCAGCTTGTATGTATCTTACTTGATGGAGACAAATGACAAGAAATTCTTATTGTCTGAGAAATGTCTGAACTGCTAATGGGGAAAGAGATTAAAACCGTATTTCATAGGCACAAATCCCAGATCAGCAACTACTTATGATAATAGTTCACAACTAATGTTTGCCTTTCCAAGTCCTTCTGCCTCCATTCTTGCCAACACATTGGCTCTACATTGTGGAAATGAATAAAGAAAATCATATCTGTCCTTATTGTGTGTGTTAGGAAATTAAACATACATACCTTTGTTACTCTGCAAGGCCTTTTTTTCTTTTAGCAATAATTAAAACTTAATCCCAAACCTTCTCTATTACAAACAGGGAAAGTAGATAGAGAAATTATCCTTACATATAGCATAGCTAGTCCTTTGTGCTTTACAGGAAACAAAAATATTTGTGGAAAAAGAGAAACATTACTTCAAATCCAAATTCCATGAAGGCATATTCATTCCATCGAGCTTGCCACAAGGTGTTTGGTACTGGAAGAATGGTCAGAGGCATGCAGACACCACAGTAAATCAAAGGAGAAGTTGAGTAACTGCAGATTAATAAACCCTCATTCAGTTATTGCTTTCCAGCACACTTGAATTATATTTTGTTTGAACACTGAGTTACTTATGTTCAGTTAACATAATGATTTTTAATAATTTACATATTGGACTCATTTGCTGAAAAATTTCTCAGTGAGTTGGCAACAGGCAGTCTCTAGATTCAAGCACTTCCTCGTACCTCCTCACAAAGTTCAATACATGAAGGGGGGGTCTGTATATCCATTGCACAGAATTACAGTTATAACAAATTAACTTAACTAGAAGGATGCTCACAAAGCTGGAGGACCCTAAGCTGTATGTACCTCAATCTATCTGAAAGTGCAAGGACTGAGATGAACTTTGGAATCAGCAAACCTGTGCAGTTCTTTGGCAGGGACGAAAATAATTACCTGACAAAGCTTTTTAACAAAATGACCACCTCTTAGCATAGCTCATGCTTCAAAAGAATTGAAGTTGGCAATTAGTAGCAAACACGGTGTTTAATGTTTTGTTCATTTTATCTTGGTTAAAACACGTATGGTATTTATCTGCCAATCATAACTTATTATTTTAGTGGCGAGCATATTTAATATGCAAGCCAAATTAATGATTCACGCTATAAACAACAATTTTTCAATAGTCAGTGATCCACAAGGCAATATTAACTGAATGAACGCATCTTGGGCTTCTGTTTGTTTATTCATTGCTGTTTGCATTAACAATTATCTAGCATTCCCCAGAACAAACACCCACAAAATGACCTAACAACTCACCCAGTCTGTTCTGGCTGGGCAAAAGAAAACTATTGCAAACAGCAAAATAAAAAAAAAAACCCAACAAAACAGAACAACACAATTCAAAATCTTTCAGAAGGGAAAAGCAGTATTAGAGGAGAATAATCTGAAAACTGTGATATTAAATGGCAATGGGCTCCTGCTGCATGTCTTTATGTGAAATGCACTATGGCAAACTGGAGCATGAAAGTTTGGCTCGGGGTCAAAGTCTGGAATGCTGTTAGGAAAAAAAAATAAATCTTTTGTCTGGTTTCTCACTTTTCCATTGTTACCCTTTGGCGATTCAGTAGACGTGTCTAAATATAATTATGTACTTGATTTCAAAGAGGGCAGTGCACATAGCCCAAGCTTGTACTATATGTCTCCTTGTTCTTCACTGCTCTGGAGGCTGCATGAACTGTGACATGATTTAGATAATTTCTCAGTTTTGCCTAAATAACAGTGCCTTTTGTCAGAGATAAACAGAAATTCTTCTCTGACTATTCAGCACTCCAGTCTGGATTTTCTCTCCATTATCTCCCAACTCAAAATTTTTGTGTAGAAGACATACTGGCACTCCTCTGCCAAGGCAATTGTTTCACACTCAAATGTAAATTTCATGCCCCTGGCATTATGCCTAATGCTAATAATTCAGTGAGACTTTCCACATTACACTGCATCTTTTGATTTCACTTAAGTTAAAAGAAACAAGCCAAAAACATTGTACCAGTGTCCTAAAGGAGGTTAGAAAATAAATTAATGGTTGTAAACACTCAGGAAATATTTATTTGGGATTTTAATATCCTTTATAAACACCTGATAAATATGTTTATACATGCATATATAAACATGTGTCAGGTCCAGAGTTAATTGCAGAAGTTCCTGATGAAAAAATGATAATTCATGGTAAAATTTTAAAAATCCATATATCCTGCTTAAGAAAAATCAAAATAATAATGTGCAATGAATAATGAAAATTGAAACCATATTAAATGATGAAAGAACATGATATCAGATTTAGTACAGATGATGTTTGTTGAATGAAAGTAATATGAATATGGTTTATGTTCAGTTTACAAGAGTATGAAGAAGCACATATTTCAATTTTTTCTATTGACAAAAATTCTTCCCATATACCATGGAAAACACAAACCAGGATTTTCCAATAGATATAACATCATTTCTGTTCATTTGATACAGTTTGAATCAAAAACTCCAGTATGTCTTGATAGAGCTTGAACTAAAAAGGTAAGAATAACTAAAAGAAATTACAAATCTATTCTCAGAGAAATTCAGATGTTTCAATAACTTCAATGAAAACAATATGAATAGGACATTTTTAATTGCCCCAGGACAAAAAAAATTTCCAAATTTGATTTGAAATTTCATTACCAAACCAATATTTGATTATGACCTTCCCTTATTTTGATGGGGTTGAAATTATTTGACTTAGGTCAAAACATTTTCAGTCTGTTTTATCATTAGGTTTTATGAAATGATTCTTACCACTAAAAACAATATTCCTATTTTATATTCACAATATCAAAAAACTGTCTATATTGTATTACATTACCAACTTCTGCATCATGATGTAACACATTTGTAATGGCACTAGATCTTATCAGCCCTTTCCACTGAGATGGTAACAGAAATCACAGCAATCCACTAAAGTTACTGGCATAATTTCTTTCAGTGCCTATTTTCATATTGCTATTTGGAGTTTGCTTTCTACTTAGAAATTGCCACCATCACCAGTTTTGCAACTGCAGTTTCTTTGCTGAAATGGAATTAGGCTATCAGAGGTAAAAAGGTTTGGGGAATATGACTGGAAGCTACCAAAGAAGATGGGCAGAGAGGCAGTTTGAGAATCTATGGGACAAAACTTAGTCAATGCAAGCTGGAAAAACAGAAGAAATCTGGTACTTCTTTTTCGTAAACAACACTCTTTGCAGAGACATTGAGCTCAAATGATTACACTCTGGTAGCAGAATCACCTAGGTAAAACATGAGAGAATGAGAAAAAATCAGACATTTTAAGTGCAAGTCCACAGATTTCTTATTTAAAGGGGACTAAGGCAGCCCTGTGTTGCACTGCTGCTTAGACAAACTGTTGTTGTTTACTGTGTCAAGTCATTGATCCTTGAATGCCACTGATTTTCTTCACTGCAATTTTGTCCTTCCTTCGTTCTATAAAATGTGACTTTACAGATTTTCCCTAAATAATCAGGTCAATAACAAAAAAATCAATTCATATAAATATTTAAATCAATGTGATTAACTGACCATTTGACAGATTTAGAATTAAGTCTGAACTGCAACATAGTACCAGGTCCTGTAATCAACAGCAATATTCCTGTCTGAGAATTCCTCTCACAACAAGGATGCAAGCAATTCCAGTGGTCACTATTAAAAACTATGTGTTTGTTTTTTTCATCTCTGGGATGTCACAGCTACAACAGAGAGAGAGACTAAGGTTTATTGCAGTTGTTGCTACAGTCTTGCCTTATCTGCAAAGTCACTTATAAAGGCCACCAGTAAACAAAACACTTCCTCTGGTGGACGTAAAAATCCCAAGCAAACAAACAAACAAACAAACAATCCCCAAACATAAACCTATTTCAAAGAGCTGCCAGCAAAGGAAGGACGAATTACACAGTGTATGAACTAGGAAATTCTAGCCAAGACACATACCGCAATCATTGTTTGCATAGCCTTCACCATATTTCCCTTTTTTTTTTTTTTCAGAGCAGATGCTTCTATATAGACAAATTCAGTACTTATAGAAAACAAACACCAACAACTTGGCTCAAAATTAATCAACATAATTAGATCTTCCACTTGAGTTTTATATGATTGCAGCAAAAGCCTCTTTAACTACTCTGGAATCCAGAAAGCAGGAATTTGTAGCAGTGCTGTTGTAATATCATCAAGTCAAGTTTATTTTCCATCAAACTGTTCCTGCAGTAGTACATTGTCAAAATGTATAAAACGGGAACTCAAGATATGCAAAATATGCCACATAAGAAAACACAGCACTTAAAGCACTGTAAAATTTAAACAAACAAAGTTAAGTAGCCAGTGAGAAGTACTTTACAGCTAATTAGAAAATATCCCTGTGAGAGCAGAACCCCTCACTGAAAATCCTCTTCTATGGAAGTGGATTAGAATGGGATTGTGAAACGGTCATCCCAGCTGTCCACACATCCCTATACTGCAGCACGTTAATCCTGCTCTAGGGCCATCACAGCAAGTCAGAAAAAAGCCCACCAACTACAGTGTGCTCCACTTTTAGAAACAGAGGTTGAGTCAGACCAACACTGGCTAGTGGTCAACTGCTGATCCAGGAACACTGAGTTGCCACACAATGAAACCTGTGCAGGGCAGGCATGGGTGGATAGCTGAAAGTAGCATCCCTATTTAATTGGTCACATGGCAATTACTCTTTTTGGTTATCACATTTTCTGTATAATTAACTACTGTTCAGATTAGGTTTTCCTTAATGCATTTTTGAGCTCCCTGAAAGCCAAGATGGCAAACATTGAAAGTCATAAGGATTTTTCTTTGTAAAATCTTGAACACATTCATGATGCAAGGTAATTGTGATAGAGGTGGGACTAACATCACTAATTCCTTCTATGATTGTCTTTCACATGCCACTAAATGCAGATGAAGAAAGATAATGAGAATCTGAATGTATAGTCAAGCAGACTGGAAGATGCTGAAGTCATGACGAAAAGGTGTTATCAGGAGTAAAGTGAAAAGAACGTGAAAGGGAATCTAAAACTTCGTAAGTCAGCAGAAAGGGGTCAGGGTACATCAAACTGAGAAAGCTTTTGCATCATGGGCAAGTTGAGGGATGAGGAAGAAGAAGACAACCTTCAGGACATTGCTTTGAAGGTTTGTAGACACCATAGAAAACTTCATTCCAGGGAAATGCACCCAAAATCAGACCCAAATTTCACAGGCATGGTAGTGTTACACCAGTTTTTCTGTACAGAACACAAAAATTAAGCAATGTCAGCAAATTCATTGTCTCTGTTGTTAAGATGCTTGTATGGACTCTCACATGGATTTAGTCCATGACAAGTAATACGCTCCAAAACAGCAGGCTACATGACTCAGGAATTAGTAAAAGGGTGATTTTTAATAGCCAGTTTTCTCCCAGCCACTCTACTCCATAGGAAAAAGCATTTAAAAAACCTGCATGGAGGTAGGCTGTTCCATGCAATTACTTTAATGTCAGAAGTCAGCTTCATTGATAATGGTAAACATGACCTAGGAACTTCCTGTTTTGGAAACTCACAAAAAGTGGCAGAACATTACAGCCAGTACACTAGCTCAAATGACAGCTCTGAAGTATCTGCCCCTGAGAGTACCAGAAGATACCTCATTATGGGCTACTTTTTGCATGAACTTTTTTTAAAAAGTCGGTTCCAGTAGAAAATTCAGATTGTGAATGTGTAGCTGAAACTGAGTCATACTGCATACACAGTGATGACTTAAATTTGCATACCTTTGTTTAATTCAAGTATTTTCCAATGTTTAACTTATCTGAAAGATTTTAATCGTAAGTCTTGAATCAAATGGGACTCAAATTTCAGAAATTCCAATTATATCGTCAAAATTCACCAGTATAGTAGATGAATACCTATATTGCGGCACTAAGCAGTACCAAAGGACTTCTCCACTTCAGACATGGTCACTGAAGCAAAGCAGGAGTTTTGCTCTTCCTTTTTTACTTTCCAAGTCTTTCAGGCAAGAGAGTAAGGGAGAGGACAGACTTCAGGTCACAACTTCTTTATTCACTTTAAAATCTATTTCAGGGAATGGAAAGGTTATAGTTTAAAGACTCCATCCCCTTATCCTGTGGGGAACTAGAGGAAGGTATAGGGCTCTTTTTCAGCACACTTTTCCCCCCGAGGTAATGGAAGTAGGAACAAAATTTGAGAGAAAGAGTGAGAGAGACTTGGTTAATAAAAGTGACACAGTAACACAGTGCCAGTCCAACAAGACTGACGAAAGAGGGAAAAGCATCAAACAGGAAGAGAAAAACATGGCAGAAAAGGGAAGAAATAGTTAATAAGAGCAAGGGAAGAAAAAATATAAAGAAGGGGAAAACGGAAACATATTTAAAACTCATTTCATTTCACCATTACACATTTTTATGTGCTAAGATAAATTTTGTTACTTTTTTCATCAATAGTATTCTATGTGCTAATTATGGCATTCTTTATCATTCTAGAAATACTAAAGTGAAACAGAGATATGTAAAGAGAACAAGCTCTGTACAGCAGTCCAGTGACACACTGAATTAAGGCGAATTAAGTCAATGTTAGCACAAGACACTGATGGAGGAAATGAATATGGCTGTTGCAGGACTGTATGGCATGTTTGAGGATCTGAGATTTGGCAAACCTTTCACAAAGGAATGATTAAGGCAGGAAGCTCAACTAAATTAAGATCATGCAGTAGAACAAAATACTATTTTTAGAATCTGTTGACGACCACATAGCCCAGGGAGAAGACTGGCCTCTTGCTTTCAGGGTAAGTGACAGCAATGCCATCAGGGTAAGCTACAAGGACACACCGAGAGTAAACGGCAGACAAGTTAAATCTGAGACATATACATGACAATGGGAAATGATGGCTTAGCAGAAGTTCTGTAAGCTTAATTTCAAGGACGCTGCTCCTCAGAGAACCCAGAATATATGTTCTTATGCCACTTAATAAACATGCCCAAGTAAAAATTAGCCTAAGAAATCCTGGTATCATGCACCTTTATCTGAGCTTGAAACTTTACCAGGAAAAAAAAAAAAGTGAAGTATAATACACTGACATTGAGAGGGCATCTTTTCTGATGGTTCTAACTTCAAAAGTGTTTTCTAATGCTTTCCTGTGACACTTGATAATGTTTTAAAATTATTCTTCATAAAGCATAGATGACTGAGCCTGATTTAAAAGTAGGAGAAAACTAGAATGTTAAAGAAAATATTAGAGAGTGTTTCACTCTTTGGGAAATGTTTCTGTTTTGAAAAATAAGATTTGGGTGTGTGTGTGTGTGTTGCTGATATTACCTCTCCTAGCAACAGCACAACTTCCAAGTTCTTGCGTTTCTTCATGGTTTAACATCCATCAAATTCTGCTTAAAAGAATATTTCTCTCCATGAGAGGTATTTAAGCTTCCTGCTGTTTAAACTAGTCAAGTTCCTCTCTTTTTTTATTCCTTTTCTGAATACTGCATGCCTTCTGTAAAAACAGCAGCAGTTTTCAAGCAGCAGTTTAAACAATCATTTTAAAGTCAACCCATAAAATAGGAGAGTCTGGAAGTACTGTTGAGAGAATTTGTAACCTACCACTCAAACATCAGCATGAATTGGGAAAGATGATAAGGACTGACAAGTAGTAAATATCCATCAAGGTTTACAGTTATTTTGGATTCTTACAATGTGGTGGAAGAAACGGAAGAAAGAGGGCACATCTGTTAAAAATATGGAAGAAAAAACTTTCATGATTAGTTGAAAAAAAAGAAAAAAAAAAAAAAATTCTCCTTAACATATGCAGTATCACGGTCTTCTACTTGCTCCTCTGACTTTTAAAAGAGACTGTCTTAGGGGAAAACCAACTGATAAACAATCTGCTGCCATAACTGCGGGATAATGTTTGGGAAAACAGTGCATACTACCTGCTTGATCTTGGTGTACATAGTCTTACTGAAAAGTAGTGTTTCTTCAACTTTCAAAAACAAACCCCTCATAATGCAATGGGGCCATGAAACTGATCATTGAAACTCAGTCCTGCAGGGATTGAGATAATTGTCTTCATAAAGTCTGAAACAGCCAAGTACCCAAGACTTTCCTTTACAGATGATCATTTTAAGTTCAGCTTAAAAAAATTTAAGGAGGAAGGGAAGTGTCTCTGTAGTTTTGAGCAAACTTCAGTTCTGCTCAATATTCTCTAGTAAAACCCTGTGAATAGACTATAAATAACTGCCTATCTGGACTTCTTTTTAAAGAACAAACCTAAAGCCCAATCCCACTTTATATGACCTGGGATCTAAAGCATATACTTCTTCTAACTTTCCCATTTATTGAGCTGGCCATCTCCCTTTCTGGATTCTCCTTCTATTCCTGATGCACCTGACTGGTTATGGTGAAGCGAGGTCATATGAACACACATATGAACATTTTATTTGAAGAAAGGCTTATTAAAGGCTTTAGAATACTGTTTGAAAATTATTATATCCTACTACAGAAACCATCTATTAATAAAGAAAGGCAACATCTAGCAACTTTTCTTCAACACTTTATTTATTATATACATAATTGGGAGTCCTTAACCTAGCAGACTAGTCCTGCTTGAGGCTTGAGAGTAGTGTTACGTATAAGATTTTTAAAGAGGACCCTAGCACAGTGATGAACCCTTCAAAAATTGTTTAAGATTTGCCATTCAAATGAACCTTTTGGTTCTCCTTCATAAAAACAGGGGAGGAAGATAAAGCTTGTATTTTCAGACCTTTCTTAACAGAACGGTGGAGTTTATGTGCTCACTTAGGTTCCCAGGTTACGTTTAGCTAGACAATACTCCTGTTCAAATGGGACGAAGACAATGTCTGTGCCCTGGTTTTGTGGGATCTTTCTATATGGGCATGAATAATCACATAAAAATATTACTCTAATAATAATAATTTAAAAAATAGTATCAGTGTATGCAGTAGGGCGCTATATTTGGCCAAGGAACTATTCCATCATTACAAAGTCTAAATAACAGACTAACATTTCCCGACAGAGTTCCAGTATTGGGGGATTTTTTTTCAGTCACTTTCAGTATATTTGACAACACCCAGCTGCCTTAGGAATTCCTCTGCCCCTGGACTAGTTGCCTGTAAAACTTCAAGACACCAACCTTGCAGTAGCCACTGCAAAAACACATTATGCTGCCCAGCTTATTAGACCACCTTCACTCCCTGTGCATATCTCCCACCACTCCATCTAGAAGCCTGTTCTGATACGGCTTTGGAACATCTTTCCCCGTTTCTTGGGCAAGCAGCTATTGTGTTCCCCAAATGTGTTCACCCAATGCCACTTCTGCACAACAGTCAGTCAGGTAGGTTGTGGCCGAAGAAAAACAGAGGAGGAAAAGATGTGACTTCTATTCTGAGAACTTTTTTTAATGTAATATAGCTCCTCATGCTTTTAAGACAAGAATTTAGCAAAGATCTCTTCCTTCCTTCCTTCCTTCCTTCCTTCCTTCCTTCCTTCCTTCCTTCCTTCCTTCCTTCCTAAGAAACAGCTTTATGAAGCCACCACTAAGAAATTCTCATTTTTAAAGTTAGGAACAAATTTAAAAATCTTGCTGAACTGAGGCTTCACATCAACTAAGACTGAAGTTGAATTTTCTTCTCCCTATGTGTAAAAAATAACCTCCAGAAGTAACAGATTCAATTAGGCTTCTTGAATTAATGGTAATAGTTAAATTGCATTTTTTAAGATATAATAGAAAAATAAATGTTACCAATGAGTAATACAAACACATCAGATGGCATCTTTGTAGAATAAAAAGAAACCCTTTAAATTTAAGTAATCTGAAATAGTCCACATGAAAAATATCAAATAAAAACCCTGACATACACTATTATAACCATTACTGAGAAGTCTCAGGGAGGAAACTTTCACGTTTACAATTCTCCATAGTGTAACTCAGTTGGTCCTGAACCACACTGATTACAAAAAAATATATTTTGAAATCTAAAATTTAACTTTTTAAAAATTGGTTATCTAGAGACTGTTTCTTATAATTTCCTGTCTTCTCTTACTGTTTTGTAGTCTTCTTTTACCCTTATGGATGACAGAAAAAATTAAAAAGGTGAATTCCAGGTCAGAGACACTTTACTAGCCTCTACTGTTGGGGTGAGATTATTTGCAGAGACTGCAGAAATTTTCAGTCTTTTGTAAAAGACCACATGCTTCAAAACTGTAATTCCTTTGGACTTCAATCATGTGGCATCTCCTTTATGATCTCCTTTGCTTAGCTTCCATTTTCAGCAGAAGCCATTTAAAAAAACAAACAGAACAAAAATTAAATATACTACTTGAATTATTTTATCACCGAAAACCATGATGAGGCTGTAACTAATCCATATGTTAGGTGAAAATGAACTGCATTTTCCATATTAAGTTTGACTTTTAAGTTCCTTGGGGAAACCAGTCATGAATTGTACTAAATTGCATAGAACTAAGAATACCAAGAATTTGATAATTAATAATAAATACATAAAATATCTGCACTAATTTATCATTTTCATTTCTAATCTTTTGCTTGTGACATCTTACCATCTCCACAACCCCATTATTATCCTTATTAGTATTTTTAAATTTTTATGTCTCACTCCTTATCTTTTTGCAAATTATATTAGGCCTTGGTTTTAATTTATGCTGGAGTTCCTCCCAAACTCAATTTCCTTCTATTTATATCTGAAAGTTATGTAGGAAAGTTGGACATGGCATACTTAGTAAGGTTCAACTGCTTCCATTCTTAGATTACAGTATTAGAAATGTCCTAGGGTACACAAATATTCAAAAACTTGGACTGAGAAAAATTTGCTGTAAGACTCTAGCTTCAAGTCCCATAGCTTTCTCCTTTCTAAATTCTAAAGATGAAGTATCACATTTATCATCTTTTTGGAAAATTGTAGGTCATTTAATCTAGTATACCAAAGACCTGCCTGAACATTTTTTTTTCCTTCTTCCTCTTAATATTCCAGATAAAATAATCATTTTCCAGCAAAAGGTAGGTCAAAACCAGAAAACAAAATGACACTGGAATAATACCCTAGAGTCTCTTTCCAAAATCCTAAAGAACGAAAAAAAACCTGACTATATTTAATTTATGTACTTACAGAGTGATACAAGCTAACTTGGACCAAATATAAGAGGGTAGAATTTTGAAAACTTCGCTGTAAAATGTTGAAAAGTTCTGCTACAGAAAGGGAGGAAAACCCACAAAAGTTTAAGTGATACACTGTAGTCAGCTTTGTATCATGGAAAACAATGTGCTTCTCAATATTCAGCTCATTTGACAGATGAGCTCTGTCCAGGATGAAACCTATTGCTCATGGATTTTTTTTTTTTTTAAATATGATGTAATTTCTTAAATAAATGCACACTTGATGTATATTAGCACATTTGAATTTAGGCAATTCTCCAAATTCTGCATTTTCTACAACCTTATTTTGAAAATAATGCAAGTAATTCTTAGCAGCTGACCTCTTACTCTGAAAAATCATGCAGAAAGCTGACTGCGATTTAAACAATGCAACAGGTTTGAGAAATTGCTCTCACGCTTTTTAAGTCAGAAATACACTTATGCTTTAGCCCCACTATACTCGGTGCTCTGCAATCCCCCAGGTAGCTCCATTCAGAGACACTGTTCTGAAATATAGAACAAAGGGTCTCAGAAATGTGTCCTACTTTGAGATCAGAATTCAGAGGGCCATTAAATTAAAGCATTGACTAATACCCTTTCCTTTTCTCTTTACTGCCTCTCCTTTCACATTTCATGAAACCATATCAGGACTAGCCTGCTGAAGCAGAATTAGAATTCCTGGGAGAAGATCTGAACTGTTGAAATGTTAAACATGTCAGTGTGTGAGAGATCCACACTTCTGCTCTACAGCAATAAGTAGTACAAGGTCTATCTGTCTCTTCTCGATCCTCAGGTGAAAAGAACAATTGATGTCAGTCACATTCAGCGGGTACCTACTTACTGTATCTTACCCTGCCAGTCCGGACAGAAATTAAGTGCTGCAAGACCATGTATAGTCTCTGAAACTGCAAAGGTAGGTATAGTACAAAAACTGAACAAAATACATACAGTTCTTGTATATTAAATGCCTTTTGAAAAAGTCATTAAGACACATCATGGACTTTTCTTCAGAATTCTCTTTATAATACAGCCAATTATGGAAAAAAATTAGAGAAAAGGTCAATACATACAGTTTAACACAGAAATCATTCCATTATTTAAAACGTTTTTGTAGTGGCTACTGTGGAGTTCAGTCAGCCATGAGCTCTAATGCAAATTAATAAGCAGTAAAGAATATCTTCTTTTTTCTGTTCACTCTTGCTTCACAAAATAAATTCCGAATCATTAAATAGAAACACCTATCTGCATGTAACATTTAGCTTCAAAATCCCAATTCCAAAAGGCGTGAATGCCTGGTGCAGAAGTATCTCAGGACCTATCTTCAGCTGCACTGAACATTAGAATGAACAATGCATTTTGATGCATATCAGAAACAGATAATGTAGATAATTTGCTGCTGCTTTCAGTGTCCTAATGTTAACTCACAGTCATCTAACCAAACGTAAAAGGCCACCAGCTCTGCCACTGTCAGATAAATAGCTCATTTAAGATTAGCAATAATCTATTTGCTTTCATCTGCTGTAGATAGAAGGGAATCAGTAAAGAAAATTAAACACAGCAGGATTTCGTTCAGGTTCAGCCCACCTTTTCAGTCATGAAAAGCCATTAATTCAGCTGGGTTTTAATAAAAACCTTGGAGTGAGATCATTGTCACAAGACACAGGTGTGCTGGCCCTCCTTTGGCTTTCACTGTCCTCTAACTCCTCAGCACATGGACACTGCAGGAAAAGGGGTGATTCAGAGCTTAAAACAAAGCTGTGCAACCCCAACAATCACCACCTTCCTACACTCTCAAATTCAAACAGAGGATGATCAAAGTCATGGGGGTGGAAGAAGGCATTTAAAGAGGGATAGAGGGGGCCACACCAAGGCCCCACTCATGTGCCACTAAGGCTGCCCCTTTCCTCTTGGCAGTTAAGGACATATTAACCCTACCTAAGCTGGTGCACAAGGAGCATGCATGAGCTGAAAGACTCAACAGATGGATCCAGCTAATTTTGAGTAGCTGGACCCAACCACAACACATAAAAACATATGTTTGTACAGTTTTCTTATGGAATTAATTTCTTTATGCTCCCTGTAAGAAACTCTAAACAATTCACTACTTGTTTACACAATAAAAAAAAAAAAGTATTTAAATTGTACTTAGTAATTACAAACTTTATTTATTTATTTTTGCTATGCCATACATCATACAGCTTGCTCAAAACCCCATAATTTTAATAGTTCTCCACTTCATAATGGGCATCATATATGCTATAAAATTTAAAATATTGCTGCAGCAGAAATTATGGCTACAATTATGGAGGAAGACTCAGTGCCTTCAGCAACAGCACAAAATAAATGCTGCATAATAATTCCATTTCCCATCCAAATGTTCTCTCAGATTAATTTACACAAGCATATTGCACTTTTCCTCACGTCACTGACTCACAGTCACCCTAGAGTGACAGATAATCGCTTTTTGCACTCAGTTTTGTGCAACTGATTGGGGTGAGACTTTCTTATTGAGATGCAATGATTGTACTAACAACTGTTGCACAAGTGACTAGATGACAAGTTGTTTCTATGAAAAAGTTGACTTCTATGACCGCTGTTACAAAAACTTTGTATCAGCAACACCAAGAAAAATGGTTTCACAAATGAAAACTTGCATGAGGCAACTGCAATATGCTGACGAATTTCACTGGGTAAGGCCTGTTTTAAAGTTCTATATTGCAATGTTTAACACTAGTTTCAAAGGAGTGGGCAGATATCTATTTTTATATGTTCAGATCTTCATAAGCAATAAGATTTACTCTGAATATGGAAAGGATTAAATATACCTTAAGTATTATAGGCTGTTCAATGCTTTGAAATAACATTATTTTGGTAATGATGACATTTTATAATTTTCTGTCCATTTTATTAAATCAGATGAAGTTAAACAATGAAGACAAAATCTATAACTAAGTATCAAATATGAAAGAGGAAACCTACATAATTTACAAGTGAAACTGTTAGCTAACTTGTCCTGTATTTTATTTCTTCTCAGTTTTGTCTTTTCATGAATTCTGCAAAAATCTACCCAGTTCCAAGAATCTTTTACTATCTCTAACTATGCCTTATTTGTTCAGAGTTTTGCAGATGAGATTTTGTCTCTGATGACTTGAGTGGAAATTTTTGCCATTGTATCTTCAAGGACACTAAGGACCTCAGGTTTCTTATATTATTCTTGATTAACAAGAAGGTGTTGAGTCTAACTATAATTTCACACACTGGAATCTGTGATAGCACTAAAGAATCATCCCTGAAGTTCTGGTTCTGTAAAGACAGATCAGTGTTTTATACAATGGTACAGCCATGATATTAAAGCCCACAGTTTCACTTATATCAATATTGAAAGGACATGTTACAGGGACCACTGTTGTGACAACAATCTTCTGCATTTGTCCTTCACTGCATGACCAACATTCCGCTAGCACCAAAATCTACCTTCATAGAAAGCAGATCACAGCAAATACAACTAATGTCTTCACTTTAAATAATTGTCAGTCATGAGACTTCTTTTCACAGTAATTAATTGGGCACCTGTTACAACCCATCAAAGGAATCCTGCTCACCAAAATGCCTAAGCAGAAAGAACAAGTTCTGATTTTCAAAACAAAATGTAATTCATTATGATTCATGTAATGATGAAATGCAACAAAATTAAAACAAAATGCTTTAAAATTATCAATATTTTAAAATATACACAAATTAAGATTATGAGATGAATAAATAGCAGAAAATAAATTCCTCATGTGAAGAAAAAAACCAGTATTTTGCATTTGTATGGCCAGTAATGATGATTCAACTTCCCTAAAATGTTCTTTATAAGGGTTTATTTTTAAATTATAGGCTCACATATGCTTCTCCTTGGAGACTGAATGATTTCTATTTGGTTTTGAAATTCTTAGTCTACTTCAGTCCCAAATTTAATATTAAACTGAACCCATTAAAAGGAGATTATCCCCATTTTTTTTTAATAAATGTGAATTGAAAAAGTGTTCAAGTGACCCTTACAAACTATGTTTTATCATCTATACTAGAACATTCACTTCAGGACCAAAACAAGGGATATCTGTCAGACATGTTTGAACTCTATTTATATGTTAATGTTAATGGAAAGAAGAAATTATTTCTACCTGCCTTTCCATTTCAGTTTTGCAGGCCGAATAGTTATGTTAGTTCAAGCAAGTTTTGGATCCGCAAACAATGCTTTAGAACTAGCTCTCAAATTTTTGTGATATTTTCATCATTGTCACTCTCTTTACTTCAGTAATAAGTAAGTAACAAAATCATTAGGGGAGAAGTGGTATAGAAGTAATCAGAAGGCCTCAACCATAGCAGACACAAAAGAAAGCTGTAGGGGTTGATAGGGAAAATGCTAAAAGTCTCAAAAAGAAAAAACTAATTTTCTCAAATTCCATCAGTCTTATGATTATTATCCCAAATTACATTCACCTTATGATCATCACCATCCAAAGGCACCAAAGCAGTACCTTTTGTTTTCACTTTTGGACCATAATCTGCTTTATCTGATTGTATGAGGCCTCTCCTGTTAACTATGTTTTCGAAGACTTTCTTTAAGTCAGCACGGGCACTTTGATGACACCAGCTGCTTAATGATTCGATATATTAATTGTATATGTTCTAGGCCTACCCCCTAAACAATCTCTTGTTTACAAAAAGTTTCTTCTTGGCTGAAACCACATTCTTTCCCAATTTACAAGGAAGTTCCTCCACTTTTTTCTACAAAGTATTCTTTTTGAAAGCTCCTTAAGGCTTTTTCACTTACTTTATTTTTCAGTAAGGAACGGATTGCACTTCAGGTATGCATGTCTTGGAGTTTTTTTCCCCCTTTTCAAAAAATTATTAGTTAAGGCACAATCACCCATAGCTACCACTTACAAGTAAGATGGTTATTAACTTCCTTCTGATCTCCCTAGTGGGCACCACTTTCTCTGGGATAAGGAAAAGTTCATGATTGAATCTCTAGAGTATTTTCTAAAATTCTTAGTATGTAAGCAATACCTGACACCTCTTCACATTACTGTTTTGCAACTACTTTTGATGGAGAAAGCTTTTAACCGGGACAAAAGCTCTGAAATATTGTAAACATGAAAAGTTTATGAACTTTATTTGATTATAATAACATTTCAGCAGATATAAAAATAATCAAGTGAGAGATATTCAATCCCATTCACTGCATTCTAATATCAGCAGAATTCATTGGGGTTTTCCTCAATGAATAAAAGCCCCAACATAATAGTCTTGATATTTATTTCTTATTCAGAATTTAATTTCCTGTCAGCCTCTTGTTTTTGCAAAGTGCTTCAAACCTGATTCACACTATACAAAACCAGCAGCTTTTGATATGACTTACAAAATACTAGCATTAATCTAGTATTAATTTTTACTTTCATACAATTCCCTGGAACTTTTAAAGCTCTGAACTGAAAATGAAATTAAAAGTTTTTTGTTTTGTTTTATCTACACCCACAGGTGTTTCAGTTCTTGAGCACAGCTGTCTGCTGCTGCACACAATGCATATTAACGTCCTCACTACTAAGCAGAGCATGGTAATTCTGAGCTATAGAACAGAACATATACACCAGGTTACCCACTGTAATAAAAAAAATCTGATTTTTAAAATCTGATTTTAAAATCTGAAAAAGCATGAGAATATGCAAGCAAATTTTAAAAGCAGGTTTAGTCTTTAAATAAATACAGAAAATACAGTGCAACAGGATCGACTTCAGTAATACCTGTATATTGTGATAATACATTAGTATTATCAAGGTAGTCCTTGCCATGGGGAGGTAGAACACCCTCAGCACTGATCAATAGTTGATAGGCTGCTGTGTCTGAATTGTGTCCCACCAAAAACAGTGCAGTATCAAACAGGAACAGCAATCTGGCAACATGCAAGAAATTGCTAAATGAGTGCCTAAAAGACAGACATGGAAGATGAGATATTCTGCAGAAAGTGAGAGAGAACATAGCTCACATTTTTTTTTCCAGGAGTAAGCTTTTAAATGTTTTAGAGACTTGTTGAAAACATTATCTGCATGACCATGATCATACGTGCCTATTTTGGAATACATTTATATAAATTTATATATATAAAACCAATCTAGATTTTTCAATATTCTTGAAACATCAGACAGAGGGAATCTTTGCAGCTTAGCATAGTAGTCTGTGTTTCTAAATTCAAAAATATCAGAGCAACACAGACTCAAAACTCTAATGCTGGACTTAAATTTGACTTTTCTGAAAATCTCATCAAGCTTGTATATTTCTCAATTACATAATTTTTCTTTGAGAAATATTAGACGAATATACCAAAAATAAGTTTTCCCTTACAGCAGAGTATATTTATCCACATGAGAAAGTACACCAAAGAAATAAAAATGATAAGGTAAATGGAGATGCATTTTATGTGTTAAAAGTCACTGAGGGTGCACCCCCAGTCACACAATCATATCCATGATTAAGCCATCCTGCCATTGAAAGGAGAATAAATATTCCTTATTGTTCTATGTATCAATAGCTCAGTAAATGGACAGTATTGAACATAATGGTGCACTAATCCTAAGAGAGTAGGAAGGGTCAGGAGCTTCATTGTGTCTTACCTTCAAAAGAACCTCGCTGTATTTTTCACTCACTAATTTGTGAGAACGTATGAAGAACAAGCTTGGCCAGATTAGTACAGTGTTTTTGTGAACACACAGACATGTACACACACACACAGTGTATTGTACAAACACAGCTGTCCCTGCACTGTTGTGGGTTGGAGGCTTGGGGTGGGGTAGGGGGTGTTGATGTTGAGACCCTCAGACTGCTACAATATCTGAAATATCATTGACAATAATTAATTACTATGCACAGATTATCTTTACTTCAGAGACTGGAGTGTGATTCTGCTCCCCAACACAAGCTACTAGTAAAGTTTTCATTTTAATTTTAGAAACAAGGCTCTTGGAGTAGCCAAAATTTGGTTTATCTAGCTTACACTGCCAATGGAGGATGGCTTGAGATAACTACAATAAAGGAGCATTTGCTCCATCCAATCTGTTCAAGCACTACAAAAGCCTCCTGTGGTCTACTGTTTATAGTTTTGTGTACAATACATCAAGGAAACAAACACGAAGCAGATGGAGACAGTTCAGGGGATGGCAATAAGAATGATCTAACACCCAAAAATCTGACCTATAGACTGTGAGAATTTAAGTCCGTCTAGCCCAGAAGAGAGAAAAGGCAGCACATGCAGACATACACTTTTAAATATACACATATAAATACATATACACATGCAAACATATGCAATTAATTCAGAGTGAGGATGACTTAAGTTACACATGAGGAAGAATTTTCCAGGAGTAGAAACCATTGAGCAATTCACAGAAATCAACTAAGGAAGTTGTGATCTTCTTTTCTAAGAGCCCATTAAGTAAAGATATTCTAGGATTGGTTCAAATACAGCTGATCTCATGCTCTAGGGAAGGATTGTACAAGATGATCTCTCAAGGTTCATTCTGACATGTTTTCCTGAATTACCTTTTTTAAAAACTAATTTTCATGTAAATTAAATTTCACCTTATATGCTTTTTTAATCTGCAGCAACAAAAAACAAATCCAGCGTTATATTCACAAAAATGTGACTATGGATACATTAATTACATGTCAAATATTAATGCACTCTGTATACGGGTTGGGCATGCAGATCTAACATTTAAACCAGAACTGCACAAGAAAAGCAAATTAGTTGTGCTCCAAAATGTTGCATTTATACAGAAAATGCAAAAGAAAAAATGAACTAGGAAGGTACAGACCATTTTGAAAAGCAATTTAAAAATATTAATGCTTTGGCCATTAAAGCTACTGAAACTGGGCGCAGCCCAGATACCAGCTTCAAAACAGTTTCATTTACTATAAGCGAACACACAGATGTGTGAAAAGGACAAATTTAAGCTTTAATTTCTATTCAGATTATTTGGACTAATTTGTTTAGGTTACTTATTACTACTGGTGTTATGGACAATATTTAAAGTTTTCACTGACCATCTCTTTAAAGAAAACATAAAATTGCTTATATTGAACATCAGACTTCCAGTATGTGCTGTGTATTTCTTCTTGGCAGGGATAAGATGATTTCATTGATTTTTGGTTCCCTTTGTGTCCATTTTGTGTCCATTGTGACAAAGAACAGGAAAGTGCAGAGCAGCAAATGAATGATTGTCATGTGTAATTTCTAAATGGTTATGGTTACATTTCTGTTGTTTCATTCATATAAATAAGGGGAGACAGCTACAAAAAACAAGTCTTAAATACATTTCTAAGGTGCTGCTCACCTTGTAGGAATTTTTTTAGAATTGTTTTTTGCAGTGATAAACTATTTTATTAAGCCTCTGCCTCTTATTTTTGCTTAAGTGGTATTATAAAATGTACATTTAGCAAAAATCTTACTCTTCATAAAACTGGCAGGCTTCCACCAGTGCTGTGATTCAGATGCACAAGGGTACTCAAGTACAAGTAGTTTGCTAGCTGCAAGATGTAAATGTTATCCAAAAGACTAAAATTCACCCTTGAAACAGGACTTTCACGGGGCATAGACATTGTGCTGACAGAATTTATCAGGGCTGAACTCCAGCAGAGATAATTCTTACTGTGATTCAGAAAAAATTCCATTACTGGAGCTGCAGAAGTTTTGCTGAGGAGCTGGCAATCATGCACTGGTAGAAAAAAGCACTGGAGGGAAAACGTGTATTATGCCTGAAAAAAACCCTGCTTTGTGTGACATTCCAAATGTACAAATTATTTGTTTTATCACCAGTGTTTCATTAGTGATGATGATGACACATATATTTTCTTAAGATATACAGGAAACTCAATTCATATTTGCCATCATAAATTGCTCTAATTTACTGATTTAGACAGAAAGTTCCCATAGCCTGGAACAGACAGAAGTGCTCAAAGGGAAAATAAATCAAACCCATAAAATTATGAAACTGGTATCTCTAATTATGATCTCCCCTGAAAACATTTAACCTTCAAAACCAGCATGCCTGCATTACTTCCACTCACGATCTTTTCTTAGGAAATTGCATCTATAGAAAAAGATAATGATAAATAACACATTTGCTCCATTAAAAAATAAACCTTTTTTTTCTAAATGAATGGCAAAAGTCCAGCAAGGAAAAGTCTATAATCATTGGCCAAATGATTAAAAGCACATTAAATCCTGTACTCTGAAGACAATGTTTTAATTGAGAAAACTGGAATGTAGAAATCCATTGATGCATCATAAGCATGATAAGAGGGATTTTCATATGCATCAAGCCAAGCATTATAATATCTTTGGCCTATATGATGGATGAAGTGCTTCAAAGATGCAGAAGTCTAGAAGTATCTGGGACCTGATATTATAATGAAACAACTCTCAAGATAAGAAAGAAAAAATTATGCCTGACATTTAAAAAGACTGAAAAGACAGAACCCATGGTGCAGAAGTTTAAAGAATTATGCATCATGAAGTATGGCTCCATCTGTAAATTTATTTATAAATTAGTCCCTGTCCTCACAGGCCATGTCCAAAGTACGTTTCTTCTGTCATTGACAAAAATGTAAATTTTTTGTAACCAGGACCAAAATTTCATCGCTTTTTGCACACTTTCGATCAAAATAATTTCCACTTATTCTCCTACTCACATAAGAAAGCAATACAGTAAACACACAGCTAAAAAGCTAAAAAGTACTTATAATCCTGATAATGACCTAGTTTGATATAAGTTACCACCTATTGGGGAAAATAATTAAAAAAAAAAAAAGTAACCACTTCCTGGTTTTTTCCTACAGCAAAACAGACCAGAAGACAGAAAAAAATTATTTTATTGAGGAAACAATTACTGGAGATGGTATATAGCTATGTAAGAAGTTTTAGTTGATTCAAATGTCAAAAATTGCTATCTTTCCTCACATAGAAGCATATGCAAATACACTGAATAACAGCTGGATTACATAAATTCAGCATTTTCTGCATTTTTTTCTTGTACGGTAAATTCTGTGTCTCTGTGATATATTTAATACATCCAGGACCTGGATGATCTGGAAGCCTCAATGTCAGCAGCACTTGTGCACACACTTCTGATATCTGCTTGTTCTACAAGTCTGTGCCTCCTTGAAATGTCCATCATGCTGCCTTGAACACGGCAATGGGGCAGTGCAAGCCCAGGGAACGTGCACTGCAGGAGCTACTGCAATCTCCTGACACTCAGCAGCCCTTCAACTAGTGCTACACAGCTGGCCTCAGGAGTCGTGACACATCTGCAAAACTCAGAGAAGCTCCTCAGATGTTGCCAGAAGGCTGAGAAATCTCCCAAAAATTTAAGCCAGAATGCGTATAGTCTTTAAAGTATGAAAACAGTTTTAACTTCCTGTAGGAAGGTAAAATGAAACACTGGTAAGTGTGTCTCTCTAACGCTGTTGTACTTTTATTCTTCTATTTAAGAAGACCTGGCTGTCCTATTGCAGCATGAAACTACAAAAGAATGTTTATCCCTCTCCTGAGCATGGAAATTCTTCAAAAGCAGTTTCCCACCTCTGACTGTGAAGGATGAAAACTGCTAGAGCACAATGGAAGTAATAATGAGTTCTCTGAAGTTAGACAAGTCATGGTCACAGATGCAGGGTCTGCAAACTAATGAAAAAAAAAAGAAATTAATCTAGACAGTAGAATCCTGTTGAATTTTTCCACTGTCACCAGCTGTTTATTGTCATGCTACATTATGAATAAGTGAAAGATTTAAAAAGCTTCAGCATTTATTAAATTCCTAACTGGAATCACAGATAATTGAGATCTGAAACTACTTAAAAGTCATTTTCTCTGATAAGCAAGCTCATCATAACATCCACAAAGAAGCTATTCAATAAATATGCATAAGCATTTGCTGAAGCAGAAAGCTGTTTCTCTCCACTCCATAGGAGTAAAAAGTTTTGGGTAGTTTCTTTAGTCCTAATTGTAGCTAAATCAATAGAGTCGGAAGCAAGCTGTCTGATCTGAGCCTGTACTGGTGGGCAGAGACAGATGTAAAACAAGAAAGAAATAAGAAGTAGGAAAGTACCGTGAAATGGGCATGTTTCACAAACTCAAGGAAATTGAAAAATTACAGAATACAGTAGACAAAGTGATTTAGATATGCAGGATCCATTGGACTTGTACTGTAACTAGGACTCTGACCGAGAGCCTCCCTTACATCTTTCAAATAAACAAGGACACAACGTGCCCTACATATACTCTATACTAGTATCCAGTATTATCAGACCTTCTGTGACAAGATTTGGGTATTCCCATATATGAATACTCTTACAGTACCAAAATAATCAATGACATTCAAAGCTATATTTTGCTTAACATTGATGAATCATTATTTTGTTGTTGAGTAGCACTCTAAGACCTTGGAAGCAGTATCTGCTAAGCGTCTCCCACTGTGATGACCACCAATTTATTTTACTACTCTACTACTCAGACCTCCTTGTTTGAACTCAACCAACTCTTCATACTATCTCTCTTTCTTAAGTACAGCTCAGACAATCAAAAGGAGGAAAGAGAAAAGGAAATAAAGAAATAAGGAATCTAGCACTGTTTCAGGATCACCCTTTTGGGCAGCTGCCTGGATCTGAGATACCATGTTCAGAAGCTGAAGGATGAACAGGATTTTTGCAGGCCAGGCAGACCAAATGGTGAGCACACTACCAGGACATGAGGCAAATTCATATCAATGAGGTAAAGAACAAAATGCTGCTGGTAAAAGAAAAGGTAAATTCTGAGTTTCTAGATCTGGATAGCAACCTAGTGTGATTTTTTGAGTAGAAAACACAAATTCCTCTACAAGGAATCTTCTTATCTTCTGTGTAATTTTCAAGCTGTCACATTTAATCTTATGATTTTATTGCCCTAAGATCTGAAAATATCCTCAGGGAAAACATTAGTCTGAAAGCATATTGAATTGCAAGCATTTTAATATTAATCTGCTTTATTCATTATAGTTCCCCCATTCAAATGACTCTTGGTTGATGCAAAGCAATTCTGACATCGGTCTCAAGAAAAATGACAGGGCACTTAATACCGATACGTCTAAATCCCACTACCTGTCTGACCATAAAAACCTTGGGGACACAACCCAATATACCTAAATCCTACCAGTCTTCACTTTGCATATAGTTAATAGGGCTTAATTCTGGAATTGTCAGTCCAACTAAAGTAGACTACATGATTTTCTGCACATTTTCAGGGTTGTCTGCTTTTTCTTCCTGTTGCCTCCGTGCAATGGGAAGCTTTGGCTCATCCTTCCTAACTAGGAATTTCCATAAATTTAAAAAGAGAAAAAGAAAATGTGTATGAGAAAATAAAGAGAAACACACTCTCTCTGTCAGGGTGAATAGTACAAATATTTTAGATATGTAGTATAATAATTTAGTAACAGTAACAATAATTACTATTAGTAGTAGTATTAGTATTAATTATTACATGTACAGAAGCCAATTCTGACTTAGAAGCCAAACCTTTTCCTCTTTCATTGCAGGAGTTAAAGGGAAGGACCCTATACAGATTTGCTTAAGCATCTTGTAGGTAGGCATTCAAAAGTATACAAAAAGGGAGAAGACTGGGATGGCAGCATTTCTAGGGGATACAAAAAAGAAGCTGTTTATTGTCTTCTTGTAGTATAATCTGGATAAAATGAAAAGCCCATCTACTTTTTTCTGAAGTGGAGATGGCGAGAAGTAGTATTAACAGAGGAATTGAGGTGCTGACAGTGAAGCTCCATTAATCTCTAAAAGAACCAAGTACGTCTAAGTCAATTGTGGATAAACATTGTCCCATAGTGGAACAAATAACCCCAAATTGTTTACCTGGTCCAACAGGTGTTTTTCCCTCTGATTTCTCTCTCTTCAAAGCTCTCAGTATTGTTTAGACATTGGTAAGGCAGCTCTAACATTTACAGTCACATCAGTTTCAGTGTAGATGTATGAACCAGTTTTCAACGGTGGTACAAATGGTTCTTTGTATTGATACGCTCTATCAAGTTCTTTCCTGACTAATCTCAAGAACAGTGAGATGAAAAGCATGAATGTTTTTATAGAAACATGTTAAGACAAACACCATTAGTTCTTGATGAGCATAAATTAAAAGTCACAGAATCATAAAATCATTTGGGTTGGAAAAGACTTGTAAGGTCATCACTAACCCAGCACTACCAAGTCCACTAATAATCCATGTCCCTTAGTGCACCTGGAAAGGAAATTGTATCTTAGGCTATGACTGTTTGTGGGGTTGTGTCAGCAATTTGCCAGTACAGGACAGCAGAGAATCTGTAATCTAAGGCAGTCAAACACAGCCTAGCTACAGACAGGAGGGTTTGCAGCTGTGCTTTGCAGTGCAACACCATGAGCAGAGCTGCAGAGTTCCCAGACTTAAGATGGTTCATGCCAGTCAATTTTACAGTGTTAAACTGGCTCTTCTTGAAAAATATCATGTGGACATGCTCTTGTCCATGTAGTACACTTATGTTGTCTGATTAAGGAAAATAAAAAGATAGGTTACTTGGGTTTAGAATTGGATTCAGTTTCCTTTTCAATACAAACTTATATTGTGTTTTAAATGAAAACACTTAGATCTAACTTTATATTGAGAGATCCAAAATACAACTCCAAACTCTGCCAGCAGAAGCAGGTAGAAGATAGCCAGCCTTCTTTCTGGGCAGTTCTTTCAGTGCCTAAGTGCCCTAGCTCTACGTTCAGGTATCCCTATTTTAAACAGGATGAGCAAACAGCTCCTGAGTTCATATCCACGACATTTTCAGATCCAGAAAGTAGAGCTGCTTGCAAGACACAGTCAGACGGAATTTCTCAGGAGACAGTCTCAGTGCAGACTCCATAATTCAGGTAATACTACCTACAAAGATAGGTTTTTATGACACAGCTGAAAAATCTATCTTGTATTGTGCAAAGCTCTTTTTCTTTTGCTCACAAAAAAGCAGACTTTATTATAGAAATCTATTGTCATTTCCAAACTGCAACATATTTCTGTGGCAGAAAGAAGTTATAATGTTTATTCCAAATTTTGGAGATTTCAGGCTAAGCTTGCGAGGTGCCCTTGAACTTGGTTTATATGGACAGAATGAAGTTTTTGAACAGATACAATGGATTGCAGTTAAGCCTTAATAGTCTTAGTTTTGCCTGTGCTAAAGACAGCTTGTAGGAAAAGCTTAAAATGACTGTGGACTTCAAAAATCACAAATGAAAGACACATTAGGTGTCAGTAAAAAAGTTGATAAAAGATAAAAAACCCCATTGAGGCTAGGAAAATATTTTCTGATGCAACCAGTTGAAGGACAATGGACATTGATGAGAAGGATAATAATTTTTTAAAATAAAACCCATCAGTATATGAATATAAAGGCAGTTTCAAAGCATCATGATAGTTGCATGGTAACAAGAGTGATTAAATGAGATCTGAATACTATGGGGCACAGGTAATTTAGAAAAATGAAAAAGATCAATGAAAAAATGCTTTACTACTATATTGAAAAAGAGAAAAAGGAATTTTGATAGAGAATGTGAAAGAAACACAAATAATGGAGAATTATAATAGCTAGATAATCAAGAAAAAAGGTAACAGGAAACTATTATGGAGGATCCAAATAATTAGTAAATAATTAACATAATATAGATTATGAAAAATTAATTTAAAATTTGAATATATTTATATGAATTAAATATAAACCAGAGAAAAATATCAGGTGACATAATAAAAAAATGCAGTGAAAAAAGTCTAAGTAATGTAACATACTAAGAAAAAGACAAAAAAACCCACAAAAAATACCCCCTTGAGTAACTTTTCAGTACAAAAGTTTGTAACTGGGATCAGAAATGAAGAGCTGTAAAATCAACCATCATGACATACTTGGACATATGAGGCCATTTAAAGAAATAAAATAACTTTAGGAAACAAGAAGTGCTAAACTACAGCCCAACAGATTTAGGAAACATGCCTGAAAAAGCCATTATCATGTATCATGTGGTTCTGAAGGAAAACTGAAATGTACAAATTAGTTTGTGAGTGTAGTTTCAATGTAAATTCTTAGCAAAAAATGCTTGGCTTCAGTATTTCTAACTTTCTATCAGGTACATAATCATGGTAGGCTCAATAAAAAAGACAGCAGTAGGGAGTTCTCTCAGACCTGAAATATCTTCTAGAGATGCTTCTTCCACCATCAGGAACACAGCTGTTTATTAATGGGGGGACACACTGGGTAAATAAAACATGGTAAATAAAATGGCTGAATAGACAAAACAAGATAGATCAAACTACATCTACTTACTTGCATTTGGAAAAGCAGAGGACAGGAAAGAAAAATACACTGATGATGCACAAATAATTTCAGTATGTGTCTCTCTGAGGATTTGAGGTACCATAGCATTTAGAACCATTTCCAGTTTGAAAACAATATATGTGAGACACTGTGGGGAATCTGCACATCTCTGAAGAGGTGTGGGGGGAATCTATGAATGCATAAGTATGTCTAAGATGAGTGAATGTTTTCCTTGCTTTGAAAATTATTCTCTGCCCCTAGAAGTCAATAGCAATTCAATAGAAATTAAGTAATCCCTTTGCAAATAAATAACAGGAATATCAAGTAAATAATGAAATTACTTAATAGTAAACATCACTAGATATGACTTTCCAAGAAATGCATGGGTATAATGTATAGATATGCATCCCATGCAAATACCATAGGTATAATAATCTTTAAAACATAATAAATTATTGTATATTGCAAAAGTAGTAAATACAGGCAGTAAAAAACCTGGAACTGGTTATGAATGAAATACATTACAAAGTGGAATTATAGTAAAAACACTATTCTGATGAAATCCTACTATATTCTGTCTCAGAGATAATAACACTCATACTTTAGAGAGGATTATCCAAGTTGCTTTGAAACTCCACACATGATTTCACTATTTCATAGTGAAAAAGGCTAATATACATAGGAAGCAGTACAGAATAAGGTCATTAGCATGGTGAAGAAAGTTAAAAATCTTAGCTCCTGATAATAGTCACAGAAAATATTCTTACTTCTAGCTGAGGAGATCTCTCCTAACATGAAAGCAATTAAGAACAGCCTAAAGCTACAGAAATGTCTGATATAATGTCTGATATGTAATGAACACAGGCTCATGTGTTTAGAAGACTAGAGTGAAACATGAAAATATAATAAAGTGGGGACAGGATTCTATTAGCCTGCAGTACGAGAGGAGGTATAGAGGGGACCTAATGCTAGAAAATTAACTTGACTCAAGTTAACACACACCTTAGAAATTACATTCCTTTGAAATATACCAAATATATATGTCCTAAGGAATAAATACTTAAAAGCATTCCTGCTTCAAACTACAAGGATAGACTAAAGTATTTAGAAATACCTTCTAGGAAATTATTGTCAGAGTACTCTGGCAACAAGGGGAATCAAAATTGAAAACAATAAGAACTTAAATTTAAGCAGAATAATTCTTTAGTGTCAGTTCTCTGGTGTAAGATTTTGCTTGCTTTTATTCAAGGAAGATAAATGCTTGCTTAAGTCAACCAGACCAAGAAAGACTTTTGTCTTCAACCACTAAAAATTCCTCATCATGGAATATTACTACAGGCCAACTGCTTGCAGGCATGCATTTTAAAATGCCTGACACAAAAGATACCTTATGTATGTAACAACCTCCTTAGTATCAGTGATGATCATCAACCTAATACTATACCAAAACTGGATTCTGACCAGTCGGCCTCTTCTTCCCCTTGTTTATAAGGCCATAGGCTGGCAACAAGTTCCCCTGTTTGAGATTTCACAGCCAGTGAGTGATGCTTGAGGTGATGGGTGACCCCAGACACGCATCCTGACCAGCTTTCAGTTCCTCAATGCAGGTAGATGTTCCTTTCCTTCCCTCTTTCCCTCTTCTCTGAACCTGTATTTCCATGCAAATAGCATTTGGCTGGATGGTACTCTAGGGAGGTGCTGCTATGAAGGGATTAGAGGGGAAAAGTACATGTCAACAGAGTACACATCAGAAGGCAATGCGAAAAGGAGTCTCAGATACCAACAGAACTCACAGTGGAATGCACCTGGTTCCCTGTGTTCAGAACCTCGTACTTAGATTTTTAAGCAGGATTGGTAACTGCTGCATTTTTACGGTAGAAAGTAAAAACAACAAAAAAAATTTAAAAATACAGTAGGAGCTCATACTAGGACCTACCCAAACCTATGACACACAAAGTCAAGACCTAAGACTTTAGATACTGAGTGTGGCAGATGGTTGCCTGTCTGCTACAAAGTTTCAGAATGATGAGGTCCACATCGTTAGACTATAGCACCAGTGGTGTTGCATATGGAGAATATCCGTAACAGCAGTGATGCAAACGCAAGTTTCGTGAAAAAAAAAGAAAAAAGAAAATTGTTATTTGTCCAGAAAATACAGACACAATTCCTGAAACACCCAGCTGTGGGTTTAATCATCTGGAAAGAATCCAAAGCGCCCCACGAAGAACACAATTAGTCTGCAAATAGGGTAAGTCTAACCCCTTCCGCCTGGCTGGTCCTCTCCATTTCCTAAGTGCCCACCTCTACAGGGTGCCCACATCATGTAGGCAGATACGAGGTGCAAGCTATGTCTACTCTTCACTGTTGGTCCAGTGACTATTTTGAATAAATCAGATTCATCAAAAATGAAATGGTTTTCACAGTGGCCTGTTATTTTTTTATTTCTACCTGTTAATTCAACTGAGGATGTCAAACCACTCTGAATGGGAAGTCTGGAAAGATCCTCAAATAAACCTTGTCAGTGCAGTCATTATGCCCTGCTCGTACAAAGCAAATTCAAATATCAGATTATTAAGCAGAGATGCAATCCAGAATTACATAACAAGTAAAATGCTTTATTAAATTTAAAAAAAAAAATATTTCACCAGCATAAACTTTTTTTCCTCCCCTACAGCAGAAAAAATCCCTAGTCCCACTGCAATTTTTGCAATGCAGATAAACTTCTCTGGAAGGGTACTCTCTGTTTTATTAGCAACCACAGAAAGCTCTGCTGTCACTTTGCTGATAGACGTATGCTACAAAAAGAAATTCAGTCCTACACTTCACTCATGCACAGTCCATATGAATATCTAGAATGCTAATAGACACATACAGCCAATAAGAAGAAAAATATTAGCATTGTTCCAGGTTCATCATCAGGTGGCATATTAGCAGGTTTTCATTAAAGTCTTCAACTAACAAGCATAGGCAAAGTTAGATGACCCTTTAGTATACTGTTTTTCTCCTGTACAAAAACAAGAAAATAATCAGGATCCATGGAAAGCACACAATGTAGCAGGAAAATGAGATGTTTAAATTAATCAGAATATATTAACCCAAACAGGTAATAATGAACATTACAAGTAAGTACTGACATTTCTCATCCTTCTTTTAAGAACTTTTCAATGCCCAGACTCAACGTAAATAAGTTTCATTTTCCTACAAATACGATTTGAATTTTAAATTTATACCTATAGGTGGTGAAAGAGATACTCCATTTATACTTTCACTTGACAGGCATGTCATTCAGTAAAAAATTAATTCTCATTTCCCACATAGCACCACTGGCCTTTAAGCAGAGTATTCGTCTAAAGAGATGTCTCACTTCCATCTTTCAGCAGCCTTGCACTTGTGATGATAATTGCCAAAACAATGAATCAAGCTGTATGTCTATCCTAAGTTTTGAATTCACACACACACACACACACACACACACACAAAATAGCTGTATTTGTATCTACAGCTACACATGCACACGTACATACACACCACCCCCACTCACCTGTCGAAAGCATGGCCTACATCAAGCTACAAAATCACCCCAAAAGAACAGCCAACAAATGTTTAACAAGCTGGCCAAAGCCCTAGCTTGAACTCAGTCTAAAAAACTTTTTAATACAATCACATTCTCATAGCAAAGCCAGATGAGCACACAGATATGTATATTAAGAAAATATCCAAGCTAAAAACCACCACGAGTATGGTCTTAATGCAACATGAAGATTATTTTGTCTCAGGAAAGCTCTACTTGGTCTAAAGGATCAATTTTTTTATGACTACCAGTCTTGCTAAAAACTATAAAATAAGGCAATAAAAGTGTTTGTCTCTTTCAGGTCCCAGAGAATAGTAGAGCATATGCATTTTTTTCACAATCATTAGTCACAATTAGCTTTAATTTAGATACCACAAAACAGTTCCTAGTCCTTTCAGAATCCATTTTGAAAAACACAAAATATTTTAGGGCACAAGATAGGGAAAACTAACTTAAAATTCTCCACACTGTCCTAACAGTTGCTTACAGAAATCCTATTCATCATCTCATCCTTAGGATTTTTCTTTTACATGTGATATATTTCATTCATTACAAAGCTGAAATCTACACAAGATTACCTTTGATCCAGGCAGTCCTGGACAGTCTCTGTTCTCTAAGATACATTTGCTATTAGAGGACAGAAATAAACTCTTTAGAGCAGTTTAGATAATACAGTTAATATATGCGAATTATTCTTAGTAAGGGATGATATCTGTTACTTAGCTTTCATAAATTATTTTTCTTAAAACATAATTTAGTTTACAAAGGATGAACCAGTCAGAAAATAAAAGCCAGATGATCACAGTGGATTCAAGAAGACATTAACGCTAAAATCATTTTGAAGGCATTGACTACTCTTGTTACTAAGGCTGTTAATTTACTGCAAATATTCTGCTTGATTTAAAACTTCTAAAGTGCAGGATGTGTAAATATTTTCAGGGCTTCCTAAGTGTCTCTTCACCAGTTTATTCTAATGTAAATTACAAACGATTACAACAGAAACATTGTGTATGCACAAGGACTTATCATCTCCCCATCCAAGCAATTAAATAGCAACATAAACATATACAGCAGTATATAAAACAAAACAGGCAATTATTTCTTCTGGAATATTATGCTTACTTATATACTCATTCTTTTATCAGTGTGATAAAATCCTTTTAAACACATGACAAATTTGTGATTGGAGGTTTTTGGGTTTTTTTTTCTTCTTAACTTATACCTATTCCTTAAAATAAAGAAGAGGAATCAATTAAACCTATGCATGAGAACCTCTCAGCAATATTAGGCCTTCCATAATGAAGTTGCAGAGGCTGACCTTTTTTTCTTAAAGCCACATTACTACTAAATGTACAAAATACATAGGTTACATCTTAAAGATGTATCGTATGTCTATACATACATTTATCTGGAAACTGGTGCTCCACATTGTTTTTGTCTTACCTTTCCCCTCTGTTTTTGGGGAGAATTTATTTTATTATTTTGGCCTTTTTCAAGACAGATGCAAAATAATATGCCGTGACCAAAAAAAATCAAACAAAACAAAAAACCCACATAATATTCCTTTTTATTTCATTCAAAATTCTAAAATCTCTAGGGAAGATTACTAGTCACTCTTTCCAAACATAGAGAAGATGTCAGATTGCTGACCCAACTGCACGTTTCTCAAGCACAGCCGTGCAAAGCACCTCAACCAATCAAGAAATCACTGACACCAAAACTACCTTTGTCTTTTTGAACAATGTGACCATTAAACCTGCTGATTTAGCAGCCTTTTCTGCAGCTTGTGGAAGGCAGTAGGTAGCTTTCCTATGGGATGAGGTGCACAAGAACTGCAGAAATGGATCCTATTGCAACACACCACTGAGTACTTTTGGCCCATGTTTCAAACTGAAGAAAGACCCAATACTTGATGACCCAGTACTTGAAGCAGGGGGAGAAGTTCTTGGTAGAGATATTAACTGAACAGTATCAAGAAACTCTGGGAAAGCTGAAGATAATATAAAAACACTTTGAAGCTCTGTAACCCAACAAAGTTTTTATATCATTATAAGCTAAACCAATTTAATCACAGACTCTGATAAATCTCCAGCAAATATAAATCCTCTCTTACCTTTCCAGATCACATCATTCCATTCAATAAAGTGTCTAATGTGTGGTACAGAGATGGTGTACGTGGCCAGACCCACTCTTTAACCTTACTGCAGACCATTATTTTCCACTGTGTAATTGATTACTTTTACACTAAATCATCATTCTTTTTTGTTAGAAAGAATTGAGGAGGAAAAAAATATGCATTGTGGAAACAGAACAGAGCTGTGACTTTGGAAAATGTGCAAACATATCTCTCAGTGGGATTTTGTCACCACGATCACAGCAGTATGCTGTAAATAGCTTCTCTTTAGCTGAGTTGCTCAGACTTCAGAATGACATTATTAGTTTTAAATGGAACCTTTGGAAACTAGCAATTTGTGTTGTAAATTCTCTGTTGTTTTCTTGAGGCTTTAAATGGAAAAGTGCAACTTGTTTTAGAGGTTCTGTAAATAGGAAAAGTTTCATTGAGACTTTCAAATTATAGTCTTCAGAAGTCAAGCAGAAGTGCTTTTGGCAGGCACAGCTTGAAATCTTAACTGTTAATGGCAAGATATATTTTTACATTCACTCAGAATGTAAGATTTGAAAAGTTTTTAGAGAGGCCGTGAGGTGGAAAAGTTCAGTGTGTACACACAGCTGATGGAGATTCATTTGGAGACATGAACATACCTGGGGCTGGCAAAAAAAATTATGTGACAAAGATGGTACATTAGGTCAGAGGTAGCTAAAAGTGAATTCCAGATTATTCAGGGACATTCTCCTTTTAGTCAATAAAGGGCAAATGGCCATCCTCTTGTTCCATTTCTCTCTGCAGGCTTCAGTGAAACTGACCATAAGGTAAGGTTGTACTTCATGACAAGGACAGCTGGGTTCCTGAGAAACTGCTTAAAAGACCTCTTATTTGTGATCTCCCTTGTATGCAACTATTTTTTCATACTTTTCAAAAATTAAACGCTGCTTGCAGAAGAAGTACTGTCACAGCACAGTCTTAAGTACTTGTAACAGGCAAGTAACACTCTCCTATCTACTCAATACATCTACTATGGTCCACCAAAGTGGTCCAAGTGCTTTGAAGAAAATCTGGTCACTAGTGAAGAATAAGCATCCAAAACTTGAAACAAAAATTAATCCTCCTCCTCCCCTCCCTGCCCACCCCCGCAAAAAAAAAACCACCAAGCCATCCCATAGAAAAATTTCCTTGAATTAAAAGATCAGAGTGACAAATGTTACTAAGGCTTTAGTTCAATTGCACCATTGAGTTTTTTGCTAGAGCTCAGTTTTTCTATATTCTTTTAAAGTGATTTGTACCTCCTTTCAGCTAAGAGATTTTTCCCATTTATAAAACTCTTATGTTACTCACCTCATTATCCTCCATGCTACAGCTAAGAATTGCCTGGAGATATGGGGAATATTTGAGTATCTAAGAAAGTCCCTAATAAATATGTAAAGCTAAAAAATAATTAAATATGAAGCTTGACCAGGCTACCTTATTAAACGTAAGGTCTATAGTGTAGAGTAATGAATACAAGTACTTTGCTGTCATCTTTATGTTGGGACCTCCATAATGAGATTGAGAACAAATGAAGTTTCCTAAAGCACCAGATAAGAACTGAAATCAATTACTTCACCTTCTAAGAAAAAATAGTTCTCTTTGGAGAACTGCAGTTTTTGCATACAATGCCAAATAAAGTTTTTGAGAGTAACTCCCAGAATATTGGGGAGTTAAGGACAATGGCGTGTAGTCTTTTGCTGACATAAACATAATATGTATGTTTGATAAAGAAAAAGCTTCAAGCAGAAAACTCCTACTCCACTGCATGCACTTCTCCTTCTAGAGAGAAGACAGGAGAATAAACAATATATGGTTTGACATAGAACATAAAGGTATGCAATTTACCATGATGCAATAAAGGAACAAATAAAATTAGAAAGGTTGAAAATAATCAGGTTTTCTGGGTTGGTTGGTTTGATTCCCCCCTCACTCCAACTCACTTTCAGCCGTATTCCTACTCTTCAGCTAAAAATTAAAAGAGTATTTGTATACCTAGTTACTCTAACTATGGATATTACTTACCACCCTTGTCCTGATACGTCCTTAACTACTCAACAAAAATATGCTTTTTATCAAGCTGCAATGATGTTATGCTCAGTACAACATAAAAGATGGAAAGGCAAGAAAGTGAGTAAACCAACATCCATGATTTCACCAGAAGTTGAAGAAGGAACAAAAGATGAACTGAGAAGTTGTGTCTACAGTAATTAGAAGGCAGGCTAAGAAAGTACATATAATTTCAATAACTTATAAAGCTCACTTCAAAAAGAAATTAACTGCAATTAGGATTTCGGGTTTCTCTGTAGTAAAAGATGTTCATAAAAGTTTTATGAAATCCAAACAGAAAATTTGCAGATGCAAGATGCAAGGTTAGCCAACATTATTTGAAGACTTCACTGCCATCTCATGCAAAGATTCCACTGTTTCCAACAGGTTTGCTTTGTTTGAGTATTGCTTAGAAAAACTACCACTACTAGCCTATGATCATATATCAGCAAACAAAAGAGCACTTCTGCCTATGTTGAAAAATAAACCCTGAGCTGGAACAAAAGTCAAGGGAACAGCAGATGCAAATAAAAGAAAAGGTCATTACCAGGCTAATAACATGAAAGGCAGGTATGCAGTAATGCATAAACAAACAAAAGTTATAAAAGAGCGTGATCTTCTCTGCCTAAATAACTTCTATGGACACAACGTCTGTCTAGTTAGGGGGAATTTGTGACACTAGGCTGCAGTAAGAACACCACAGCTGTCAGTTTCTGTACAGATGAAGTACAAGATGATGAACAATGAAGGATGATTAGCCGCATTCTGCACTTGGATATCTTGCTGACACGTAAAATCTCCACTGCTATCATGTACACCAACCCATCACAGAAGGGCTACAGTCACAGGAAAAGATATATACACCCAGTCGTTACATAAGGCTATTTACACATGGCTCTACACTTTTCAGATCTTAATGTCTCTGTATTTAAAACATTACAGACATCAAAGCAAAGGACAAGAAAATAAAGTTTTAAGGACTGAGAGTTCACAGTCTTTTGTTTGCCTCTCCTTCAGGCACAGAAATAGAAAGACCTTGCAGAGGATCTGGTCAAAGGAGTTATAAAGAAGTAAACAAGGATTTCAAAATCAGATAGTGAGGAATTACATCCTAGGCATCAAGGAGAAAAGGATTAAGAGTTTAGGCCACACTGTCCTGATCCATGTATGGTTTAGATTGTCTATCTGAATGCAGTGCAGAAGGTCCTGATCTATGAGAGCTGGATTTGGTTTGAAGGGGTGAATGCAGAATGAATTTGTTATTTAATAAGCAACTTTGATTGACACAATAATTCAGACCTATATCATATGGAAAGGCCAGTCACAGACAGATCAATGCCATTTAACCCATCTTTATTTTCATTTCCACCTCTTCTGACTGCATTTTGAAAGGAAGGACAAAAACAGGCACCAAAATTAAGCCTGCTTTTTCTCTGGGCTTTTTAGAAACTTAAGAGTCCTCAACAGCATGTTCTTTGCAGGTTCTGGTTCTTTCTAAAGCCAGTTAGGGTCACCAGTCCTATTCTCATATTTCTCCCCAGACCAAAACACTATCTAGGTGAACTGCCCTACCTCCACAGACATCATAAAATTGATGCATTTTTTCAGGGAAATATCTAGGATGAAAATCATAGCCCAAACATCACTCCACAAGAACCCTAATATCATATAATCATAGTATCATTTAAATTAGAAAACATTTAAGTTCATGATATCCAGCCACAACCTAACACTGCCAAGTCCACTATTAAACCCTGTCCCTAAGTGCCACATCCACACACCTTTTAAATGACTCCAGAGACAGTGACTCACCCTGGGCTGAGTCACTGTTTCCCTTGGGCAGCCTGTTCTGATGCTTGACAACCCTTTCAGTGAATAAAATCTTCCTAATATCTAATCTTAACCTTCACTGGAACAACTTGAGAATATTTTCTTTGTCCTGTAACTTGTTACCTGGGAGAAGAGATTGACTCCCACCTCACTACAACCTCCTTTCAGGTGGTTGTAAAGAGTGGTAAGGTCTCCCCGGAGCCTCCTTTCCTCCAGACCAAACAACCCCAGCTCCCTCAGCTTCAGCCTCCTCATCAGACTTTTGCACCAGACCCTTTACCAGCTCTGTCGTCCTTCTCTGGACATGCTCCAGCATGATCCAATGCCTTTCCTGAGTTGAGAAGCCCAAAACTGGACACAGGATTCAAGGTGTGGCCTCACCAGTACCAAGCACAGGAGAATGATCACTGTCCCAGTCCTGCTGGCTACACTACACTTTCTGATAAAGGCCAGGATGCCATTGGCCTTCTTGGCCACCTGGGAACATGCTGGCTCATGTTCAGCTGACTGTCAACCAACCAGTCTCCTAAGAAGGCCAAAGTCTGCCCTCTGAAGGTCCAAAGTGGTAGTTCTGCTGACCCCTCTCCTTACTTCTCCAAGAACTGAAAGTTTCAGAATTTCATGATCTCTGCACCAAGACGGTCTCCAACCATCACATCACCAACCAGTCCTTCTCTGTTCACAGGTCCAGCAAGGTGGAGAATGGACAAGGAATCCTCTGTATCACACATCCTGTCTGACTGTCGGGCCTGTCCCAGGGAAGGCAGGGTGTGATTCCAGTAGCCTACCTGTAGTAGCCTCTCTAGTTCTCTCTGATAATTCTCATCCTGCTCAACCCCTGATGCAGCTCTGCCACTAAGTGGAGGAGCTCCACTACCTGGGCACACCTCCCACAGGCGTCATCACCACTGCTGGCTGGTACTGGTGTCTGATAGAGCAGGGCACAGCCCACAGCTGGCACCGGGGTGGCAGCGTGTTCCCACCAGGAGCTCG
Organism: Monarcha castaneiventris obscurior; assembly: GCA_026261815.1. NCBI lineage: Eukaryota > Metazoa > Chordata > Aves > Passeriformes > Monarchidae > Monarcha > Monarcha castaneiventris. The sequence continues at coordinate 7,371,092 of JAMPIT010000379.1, read as the reverse complement.
ACCTGGGCAGCTCCATCAGTTATGGTAGGTGCAGAGCTTAAATGATACCCACCTGGCTTTCATCCAGGGGGGTATCATTGCTTCCTGGTCAAGCTGGCAGAGCTTCATCACCTTTCCTGTGCCCTTGCATCTAAACTGCCATGCCACAGCCATGTCCTGTTTGCAGCCCTGGGTGTTGTTGTGTATTAAGGGCTTCCTTTGCATGTCTGGATGACTTGGCCAACATTGCTTCTGGCCCTATCCAGGTCCCACCAACCGCTGTGGCACGAGCTGTGAGCTCCTGATGGCTGTCTCAGATCCTGGAGGATCTGTTGCCCAGCAAGGATGGAAAGCTAGCCAGCTCACTGGGCACTGACAGACAAATATATTTGGTTATCTGAACAGTCAGCATGAATGGGATTGTACCTGTAAGTCCTGCCTTTACCTAATTGCTGATGTTACTAGTTTTTTTGGCACTAATACCTGTGTTGCTGGGACCACATTGTTTTATCCACCTGTTTCAGAAGAACAACTAACAAACCTCCCAAGCGGCTTATAAACTCTTATCGTCTCCTGTAAAGTCGTTCATTCCTTCTGAGTAGGATTCTCTTGAACTAGTACTCCTGCTTGCCCAAGCTGTGCACATTCTGCTATCAGTTACAAGCTCTCGGGAAGTCACACAAGACACTAAAGTTCCTACTACTTCGTCCAAATGCCTCAGCGTTCAAACACATTACCTTGGCTTGCACTTGCCACAGCATGTACAGCTCTATGTGTGACTGTTTTATTTATTTTTATTTTGTTAGGCTCTGAGTTTGAGCTCAATATTTCTTTCCAAATCAGTTCCCTATTTTAATATTCCTTTGTGCCCTGAGTTTTTTCAGAGAGACTGGCATCAAAGATAGCTGCTGGAAGCCACCTGAACATAAAGTGCCCTGGTCCAGGGAGTGGGATGAGTTACACTGTGGTCATGAGAAATGACAAACGTTAAGAACTGAAGAAAAATTTTCCTTAGGGATTCAGAGAAAGACCAGAAGAATGTTGCACATGCAAGAAGAAATGGTGAATCTCACTTTTAAGGTATTTAATCAGAGATATAGAAGAATATGATTGGCAGAGGATAGCAATGGCAAATAGCCTCAGGAATCTGGGGAGAATTCAGAGCTAAACACCCAAAGGAAAGGCAACCCATTGAAGAAAGTCGTTGATTGCCCCTTAACATCTGAGCAGTGCCCACTGTTGTCCAGCATGAGTATTACAGAATTCCGTATAATTTTATTACTGTCACATTTTCGTACAAAAACAACTTTCTTTTATCCTAGTATTTAACAATTATGGTTTCCTTGTAACACATTAATGAATTGCAACCAAGCAACTTAGCTGGTAAAGCACACCCTTAGAGTGTTTGCATTTTTAGTGATACTTGGCATGGTACCAGTGCAAGTACGGTAGAGAACGTAGCAGATTACAGAAGGTATATCAAAAGCCATATTTACTTGTAGGATTGCCCACCAGACATAGCAATCACAACGGGTAAATGCAGATTTAACCTCTGAACTATTTAAGGTAAACAGCCAAAGGAACTAGAGACTGCCAAAACAGCATTAACAGCTCGTCTCGTACAATGCAAGTGCAATGCTGTGCTTTCTCCCATCTACAGTGCATTTAGGACTTCTTCAATGCACAGTAAAACTGCAGTATCTGGAACAGTAATTTTACATGTGTTCTCCTTAGATAGACTTTTGACCACATGTTCATATTTTCACCAAGCTTTCCTTGTAGCATATAAAATTAACTTTCAAGGATCTTTCTGTCTCCTGCTGAAACACTCATACAGAAAAGCTTTTCACAACCTACCTAGTCCTACTTCCAAAAATGTCGAGCATTTTTTGGCATTCATTCACAGTGGAATTCCAACACTTACAGATGTGACTTCTGAGACATCTCAGACCATTTCTCAGGTAATAATCACAGAATCACAAAATTACAGCATTTTTATGGTTGGAAGGCACCTCTGGAGATCATCTAGTCCAACTGCCCTGCCAAGGCAGGGTCACCCAGAGCAGGTTACACAGGAACTTGTCCAGCTGGGTTTTGAATGTCTCCAGAGAGTGAGACTCCATGACTTGCTTGAGCAGCTTGTTCCAGTGCTCTGCCACCTTCAATGTAAAGACGTTCTTCCTCATATTGAGCTGAAACGTCTTGTGTTTTAGTTTATGCCCATTGTTCCTCATCCTGTTGCTGGGCACCACCAAAAAGTATCCGGCACCATCCCCTTGGCACCTGCCTCTATATGCATTAATGAAATCCCCTCTCAAAGTTTTCCAGACTGAACAGGCCCAGTTCACACAGTCTCTCCTCATAAGAGAGATGCTCCTGTCCCCGCATCATCCTTGTGACCCTCCATTGAACCCTCTCCAGTAGTTCCTTGTCTTTCTTGTCCTGAGGAGCTCAGAACCGGACACAATAGGGCTGAGTAGAGGGAGTGGATTGCCCCCCTTAACCTGCTGGCCACAGTCTTCCCAATGCACCCCAGGATACCACTGGCCCTGTGGCCACAAGTTTTCAAAAAATGGACTTGTGCACTGAACTAGCTTTCTCATGCATGACTATCTCAGGCTAGCTCCCCTTTGGATGCCTTAAGCATCTTGAAGCTCGCTCTGCTAGATGGCCACATAATCATTATGCATCAAAACACTTTTATACAACTTTTGCAGCAGGTCTGAGATGGGAAAGCTAAAGCTGAAAGCTAAAAAATCCTTTTATTTTGGCTTTATAACATAATTAAAGTTACATGAAAATCTGAGATACAACTGCAGAGAGACCAGACAATTGTAACACTAGGGAGTAATTGCAAAGAATGACTGGCAGTCCTGAGTAAAGAGTAAAACAGTTCATTAGATATTTTTCTATAAACTGAATGTCATAAATAATTTGGAACTCAAATACTGTCTGAGCTATGTTTGAAATGTAGTTGGGATAACCAAGACCATTAAATATATATTTTATATATATATATAATACATAATATATAATTTTGTAGAAACAGAAGTGATTAAACTGAAGGAACTCTGAATTTTGTATTGGCCCAAAATGTGGATTTTTTAAAAAAATAAATCACAGTGTAATTGTAGAGTTTTTAAATCTCATTAAAACTGTTCTCAAATAAACAGGCATTCTCCTGCAGCACTGAAAAGTTGAACATTCACATGTAGTACTGGACTCATTAAAATTTTCTTACCGGATATGAGAAGCTTAGGTCCTGTATTCTCATTCCACTGCACATCATTTAATAATCTCAGTCTGATTGTGAAACCAACTACAGAGCCATTCATTTATTAAAACAAATTTAAAAATCAAACTACAAAACAGTGAGAAGAAAATTGGATTTTTGGAATCTCTACTTTAAATAACCAAAAACTATACTAGTAAAGGCAGTGCAAATATTTTTCTCACAATATATTACATTATGCTATTGAAACATGCAGATCTAATTTGTGAATGTTGTAGCTTTACACATACACATAGAAGCCCTGAATTTGCTTGGATGCTTTGCTTTGAATGTAATATTGCTGCTTCCATTTGGCTTATTTCTACTGTCTTTCCTAAGGCAAATCATCCAGTACAAGAGATGTTTCTTCATTCACGAGTACCTTTCTGGATGAATAGTTCCACTGATGAAGGGTACAAACTCTATTCCTAGATAAGGATTAGGTCCTTTGTTTAAAGAGGAGAAACAAAAGGAAGTAGTGCATTTATTTCTTACCGAAAAACAGAATATGAAACATAGAACCCCAAGTCATTACAGGCATAACCTAGATGCTTATACTTTTGAATGCTTAGAAAGATTTTTTCAGGCACCAAATTCCTTCTTAACTGCTTAAGCATTCAAGTTTTCATAAAAGAGGCTTACACAGTAAATTATCTTTCACATGCATGACTATCTCAGGCTAGATCCCCTTCAGATGCCTTAAGCATCTTGAAGCTCATTCTGTTAGATGGCCACATAAACATAATGTGTCAAAACTCTTAAAAAATTTTTGCACCAGGTCTGTGAAATGCAGGTGGGGAAAGCTAAAGCTGAGAGATATGAAAAACCTCTACGAAGCAAATTTTCGCTTCATAAAGCAGTTAAAGTTACGTGAAAGTTTGAGATACAATTGCAGAGAGGCCAGACCATTGTATCTTGTTCAACTCCTTTTTTTCATTATCTACCAACACAGTTTTATGAGGAAGATAAAGAACTGAAGTAAAACCAAAATGAGAATTTCTACTATTCCCAAATTTCTTTTGATGCACTGATGCCTTTTCCTGGTCTTAAAATCAAGAATCAAACACAGTTAGAAAGGAAAAAGGGGTTTTACCTCTGTATTTAAGGATCCTTAGGTGCACTACGTCCAGGTGGAATGCGCCAAAACGCACACCGCAATGCACACCCCCAAAAGATCCGGTATAACATTATAGGTCTTACTAATTAGCATCTCTATCAAAGATTCCCCAATGAGAGGCTCAAGTGAGCCCCCCTCCCCAAGCAACCTTCCCCTGGATGGTTCTATCTTAGTTTACAAAATGTGTTCTGGAGAGGATCTTGGTGTCTGGGGCTTTCTGATCCCTAACTATGAGGCTGCTAAGATGTTTAGTCTCCCAGCTTAACAAAATAAGTCTAAAAATGTAGGCTAAAAAAACGCTAATACAAAAAGCTACAAAAAGGTATATAAAAGGGGTATAAAAGAAAAGGCAAAAAATCATCATGGCATCAGCACAAGATAGGTCTAAAATCTAAAGAAGTTTTAAAGAACATTATCTGAAAAAATTTTTTTTCTTTTTTCTTGAAGTCATCAGGACTCTATTTGCCATGGAGGTCTTTCAGATGATGCTAGAAGACAATGCTTTAGAGGATCCTTGACATTCATCTATGACCAGTCCCAGACTGCAAAATTACTGCAACATGAAATGGAGTTTTGCACCATTTTATGACTCACAGGCTCAGAGGTCCTTTTCAGTGGTACAATCACTGAAAGTCATAACAACAAAAGGCAGATCCCCATACTTCGGGGATAAGAGAACTCTGTATTTATTTTACAGCAGCATATTGAAGCTGTGATCTTTTCAGGTGTGTATATCACCTAGATAATGTACCTAAGAACTTTGCATGATCACTGGTTGCCACAAGAATTGCCAGCATCAGAGAAGCTTGAGCCAAATATTCCAGCATCCAGCATTTTAATCACCGAGAAACTTGTTGGCAAATGCTGCTCTAGTAACACTAATTGGATAAAGTAGGTGCAGGGCTAATTAAGCTGTACTGATTCTTACTTCTTTATGTCCTAAATACATATTTTTGCTAGATTCCATTCTACTTGATAGGAGGCTGTTGACGTTAATCACATAGGATAAGTTTAGCCATCTGCAATGAAGCTCCAAAGAGGTATCAGGAAATCTTCAGTTTGGTTTTCACTAAGCTGTGTGTCATGGTTCTAACTGGCCAGGCGCCAAGCCCCACGAAATCTGTTATTTTCATAATGGGAAATAAAGATTATTGAGGAAAACTAGAGAACTGCAAGGCAAAACAGGTTCAGACTAAAACAGTTGCTGTAAAAAGAAAATTTTATTACTAACAGAATTAAAAGTAAGAAGGAATAATAAGAAATCAAAGCAAAATTCCCTCTCTTCCACCCCCCTCCTACCCACCAAAACCACACAAGGGAAAAAACAAAACATGGGATTTGGTCAGTGTTGCAGTTCTTAAAAATCTCTCAAATATTTAAGGAAAAAAAGAGTTTCTTCTGCTTTAACGTGGTTTCCAAACTGTCCACCAGCAACAATCCCACCCGCAAACAAATCTGCTGAGGTGGAAAAATATCTCTCCCATGAAAATCTCACAGTCTATTCACACTGCAGTCGTGAGCCCATAAATATAGGGTTTTAGTCTTTCTCAGGATGAGTTATTCTGGCCTGAAAACAAAGGCTCTCTTCTTCAAAATCTCTAAAAGCCTTTCATCGCTTCTATATAGCCTGGCGTAGGCATTTCTCATATCTTCATAGGCCACGTGTGGATTCTCCATCCCCCCATGTACTCGAAATGGACTAAGAGACAAACAGTTTGTGGTATCACAGTTTCTACCATGACCCGAAGGAAGCATTTTTAAGTTACACGCAAAAAAGCGCCTCCACCTCTTCTTCCCCGCCGCCGTCTTGACTCCATTTCATGTGACTCACTTTCTCTTTCTTGCTGACCTTGGAGACGCCATGTTAAGAAAGTGATCTTGTCTGGGCTTTACGCTGGAGAAATCCTCACTCCCTTGCATGCCTCTGGCTGCATGGTGTCCTCTTCTGTTCAGTACAAGCTATGCTGGTGGCAGAAAGGTACCACCAGCTCCCAGTAGGTCCATGCAGGGCTGCGCCGGCCGTGTGGAGGGAGACAAGAAGCCCTGCCGGTCCCCAGAAGCCGTGCCATGTGGTTTTAACTTTTAACTGTACAGAAGATCATGGCTATTTTTCAACTTCCTGCACCTCCAGGATGGCTCCTCTGCAGTGACCCAGGAGCCCATGCCACTGCACCAGGGAAGGGGAGAGGGGAAGGTGGGGGAAAGGGCCCAGCCTGGGCCAGAGGCCCAGAGGCCTCTCCCCACCTCCTGGCAGGAAAGCCAGAACAAAGGGAAATTCCCGTGCTTCCATGCCCATTTAAATATGCAACTCTCAAAAGAGCCATTGACTTAGGAGCTTGTCCATCAACTATGTTTCAGCCCACTACACCATGGCAGAGAATTTGGCCTGAAGCCAGTCTTCTGTTACAGCTTTAGATTTGGCCCACTGTCAACATCTGCAAACAAAACTTGCATGGCTTGTACAATACCATATTTAATAATCTAGTATTAAATTAAACTATGTATTGCTTGACAGATTTGGCCACATAAAACAAAAACTGAGGTTTTCAGAACAGCCAAAAGACCGCAGACAAAACCATGTCGTATCCGGATATGACATAGTTCATTGTACTTTTCACATGTACAGCTACTAACAATGAAAATAATTAAGAGGGAAGGGACATTCCAATGAAAACTATTCTACAGCCAGCATTTATACAGACTATGTCCATGTGTGGAATACGAGATATTTTTCAGAAAGAGTAGAAGACCGAAAAAAAAATGCTATGCTAGGAAAGCTCTGGGAAACTCAAACCAGAATAGAGCACTGCTCTCTCAGCTATTTTATTAGAAATAGGACATAATGTAGACAAACAATTTTTGTTCTGAAATTTTTAAATATCCAAAATCCCCAAGAAACACTGTCACTATTGACCGTAGTAGGGCAGAATTAACATTTTTGCAAATTCAGCCTAATTATAGACCTGGAAAACATGTGTTCAACCTATACTCCATTCCTTTAAGTTGTCAGTCATCCTTTTCATTATGTTTGTGTCCACACCACTACAAACAAAAATGAAAATGTGTCAGTCTGTTTTTAATGACCAAGACCTCCCAGAGATGCCAACAAACATTATTTAAATACTATACATAGAGACAGGTAAAGAAATGTGTAAAATTACCCTATTTAGTAATTTATTTCCTTCCTTCCTTCCTTCCTAGTTTATTTCTGTGTTCAGTAATGTACCCATTTTAACATCATCCTTGTGAACCATACTTTATTTTTTTTGTTATATGTGATACTGAGAACTGTTGCATGGAGAACTAGAAATGTAATATATTCAGTATTTCTTGTACAAATAGGCTAGTACATATAGTTTTGCTGTACCAATTAAGTATAGTAGCTTTTTAATACAATCAATGTTTTCACATATGAAACACTTTTACAATCTAGCACCAGATTTGGACTTAAAATTTCTTAATGAATGCACTTGGAGTTTCCTTTAAATGATGAACACAGAATGCACCTGTTCATGGGAAAAGAATACTGCGTATCTCTGTTATTGCTTCAGTCTAGAACTGTTACAGCAGCTGCCTTTGTGGATGGCTTACAGCTGCATTAGAGCTCAAAACTGTATGATTAAAAGCCCAGAATTTAAGTTTTCACACAAAGCTGAGAATCATAAGGATTTCGGCCTAGCACCTTAAAAAATAGAAAACTGATCTTCCAAAACAGTTTGTGTACTGTTCTGATCAATTTTTTTTTCATATGAACATTTTAAGTAAATAAACTGATATACAAATAATGCATAGATACAAGAATTGTTTGAGTTTAGTTGGTTATTTTTAAAAGTCTTTTTTCTGCTTATTTTGGCTGCATTCCTTCTCCCCTTCTTTTGCTAACCCCTCTCTGGAAAAGAGTATGGTACTGCTTAATTTTTAACGGAAAGTTTAACAACTGTGATTTGGAAATATGTGATTTACTAGCTACTACTGCTTGATATTTTTTTTCCTTTAAATTTAATTCCGTTATACTGGAACTACCATGAAAACCAATCCTATAGAAGAAAAAAGTGATAAAAAAAAATAAGCAGAAAATATATCTTCCACTTATCTTCCACCTAATTTGTTATTATATATTCAGAAAACATTTAAAATGTATTTTTAGATGCATGTTTTAAAGAAGTGCCCATTTAAGAATTTTACCCAGATAGATTTCTTTCTCTTAACTTTACAACACCTGAAAATATGTCAAAATTAATGAAAATTTGAACTCACCAGTAGCTACTTCTTAGCGTGTTTTAATTTCACAGATAGTAGTGCATCTTTCTTTCTCTACTGTCCTACATTCAGATATTGAGATGTTGTCTGGCTTTTAATTACAGACTGCACAATAAAAAAAAAAAAAATTTAAAAAAAAAAAGTAGCATGTCCTCAAGGCTAAAATGTCATTTTGGATTGAATTATCCATCTGGCATTTAATTTTCACTTCTGACACAAGTCACAGCTTTTGTCAGAAAGAATTTTTGTTTGGATGTTAGCTTTTTATACATCATGAGAGAAAGCTGTTTGACGCATTCCCTTAACCCAACAACGTAGTCAGAAGCACTCTCATTGTGAGATGACTCAAGAAATCAGCTATTTAGAATGCATGAAGATCACACCAGAGGCTTCAGGAGTCTTTTTTTAAACTCCTTTCTTCCTAAGCAATCAGCATTTCCACAGATCTCTATTGCTGGATACATAGGAAGTTGCCCTGTTAAATCGCTACAATTTTCCTAAAAATTACTCTTGTAAGACGCTTCAGAATAAATGAAAACAAAACAGAGTTCCAGTAGGTGGGTACAAGAAGGTTAATTCTTGCTACACATGCACATTACTTACAGATGTTCTCCAACAAAGGTAAGTATTTTGGAATTTGCAGTGCATTTTGAAACAACGGAATATTGAAAAAAAACTATTGAAGAGCAACAGAGAACATTAGCTGCTCTCTGCTACTATTTAGTGAAGATTCAGCCTTAAGCATATTCAAAAGAGAAAACTGAATCCAAAGAATGACAGGATACCTTACAGGATGCCTGAAGCCTGGGCACATTTAATCTCTTACAGTGTATGTTCACTCTAGGAAGCAGCCCAATAAAATGTTGTCTTGTCAACCACAGGATGTGTCTCCAAGAGACTAAGGGATAAAAGATCTTAGGCTTAGCTCCTCTACAGTGGAGTCAGTGCTGCAGAGAGAGAGACTTTACAAGGGCCTGCAGGGATTGGACAACAGGTAATGTTTTTAAAATGAGTGTAGATTTAGACTACATGTAAGGAAGAAACTCTGTACTGACTGTGGTGAGACACTGGAACAAGCTGCCCAAAGAAGATGTGGATGCCCCACCTCTGGAAGTGTTCAATGCCAGATGGGGCTTTGAGCAAAGTGATGTCACTGTCCATGGCAGTGGGTTGGAATTACATGAACTTTAAAGATCCCTTTCAACCCAAACCATTCTGTAGTTCTATGATTCTATACTTCAAACTGAACTAAGGAGTAATATGGAATCCACCTTTACACTTGACCTTTTTGTTTCTGCCCAGGGCTTCCACAACACCTACTGAATGGCTAAATGTAGAATGGGATTTAACATGGACTGATGCTTGAATTTAAAATACAAAACATAAATACACTATAAAATATAAAAATACAGTCATATAAAGAACAAATAGAAAGGCACTGTGAGTTGTCTCTTGCCATACTGATGCCTAAAGGAAATTTATAGAACAAATGCCAAATTTAGGTCCTAACCACTGAGTCTACTTCACTTTCAGGGAAGAGACCTGAACCACTTCATTTCCCCTCCTGCTTTTTTAAGTTACTAACATTATGTTACCAAAGTTTTTGGCATCTTCAAGGGATAGAACTTCCTAATACTAATGGGCCATCAACAATTTCATTGAATTTTCCAAAACTGAGAGCTGGGAAGCTCAAGCTGGCTGCAGCCCAGGGCAGCCAGTGCTGATACAGTGCCTCTAAAGAATCATCAGGCTTTTCACGAAGGGCTTGCTGATAGGCTTGCAAAAGCTTTCAAGATAGGTTTTGCAAAAGCTCTCAGAAGCCTTGCTGATAGGCTTGCAAAAGCTTTCAAGATGGAAAACTTTGATAAATACTTTTTCCTGAATGTTAGTTTACATTGTTTATGCAGAGCTGAGCTATTCTGTTTCAAACACTGAATAAATAGATCTTTGTCAATTACTTTGTCTTGAATTGGCTTCTGATGACTTAGGGGGTTTATAGGAATCATATTATTTAGTATTTATCATGATCATCATCATCATCATCATCATCATCATCATCATTAGCAATGCACTCTCCAAGGGATAGATATGTTTTACTTTAATCCTGCATATCTTGAAGGAATAATGTTTGGATCCTAAACCAAAACCCAGTAAGTCAATGGAAATAATGTAGTTCCCACTGATCAATATATCTTAAATGGAGATAGGAAATTCTTCCTGCAGTAGAGGCTAAACATGAAGAAACTGAACACCAATTATTTCACAGTATGTGACTGAGACTCTAAGTGAAGATCAAAATGATAATAGGTATATGTTACTGAGACTTTAAGTGAAAATTATAACAGATATAATAATGCATTTTTAGTGGTACTCAATAGCAGCTCATTAATAGTGCTGATACACTAATCAAAAAAAACCCCACTAACTACCCTACTAAAAAGACCCTGAACATTACTTAATACTACAAGGAAAATACACTCAAAGATACATTAAGTCTTCATCATGTCTGCCAGATCAGGTGGTTAGAATATGCTGATGGGAGACAGTATGAAGAATATGAAGCATTTTTCTCACACTCATCTAACATATCTGCACAGACATTTATCATTAAAATTGTAGATGTTACATTATAGAGCACATGGTACAAACAGCCCACTGGCTTTGTTAAAAATAATGAAAACTGGGTAAGTAAACCAGAAGCAATCTTAATATTTAAGAAAGAGGAAAAAAAAAAAAAAAAGAATGCACATGAATCTCTACATAGGTTTGTTGTTTTTTTTTTTTTAACTTTATGAATTTATGAGTATGTGTGAGCTCAAGTGTAGGTATGGAGAAGAATAGCTGCTCTTCTGTCAGCAAGGGATCCATTGTCTGCTCCTTACAAATAAAGGATATTATACCTTTGGAGCATTTATGCTAAATCAATATTGACGGCCAATATATGGAGTTTTTTTTATTTTAAACAGCTCAACAAAACTAGAAGAATGATGTTATGCTTTCAGAACCAGTCTTCAAAAATATAAGTGTGTTGGACCTGAGACTGCTTGCTTCAGCACAATGCAGTTTTTTGCCAATTCTTTGTGATACAGCTTATAGTTATAAAGTTACGTATTTAGTCTTTGCAAGAAGAGTTTCTGAGGAATGGGAGACAAAGTCTAATCTTCCATAGCACCAGTGATGTTGCTAGCCTTCCTTATAAATAAAAGACTTTAAATTCAGCAGAATTCATAACCAGTAATGAGCAGCTCACTGCTCATCAGTTTTTTTTCCACTTACCTGCAAGGACTCAAAAAGACTGATTGGGTAAACAGAAAGAAAATTCAAATTATAGTGATTGAAAAACATTTAAAAAACCCATCCAAACCTTCACCTACAGGTTGTTTCTTCAACTTCCCACACACACAAAAAAAAAATCAACTCCAGGCCAGTAAATCCTAGAATACATTTGGATTCTCACACTCACACATGTGTTGACAGCTAAACAATTTAAAATCAACTAATCTAGGAGGTAAAAAGAAATGTAATTAGATTTCAGGAATTCTCCATCAGCAAACCCCAACTCAACTTTTCACTTATATTTTAATAAAAAAAAGGGAAGTTGTTCTGGCAAGAACCAATGCTGAACAATAAATTCACACATTTCTAGAAGCAGACTATCTGATGATACATAATTAATCTTTGATTGATTACTTTAATTTAGACAGTGCAATTATTTTTTGAAAAGACTGTCTCAAGCAGAAAGAATTACAAAAGTTTTTTTTTCAGTATAAATTGCAATAGTTCCATTTAAATCAAGCTTGGATTTTCACTCTTTTATCCTCCCCTTTGTCCAACCCTGACTAGTTTGGTTTTATTTTTATATTTCTTATGTCTGAATTTTTATTCATGTTCCAAGTTAATTTCTGACTTCATTATTACAATTTGCTTTGTTATGGCACTCTTGACTCTTGTTTGATCTTGCAGAACTTAAGAATCTAAGGCTCAAAGCAGATACTTGAATTTGGTCTCCAATACTCTCTCAACACATCTGCATCATGAAAGATTTCAACAGACTACTGTACAAATTGTACCAATAACTGTATAAATGAGTGCTATGTAGTGCAATTTAAGTGTCCACCTACATAGTAATTAATAAGTACAACATTTGCAGTAAAAACTTCCCTAATATTCATTTTATAGATGTGAAACCACTGGATTTATAATAAGTCTTTTTACAGATTACATTCTACATTTCAGCTACAGCTCTTCAACGAATATGTTCATTTCATCAGCAACTACACATCATTACCCGAATCTAATTCAAAATGCTTGCCCTAACAGTATATGTTGCTAGACACATTTATTATGCCTTGCCTCACAGATGATACTCCTTCACTCATTCTCATCATCATTACTGTCTTTTCTCTATTAACTTGAAAAGTTTTACGAAACTTTCGAGAAGCACAGGTTACTGCTTATCCCCTTGAAGTCACTAATTCTTTGCAGCACTTTCTGTTTGCAGCAAACCCCTTAAAACTGTGGTGCATATTCTTTTTTCTTCCTGGAAGCTGGAATATTCAGGTCAGCTTTCTAGACTTCTGGACAGCTAGTTCAAATAGCAACAAAAGCTGCTCACTCTCAAAGGCTTGCATTCAAGGTCCTCACAACTGTGTAATACACTGAATTCTGTACAGCCTGTGTGTAGGGAGAGCAAATTCTCAAAATTAAAGGGTTATAGTGAATGGGATAGCACCAGACGGCTGACCTGTCACTAGTGGGGCTCCATCCTTGGCCCAGTTGTTTTCAACATCTTCATTAACCACATGCACACAGGACTTGGAGGAATACTAAGGAAATTTGCTGACGATGCTAAACTGGGAGGAGCTGTCAAGTCCCTCCAGGGCAGAGATGCCCTGCAGAGAAACCTCAACAAATTAAGGTCAAGTGCAGAATTCTGCACCTGGGAGAGGGCAGCCCTGGTTGTCTGTTTAGACTGGGGAGGAAGATGCTGGAAAGCTGTGCTGCAGAAAGGGACCTGGGGGTCCTGGTCGATGGCAAGTTGAACATGAGTCAGCAGTGCCCTGGCAGCCAGGAGGGCCAACCCTGTCCTGGGGGGCATCAGGCACAGCATCACCAGCCTGGCAAGGGAGGGGATTGTCCTGCTCTGCTCTGCACTGGGGCGACCTCACCTCAAGTGCTGGGGGCAGTTTTGGGTGCCACAGTTTAAGAAAGACATCAAGTTATTAGAAAGCATCCAAATGAGGGCCATGAGGATGGTGAAGGGTCTGGAGGGGGAAGCGTTATGAGGAGCAGCTGAGGTCACTTTAGCCTGGAGAAAAGGAGATTGAGGGGAGACCTCATTACAGTCTACAACTTCTTTGAGAAGAGAAGAGGTGGGGATAGGTACCAATCTCTTCACTCTCGTAACTACTGACAGAACTCGAAGAAATGGCATGAAGCTAGTCAGGGGAGGTTTAGGTTGGAAATCAGGAGAAAGTTTTTCACCCAGAGGGTGGTTGGACACTTAAACAGGCTGCCCAGGGAAGTGGCCACAGCACCAGCCTGTCTGAGATCAGGAAGCATTTGGACAACTCTCTCAGGCTCATGGTGTCATGCTTGGGATGTCCTGTGCAGGGCCAAGAGTTAGACTTGATGATCCTGATGAGTCCCTTCCAACTCACCTTATTTTATGACTTTATGATATTCACTGTCCAGCATACATGAACACCCTTCTGTCCAGAAACGTTGGTTGATACTGTGGTAAACCAACAGTTGAAAAAACAAGCTAAGTATTTCCATTACTACTTTCAAACTTCCATTTGTTTTTCAGCATGAAAATTAACCTATGTAGAAAGTGATAACTAGTGCACTGTTGTAACAACTTTCAAATTTTTGAAGACATTGTGATTGAATGAAGAAATAAGACTCAAATTAATTAAGATATCCCATGAGTTCAAAATGTTTTCACCAATATAGCACACTAAGTACTAAATTTTCCCAGAAGACATACCCCCTTTTGCTAATTAAATTATTTGAATACAAAAAATAGAACCAAAATACAACGTATGCACCAGCATGTTCACAATCTCTTCCTCCAACCATTAATGTATGGCAGGAGAGTTTCACAGATTGTAAAACTTATAATACAAGTATGAAAGCACTGCTTGATGAGATTTGTAGAACGCACTGAAGTACTAAGTAGGTTACAATTTGCTAATGCAGCTCATTTTCACTTCACTTTTGAAAAGGATTTTGTTTTCTGTAACCTTTATGTTACTGCAAATGAATTCAGTGTGCACTATAAAGTAACTGCCCCTTTTCATACGTAAGCACTTCTTCCCTTGCCACACTTGGTGTACCAGTGTAGACATACGGATCATGATAAAGCTGGTCACCTAGGTAATATTTTCAGTGTCTTTCTTCTACCATTTTAGGAAGGAATATCTCAAATTTGCACATTAGCCACAGGAATCTTTAATTGACTTTTCAGAAGACACCAGACTCTCACAGCTTTTCGTGATTGCTTTATTTCAATTTTCAAATCAGAGTCTGTCTAATTAAAAACTGAAAAAGAATGTTTCCAACCTTTTCCACTCCAAAATGTAATTGTTTAAGCCATCCTATTTGCCTGCACCTCTCATTTTCTTATGCTCCTCATACTCTGCAGCTGTTGATAGTGCTCATTTTCCTCCTTCACTCGTTTTTAACAGTTCACTAAGCATAAATTCTGCAGCTTGTTAATCCTGGGATTCATTTTCCTCCAACTCACCATCTTGTTACAGTGCTATATCTTTACTTGGCTCCTGCCTGGCAATCTGAATTTCTTCCAAGGCTGCAGCTTTATGAAAATTTTTAGGTCTGTGTATTCTTTTCAGTTGGGCAGCTGCTGGAGAATGACAGACATTGTCCTCCAAGCATTTTCTAGCTTACACACTCAAGGTTCTTTTGCTCAGTCCAGTCACCTCAGGAGCTTAGCATAAGCCCCAAAGCTGTGAGTTTTCAAGGAGATTTTAGGTGAAAATTTAGTACATAAGAAGAGACTTCTCCTAAAGACATAAGAGGCAGATCAAAAGGAATGAACTTAGTGGGGAATGCAGACAAAGACAGCAGCATTAAGTATATAAAGTGGAACAAAGCATGAGACCCCAGAGGAACAGGGAAGGACCAAGATGTCAATAGAATGATTTTCTGCTTAAATAGCTCAGAAAGGATTCTATAAGCTTTGCTTCAGAAAACTTTAACCCCAATGGTTTCAATTATTCCATTGATTCAAAGGAAGCCATATTATCTTGTAATACGATATTTAGTTTGCAGTTTTCTCTATCAGAGTATGTGGAAAGAATCAGTTACTAGGCATTGGCAGTAGTCTTTTCTAAGAGTAAAAATTGGTTTTTACCTCAGGATAGCTGTCATTTACTTGACTGGCATCATCAACTTATAAAAAACACAAAACTTTTTCATTTTCTTCTTTATTCCTGTACCCCAAAAAGTTAACTTTTATTTTCATTCTTCTCTAGATCCCATTTGCCTACACAACATCAACTGCTTCAACAGATACAATTCTTTCCAGACACAAAAGAAATGCAAAGTCCAAGTATTCGGACAATTCCTTTCTAACCCATTAAGTTAAAAAAAAAATCCAAACAACAAAACGCAAAGCAAAACAAAACAAAAAAAGACTGCATCAATCAACCAACCAAACAAGAAAGCCACAAAACTCAACAAAACAAACAAACAAACCCCCTCAATCAACCAACCAAACAAGAAAGCCACAAAACTCAACAAAACAAACAAAACCCCCATAAATAAAACACTGCATAGGTACAACTTTAGGATTCCATGCCTGACAAGCAGTCGCTTACCAGACCAGCTCTTTTTATCCATCTGAGCTCCATTAGCATGTACAGTTTTCCAGGATATTGTTTTGATTTATTTTATTCATTATTCCTAAGACTAAAGACAGATGGCATGGAAATAAGCACAACCATTAGGTCCTCCCACGCTAAGCCCTAGAGTGCAGGAATGGCCTTTTTAGCTGATCACACATATCTTCCAGACCAACACAGCAAAGGCTCCTGTTGGTGTAAAGACAAGGTCCTACAGCACTGA
Organism: Monarcha castaneiventris obscurior; assembly: GCA_026261815.1. Taxonomy (NCBI): domain Eukaryota; kingdom Metazoa; phylum Chordata; class Aves; order Passeriformes; family Monarchidae; genus Monarcha; species Monarcha castaneiventris. Next base: position 7,354,377 of record JAMPIT010000379.1, on the reverse strand, counting down.
AGACTGTAGTTTCTTGTAGTCTACTCTTGGGATCCAGCAGCTCAATTAAATGTTGAAAAAATCATTACGACTAAGCTTGCAGTAAAACTTAGGAATTTCTCACAAAATATATGGCTCTGGTTTTCTCAGTACAGAAAAATCCCTGAAATATTTGTACAACCAAAATTATAGGCATGATATTTATTCCTCTGTCTTGGCCACTATGTCCTAACAGTTTTATATATATCCATTTCTCACACATTTTTTTCTTGCCTTGATAAGGGAGGCAGACACAGATTGGAAGCCCTTAGTTTATGAGATGCATTACAGCAGGGCAGAAACATAATGGACACAGAGAGCTTTATGTTTTCACTTTCTACAAAGCACCTGTTCTTTTTTCAAGGCAAGAGTTACCAACATTCTTCCTCATTCTACTCTACTAACATAAGGCTTCCTGAAGTGAGATCTATAAAACCTCCCAATAGTATAAAAGAAATATGTCATCTTTCTTTGTCATCAATAATAATAATAGTATGCTTATTTTAGCCTTTATCCATACACTTGTACCCTTAATAAAATCGTTCATTATTTGAATGCTCACATTTCAGCCTTTGGCTTTTGCAGTATTCTCCATCACATATATCTGTTCACTTCCCACAGCTTTTCCTTTCACTCAAAATGTACTACTTTAATTTAACACATTTGACTTGCAACTAATCTTCCTAAGTTTTGCTTCTCTGCTTTTATTATGGCTCCCATTCTCCTTCTCCCTTCTAACCATTGATTTTAATTAATTAATCAGACTCTGGAATTGAAAAATACAGTAGTCTCGGCATTGTAGGATACTTGAGAGGGAAACGGGAATTCTTTATTTGCTCCACAGTCATCTGCTGCCCTTTTAGGTTGGTTTTTAAATAGCATGATGGCTTATAGTAGCTCTCCTTAAAATATTGTCTCTATCATAATCTTATATAATCAAAACTAAAAGAAAATTACTACTAAATACACAGTAAAGACCAATAGAAATTAAGACCAGTTCTGCATTCACTGCGGGTGAAAATTTGCAAGGCTGGAAAGGAATCCAACAAACATCTGCCTCCACTGGAAAAACAGTAATTTACTAATGTAGGTAATTGGGAACTAGCAATGAAGTATATTGAATATTGAGCATTGAGAACAGCAAAACTCTATAACATTTAACATTTAGCAAGTAGAATTTTGTACTGATGGTGGAATAGTCAAGTATTTTCCATGTTTCCCACATGGAAAATATGTCCCATATTTTAAAGGACATGCTTTTGAACTTAAATTCTCCATTTTCTGTATCAGATGCACTTAAGAAGGCACACTGGCAGCATTGTATGTTTCCTCATATGACTATTCAAGATTTTTCCACATCTGAATTTACAGTCTTTATTTTTTTCTCCATAAATAATATTCCTTTATATAAAACTTAATTACAAAGGTTAGAAAATGCCTTAATATTCTGCTAGATATTACACAGTATTATGCCACTTATATAAAAATGCTTGGACAAAGAAAGAATCAGATTAATGTCAATTTAAAAATGTAATTGAACAATGTATGACTGGGGCATGATTTATCACACCGACCCTCATGAAGATTGAAGGAAGCTCAAAGACAGAGTGACAGCTAAGAACATGCCATGGTTTGACTTGGAAATTTATACAGTGTGTGAGAAGTCAGAAAGGGAAGACAGATCCTACAATGGGTGATGGTGTAAAAATTATCCTTAAGGACTGCTAATAGAACTGAAAAGAGGACAAAAATGTATGGCATGTATTTTATATTAATATTTATAACTACCCCAGGTCATAAAGACTACAACCTTTAAAATTAAATCTCCAGAAAACAATTATAAACATGACAAAAGAGCAAATGAACATCAGAAAAACTGTAGCTTCTGGAAAGTTGACAGTCTTAAGACTGGCCTTACATGGAAAAGACACCAAGGTGCCCGTCTATAATAATGGCAAATAAAAGGAAAATACTTTCCTGGAAAAAAAAGACAATATGCAATGCTATGCTGGAGGGACAGACTCAAGAGGCCTCAATTTCTTTAAAATAATCCTTCAGCTCATGGATATAATTTCAGGCTTTCTAGATAGAATCTCAGTCAACAGACTTCTGTTAATAGCCAATCCTCTTTCAGATACAGGAGAAGCAGCACTACAGATACAACTGAGATTCAAAATTTAGAGCACTGTCTACAGCCCTAATTAACTGCAAAAGTTGGATGACGTCCAGAACTGCAGTCCTTGGCTTAAAAGTCTGCATATAACAGAAGAATCTGCATTAAATCCAAGTTAACCCAGAATACAATTATAATGCAGAACACTTGCACTCATTTTAACACAGAGAATACTGCAGACAAAAAATGTAGTGGGTCTTTCTGGATATCCCTTGGTTTTTTCCATTGGAAAATTCCAGCTATAAAAAATGTCATTCTAAGAGTGAAACTGAGAAAATTATTTCCCTCATGCTAGAAACACTTTCTTAGAAATTGAGATAATGTATTATAACATCCAGGAACACAGGGTACCAAGAAATAAATTGGATTTTACATCAGAATTATTTCTTTAGGCATTTCCATAGAAAATGCACATGCCTTCATTTTAGCAGAAATACACAGCACACAGACAAGTAAGAATTGGAATGATAGAATCACTGAATTGATTAGGCTGGAAAAGACCCCTAAGTCATCAAGTCCAAGCATAAACCTAGCATTGCCAAATCCACCACTAAACCATGTCCCCAAGTGCCATATCTACATGGATTTTAAATACCTCCAGAGATGGTGATTCACCCAGTTCCCTGGGCAGCCTGTTCCAATGCTTGACAACCCTTTCAGCAAATAAATTCTTCCTAATATCCGATCTAAGCCTCGCCTAGCACAACTTGAGGCCATTTTCTCTTGTCCTGTTACATATTACCTGGGAGAAGAGACCGCCCCTAACCTGGCTACAACCTCCTTTCAGGTAGTCAGAGAGAGCAATAAGGTCAACATCTTATGTGAGAACCAATGAGACACTTTGGTTTTCAAAAAAAATCATGAAATTAGAAGTTTTATCCACACAACTGTGGATTAGAAAATGCATTAAGTTTGTACAGAGAACCTCAGTGTTGCCATTTCGTAACTTTTTAGACCTTGGCTTTCTCATTAATATTTTAAACATATCTCTAGTTCACATTATCTACATATGTAATTATTCAGCCAAAAAAAGGCAAATATTATAGAACTTGGTAATATCCGTAATTCAGAGAAACAAATAATCTATTCAAAAGAATCCTCCTAAACAAAACTTGTCAGAAAAAAGATTTGTAATGAGAATTTAAAATTTTGGTGTCATGAAACACTGTCCCAAAAGTCAGGAATGAATTGCTTCAAAATGCAATCAAAGTTCATAAGTATTTACAACAGGGAAAACTGCATCTTTAGAGAAAATTGTGGGTGTATTAAAAATAAAGATTCCATGTTCTTGTGGATTTCCTGCTCCTTTGGAAAACATTTCTGTACACAAGATGCATCCAATAACTACCACTGTCATTTAATTACTTTATCTATGAAGCTCTTTCATCTTGCATACACAAGATTATTCGTTTCTTTTATAGCCCATTAGTGTATCCCTGATACTTTTTTGAAACTAGAATAATTCAAAGGAGAGCATATCAGCTGGGTAAGCAACTCACGCAGAGCCCAGATCTTTGCTACACATCAATACACTAGTTTTCTGTAACTTCAGGAGTGCTTGATTATGATTCTCAACAGATTAAATCAGAAAGGGTTCTGAAGAGATTTTCATTTCAATTATGCATGCCTCATTATCATACCTTTAGTGAAGCAGAAAGTACATTACAAGGTGAGAGCCAAAAATGGTGAGATGAAAAGCACAAAGCATAAGTATCTTAGAAGGATTTCTAAACTTGTCCGAAATAACATTAATTCATAGTAATATTAATCACCCTTTACACAACGCTGCATTTTTACATGGCATTTTACAATCAGCTCTCAGAGCACCTTTCACAGGAGGGCATATAGTTTCAGTAAAGAAAACACGCAGTTCTTGCTGGGAAGACAAACAAATTAGAAGGTATTCTGTTATTCAGTGGGATTGAAGGAGACATGTTTTTCTTAGGTTGAAGTTAGGTACTCAGAAAACAGGAAAGCCCATAGTTGAGAGGAAATGGGACATTGCTTTGAAAGACAGAACTGATGGAGACCAAAACTTAGGCTAACAGAGGGAGCTAAAACAGGAGTGAAGACACATATAATTAGGAGATATTTGGAGCATGACGCTGAGGTTCACAGACCAGAAACTACAGCAAGGTTTGGAAGGGAAAGAGAAGAAACTTAACTCTGAAGATAAAAGAGCACAAAATGATTTAAAGAGAGAACTAATGTGGTTAGAAGAACATGACTTTCAATAACGGTATTTTTGTTAGACTGGTACACTTAAACTCAGAATGGATAGATGAACACAGAAGAAGGGGATGGATAGATATGAAGAGATTAACTGAAAAAGTATTTGAGAAAAAAAAAAGAGGAGGAGGAATACAACCAAGAAAAAAGTGTAAAGTTGGTAAGTTCAGGAAGGGAGAAACGGGATGAGGAATGAGAGTGATGCACAATGACAAAATGCCTGAGACAGCAGAAAAGGTGTAAGGAAACTACAGAGAAATCAATGTTTAACAGTAAGAATGCATATTAAAGAGCAAAATACAGGGAAGCCTGATTGCAGACATCTTAGAACATGGCTGAAGTAGGAACCCTTCATTTATACACACACAAAAAAAACCCCAAGAAACAAAACCGACAAAAAAAACCCCAACAAACAAACAAACAAACCCAAAAAAGAGAAATAAACAACAAAACCCAACCAACGAACCAACACCAAAACCAAGCCAAGCCAAGCCAAGCCAAACCAAACCAAACCAAACCAAACAAAAAAAAAAAAGCCACAAAGGCAAAGAGAAAGGATGAACTTACTACGTGAATAGAAGAAGGCAAAAAAAAAAGTTTGTTTTTTTTTTTTTTGTTAGGTGAAGGCCATGGATAATATGCTTATGGGGAAAAAAAAAAGAAAAAAAATGAAAGAATATATGAAATATAAATCCCTAATATATCAAAAGGATAAAAATTGCAAAGTGAAGGCAGGAAACAGCAAGAAAGGAAGTGAGGAAAAAAAAGTATAGATTAATGGATTGTGAAGATGAAAAATATGGGTAACAGAAAAGAGATGAAAGTAAAGGCTAGGGGAGGTAAAAAAAGGCAGAGAAAGAGAAAAGAATCTTTCTGGGTTCAAAAACCTTTCAAATTTAAACTGCAAAATTTTAAAAGATTATTCACCACATTTCTATGATGAAAACTCATTGATGGATGGGGCTTTGAGGAACCTGGCCTAAGAGAAGGTGTACCTGCCCATGGGAGGGGGCCTGGAATTAGATGCTCTTTAAAGCTTCCTTCCAACCCAAACCATTCTTTGGCTCTATGATTCTACTCCTAAGCTTTAAGACACTGCTAAGACACCTAATCTATCAGTAAATGGGTGTGCTGTTGCGTTGCAGCCAAATATTAATTTAATGGTTGAGAAAAGATAAAATAGCAGAATATGCATTAAAAAAGCAGTAAAAGAAGTGCTGCAGAGACCCTTCCTCTGCTGCACAAAAGAATATAATTGAAAACTCTAGTGCAGTACAATATACGTTTGAAAAATGTGAACTGTACAAGCTAAGCACAGTGGCAGATGCCCACCTCTGCTATGCACATATTAGAATATCTTCAACATGCATAAGCAAGGGTCTGTCGTTTTCTGAATTCTCCTGAATAAACGACTGACCTTAAAGTATCTACACATAACAGATACTTTAAAAAAATGGTAATATTGATAATACTAATGAACCTTTTAAAGCTTATGGACTCCCAGTAATTTCAAACACATTCAGACACCAGTTGGATAGGAGCAATGATGAATCAAAACACGCATTTAGCTCCCTCACTAAGATGAATATATTACTATGTTAACACAGTGATAGAATAAATAGGCCACTTCTGCTAATGGGAATGGGCACAAAGACTGCGCAGAAAAATGAAAGATGTTTGAAGAGCTTGTTTGCATGACAGAAAACAGTGTTCTTCCCACTGTCACAGCAACAGCAACAATGCAAAGTGCTGCAGTTTTCTATCAAAAGAAAAACTTTCAACCAATTACTGTAACTGGTGTACTCAAAGTAAAATCAGTGCTGGAAAGAGACTAATAAATCATAATAGAATACAAAACCACGCAATAAAATAAATCAAACCTTTAGAATAGGACAAAAAACATCTACGTCTGTTTAAAATGAAACATGTCAGTTCTCGAATGTAGAATTCAGCTCAAAAATTGTAGAAAAAAGTAACAAATGTTCAAAAATCTGTGATTTTTTACTTATTTAGGTGGGAATTTCATCAATTTGCAGCGTCAAGCAACTTTGGCACAAAATTGTGAAAATATGCTTTTGACCCAGTAGTGAACATAATTCAGTTAATAATTGTTAAATCTTTTCCATGGGATTCTTTATTTCAAATACTTCATTGTGTACATTGACGCTATGTTTTGGGTTAAAAAAATCCACAAAAAAAAGTGACATAGTAAGTCCTCCACAGCAAGCAGCCAAAACAGATTTCTTTATAAAGAAGTGAAATGTTAGTGTACTTTTTTTTTTAATTACCACTGACAGTCTAGCAAGGACAAATATAGCATCCAATTTGCTTATGTGTTCATCCATCTCTTTAAAATAGTTCTGTTCAGTTCCAATAGTGTAATGGTGGATATATTTACCACGAAAAATTATTCAGAGTAGTGGAATTTACAAAGTAGGGCAAAATGCTCTTCATGTTCCCACAAAGCAATTACAAGACAACTAAAAAACAAAGAGAACTTCTTCTTGTTCCTCTATCTTAACTACATACTGTGAATTGGGCAGTAATCCTCAGCTAAAACTATGACAGCACTTCAAGGTCCATCAATCTTTATAACTCTTTTAACTACAAGACATGAAACAAATTTCACATGTGTGAATCTCAGTATAGTTGCCACAGTCTTGAAAATAAGCATTCACAAAACGTCACTGATATGGAGGCAGGATTTTATCAAGGAAGGAAGGAAGGAATGAGAAAAAAAGCACTTGGAATAAAATCTACACAATTATAAATTAGATTTAGACCCAGAAAAGGTTTTGTCCTTACCACACTTCAGCAGCTTTATGTTGGTCATTAAAATAAATTCCCCCAAATCTTTCTAGAATACTAAAAATTATCTTTCTAGTGGGATGTTCAACAGTTCAGGGGTCTAATGGTCTCATGGTTTCACATGGTTTGTTTATTACAAGTAAGTAAATAAATGGTGAAAGCAAGCTACACTGAGGTTTAAACTCTTCCTTTCTAAACAATGAAAGTAATGAAACCTTGATAGAGCTCCTGATGTGGTGAAATTTGAGGTCTAGTGTATTAAGATTTTCTCAATAAATCACTTAAGTGTTATACCACTTGTATCCTTTTAGTACAAACTCAGAATTCACCTGTTTGGCTAAGCTTCTAAGGACTAATAAGCTCCACTGCATGTCTCTTGTGTTATTAATATTTTCATGAAATCCAATTTTACTTATTAGAAGTATCCTGTTTCCTGCTTCTAAGGACTTTTGAGATATCTAAACATTTCTCTTTGTGTACAACAGGACACTAGCAGGGAAGGCCAGGAGTACATCCCACATCTGTCACACACCAAAAGAATTCTGTATCTCTTATGACTGTATCTAACTACCCAGTTTGGATTGGGTCTTTCTCTCAGTTCTGAGAGAATACATCCTACTTCACAGAAAGGATAAAACAGCAGTGGCTTGCACCACAAATCAAGGCAGAACACAAAGGAATGTATGGTACATGCTGCTCATGCCGTATCAGCCAGAAACCTGTCCATGACATAAACTTCATGATCTTTATCATATGAGGAAATGAAAAGCATGATCATCTTGAAGACCTCAGGGAAAACATAATGCTTACTCACAACCTGTTTTCATCGAGAGTAGTCTTAGATGCAATTTATAGTACCATTAAGCAAATAATTAACAAATGCTTTGACCTGAAAAATTTCTTCAGCAACAGCACCCTCGATAAAGTCTGAAACTACTCATGCTAAAGAGTAATTCTGAGAGACAGAGATTTCCAAAATCTGAATTACCCTCAAGTTCTTGGGATCCAAGGATTCTTAAAATAAAACTACATCCTGAAGTTTCATAACTAGTATAAATATAAAATTATGTTACTCCCATTGTACTCCTTCTGGTCCTATAAGATTTTGACATACACATATGAACCAATCACTTTTTCAGTAATTTAGCACTTTTATAAGAAAAAGGCCAGGAGGAAAAAAACAGGTATCTTGTTTTCACTGATCTGATTTTCTTACTCTGTTTCTTAATCTCTAAATGCTGAGTTCCAGCACATACAAGTGTGAAAAAAAGAAATCCCAGGAAAAGCAAGGGCTATTGTTTGTTTATTTTTGGGGGGGTTTTTTTGGTTTTTTTTTACTTTAGAAATGCCTGGATGGCCAAGGCAGTTAAGTAGTCACAGAAACATAGTATTGCGAAAACACAAAGTGTGTTTTTTGAGTTATGAAAGGAAATACAGAAGAGGAGAAAAACATTTAGGAAATGAACATTACACTGCGAGCAGTATATAAACTAAAATTGTATTCAGGGATTAACCTACATCTGTCATCTTGCCTTAATACAACTACTATCAAGAAAACTATTACACAAATACCTTCAATTGATAGGGAGTCCACTAAAGTAAACAATCTGCTGATGAAATGCATTAAAACTTTTCTTTCCTTACTTCTAAAGGAAAAACTGTGTTGAGGCATCACAAACTGTAAAGAGGTACAGCTGATAAAATTTAACTTCGCCCCCAGAAAATTTCTGAGGATAATGAGAATTCTTAGTAAACAATTAATTACACGTAGTTAAAGATATAGAAAATTTTGCTCTTTAATATAATTTAAAACTAATATTTATAAAATAGTATACTCTTTTCATGTTTCTGAAACAGTAATCAGGAAATTAATTTTGTGCACATGCAAGCCTCTCTTACTACCTACTGCATGTTTTAGAAATAAGCAAAATAACAGCATGCTTAAAAGTCACCACTGACAGAAAGTAAGGTAAGGTAAGGTGACTGACATTTAGACTTTTTTGAGAACATGGAACTCCACATCATAATATTTACAGTAAATCCAAAGTTTTAAGACAAAGCTTTCAATCAAATAACATAAAAATTGCAGAGTCAGCCACATACCTATTCATTGATTTGGTGGCAAGTGGACCCAAAAAGGGCCAAACACCTTCCCATCAGTGCTACTGCATGCAACAGACTGAAGCATTAAATACTGAAGTTTCATCTACAGAGCTTGTATACAGGTCTCTTCCCCACTCACAAACTAGGAAATGCACAGAAGAAAATGAGATAAGGTTGCAAATATTTATGCAAAATTTGTGAACTTGTTAGTGATGGAAAACAGTTGTCTTCAAGATCTGAGCATATAAGTATTTATGGGTTTTTATTTTCCTATAAGGCATAAAATGACACAACATACCATAAACTCAAAAAACAGCACTTCTTTATGCTAAACTTTGTAATACCTATTGTTCTACCAGTGTTCCCTTAAAGCAGGAATACAAAATGAATTCTAAATACAAATGCCAGTTCCCCTGGGGAAATGGCTCAAACCTTTTTGTCATCTGGATCTATTACTTGAAATTTCAATAAAAAGACAAGTGTTGGAAGCTCTCACCAGTTCACCTAACTTCCTCTGAAAGAGGAGACAATAGTTGTTCCAGATGTCACATATACTGTTAATAGCCATTCTCAAGTAACATCTTGCAAGTTCCTCTTCTGACTTCCTCAGACCTCTTCCCAGGCCTTTGCCTATTCTTTTATCTATAAGATCCTGGACTTAATTTAGTCTTCTGGGTTTTACTCCAAGGACTATCAACTGATCTAAGTAACTTGTCCTCTGCCAGGTCTTGCAGTAGGTAACTGCTGGTGGTAAATGCATGGAAATGGAGCCTTCAATATCATTTACTTCTGAACACAGAGCACACAGTCTGTGCTTAGCAAAATGGGTTTCTCTTACAGAGAAATCAACAAACATAACACTTATTGATGCACTGATGTCTCCCCACCATCTCCCGGAACGGAACCACTGCACAGAGAACTTAGAGCCTTGCTGATTGTTGCAGGAAATGTACAGAAAGGTCCTCTACCATTTGGGGACCTTCTTCCCCCATTTTGCCAGTAATCTGTTTTCCATGCTCTGAACATCCCAAGCTCCAGCCACTGCAAGTTCCAGCAAACAAAACCTGCCAATTCTAACAGTTTTTAGGCATAAAATCTTCTAATAATGGCCTACTTTCTAATGTTACTTTGAAAAGAAAAACACAATGCTTTCTTAAATCTGAGACTTCTTTTGGCTAAACAGTAAAACTGAGTGATACATAACATAATCTAAGTAAGAAATAAGACATACATTTTCCCAACTTGTAATGAATATCATATAGATATTCAAGAGAACAGCACTTTTGAACCCTGCAGTTCCTAGGTCTTAATAGCATGTGGGATAGAAGGGAGGCAAGTGAATTATTAGACTAGCAAGCTGTTGTGTGTTGACCCTGGAAAGCAGCTAAACGACCACACAGCCTCGCTCACTTCCACCCACAGTGGGATGAAGGAAGAAGAAAGGAGGAGTAAAATCAAGAAAACTTGGGGATCGAGATAAAAACTGTTTAATAAATGAAACAGAAGTTTAAGAAGAGAGAAACGAAACAAAACAAGTGATGCAAAGCCAATCACTCACCACTTCTCACAGGCAGATTGATAGCCTTTTGGTTCCTAAAATGGACTAAACTCCTTTCCTTCTCTTTCTCTTGCTGAGCATGAGACTATGGCATGAAATACCTCACTGGTTAGTTTGGGTCATCTGACCAGTGGTATGCCCTCCCAGTTCTAGCCCACCCCCAATCGATTCACTGTGGAGAGAAGAGTGAGAGAGACCTTGATGCTGTTCAGCAATGGCCAAAACACCAGTGTGCTATCAGTACCATTTTGGTCACAAATCTAAAACACAGCACCATACCAGCTGATGCGAAGAAAATTAACTCTATCCCAGCCAGGCTTGGTCCACAAGAGATTTCTGAGGAAATACAACCAGCGGTAGATGGAGAAAATAATACCTTGTACCTTTGCACTCATCCCACTGCATTCTACTCCACAGCAGAAGAAATTCCTGATACATGAACATTTTTGCTAATAAGTAACACACTGTATCTCTCAGTTTGATTTATGTTGGTTTCAGAATTCAGGCTTGACTTTTCTTAATACTTTTATTACTCCTTCGGTGCTAGCTCTGAAATCTAGTTTGATTTGACAAAAAATACTTCTATCTGAATGTTCTAGGGCAAAAGATCTTCATGCACACCAACTCAAACACTCCTCATACAATGAATGAAGTCTTCCTCACAGTGAAGATACTCCACCTGAAAAATTCTATTTTTGTTCCTTAACTTTCAAAAACAATACTTAAACATGCATTTTGGTCAGTGACCTCAAAAGAGTAACAGTTTCCTACCATCTTGTACCCAGGGCCATGTGAACACATGGCAACTCTGCCTACACATGACCATTCAACTTATTAGCAGTCTATTACGAGATCAAGAGAAATAAGATTTTGCCTTTGACATTTCAGAAGAGGTTGCTATATAATTGTCGCAGAATTTAAACTGTCACTAATTTATATCTATTTTAAACAAAAATTAACAGCTACAGAATATGTGGGATATCACAGAAGTACCTAGGGAACAGATATACAAATAAATGAAGACAGTGTACAAGACGTGTCACTTTTCAGGGTTAAGCAGAAAATGAAGCATGCACTGACCTTTCACTTCAATCCACATGGCCATCTAAATGAGTTCAAACTAGATACAAGATTTGTACAGTCCAATTTACTTTTATGAAACAAATTTTCAAACAACTATATGCCAGTTACAATATACAAGATGGAAATTGAGTGCTGAATCTTTCATTGTAGCAACTACATATTAATTTGTCTGTCAACTCTGTTGCTAGTTGAAGTGTGTCCATTAATCTATTTGTGTTTGGATCAATTCCATTTTCCTAATTTTCTGGGCAGCTTTCACAGAGACTCCATATTTCATAAAAAGAACCTCCCACAGCACACACTTTCTTCTGTCTTCCCATATGTTGCGTTTTCCTTCAAGATAGCTCTGGTCTAGTGCCCAAGGTTAACATGCTTCTGTCACAGACTAGTTGCACAACTAATGAATTCCTCTGGATCTACAGAGACAGAAAGCACCTGATTTACACTTGCGAGCAGGAATTCCCTCTTTCAGTAAGGTGCTTGCTAAGAGAAAGAGAAAATATTTTTTTATTGTTTGAAAAGTTTATTTTACACTATTTCTTAATGGTTTTACATCAATGCCTTTGAAGCAGTTAAAGCAAACAGTAAAATCAGGTTAATACACATCTATAGTAAGCATAGGGTACAGAGACGTTAACAAGGATAAGAAGCCTGTGCATGACTAGCCAGTTGAGTGCAGATCACTGTTTTCTGTGGTATTTCAGATTTCATTACTAAAATGGTATGACCACAACGGACTCACTGTAGTAAGCATGTAGTATGGATGTTCAAGCAGGTTATTCAACTTGTCTTTTTTTTTTTCCTTTGGGCTTTTTGAATGGAATACTGGATTTTAAAGAATGCTTTGTTGTTAGGAATACAGACTATTCCAGTAGACTACTGATCCTCAGGAACACAGTACTGCTTGTCTTCATAATTATTTTGGCTGCCATAAAATAGATTTGCATCACATTGTCACCATTAATACCTCTTACGATCAAGCAATTGATGATTAATGCTATCTTGACCGAGGAGCCCAGAGCCACAGATGTATTAGTTATGGAAAAGGAATAGCAGACATGTTTTGGAAACAGACTGGATTAAAGGTCACTAAAATTATGTTTTGCTGTGAATTCTGATTGCAAGGGTTATACAAGAAAAACCTAGTAGGCACAGAGCCATATAGGGTAACAGGAATGCTGCCCTCTGCTCCCTTTACTGTTGGTGGAGAGACAGGAACTTCTGCAGCACAGTGAAGCCCATCCAAATCTTGAGTGCTCCAGAGGATGCTCTGTCTCCTCTCACTGCAGGGAAGACCAGAGTAGTCGGCAGACACACCATCCTCAAACCCTTAGCATTAGAGACAACTAATCCAGGCCTCAGTGTTTTGCTATCCTCTTTCATTCTCTCTGGCTTAGAATTCTTGCTGTATTGTATTACAGTTAATGGGTTTACCACAGTGGATTGATCTGCCCAAGAATAGGTTCTGTAATTTTCTACACAGTACTTAAAGGTGAAAGAAAATGAATGCTGAATTGTTTCTTCTCCGAATGGGTAGAACTGTAAGAAAGAGGTGGAGGAAACCTTTCCTTGTAACAGTGATACATTGAAATATTGTTAGACGTCACACTGTCGGCAAATAAATCAGAAAAGCCCAGTCTCTCCCTTTATACATGAGCACAAGCATAGTCACCTCAGTGCAATAGGTTTTTTCTCTTTGTGGCAGGGACTCAAAGTAATTATCTTGACCATGGCTGTAAAGCACAGATAACTAGCCCATTAAAGCTGAAAGGAAACACAAGTTGTTTGGAATGAATTACTAACTCAGATGAAAATACAACCATACACATTACTTGATAAGTACTACAGTATGTGTGGCTCCCAGAAGGAATAAGTACAAACACAATATAGTCAACAGCAGGTTTGTTACTGTATTTACAGCAAGGAGGGTAGATTTTCATCATAATCTACATCACAGTCAGAAGGACACTTGATTTACTGGAGATTAAAAAGCCTAGTGCAAGATAAATAAAATACACTAAGTACTTTCAGATTTTTAGAATAACTGCAGTAAATGGAAATGTTAAAAGATGTGCTCAGATAAGACTTAAAGCAGGTGGTTTTCTCCCCAAACAAGTTAAGCAAACTCTGCTAAATTATGAAACTTTGAGATTTTTTTCAAGGAACAACTGCTACCTACATCACCGAATGATTCTCTTATACTAAACACACCTTTTATCCACATCAAGTAATGAAAATAACTAGCAAATAATTTCTATAAAGAAATAATATCTTTACTCACCAAAAAATATAGAAAAATATTGAAGATTGTATCAAACTCTCCCCATCACTCATAGCTACAAGGAAATGTTCTCGATTGACAGTTTGAAGGAGAAATATGATCCTTTTTTACCACAAAATCAATCTACTACAGAATATCATACTTGACTAAAACACTAACAGAGAAATGTTCAAAGTTTTAAACATTTTCTTTGATGGCATGTTCTTTCTAGTCAAGGAAATTATGACAAATAACTTAGAAGATGTCTCTTCTCCTCTTTCAGAGCAATTCACTACTGACAGTGGTCTGTCATTCCCATGAGCTTCCACTCTTTTCTTTCAGTCAGACAAACAAAATACCCAACTGCCATCTCAGCTGTTTTACTTCTCACCAGCAGGTTCCCTTCTGAAGATTTCAGTAATTTCTGTGACACTGCTGTCTCTCCCACTTAACAAACAAATCACGCTTCCTCCTTGGAAGATGGAGTGATATTTTTATACTACAGTGATCAAAACAGACAAATGTACAATCAGTCTTCAATCAGAAGGTGGTCAGCAGAATGATGGCAAGACAACTGATGCAGGGCTTTTATGGTCGAATTTATTATATGTGATTCAACACCTAAAAGGTAGACATCTAGCCTTAGCTTCCCCTTCAGAGAAAGCTCCCCTAGTCCAGAGAAGAGTATCAGCATGTCCAACAGTGACAGCTGTACAGCTATTGTTCTCTGTGTGTGTATATATAGATAAATCTGTGCATATATGTATATGCAGCTATTCATATGTATTTTGAATATTTATATAAGGGAAGATTTGCATAAGTGAAATACATTTGGAGCAGGACAGAAATCAGCCCTGTTTTTTCAGTTTGGCTTCTGGCCTATTATTATGTTAATTAATAAAGTATTTTGGAGAAATATACTAACCTTAATGTAATGGCATAATTTAGTCATGGCAGCCATTTCTCATAACCCTTAAGTACTTTAAGATCCTGTTTTTATAGGGTTTTTTTGTTTTGTTTCTTTTGCAGTTTTTTGCTTTGTTTTGGTTTGTTTCCTTTCTAGAGTCCTGGGAGGGTTTGAACAACATTTCAGACATATTTCATATTCAGCAGTGGAAGTTATGACATAACATTTCCTACCTTGACAACATAAATTTCAGCTTCATCATTTCCAAGTGATGCCAAGGATCCCAAAAAGCTGACAGGTTCAGTACCCTCATGAACACTAGACCTTCTATCTGATCCAAATAGCCACAAGTAAGGATCACATCATTTAACACAACCTTATCTGCCACATATATATATTCAAACCAATGGGAGAAACTTTTGCCATAACAGGAACGTAAAGAAACATAAAAGATTGAGGTACTGAAATAGGGTGAAGGAAGAAAAGACTGGCCACAGAAGTTGTGAACTATTTCCTGCTGCATATAAGCTGTAGAGCTGGTGCACAACCTGTGGCTGATGAGAAATATGAGAACATATGGCTCTTCTCTGTTCAGTTCTTAATAAGCAAATAAATAACAATATAATTTCATGCTTTCCAATAATTCAAGACAAATGTTCAGAGTATTTATTTTTCTCCAGTTTGTTTATTATATCCCATGCTGTTTGCTTTGTAGAGAAGAATGAAAAGCAGACACAGAATAAAAAGAATAAAGTATCAAGGCAAATGAGGACACCATACAAAGAAGCAATGCAATTTTGTTTCAAATTAAAAATATGAAACAATAACCTATTGCAAAAAGAAGCATTTGAGTAACATTCCTGCACAGAATTAGAATATAATTTAGGTTCTCTCAATATCTCAGTAACAATGTGAGGGTTTTTAAAAAAAAAATAATTAAGATGAGTTTTAACAATGTCTACCACATTTTCCTGTGTGCTGAACTAGGCAGAAATTTATGCCATTTATGAAATTTTACAGCATTATCCAACAATTTCAGTTATGATTCATCAAACACAAAAATATTTTCCAGATTATTAAACTAAATTACTTAAAAATTGTGGAGAGGTTCTAACTCCATTTGTCAATTTTTAACTGCATTTAAAAAAAAAAGAGAGGCAGCTAAGAGGTATCATCTAGATTATGACAGCATCCAACATACAATATGCAATTTTTAAACCTACCAAAAGGTGATTCTTAACACAAAAGATAAAGTTCTAAACATACAGATGATATAAAAAAGAACACAAAAGAAAAAAAAGTTTAGAACTGTGGAAGGGCTTTCAGTAGCACAGACTGATTAAACATTTTTTCACATGTTGCTTACATTTATTTATTTATTCTGGCTTTGAATTCTACACATTATTTTCACCTCCATCTGTCACAAAGCACCATTTGTTCCATTTTTTATTTGTATCATTCTCTGTTTCCTTCATGTCATTAGCACTTCTTTCTCCATTAAGTACGAGTAGCATCTCAGAAGACCAGTATGCCAGTATGGATTTTGAATTTGACACATCTTACAGGATGTCATGTTTCACTTTCTCATTACAACTAATGTCCATGAACATTTTAAATGGAGAAAATTATTTTGTGTAAAACCTTAGGGTGCATATTGTTAGAAATTTGCAAGGACAGGGATGAAGAAAACATGCCAACAGATATCCCTGGTGAAAGGAATATGGTTAAATGGGACAAGAACCAAAGGGACATGAGTCAAAGAAACAAAAACTACCTGTTGGAGGTACGTGCGTGTGAGGGACAGGCGAACGGAAGATTACGTGGTGTGACGGGAAGCAGGGACAGCTTGGAATCTCCCTCCCCCCTTTCTCCCACTGATAAGCATCACCTTAAGAATGTAGCTTTACTAACCCCAGTAGTTTTCCACTCCATACTAACCCTAGCCATCCCATAATCCCCCCTTCCTGACCAGAGAAGCCCCTGGACTATATAACCTTAGGAGATAAGATAATAAACGCCATTTGACTATCCACCACATTAGTGTCAGTGTCTTGTGAACCGAGTAGCGTCGGGATAGGCCACGCTGCCGTGCTGATACCCTTAGAACCAGATCGCCATGCCCTCAAGGGCGACATAAATGGTGCCGAAACCCGGGAAAAGAAGGAGAAAATTAAAAAAAGAAAAACGAAAGAAAATAAAAAAAAGAAAAGCTCGGGCAGCGGGACACATCTGGACAAGATCAGCGGCCGAAGCAAGCGAAGCTGACTTCAGGCGGGGGGGACGCCCCCACAGAGGACCCACGGTCACCATGGAAGCGGTGGCAAAGGTTGTAAGTACACTCTATAAACAGTGGAATATTAAATGCAAACTTAAGGACTTTTATCTTGCTATCGCAAGGCTTCTGGAGCTTGGGGCGATTGCACGCCCTGTAGAAATTTTACACCCAGAGATATGGGAGAAATGTACTAGCGTTCTAGCGAAAGATACAAAATCTTCGGGTAGCGGTAAAAATCTTAAAGCGTGGGGTAAAGTAGAAGCGGCTTTACGCCAGGCGATAGAGGAGCAAGAGACCTGGAAAGCCGCGCGTGCATGTTTATTAGCTACCCCTCAGCTAGGGGTGGGGGCAGGGACACAGACAGACCCCGAGGGCGATCCATCGGAGAGCGGGGGTCTGCGGGGACCGGGCGCGTTTCCCTTCTCCCCAAAACTGAATTCAGACGGCCCGGGGCCCCCAGGGAACCTGCCGACCCCCTCCCCAAGCCCGCCGGATCCACCCCCCCCCGCGGAACCTTCCCAAATGTCTGCGGTCTCCTCATCCATCTCCCCGCAGCCAGCCAGCGAATCCATGCTGGAGGCGCAGCAATATGCGAAGTCTTTTTGGGAGGAGTTAACAGACGAAGCGAGGGAAAACGAGAAAAGACATAGGGAAGGGGTGAGGGCGGCCGCCCCGCCGCCGCCATACCCGGTTAAAAATGGCGCGGGCGAGCAAAGAGACGGGCGGGGCCAGGGTCCGACCGGCGGGAACGAACAAAGAGTGGGGGTGTTCGCTGCTGCGCATGAGTGGGAAGAGGGAGCTACAAACGCGCTTGCGCGAGAGAGCAGCAGAGGGCGCATGCCCAGCCAAGAGCCGTGCTCAACGCTGCTCGGGAGGCAGGGCCAGCCCGGGGGGCGGGATCGGCACCACCCCCAGGGGGAGGAGCGGGGGCGGGGCCGCAAAAAAAAGCACAAGTTACCGGAACTTCTATCTGAGTTCACTTCCGGTTCTGAGTCCGACAAGAGCTCCACCAGCTCTGAACTATCGGAGTCTGACGGAGACACAGAACCAAAAGTAAAGCAGCCACAATTAAAAGCGAAAACAAATACCGCTGTAATTAATACCGGACAACAAATACAATACCAATTTACTGATTGGGGACAAATAAAAATAGCATGTGCAGAGTGGGTTCCTATGTCCACAGTTCATGCCTTCCCGGTGAGAATTACTGGACAAGACGGAAATCAACAGCAAGTTTACAGTCCCATTAATCCTAAAGACATACAAACTATAGTCAAAGCGATTTCAAAAAAAGGCATGGACTCTACCATTATTTCTACACTCATAAATAGCCTTTTCTGTCGTGTCCCCAAATGGCAACAGACCCAACCTTCGGTTTCAGTAGAAAGTGTTACCACAGGGCTTTGTAAATAGCCCGACCATATGCCAGATCACCGTGGACAAGGCACTGATGCCAGTCCGACATTCCTATCCTGCTGCAACCATCATCCAATACATGGATGACATCCTCGTCGCTGCACCATCAGCGAGCCAAGTGAATCACTTAGTGTCCACAATTACAGAGACCCTCCAGGCAAACGGCTTCGAGATCACGAGTGCAAAGATCAAGAAAGGACCCTGCGTGACCTTCCTGGGAGTGGGGATCACAAATTCCTATGTGACACCCCCCAAGGTGAAGATCCGCCGAGACATCAAGACGCTTCATGACGTGCAGCGCCTCGTGGGATCTCTGCAGTGGCTCCGCAACATCGTCCTGATTCCTCCTGAGGTCATGGATCCCTTATATGACCTCCTGAAAGGAAAGCATCCCTAGGAACCCAAGGAGCTGACACCACAAGCAGCGAGCTCCCTTGATTTCATCGAACATCAGATGTCCACTGGCACTTTAGCCAGGTGGAACCCGAGCATGCCGCTTAATCTGTATGTCCACTTCACACCGAAGGGAGGAGTGGGAGCACTGGCCCAAGGATCTTCTGAGAAGTCCCGACCGATCCAGTGGGTGGTCCTGGGAAAACCGGCTCGTGCTTTCTCCCCAAGAATCGAGTGCATCGCCAACCTCATCATGAAAGGCAGAAAACTGGCCTTGAGACACCTGGGAACTAAACCAACAAGAATTCACCTTCCCTTCCGCAAGCAGCCAGTGACAGAATCAACCACGATACCAGAGTACCTAGCCCTTGCTCTCGCAGGTTTTAGAGGAGAGATCTCCTACGCCGCCAGACCACCCTGGACTCAGCTACTGGACATTGTGGACATAGACATGCCACCAAAGGTCACAGACCGCCCACTGCCAGGACCGACGGTCTTCACAGATGCCTCTTCCACAACTTCTACTGCAGCAGTGGTGTGGCAGGTGGGAGAACAGTGGCATTACATCAAGAAATATGATCCTACATTGTCAGTCCAGCAGCTAGAAGCAGCAGCAGTGGTCTTAGCGTGTGGACTTTTCCAGGAGGAACACCTCAACATAGTAACGGACTCTATATTTGTGGCAAAGCTCTACCTAGCCATGTCAGGACCAGGTGTGTCAGCATCTGCAGCAGCCCTAATGCTGGAAGAAGCACTCTCCTCGCGACAGGGCACAGTG
The DNA here is from genome assembly GCA_026261815.1 of Monarcha castaneiventris obscurior. Classification (NCBI taxonomy): domain Eukaryota; kingdom Metazoa; phylum Chordata; class Aves; order Passeriformes; family Monarchidae; genus Monarcha; species Monarcha castaneiventris. The sequence continues at coordinate 7,334,376 of JAMPIT010000379.1, read as the reverse complement.
TCTGTCATTCACGTCAACAGCCACAATCCTATTAAAGGTTACTTCCAAACCGGCAATGACAAGGCAGATGCCGCAGCAAAGGAAGTGTGGACATTGCAAAAAGCTCGTCAATTGCATAAATCACTCCACATCGGAGCCAAAGCACTGGCGAAGAGATGCGGGATCTCGACAGCGGACGCAAAACATGTAGTAACCACCTGTCCTCATTGCCAGAAGTCACCCCTATGGTCCAGTGGGGTCAACCCGAGAAGCCTCAAGCCCTCAGAAATCTGGCAGTCGGACTTCACTCTATGCCAACTGCTGAAGCCCCGGGCGTGGCTTGCAGTGACAGTGGACACTTACAGCGGAGTGATCGTGGCCACACAGCACCCCAAAACCAACTCTAAAGCCACAATTCAGCACTGGCTGACAGCTATGGCATGGCTTGGTATCCCCAAGCAAATCAAAACTGACAACGGTTCCAACTTCACCTCCAAACCGGTGCAAGAATTTGCCGCGAAATGGGGCATCACCTTAGTGCAAGGCATCCCATATAATAGCACTGGACAGGCTATTGTTGAGCGAGCAAATCAGACTCTGAAAACCAAGCTAAAAGTACTAGCAAAAGCAGAAGGCTTTAAAAACTCCATCCCCTCAGGGGACCAGGCGCGTATACTAGCAACTGCTTTGCTAGCACTGAATCAGTTCTGTAGGGGAGATGAAATAAACAATCCCACTCAAAAACATTGGGCCACCCGAGCACTAGAGGAGGGCCCGAAGGTTATAATCAAAAACGAGCTGGGCGAATGGGAACGGGGCTGGAGGTTAGTGCTTACAGGGCGAGGGTACGCAGCTGTCAAAAAAGAGGGCAGAATCAAGTGGTGTCCACTGAAATCAATAAAGCCAGACCTTCAAAAGGAGCAAAATGAGACTAATGAAAATTGTGAGTTTCTGTTTGCAAAACATGCTTGTGGGACGCCCCCGTAATGCGTACACCCCTGTTCCAGAAGAAAGTGACAGACCTCCAAGCCGTCAAGCAGCACCAAAGAGTTCTGTACCGGCGAGACCCAGACGTCAACAGTGTTTCTGTGTAATTTTGCTGTTAGGGCTTGTTGCCAAAGGACAAGCCAGCTCAAATCATTACTCTCATCAGCCATTCAGGTGAGTCATGCAACACCTGTCAAATGACAAGGTGCTCAAAAAAACCACCACACCAAACACCCCATCTTTTGTGATCCGTGTTACTGATCTGTTCCCTAGAAAGCCAAAAATAAACCCCTATTCCCCTCGTGTTACACATATGCATCTATCCTATTGGTGCCCAGCCTCAAACCCAGGAAAAAAATACTGCAATTACCCGGGGTGGGGGTATTGTGGATACTGGGGTTGTGAAACCATTGTTACAGACGCAAGACCATCAGGACCTGGGTGGGAGCCTCAAAGACCCGATGAATTTTTACAATTCACCTGGGCACCCACCAGCTGTAAACAACCTGCCATCCTCCAAGAAAAATTCTATCGAAACCGTCATAAATTCACTAAATCTCGGAGGTGCACTGACTATAACATGACCGTTTTGCAGCCAAATCACCCTAGTTGGGCCACAGGCAGGACGTGAACAGTAGTCATTCAAGGGTCAAAAGAGTGGGTGAATGTGCAAATTATTAAGCTTCAGCCACGAGCATCCCGGGCGGTCGGGCCCAACAAAGTTATTAAAGATGTGCTAAAAGGGAAAAACACAACCCACTCCAAAGCCTTGCCCACAAAGGTCACTGATACCCTGATCAGTCATGCAGATGCTTCCCAAATAAGTTTAGCCGGATCTGACCCAGATCCAGTTTTTCGTATGTTAGAAGCTACCTTTTTATCCCTGAATGAATCCAACCCGAACCTAACCGATTCCTGCTAGCTTTGCTATGATGTCAAACCTCCTTTTTACGAAGGAGTTGCTTTAAATATCCCCTTCAGTTACTCCACAGCCGACGCACCTCACCAGTGCAGGTGAGATACTCCCCGCAGAGAAATCACCCTGAGTCAGGTCACGGGCAAGGGCAGATGTTTTGGCAATGCAACCTTAACAAAGAAAGGCAACATCTGCACCAAAGTAACCAAGCCCAACAAAAAGAATAAGTGGGTGATTCCGTCTGCATCTGAGATGTGGGTTTGTCAGCGATCCGGAGTGAGTCCTTGTGTATCTCTTGCCAAATTCAATGATTCCACTGACTTCTGTGTTCAAGTTCTAATTGTCCCTAGGGTCCTGTACCACTCAGATGAAGAGGTGTACAACCTTTTTAAAAAACCCGGCCGACTCCACAAAAGAAAACTAATAACAGGTGTCACAATTGCAATGCTGCTTGGCCTAGGAGCAGCTGGAACAGCCACAGGTATCTCAGCTCTTGCGACCCGACACCAAGGACTGTCTCAACTACAACTGACTATCGATGAAGACCTGCAGAGGATCAAGAAATCCATCTCCTTTCTAAAAAAATCAGTTTCCTCTCTCTCTGAAGTAGTTCTGCAGAACAGGCGAGGACTGGACCTCTTGTTCATGCAACAAGGAGGTTTGTGTGCTGCCTTAAAAAAGGAATGCTGCTTTTATGCAGACCACACAGGAATCGTCAGAGACTCCATGGCAAAACTTCAAGATAGACTGGCTCAGAGACAGAAAGACAGGGAAGCTCAGCAGAGCTGGTTCGAGTCCTGGTTCAATCAGTCACCATGACTCACCACACTAATTTCCACATTAGTAAGTCCACTGGCAATGTTGCTTTTAGCTTTTACCTTTGGACCATGCCTGCTAAACAAACTGGTTTCTTTTATCCAGACCCGTCTGAAACGGGCCAACTTTCTGTTTTTAAACCACCAACAAATGCTGTAAACCAAACTGTAAACACTGTCAGTCGCAAGACTTTTCTACCTCGCCTTGCGAAATTTACTCAGGTGCACCAAACCCCTTTTTCCCTTGTTAAGCTACTACCTCATACCTCACTTCAGTGCCTATACCTATAACTACCTCATTCATTTTTAAAAAAAAGGGGGGGGAAATGTGAGGGACAGGCGAACGGAAGATTACGTGGTGTGACGGGAAGCAGGGACAGCTTGGAATCTCCCTCCCCCCTTTCTCCCACTGATAAGCATCACCTTAAGAATGTAGCTTTACTAACCCCAGTAGTTTTCCACTCCATACTAACCCTAGCCATCCCATAATCCCCCCTTCCTGACCAGAGAAGCCCCTGGACTATATAACCTTAGGAGATAAGATAATAAACGCCATTTGACTATCCACCACATTAGTGTCAGTGTCTTGTGAACCGAGTAGCGTCGAGATAGGCCACGCTGCCGTGCTGATACCCTTAGAACCAGATCGCCATGCCCTCAAGGGCGACAGTGCAGATACACATCTTATATGTCATACAAGTAAGTCAGAAATTAAAACATGATTGACAATACTTGAAGTCCATGTGAAGTGAAGAAAGCACAATTTGATTGAGGCATTTATCTACATTTATTTAACTTTAAAATGAAATTCTGAAATCTTGTTAAAATTATTTAAGCAATGCCATTGAATTCTATAGATCCAGAAAAATTTCCAGATATAGTTCAGGAACTCTCATTAACTTCATTGTTAAACCTGACAACATTTAAGTGACAAGACTGTCTTAATTTAATCAAGTCATCAGAACCCATCCTGTCATTACTTGACGTATTTATCTTACAAATTTCTACAAGTAGCATAGTCAAAATCACACAGATGCTGGTATTTCAGGAAAAAAAAGTATTTTTTTAATATTTCCACAATCAGAAATTTCATTTCACATATAATAAAAACCACAGAGTCTCAAAATTCTTTGAACTTAAGAATTTCAATTTTTTTTGTAGTATTTGACAAGCAACCTTCAAATTTTTGATATCACTGATCATTCTCATCATCTAGACTGGAAATACATGATTTTCCTTAAGTCCTAAAGCTTAGGCTCAAAATTCCTACAGGATGCTATTTCATTGTAAAACTAATATTAACTTTGAAATTATCATAGGCATTAAACAGACACTTTACAAGTAGTTCCACGTTCCCAGCCTCCATACTGTAGACACTGATGATGTTTTTTTTCTTTCCTTCTGAAAGACACATGACCTCAAGCCAAATGAATCTCAAACTGAGATTAAGATGAGCCAATGTGACATGTGTATTTTCATTCAACTTCAAAAATGCAGCTGTCCACCATAAACTACAAAATCAAGAGACAACTCTCCAGCAGATGAATAAGACTTATGCTTCACAAGATGTCCAGAGGGATTACAGTTTTGGAATAGCAGAAAGCCTAGCAGAGGAAACTCTGACTGCAGTACAAACAGCAAGTTGCAAACACTGATTCTGATCACAGCTGATGAGTGACCAAGAGGAGCAGTGTCAAGTACACGATGGAAGTCCAAGCGCTGAAGCCACAGTACTTCCCACAATCCCAAGCACGACAGGAGTTAAACATCGGAATCAGCGTGCTGGAATCCAAATGCTCTGTTTTACGTGGAAGTAAGATAAACTACATATTCTCACCTGCAGAAGCTGGGCAGCACCACCAGAAGACAATAAACAACAACTGCAAGATGAAAACACCAGGAGACTCTGGGCCCACTTCTGAATCAAAACATTCTGCAGAATTTGTGACTTGTGCTGTCTTTTCCTGAAGATTTTCTGAGGACTTTTTAGAATAAATAAGGGCACCTCTAGCCCAGGACTTCAACTTTCAAGTCGTTCACTTCCTGCATGAAACATCAGCAGTCATAAACCTCATTCTTCTCCTTTTTCTCTGTTATACAGAAATACAATGTCCATGATTTGTTTAGATCTTTATATTGTATCTTTTATCCTAGTAACCAAGATCTAATTGTAAACTGAGATTTTGCTCAGATAAATAAATTCTGAAAATCCACAAGAAACAGATGGACGTGCGGTATCGCACTGAACAACTGAGCTCCACTTGTCCATGAACGACAGCCGCGTAGTTTATATCACACATTAGTTGTATGGACTTAAATATTTCTTCTAACTTTCTCAACAGCAGGAAAATTGTATCTAAATTCTAATTCATCTTGTTTTAAAAAATAATGCAGCTTCCTTTCATTGTGACAATTTCAAAGCTGGCATGGATGATCACTTGAATTTCTAAACCTTCCCTACACTAGTGTTCTACCTAAAATTTCATCTGCTTATTAACAGGGTCACTTGTAGAGCAACATTCTTTTCCACCTGCTGAGGAAAATCACACGGCACCCAGCAGTAAGCAGAACCAACACAAGAAATATGATAGCAAGATTCCACAGCACGAGCAGGTTTTAAATCCATTAATTCTTTTTGTGCCCTGAGTTATCATTTGTGATTCTCATGGCAAATGCAAACCAGACATTTATAAATGCCAAATAAAAAGGCCAAATAATTTATTGCATCTTGATTTATCGTATCACATTATTTTGCTTACGGAATTTCAGCATAATCAGGAAACTTTCAGAAAACAGCACCGATTGCTTAAGCTTTATGCAGTGAAACACACATGAAACAATTATATAATTCCAATCTAATAGCTAGTGTATCATATTTATTACTTCTTTCAGATTATCAGTCTGTTTTCTTTTTCCACTGTTTTCATGCTTGGCTTTAAGAACATTTTAGTTTCCTGAAGCTCAACTGAATTAGTCAAATGCTTGATTTTAAGTACACACGTTTGCGAGATGAGTGTTTTAGCCTTGCCTTTTCACACACTATGCAATGCATGGCATATGATGAAACATTCTAATATTGGTGAAGCCCTGAAGCAATCGGCCTTTGCATCTCAATCTTCATTCTGTGAATTGTTCATCAGGGAATTCATTTAAAGTGTACCAGGAGTGCTTCTGCTGTGGTAGGAAAGGCCTTCAGTGGCTAAACTCTTTATTTTCTATCTCAGACCATGAGATTTCTACTGTGTACAAGGTGCTAATCATGTTAAAATTCTGGCAAAACATGAGAAAAACATTTAAGTTATACATCTGTATGAACACAATTAAAAATGCTTAGGCATCTAAATCAATCATAACAAATAAACATAGAAAATACTGTTTCCTTTCTTTACAGTGCTGGTGTATTTCTTTATTCTCGTCTTTCTTACTATTAAAAGATAATTTTTAAGGCAGCTTAAAGTTAAGAAGTTAAGGAAAAACCTAAGTTGCTCCTCTCCTCTACTAAAACATTTTGAAGCACTTTTTTTTTCTTTTATCCCTGAATGAAACTGGATAGAATTCAGATCTAGCATATCTAAAGTTAAAGACAAAAAAGTTGAAATGTTTCTTCATAATATCTCTACTCACATCTATACATTGATTTGTGCTTGGTTTGTGTGAAGAGAGGGACAAACAAAAAAAGTTTTCCAATGTATCGAGAGGAAGAAAAGGAAAAGTATAACTTTCAAGATTTTTATTGCAGCTTCTTTCTCTGACTTCAGCATATGTCATTACGTTTTTTTTTTAAATCAATCAGGCCTCATAAACAGAATATAAGTACCTTTGCTGTGTATACCTTAGTGTCAATTTAGAGATAGTAATTATATTGTCTAGATCTTGACATTCAAGTTTCCCATCTTCATGCAAACATTATTTTCCAATTTTTATTAAAGATACTTTTTTTTCTTTGACTGAGTTAAAAGGAGTTCACAGAAGTGAGAAATGTAAAGCAGTTCATGGATGGCTTCCAAACATTTCACTACAAAAAAAATTCTGCTAGTAATTGTTCCAAAAGATTTTTTTTCCCTTCATTTTGGCACTCTGGAATAGAATAGAGCTGAATTCCTAAATGATTAACTTACTCCCCTTCACAAGAAATCATTAATTCACTAAACAACTTTAATTACTGTTTGGAGCTTACATTCAATCCAATTCAGCACAAACAAATATTTAGCAGTTCAAGATGTTCTTTATTTTAAGCACCTCTGTCTCTACACTTAAGCAGCTAGTTTGTGATAAATATAGACTATTGAATCAGGCTTTTGAGGGCGGGGGAGGAGAGAGAACAACCCAAAAAAAACCCAAACCAAACCAATTTCTTCTTAAAAATTTTTTACTGAATGGGTTCAATGAGTGGAATCAAGTTAAATCCTGTATTATGTTGCAAGAATATAAGAAAAATTAATAAGCAAAATTAATTTCAGAAGTGATGAGTTTTCTGTTTATATTGCTAGTTGGTATGGCTGAGATAACTATTTTCTAGGACCACTGGATGGGAACTGCAGGTGAACGTGCACAAATCCACTTAGGTCCTGACAGATGAGACCACACAAAAACATAAACCTGAGCTCCCTCTCCCCTTTAAGCCAGCTCTCATACTCACTGGAAATGTCTCCTAGCACAGGCTCAGGTGAGAATGTTACAAAGAAGACAAAATCTCATGGTGTTCTTCAGATGAGAGTAGCACATCTCTCTGCTTAGCTGATGGTGTTAGCTCTCTTACGTATAAGGTCACCGGGAATTTTCCCACTGGGTTAAATCCTAACTCCACTGAATCCTACTCACTGAATTGTGAACTGTAATTGATAATGGTTTTAACTCTACAATCCTTCCAGGGAACAGCAAGAGGAGCAAAAATAATGGGGTTTTTTTAAATTATATTCACAGGGTTTATATGTTCCTCTTGCAACTTTACTGCTTATTTTTATTTGCATATTAGTTTATTCCAGAAGAATTAATGGAATTATGAAATATCAGCAGTCTCCAACTTTTACTTCCCTGGAGACATTGTTGAAAAAACATATTAAAAGTTGCAGAGCTTAGGTAATATTTCTTTATTGAAACAATCTACTGTGATTTAAAAGACATTTCAGTCAGTCAAATATTATGGGGTAGAAAAATCTAACCAAATCCAAACCAGGCATGGGAAGAGGCAGCCTGGCTAAGATACATCAAATGCTAGGAAGTCTCCAGTGTCCTTACCTTTAAAGCTTAATCTCAAATAGGACTTTTTTTGCAGTAATGATAAGGACCAAAAAAACAGTTAATTTATAATGATTAAAACTTTTCTGGGCACAGAAAAAAGAAAAACAGTAAAGCAAGGTCCTCAGGCAATCCTGTTTATGTTAATCTTTTTTTTTTTCTCCCTTCCATGGCTTTAATGTACTGTTCCTTATTCTTTCTTCCTACCAACTTTCAGATTCATTTGATGTGGAATAAACCATTCTCTGTAAATGTGAGCAATCTTTCCAGTGTTTGGACTTATAAAACAATGGCAATTCTTAAAAATAGAAAATAAACTCCCATAATGGCTCACCTGCTACAGAATATCACCAATTAAACATAGGTTTTTGAAACCAGGTGAAGTTCTTTGAAATTCTCTGCTTTATGAGAATGACAGAAGAAAGATAATTAAAGCAATTATAATTTCAATTTTTCTTTAACATGATATGGCTCAATTCTACATTCACTGCAATTTTCAGCCTCATCTAAACCACGCAAGTGATTCTGGAAGCATTTCAGTTGAGGACTCTACAGTTACATGAACTCTGGTAAATTAAATGTGTCAAGCCTGCTCTGTGCCACTGAGAACAAGTGCTGTGGCGTGCATGCAAAAACCCCTTCTATTTCAGAACAGAGAGGCCTTATCTACACTAGTTATCAAAATTGCCAGTGACCTATGTTAGGCCCTAAGTTGTCCCCAAATACTGTTTGAGAAAGTGTTAATTGTAGAAGCCAAAGCATCTTAGGAAACATGCCAACAACTAAACTCCAGCCCTGTTTGCTACTATACATAGCTTATAAGTCCAGCATCTTCTAAAGTACAAAGTAACAGCCCCTTCAACAATCTGGGATATAATACATTGCTCTCATCATAAAAATCACTAGTTTAAAAATCTAAAGTACAAGCTTAGTAAAAGTATAAGCTTGGAAATTTAACTCTTCTGTGCTTGGGAACGACAAGTACTGCAACAACCTTTTGGTAATGATATGCTTGCATTTAAAGATTTTATTAGTATTCAATTTTAAATTAATTGCTATATGGCAATATATAGCAATTAATATCAATATTTCAATAGTGAAATAATTAAGCCAACATAAAACACTTAAAAACCTGAAAGTTGCATTCTATATCAGTACTTCTGTGAACTTCAAATTTCAAATTTCAACTTGGATCAAGTTATTTTCTAATTTTGCTCACACCTGTGTTATTTTCTGATATCAAAGGACCACAATAATTTTGATATGCTATTAATGAAGCAAAAGGCAGCATTTGGAAAACAAACAGTAGCCTACAGAAAATAATGATATCCTGAAGGCATATGTTGTTTGTATTTGACATCACTTACTATTGTAGTAACAGATGAACATACTAGCAGTTGGCTAAGGATCTGTCTTTCTAACCACAGATACAGGAGAATAGTAATTCTGGCACCATAAAGTCAAATATAATAGATGATCAAATAATTTTTAGCTGCTACCAAATTCTGCAAGAATACCGGGAAATTGGACTGCTCTCTCTAGATACTTTATTATGCATTTCAGGTACCATCTATTCCAGAAGTATATCCATGTGATATAATGCAAAGAAGAGTGAATGTAGATAGGGAAGGACTCTTTATGCTTACATGCAGTTCATCATCAGTCAGTTCAGTAGTCTGTATTAATCTACATCCTCTAAATATTTGATACAGTTTTCCAGGGAGCAAGTTACAAGGCAGATAAATAAAAAAGCTTTTAAAATAATTCACAACTAATAAGTCCCCTTTTGTGAAGAAAAATATTCAATACACTAAGTTTATATGAAATACACAGTAAATGGAACCAGGAAATTTTATTTGATGGCATACTTATCTTTCCTATAAAATGTAACTGTATTATGATTTACCTATCCATGTTCTACCATAGGATGGAAGGCTATCATGGCCTTGTTTTGGTTTCTGCTAGGGTTTTCAGGGTGATATTTTTGCTGTTGACAAAAGTCTTAACAGTGATTCTACAGAAAAATGGACTTTCATATCTCCCTGCTGACCCTACTGTGTACTATTTCTATTTCTGTCCAGTGAGTCAAAGACAGTTACCTCCATCTCCAGCTAACACATCTCTAGATCACAGAAGCCATTTCCCCCAAGCTATCCAACTACTAACATAGTTAGACTAAAATAACAACCATTGCTTCTAACATGTTTTTGCTAGAAATTTGCTGTATTTAAAGAGAAAGACCATGTGTCTCAAAGCATGCTATTTCTTGCAATAGTACTTAACTGGTCTAACAAAAAATACTCATTTGCATTAATATATTAAATAAACTGAACTCTTCAGACTGCGTAAATCTGAAATAGAGAATATTTCACAGAAAATTTAGCTCACAAGTTTTCCCCTGTCATTATGAGCTCAGTTAAGCTAAATCACTTTTTTTATTTCTGTACATTGTACTCAGCATGTGTAACCTCTTCACAATGGAAACCAATGCTTTGTTTCAGCTTCCTATTACAAGCTCATACTAAAAGCCTTATTTAAGGATTGCAATTGGCATCACAGGTTGATTTCTGTCAAATACAGATCATAGGTCATAAATTCTTCTTGTGCCCATTCACCTAGAGAACTAAGCCTTTTTATCCTACCTTTGTATGACAACTGGATTCCAAGTGACAATGTCTTTCCAGCAGTAAGTAAACATACTGAAAGTAAAGTAAACTTGAACATCTGGAAAAGGAGATATTGCCTGACGTGACACAAAATATGTAGCAATTTAGGAAAATAACGCGTAATTTTTCTAATTGGAACAGTTAAATATAATTGTTCTAGGAGATTGCAACCACACTGCTTTCTAAGGTCCATTCTTGAAACATAGGTTTAACTTTACCTTTTCATTTAGATATATGACAGAATTTCAGCAACAGGTCTTATTTGCAGCAGGTATAAAACTCACATTACACAATGAATTTAAAAGTCTGTCCCTTTACGATACTCCATTTTTCTAAGTTAGCAGACATTTTAATGCAAGAAAACTCTAAAGCTTATCACACAGGTTCACCTCTCCATTGTCCATTCTTCTATCACAATAAAATGCTTTTTAAACACAGCTCAGCTGCATTCCAGAGTCATGAGTCATGTTACAATTTACAATAAAGAAAAGGAGAGTCTGTCCCAAAGCCTATGTGTGAAGGACTCTTCTAGTTAGGAAAAACAACAGAAGTCTCAGAAGAGACCATGGGTGTCGGTAGAGGCAGACCTTGACAACAGGACAAGAGCTGATGGATCCAGAGGAGTCCACTGAAGAGCTATGTTATCCATGTCTGTGAACTCCAGCACTGCCAACAGCCCCACAGCAAGGACCTACTTGGTCCCTTAGGTGGGTGACCAAAACACACAGTGTAGCCTATTATAGGAAGAAAACACTAGAGACTAAAGACAAGCAGTTGGGAAATAAGTGGTAGACTTCACAGCCTAGAGGCTGGCAGTGAAGAAATTTTGCAAGCTGTTAGTTTATTTTCTCTCACTTGTTGCTATCTTACCTCTAAAAAGCAGGCAACAGTGTTTTAAAAAGAGGGAAAGATATTTGCATTTTACATACTATTAATGGTAATGTACAACACACACAATAAAGAAGTTTTAAATACTTATACCTCCTTGGTTAGCATTACAACTGAGATTTCTTCATACAGGATTGTTTAATTTGGATGTAAATATGTACACTATAGCAGCACTTCTTTCTCTTGTTTTTCTTTTTTAACTGGAAATCAAGTTTTTACTTACCCAAATGTGGTGGATGGCAATAAAGTACAAAGAATAAAGAGTTCCTTTTCCTATCAGCTACCAGAATACACCTCTACAGACGTACACTAGACACATGGCAAACCTTGATAATAATGGCACAAAGAGAAGCAAGGAACATTTTTCAACTCTTGTTCTCATGTTAGAAAAAACATTCTCCTTCGACTGTAACAACAAGTGAAATACAGCACTTGAAATTTATCTGGTAGCTACTTGAACCCAAGGTTATGGAGGTCCTACCTCCAAGGTGACTGAAAGCAAAGCAAGCTGAGACTGCATATGAATGTCAAAAATATAACAAATGTAAATCTGACAACCATCAAAGTCCTGAGTGTTAGCTGGGGTTTTTTTTCATAGTTCTTTTGTAGAATGGAGTAATTTTAACAAGCCTAATAATTTGTATATGTTGAGAACCTACTTTCACATGTTGATTTACTGCTGTTGAAAGGAATGGGATGTAAAATTTAATTTTTTCAGATACTCAATGTAGTGACAGAATGAGTAGAAGGAGTTTAAATCTAGAAGTATTATTATTATTGTTTAAGGAATGTTCAGGAATTACAAATGTCCAGTCTTTCAAAAATATCACAACAGCGTTGTGCATCCTATATTATATCTTGATACCTTAAGTGTCTGATGAAGTGTAATGGATGGTATTTTCTCCTCCCTTCCATAAACAATAGTTTCAAGCAGCAGAGGTTTTTTTTATAAAACACAGTACCTTGTAATACAGGGACAACCTTAAATTAAGCTCTTCTTTAGGTTTCCGTGTGGAGGAATAAGATGTATCCAAGATCACTTGTATCCAGTACCCAGAAATCTAAGAAACTTTTTGATTCATGCTCCTAATTTGTTATTTAAGTGACAACACTGCAAAATGTAGGCTGGTTAAAACAGTTCCTGAGGGCAATATATTGAAAATAACATCCTGCTCCATATGGACAACTAGACTCCCACCCTAGCTGAAGTTTTTCAAATCTTAAATTTACGAACAGAGGATTGACAATGGAAGTTTTGATCATCTAACTCAAGCACCTCTCAATCTCAATCAACTTTGGAAAATCTGTTTTGTCCAAGGGGGTCAAGCACGCATATATACTTTATATCCTCCTACAACACAACACACATTATTTTTCCAAACCCTGTAGTCCGCTATGATCCAAAGTCCCTGGTATTTGGGGATATTTTTCAGAATTCAGGGATTTTGTTTGGCATTTTTTGTTGTTTTGTTGGTTTTTAGTTTTTTAAACAGGATCCATGACAGCAGATTATGACACAAACGACAGAGGAAATGAAAATAAAGTTACAACAATGGCTAACCATGGAATTTAGTGGAGGAACCCTTCTGAACCACAAAATGGCCCGTAGCAATGAGAGAGGCAAAAAAGCCAGGTACTTGACCAAGTTTATCCCCACTAAAATTTTACTGTAGCCTACTATGTACTTAACCTGTTCAGGAAGGATTAAAAAAAAGGAAAGAATCATCACCCCAAACCAATGTTCTTACTTAGCACATAAACAATCAGTCTGGCTTTCATGCAATGTGTTTTCCAGGACTGAGCACTGGCCAGACCAGATTATAGGATATAAGGCTGAAAGATCTCTTCTCAGTTACTGAGTATGAATTCCAGCAACTGCAAGCAGCCTCTGCAAGCAGCACATAATATTCTCTGTAAATGTATCAAGTCCATTGTATGAGTAATCAAACTCCTTGTCTTCATTGCTTCTTTTGCCATGACTTTTTTGAAACATCACAATCGGCAATTTGCAAAAGCAATTAGAAGAAACAGTGACAATGGCAAGAAATTAATTCATATCATGACTTTCTCTAATATTAAAATGCATGGAAAATAACCTATGAAAACAATAAATGAATCATGAATATTCATAGTTTGGAATGGGTAACAATACTTCTGAAAATAATGAATACAGTTAATCACCTCAAAGGCTTTTTTGTTAAGAAGGGGCCCTTCCAATAGATACTTTAATATTCCTACCCTGTAAGAATTTTTTTATTTTTTATCTTCACAGGTGAAAATATCTGCAAATTTCCTGCCATTTTAAGATATTTCACTCTTAAATAAAGACTTGGGACTCACTCTAACCAGCACAAGCATCTGAGAAAGGCTTATGTGAACGTAAGAACAATAAATCCATACATTCATACAACAACCAGGCAAAACCAAACTACATAAGACAGTCTGGCAATTTTCTTAATTAATTACTTCTAAGTTAAAGGTGAAGCTTTACATGTTCCTGGACTTCCAATGTCGATCTTGGGTTTCCCTGTCGGTAGCCCTCATCAGTTAGAGCAATTCCGTACTTGACAAACTTTGTCCCTTTGTCCTCAAACAGGGGTACCTTCCTAAGAAATGGCACAGAGTCACAAGTGGGACCAATCATGCCTCCTGCACGCTCGTGGTATGCCAAGCCTGGCAGGACAGCCTGGAAGAAGACATTCCGCTCAATTTAAATAAAAAAAGAAAATAGGAATAGCTGCCTGCTTAAAGTTATTAATCACTTTAATTTTTTTTAGTTTTACTAAATAAAATTTCTCAGTTTCCCCATGATAAAGCTAAGTGGATGGCATACATTTGAAAGCTTTCAGTACACACACACAGAGGGGCACCCCTAAGCCCTAGCTGCATTATTCCATCACCACTGGCATGCTATATGACACAAAACCCTTTCCAAAACCCTTTAGTCCACTAAAAATAAAGTCCCAACAACATAACTGATCCTCTTCAGTACTAAGCTAAATCTTCTGTCAAAAGAGTTAGGGTGAATCCTGAAAGCAGACCATGACAGGTCTACTCAGGCAGTGCAGAGGGCCATTAGATGTGGGATCACCAGCTCCTCTCCAACAGCATTAAACATTTTGTTACAAATTGTCTTACTCCTTATTGATTCATAAGACACTAAATACATATTTGACTTTCACGTTCACTGGAATTATGTGCTAAACCCATAAAAGCCAAAACATAGAATTTTAACCAGCAAAAAAATGTTATGACTTCAAATTTTTGCCTTTCAAGCTATAATTCTTAATTGTTTCTGAAATAATTCCTATCATTGTGGGAGTAAAAGACATGAGTATTCAGTCAAGGAAAAGGGAAATGGAGGTGAGAGTAAGATTTGATTCAACAGGTGGATTCACCAGTTTATACCCGCATCGGCATGGTCAGTACTACCACCCTGCAGGTAAAATAAGGATAATATTTTTGGTTTGCTCTAAATTAATTATTTTCAGATAAAGTAAACAGGCTAGAAATGTTCCAAGTATGGTAAGGTTCAAAAGTATGAGAATCGGAGTTGTGCCTTTTCTCCCATAAATGCACAGTATCATAAACCAGAACTGATGCAATACCATACACCAGATCCTCATCAGTCACAGTCCTTTACAGACCACCCAGATCCTAGAAGGAAATAGATATATAAGAATCTGAACTTTAAAACATTGTGATGCCATTGTAACATTTTACTTAAGAAAGATCTCTTGCACACACACAAAGATCCCCACCCTCCCAAATTAAAAGTTTTGTTTATATTCTTCACTTTTCAAGAGCAGCACTTGGTCATAACTTTTGAAGTTGTTCAACATATAGTCTCACTACATTAAAAATGTCTAATTAGCTTATGCGAGACTTAATTTTGATAGGAGCTTAATTACAAATCTATGTTGCATGAGATGACTCGTTCATATTTCAAACAGTTAGTAATCTCAGCTGTATTACATAAATGATCTTTAAAGACAACCACTTTTTAGGAGTGACTGTCTTCCAGACTGATGCAAGGAAGGACGTGTCTAAGCTATCTTCCAGCAGATTTCACAGATGGCTCACAAGGCTGTCACAAGGCACAGAAGGAAGAAAGCTGCTTATTTCTGTATAGAGATGCAGATAGGAAGCACAATCTAGGCTCCAAAGCTGTTTATTTATCAATAACTCTTGTAAACCTTACTCCTGCCAACTAGTATCTCTTGCATTAAAGTGAACTGAAAATTAATAGGCTGCTAGAAAATAAGTATATTTCATGTTGATTTAACGTCAGGTATTGCCATACAAAAATATGGAATATGTGCTCTACAAGTGCAATCTTCCATGGTCTTTTCTATGCAGGCTATAACAGAGGTTGGTTGGTTAGTACAAGTGAACACAGGAAAGCAGCATTCACAAGTCATGGGATACACTGGTTATACCATTTCAGGAAAAAATGCTAGGTTTTTCAAAAGGTAATGATGGGCTAATATTGTAGATCAAATTCTGAGAAACATAACCATCAGGTTGTGCCCTATCACTAGGCTGTGAAGAGAATCACAACAAGATACAAATGTACATATTTATTTTTTAAAGCCTACCACACCCATCATAACAGACTATTTCCCTGATTTATAAGGCAGACTAGGGCATTTTTCAGAATTTGTTTCTTCGTTATGGAAAACAGGAAAAGAAAATAAGGTCTAATGGATCATACTGGTGTTTTTTAATAACCTTCACAGGAACCAATCATTTTCTCAGCCTCCCAACGGCATTGTGAAAAATAACAATCCATTAAAAAATCAAACAGATAAAAAAAATTTTAAATCAGGATATATTATCTTCCATTCAGCTTCTTAAGACTCAACTAACCTGGCTGCAAGCATCTGGCACCATGCAAGTGGCATATGTAAGCTGTTTACAGGCTTTGTGTATCTCAGAAATAGAAAGCCTAGGGCTCTTGTCAAGAAGTTTCAATTTGCTCTAAAACACTGTTCTTCTAAGACATCAGTCCCTAAGACTCTCGTCCTTCTGGTCAGCAATGTTCTGTAAACAATTATAGCATCTCAAGTGAGGCTTGCAGAAGGAAATCATAGTGGTTAAGTGTATGTGCCACATTGAAATCCAGGGACAGTGCCCAAGAGACATCAGAAAGCATTAGCCCGTAGTCTGGTCTTGACTCATTGTATTACTCTTACTACACATAATCAGTCTTTTGCTGTTCTCTTCTTGGGGAGACAATCTTATTTTTTCTAAGATCATCCAGGTATTAATTTTTTTTGTGTGTTTTATGTTAGTGTTACTATTAGAGAATAGTATTATAGAAGCTTCACTACACGAAGCCTTTACAACAAAAAACGTATTTTATAACTTTTCATTCTCCTAGACAGTTGCTTAATTACACACTCCAGTCTCACAACTTACAAATATATTGAGAAATTACTCGAGACTGTGGCATTTAATACAGCATAATGATTTAACTTCATGGTTCTATATAGGGCTGAATGCACTATCGGAGTCTTCTATGTCTCTGTCTCTTGCGATATATTAAACAAATAGATGGGAAAATATTGCCATTTTTTACACAAAACAAGATGTTGTAATAAACTGCACAGGCAATTCCAACACCCCACTGTACTGTCTACAGTTCTCAAACAAGAAATAGAGAAAATTACTCCAGGGTGGTTCTTTTCCACACAGACTCATTGCCTACCCTTTTATTTTGTGATACAGCAATGCATTACTGCCTCTGTGGCTCACATAATTGTAGGTAAATGTATTCCATAAGTGGTGTCTTCCCTGCCCAGATCTTTCCTCCCAAGCTATGACAAGTCCTTTTTTTTCCATTCTCTGTTTCATCAATTGTATTATTTTCATCAATCCAATACATATATTTATGTGTAATACTTATTAATTTGATATATTCAGGTAAGTTCAGGAAAGCTCAACAACAAATTAACAATATTTAATACCAACCCCAAACAACAAAACAAACTTTTTGAGATTCAACCATCATTAAACTGACATTTCATTCATTATTAGCACACCTGAAGAAGTTATTTTTCGTTTTTGTGCATTGCGGTCTACTTGCTGTTAGCTGTGACAATCATCATGAAATAATTATCTTATTTCCTCTAGCAGTGTGATCACTGGACAGCTGCTTTAGTTATTCCCACGGTGGCATATGAAGAAAAACATACTTACTTTCCTTCACATACAAAGGCAGTAGCAACATAAGATGTCAGCTTCAATATGCAGTGCACTACTATCTCTAATGACTCATGTCTTTCATGTACTTTCCAGTAGCTTGTAAATTTTTAAACATCTGTCTTTAAATATGTATCTAAATTAAATTCAGGAGATTTTTTAACTATCGCTCAGGATTTACTGCTACTCTGGGCAGTGGACAGCAAGGTAAGTCACTGATATTCTATGATCACCTTTCATCATCTTGATGTTTACCAGCATGATACACACATATATATGCATGTATCCATATGAATATGTAAAATGATATGAAATTGTCTGTACAACCACAAAACAAGGATTCTTCACATTTTGACATCAATTTTGGAAAGCATTAAGATCTCTGTCTAATATAAGCCTATATTATGTTGTTTTATTCAATGCAAGCCAAACTTCTTCAAGATATAAGTTACTTTGAAAGTTTCAGATTTATAACGAGTGAACTGTTTCTCATTCTTCTCTATTTTTAATAAAAAACCCTCTGTGATTTTGGATGATAAGCAGCCAACACATCTGTAGGCTATCCCTATTTGACAAGCTTTAGTCTGTCTTTGCTTGGGGTCAAGCATGACAAATTTCCAGGCAGATAATACTTGTCACATCTTAAGGCCATCCAGACAGTAATCATGTCTGCTGCTCGCAGAAGAAGCATCTGCCACTGCAACAAACGAGCTCTTGATTCACACAATCTCTTGCTGAGCTCCCAGCTCATTAGGATCCCCCAACTGCTGCCTCTTACACAGGAAAAACACACCTGTCACTGAACAAGCAAAGTGCCTCGCTCTCTGCTGCAGCCTTGAACTGAGCATCTCCTGCTGAGCTTCAGAGGATCAAGCGCCTCTTCTTGCACAGAAGCAAGATCTTGTCAGACTGTGTACCAGCATCACCTGGTAGGTGAGAAGATCTTCAGCTGTGAAGCTCTCACACACACACGCCCTGCTAAAATCCCAGGTGCAGCAGTGCCTGCTTCAGGCCGGATCCCGGAGCCCACACCGAGGTGGGCATGGGGCTCAGGCAAAGCCCTCTGTGCTCCACAGCTCCCCCTCCTTTAGGCACCTAGCCTAGGAAGACATCCTGGAGCCAGGGCATCAGCTTAACATTTACCATGAACTAGTGTTTCCTCAAGGCCTCCAGACTTATCTAACCGCATAAGGTTATACACTTGGCAGGATCATACAGGAACATTTAAGTCCCTGCTCCTACTTACTCATTCAAAGGCATCTGTCCCCATCTTGCCTTAAGGTTAGAAACTCCTCTAGTATGGAACAGGACCTAGAAAAACCTGGCAGTTAAAAATAACAAAGAAGTTAACTTTAGAATGCTTGATATGAAATTGCTTCTCTCTTAAACAGTGTGTTAGGAAGAGGTGAGATTTCACTCAGGAAAACTTCAAAGGCAGTAGCTTTCATAGGATTAATGTCTAAAAGACTGTATCAGTCTAATTTTCCTTTTAAATAATCCTATTCAAACATCAGCTTAGAATTACAAGATAAAAAAATGGTCTTTGAAGGAAAAAAAGAAGAATTCATGTCTTTCTACATTTTGACAAAATTTGAAAAAATACTTGGAATAAAATTTAGCAATTTTAGATGTCTCAAAAAAATTAACATGCCAAATATATTTGGGCATTTGGCTTGGTTAATCTTTAAAACATGAGACAAATAATACTGAGATCTTGGGATAAAATCTTCAGTAGATATTACTGGATGTCAGAAGGTAAACCGAGAGCCTAACAATGGGAGAAAAATAACTGAGATAATCTTTGCAGAGGGAAATTCCACGTCTCATTTTCTGGAACTGATGTTTTCTTTAACACACCAAATAACCTGCTTTGCCCGTAGGCACTAGATCCCTTCTGGCATTCTTACACAGAGAGAAAGGGTTACTGCACAGCACAAGGAGTTTCATTCCAGAGATCTGCTTTCCATTTCCTACTGCTACACAAACTTCCCATGGGAACAGCAGCAAAACTCTTTTTATCTCTTTTCAGTGAGACAACACCTGTGAACCATAACTTAGGATAAGTATACAACCAATAGGATTACCAAAGTATTGTATGAACAAAAAATTTTTCATTTATGTTAATAAAAAATATTTATTTAGTAGGAGAAGTCAAAATATTTCTTTGCAGATTTACATACACTGTGAAATGAGCCCAGATCTCTGTAAATTTGACATTTGCTCAACAAATGGGAATGACTTGATTTATCCATTTCTGGAGTAACAGCTGGATGAACTTGCAGCAATTTTCTCTACAGGGGCAAATCTAAGCAAGAAAAAAAGAGAAATCCACAATTTAAAGTCTAAAACGGTGTTGAACAGATGCTATGACTTCAGTTGTGAGACACTTAACTTCCAAGTTTTGTTTTTCTTTTTTTTTCAGAGCATTAAATATAAATGCTAAAAAATATCTTTATCCAAATAATAGTATCATAGCTCAAGAAACAGCCTTATTTTCATATTCTGCTTTTACTACCCTGCTTATTTTTTTAGTGCACATCAGAAGTTTGGCTTTTAAACAACAACAACAGTATTTCATAAGGCACTGCTCAACCACTAAGCTCCACTGGGCTGAAGGAACCATAAAAGCATCAGAAATTAATGAGCACAGTGGACCACAATCCAAGCTCCCAGAGGCAAGATAAAATAACTGAGTACTGAAATGAATTTCTTGTGACATATCATAGGGTACTCAGTGTAGATGTAAACACAAAAAATTCACTTTTTTGGGGCGTTGCATGTGTAGCATAGATGCATGATCTCCTCTTGCAGTATTTAACACGTTTCATCTCATTCTAGGGAGCTTATTCTAATGGAAGAAAAAAAAGGCACTCTGAGGTATAAAAGATTAAAGACCACCAGACAACATTTGGCAACAGTATATTGGTTTCAGATTACAGACTCATGAGAAACTGGTTGTTTTTTAACATCCTTCTTATTGAATTTTTATAATAAAAGAGAGAAACAAATTCTTTGAAAATCACCATGACTAAAGATCCTAAATACAATTATTTCCCTCTAAAATTATTCATTATATACAAGGATGAGCACCAGCACATTTAAAAGCATAGAATACCTGGTGTCCTTCTTTAGAAAAGACACTATTACTTACAGTCACCTGTTCTTTCCCACAAAGATTCATAATTTTTATTTTTCTTCTTATAAAAAACCGAGAGTAATATACAGTTATGATGAAGATTTGGTTGGCAAATCTGGAAATAAATATATTTTTTTTAAAGTTTTCTCTCTTTGTTGGGAAAGGGGCAGGAATGAGTTGTTATGAATAACAATGTCATATTATTGCTGACTTTAGAAGTTACATTCTTTTAGCTGGATCTCATTATAAACTCCCAGCTGCTCCATAGAGTTAGCAGAGAAAAGCACTGGTTTGAGAAGCAGTGGGAAGCCAATGCCAGCAGCAGCAGCAGTTGCCACATGCCGTGAGGAGGGTGAGGCTTGCGAGGTCCCTGTGGGAGTCTGAGAGCCAGTTTGAATAGGGCTTTCAGCAACCTGGTCTAGTGAAAAGTGCCCCTGCCCATTGCTGGAAGACTAGATGGTCTTTAAAGGTCTCTTCCAACCCAAACCATTCTCTGATTCAATGACAAAGAAAATCAAGAGAAAAAATGGCTCTCATTAATAAACCAGTAAACTACTATTAAAAGACCATCGGATATTCTTTAGCAGCACGAGATAGGAATTTGTTCAAAAAGTTAATTAGTCAACACTATATTTAGTTTTTTAGTAAATTTTTATATCCTTTTAATGGGATCAATAGGTACATTCAGTATGCTGAAACTCACATTTGGTATTTAGTTATTAACTTCAGGTAACTACTCAGCAGTAGCAACAGGCCTTAAATGCTATTGATAATTGTAATTGTAAACTGCAGAATTAGTCTGGTAAGAATCAGGTGTAGCATTGTAAAGCCACTATAGAATTCTGTACTACACTGCAACAACATCACAGTTCCTCATGGATACCTAAGGAGAATGTTGTGAATTGTAAATACTATAGTCTAAGAAGGCACATTTAGAAAACACTTGCTACTTTATAACTTTATTTAAGAAGATAAACCAAGTATAAATCATATATAGAACATAAAGTTTTCTTGAGACCTCTCACCTTTAATTGTCCAAATCAGTCTGCCCAAAGCTATCTCTACTGTTCTGTTATTTTAATTTCCTGGTATTCTGAAAAAATTCATAAAATCTTAATGAATTAAGGTATGAAACCCCTCCTATGAAATCTTCAAGTGAATTCAGTAAGATACACCACATTCAGCTACTTTGCAAATGAGTTCTGTTCAGTTTATTATCTAACTTCACTGAAGAACTTCTAGAAACAAAGAAAGATCCAGTGAACTGTGAGCATCTGTGGCCTTACATAAACACAAAATGAGCATGATGGCTTTTTTCTAATCTCGTGTGGGCAATCACAGTGTATCAAAAAGCCTCTAATACTTTGAGGACACTGGAGATTAAAGGTAGAAATTAAGCCTGGATATAATCTTAATAATACCAACTAAATCATTTCCAGGTTTTTAAATGGATTTGAAGAGAAAATTGCTTTGTGTGCTTGTTTTACAAATAACCATATTACTGTCATGTCCGTGAATCCCAATTAGGTAGCTAATTAATTGTAATTAATTCATCCATTGTAATTACCTGTAATTGTAAGAGCAACTCAATCCCCTTAAGTTTCTCACTCATTAGTTCCCACATAACATGGTTCTGTAAGATTCTTTTCCCTTGGCAGTCTGATGATCAGATTACCATAACACCATTATGGAATCAGGTTGAGGAGAGCTACTGACTTTGTCTAAAAGGAACACCATAACATCCTCAAAATTCACTTTTTTTCTCTTGAAAACTACAATGTGTAATCTGCATTTATGACGATATGTATCTGGAAGTGCAGTGGAACTGTAAGCCCAAATAATTATATTACAAAGTTACTGTACATGTCTTCCATCTAGTATGGGGAAAAACAAAAGAGAAAAAGAATTTCAAATACTGAAGTAGAAACTTATATTAAAATAATGAAGAGCTAAGTGCATAAAACATTTACCTATCCACACTCAAAGAGAAAAGTTTGTCAATATTAAATGACTCATACAGAATCTGCACTCCTTACATGAAATACGTTTTCAAGATTTTCTTTCTTTTAAACAAAACTGGCAGGAGTTTTAATCCTCGTTAAACTGAAAAATGGGTATTGTTGTCACGGACAATAGGCACAGAAAAATATGAGAAGCTAAAGCATAGCTCTGTTAATAGAAAACAAACCAGGCACTTCCTACAATCTTCTTCTCTAAAGCAGAAAAAAAATCCCAGAAAAGGATCTTTGTTTCACATTTTCTCTGCTTTAACACTGCTCCCACAGACTCTACAGATAGCAGTTCCAGTGGCTGCAATATCTACCTCCACATAAACCAGCACTTTATCACGTCTTGGAGGAGAAGGAACAATGAAACCCACAACCCATCGAGCATCTTGTCTGGCAGCTAGGTTGCAGGGACAGCAAACAGGTAAAATAATTAGAATTTAGTCAAACAAAATATGATTGTTTACAAAATCATAATCTTTTATTTCAATCAGAAGGTTTTGAAATTAGGATGACTTTCCTAATTTCAAAAAATTTCCTACTTAGGAAAAATTCCTAAGTAAAAGCTACCTGTCCTCTCATACACCACATCTAGGTGCCTTCAGGTTCACAACTGAGCAGGAGAACAGATGCACTCCCACAGCTGGGCTCTCCTCTGGAACAAACTCACTCCAGCCACCACAGAGACAGTGAAATACTAATGATTTATTTTATTATCTTGGTTGCTCCAGCATTCATTGTGCACAGCGTGTCTTCACACAAAGGTTTCAGAGGTCACAGGGATGGAAGGGAGACACTGTAAGATCAAGTCCAGCTTCTTAACTATCCCAAGCACCATCTCAAAAGCTTGAGCTTTTCACAGAATCACAGACTATTCTGAGTTGGAAGGGATGCACAAGGATCACTGAGTCCAACTTCTGGCCCTGACCATCCCCAAGAGTCACACCATGCGCCCAAGACTATAGTACAAATACATCTTGAACTCTGTCTTTTGTTCCTTCCCTCATTAAAAAAATGTTTCAGAACGGCACTCTCCTACTTTTCCTTATTCCTTAGTTTTCAATAAATCTTTTTTCAATAAATCTTTGTGCCAAAACTAGCTTGTTTAAACCCTGCTCCTCTGCAGTTATTTGATATATTTTTAAACATAGCTTCTACCCAAGTTCTGAATAGCAAACCCAGTAAGCAGCTCCTGACTGACCGACACACAGAGACCTGTACTTGAGAGAGCTGTACTTGACACAAGTACCCCCAAAAAAGCTCAGTGCCTGTGGCTCAGAGCTGACCCAACACAGCACAGCTGGTGGGGACAGCTGGGAGAGGGCAGAGCTGCCCAACCCTGAGTGGCTCAACACAGGCACCCTCAGTCAGAGGCTCCCACAGAGCACTCTGAGTGATGGCAGGAACAGCCTCTTGGGTGTCCTTTAATGAAACATCTCCTCTCACTACCCTGGGAGTTTTCTCTTGCCTCGCTTTTATCTGCCTATATTTGGATTTCTAAATATTAGTGAACAGAATTGGGAAGATGAGACTGATGTGCTGGACTAACATGCAGCCAGCCATGCTCTGGCACCAAATGTGACTGCACAGAAAGCAGCAGGCAACTCACTGGCTTTGTTGTTTCTGTAATTCCCCTGCTAATTACCTTCACTGCTTAAATACCTTCCAGTTACTTCTCCCATTCCAGCCTTCAGTTTCAACAGGGGAGGTTTTAGTTGCACCGGAGGAGGTTTAGATTGGATATTAAGAAAAAATTCTTCACCAAAAAGGTTGCCAAGCATTGGAAGAGGCTGCCCAGGGAAGTGGTTGAGTCACCATCCCTAAAGGGATTTGAGAGATGTGCAGATGTGGCAGTTAGGGACAGGGTTTAGTGGTGGATTTGGCAGTCCAACATGTAGAGTTGGACTCAATGATCTTAAATGCCTTTTCCAATCTTCGTGATTCTGACTCTGTGATTTAGTTGACTATGATTAACAGTGTCTAAAGTTAGTAAAACACACTAATAAAGTTTCAGTTATCTCAAGATAGGGGTTTTTGGTTTGTTTTTTTTTTAATCATGCCCTCCCTAGTTTTCATGGACCTCTAAGTTAATCCTGTTTCCACGACCCCTTTGCATCTCTTAACTCCCTGTTGTCAGGTAGTCAGAAATGAGGAGCTGAAGTAGAAATTAATGCGTAAATATCAGAATCTGAAACTAAGTACTAAGGCTCTTTTAAATTCAACTCTATTGTTCATTTTTAATCTTCATAAGGCTCCATTGACCCAGTTTCACAACTACTTCTTTCTGTAATTTTGCTTCCTCAATGGAGTACAACCCTCTATTCATTTACCGAATTAATAGAGTTTTATATTAAGGACATCTCCTGAATATAGTTTTGGCAATTCCATTATATTTATGCACTTTATCTGTGTTGCATCATTGCCTTTCTTGAATTTTAGGGTTTTGTCTTGTAAAAGTAATAACTTGAGCATATATCTCTTCATCAAGAAGTACATACACAGTAACAAATGGTCTCTCTAGTTCTTTATTTTTAAGTGTTCACAAAGACATTCCCACTAACTATTCTTTTCTATCATTAATACAGTAATATGACTGAATTCCTAAGAGGAAAGTGAAATGCTGAATCAGAAGCTTTTAAGTTTCCATTAAGAGAGAGCTTTCTTAAGAACACATACAATGTGCACAGACAGCTACCTTGTATCCCAGCCTTAAACAGGAGAACTTATGAAACAAAAGTGCCTTCAATCTTAACAGACTTTGTGCCAACTGTTCATTTTACCTAAATGTAGCATGCAATTTCTTTCCTCTCATCATATGAAATAGTAAATGGTCTGGGATTTGTCCTCACGATTTCCCCGGACCAAAGGTCATATGTCAGCATGTAACACATGGTTTGAGATTTATGTCTTCCTACATGGCCTATTTAACTGGGACTTGTCAATACCATTATTTTGTCCTTTTTACTCAAATTTCATTTCTTTCTATCTTATGCTATCTGGGTAGTACTGGAATGCAGGATCTGAGCAACTGATGGCACTGAGACTTGTAAGAACACTCCTGCCTCTTCAGCCCACCTCTCCCCATCAGCTGGGATCAGTTTCACAGACGCATTGCTAACAGCATCGCAGTTGTGTTCATGTTGACCTTTGCTGACAGTTCCAGTGAGCTTGAATCTGTGACATTATAGATAAGTTCATGTCTCCAACTCAACCTGCAGAAAAATGAGTTTCTCATCTACTAACTCAGTTTTCCACCTCAACAGAATACCTCCAATATATCTGCCGTCTTCCTTTGTCATCACAACATCTTCCAGCAGGGTTATCACCCTCTGCAGGATCCCTGCCTCCATGTCTCCCATCTCTCGGGGGCACTTAGTTCTTTGCATCAGAGACTCATTTATCAAGTGACACAGAAGAGAAACTGAGACCTGTTTAATTCTCCAGGACCCACATTAAAAATACACACAGGCTGGTAACTGAAGTAAAAACTCAGATGACATTTTCCCACAGACTGTGCTTCCTTCACCTCTTATTTCAACAAAGGAGTTTTGGCTTTATTACCCCTCTCTTTTTGTTAAGCTGTATCTATGAAGGTGCACTTCTGCTCCTCTGCATCTTTTACAGAACAAAATCTGGTTGCATGTCTCCCACTACCTGCCCACAGACACCTGAGGCCACACCTTTTGAAATCTTTGCAATGCTGAACTCCAAACTTGTCTTATACAGTCTCAGCTAAATGTTGACTGTATTACATGTTTATTCTAACCACAAAAATATCAGAAAACATTTTCAATGCATTCTGTGTTCATATGTAGCATGTTTGGTTACTAATTCACCACAAAGGATATTTTACTGAGATCAAATTTACAGTTGTTTTTCAGAGCCTTCCTATAATACCTGGACAAACCATCTTCTGTCAGAGTTTACTTTCTAGTACCACAGAAATAGGAATAAATCACTGAGACAGTGCAACACAGGTTTCTACATGGTATCTTGGATGGCTGCATAGATGGAAATCAAGAGCGATTTAATCTCAAGAATTATTTGTTACAAAGAGATTACACTTACCCAGTGTCACCAAAGGCAAGACTTATTTTCTTAGAAAACTATCACAAAATAACTGACTTAGAAGTAATAATACTTTTCTCTGCAGTACATTATAATCCCAAGGATTTGTATATTTGCCAAAAAAAGGGCATGAAAGAAGCTAAATCTCTTGTATGTAAACACAGAGCAACCTTTCAAGATTTTATAAGTCTTTTGCTTTTTTTCTTTTTTTATTTTTTCCTTTTTTTCTATTTTCAACAGTCATACAAAGCTTGAAAGGGAGGGTCTGGAGGATTAGTAAACCCTTACTCAAAGCTGGGACAACTATGATGTCAGATCCAACTTCAACATAAACTGATTTGCTCAAAGCTTTCTTGAGTCAAATTTTGAATACCTCTAAGCACAGAGACTCCAGACCTCCATTCAAGAAGTAAAAGCAAAACCACTTCTACTTAAACTACCAAAACATACACAGATGTCAGATGTCAGAAGATACTTTCATATTGAGTTTTACCATTATAGAAAAATATACATGTCTCTACAAACTACATTTCTAAAAAAGAGAATTTGCTTTCCTGATACCATATTTGGGAAGTAGAAAATATTCCTCACATTTACATGCATCAGTCTTCAGGGAGAAAATTAACTATTGCAAAGTGAAATTCAGTGTGTGCGGACTATTTGTAGACCTTGTATAAATACAGGAGATGAGCCATGTATTCATGCAATCTTAAATGTCAAAATTGTCTTTTTCATAGTAAGAAAAAAACAACAAAAATTCATCTGTATTCTTATTTGTGTATTAAAGAATACATTGTTATGCATGTTACATAGGATCATTAATGTATGTAAATGATGCTCACTTACAACTATATCCACTCACATGTTCACATGTATTTATTAATGTATTCATTTTTCATTACGATAGCCTTGCAAATACAGAATTCACTGTAATTCTGCATTTAGTACCAAAAGAAAAGGTATTATTTAAAGGGACCTGAGCTCCATACAAAATGGCAGCTATATTAAAATGTAACTTGCAAATTCAGCTACTTTTGCACTTTGAGTCATAGAAATTGACAAATGATCACTTCTAGGTTGTCAAGACTGAGGAATCAATCATTTATAGCAGCATGTAATGTTGTTTGCCTCAATTTTCAGTTGTCTGTAAAGAATGAAATATAAAAGAATATGGGAGGCATGAAGAGCACATTGCTACTAACATGTCCAATTCTGCCCAAGTGGCATAAAACCAAAAATACATTACTATCTGACAGGTCTTTCTTGATTTAGATGAAATGAGTTGTGAGTTTCACTCTATAACACATTAATAACCATTTTGAAATCATCACTATCCTCCTGTTCTCTTGAGTCTGCATTCCAGACAGTAATCTTGACTCATCACCACAAGCACACTCATCTGACTCATTTAATTTTCCAGTGTTAGCCAGAAATGCAAGCTAATTGCAAAGAAAAAATTCCAGGAAGAATTCCAGGCATGACAGAAATTCATGACATTAAAGAGATCCTAAAAAAAAATGAAATTATATTTTAAATTTTCAACTTTTTGACAAGACTGAAGCATTCTACACACTGAATTTTGACCCATTTTACCTTTCTATAAACACTGAAAAGACAGAGCAGAGCTGGTTTCCTGATGGCCTAGAAAAGGAAACTTCCACAAACTGCCAATTTGCTCTCAAAACTGAATATATCATAATGGGAAAGCTATTCTAAGAAGAAATCCATAAAATTGAGGAGAAATGCAAAAGTTGTACTTATGGTACCAGTTTTACCCATACTCCAACAAAAATCAGATTTGAAAAATGGAAAGAACCTTGATCTGTAGTCAAACAGTCTTTGGTCCCTGTTTCAAAAGCAACAAGGTGTCGGTGAGACAGAGAAAACATTTTGATTAAGAAGGAAGGATAAAGTCTATAAATAAAACAGATTCTTCAGATGAGTTTCTTTTAAAGAAAAAGGCAATGGACTCACCTAATTGCAAAATATTGGCAAAATAACCATTATACAGAGGAGAAAAGAAAAAAAAAAAACCCAAATATTTTTAATCTGGACTGTGAGGCTCAAGTAGCCTCAAACAGCTTTTCAAAGTGTTCATGTAGCTCAAGTAAATATTGAAAAATATGTTTATTTACAAAGCTGCTCATCTGAAAAATGGAAGTGTTAATTTAGAGTCCTCAAAATAGGTATTAAAAACATCAGTTGACACAGCTGACAATTACAACTACATTTGTATCTATGAATCAGTAAATCCCAAAACTCAAACAAATCTCCTGGGCAGTCCCAATCTCTTCCTTTTTTCTTAATTCGTATCTTCCTTTGCACCTTGGGACTAAAAATTAAAAGCTTAAATACAAAATAACATCTGTTTTCATTCCATTTTCAGCTTTAGTGGGATCAAGAGAAAATAAAAGGCATGTGAGGTAGCTTGCTATATACAGATCTCCAATTGAGGTTGGCTAACTGAGAATATTCTGTTGTTTTGGACTAATACAGAAGGTTTCAAAATTTCTTTGGGATTAAATGATTTCCAGGTTTCAACTCTACAGTACCATCTACGTTATTAAGTGTAGATGCTTCTATTTTGTAACTGTTTCTATGAAGAGCCTGCAGGGTGTAAAGCGCTGAGGTGAGTTAATTCATTCTACCACCTCCACTTCCACTGTAGTCTTCTTACTGCATCCTAATAAAGTCTTTCTTTTCCATGCATTTTATGCACTTATGTGCACATTCATCTGAGAATCTATGTCAAGTCACAGTTTTAAGGATATGTGATTTAGCTCATGTCTATGTTATCTACATAAATATGGGTAATTCACAAAAGACTCCCATTAGTAATTTTAGACTCCCACCTGCATTCACAGCATCAAACATCCTTCTACTGAAAGCAGAGATTTCCATTTCCCCAAAAGGCTGAAGACAGCCCAGTGATGTTCAGTAAAGAGCAAAATTTCTTTATCAGGTGTACCCTTGAAATACGGCACAGACAGCAGTGAAAGGCAGTGAAAGAACATCTGCATCACAAAATCTTTTTGTCCATCTGCAGATAGTCATTCATTTTCATAACCAAATTCTTCAAGCTAGCACTCTCAAATGATTTCACCAGGCTTGAAAGTTTAAGAAAGCTTTTGTAACCAGCACATTCAATCAGTTTGAAGTGACAAAAGAGAAGCAAAATTTTAAAAGGTGAACGTTATCCCCAAGATACACTGAGATTTTTCTTTTAATCTCTTCTTGCTTCCAATATTCCATCTTGCCAATATGTCATTATAATGTGGTTTATCTCAGCCCATCCTTTTAATGTAGCTGCTCCGAACAAACATGAAGAGAGATTTCAAAAGCAGTTACAAAGCTGAAAAACAAAAACATCCACATAGTGTCTTCAGAAATAGTGCAACACAATGCCTGAAAATCACTCTTTATTTATTTAACCTTGACAAATCCCTCAAAGCCAGAAAGCCTTCAGGACCACACCAGAACAAAACAAAGAATACTTGGATTCTTTGGGGGTAAGATTTTAAAACAGCCCAGTAAAAAGTGGGACATGAATGCCTTGTCAGACAAGTGCCTCAAGATGAAATTATTTAGATTTTCTCTTGAAATAAGGAACAAAGAGGCTAAATATTTTATTAAAAAATCAAAAACCAACAAGAAAACAAGAACAAAAAAACACACTCCTTGACACAGAACCACTGAAAACAGATGAGAGACTCAATGAAGGATATTAAAGAACAGAATCTGTATTTGTGTTTAATTTGAATGCTTATCAGTTTCCATGCAGCTGGATATGAGGCTGTGAGAATAACTGAAGCTGAACCCACACCAGGTATTTCAGAACTAAAGTGGCATTTCTGTTTCTCTTGTTGTAATGCTCTCTTTCCTCTAAACCCCAACCCTTCATATTGGAAAAGCAACAGACATGATAAGTTTACAAAACTATGGGAAAAATGTGGTGTCTTACTCTTACCCTAGTCAAGTACTTGGTTTTCAGAAACATTTTTACGTAAAACACAATAGACATTGAGACACAAGGACAATGAAAAGGTAGGAAGGCAGGATATGGGGCCACCAGTCATTAGCCAAGAAAAAGGTATTTTTCTTTCTTTTGTTTGTGATGTTTTCAGGGAACCTTGACAGCAACACACATCAGGTTACCCACAATTCAAAGGTGAAGCAAGATTACAGGAGATATGAAAAAATCCACTGCTATAGCTCCCCTGTTCAGTAAAACAGAGAGAAAGAGAGGTTGTTCCGAAGGCCAAATCAAACCAGGAAGCCTATTCAAAAATTTAAATTTGAATGTGAAAAAACAAAGTTAGAATTGTCATCCCTTGGAGTTTCTATGACAACTCCTTTGTCACCTCAGCTCCCTGCTACCAGCACAATAACTGGCAGCACTTTTAACCTCATCTGGGTCATGGGTAATAGGCATAAACTCAGCAATTTTGTTCATCTAGTCTTGCCAGGAACCAGGGAGCACAGACTCAGCCATGCAGTGACAGCTGTTCCATGCTCTCTTCTATCAGGGCTAAAGATCTGCATCATTAACTGCGCTGGAAACCACACAGCTCAGTCAGTGGAAAAAAAATACACCAATAATTCATCCCGATACACAAGAATGGTCAAAACCCACAGAATATAGGGTTTTAAAAATCTGATTTAATATGAAGACAAAGAACAATCACGTTGCAGTTGCTCATGGAAAGACATTGAGAAGCTCCATAGTGAGTAAAAACATTAAGGCAGCTTAGCTGCGGATAAACACCAGTTCAACATTTACATTCACTATGGCAACCTACTGCCTCCTTCTTGGACATATGCTGCTTCTGTAGCTACAAGGCTTGGGCTATGGTTCCAGAGACATGTCTTGAGGAGACTGAAAAGACTTCTCTGAAATCACTGCCATACCTCACGAAAAGCTTGGTGACTTGGCAACCTTATTAGCTATAGAATAACTGACCTTCACCAGCTCCCTGCTTATCTTCTGTGTGTTTGAACAGCAGCTGCCAACATCTACTATCACACTACTGCCAGTATAGTGTACTGTGATGATGAGGGAATTCATACTCTGATCATTACTATGGTTACTAAATGCTACAACAGAAAGATTTTAATATAATTTACTCTTGTGTTCATATTGTTAAATTCTCTGTAGTGGTGCAAAGAATGCTTAGTGATAATTACTAGAAGTCATTTATAAAAGTCTTTTGGGTTTCCTTTATTTATTTTTGCTTGGTCCTAATCTCCATTAATTTATAAAAAGTAGACCTACAACATGGAATTGAAACAAGTTTTCCAGCTGTACTATACCCGAGAGTTCAACTATCATTTACCCCTTCCCTTGTATCCTAAGCATTATTCCTAAGCAAGGAATAAGTAATTACATGGCTGTGCTTCCAGAGGCACATCTTGAGAAGGCTTCCCTGAAATCACTGCCACACATAGTGCCAAACACAGCGACCTAGAATGACTTATTCCTTGCTTAGTACCCCATCACCAGAAATTTTCAGCATAGACTACCCTAACTTAAATCAGAAAGTCTAAAATAACCCTTCTTGATAATCCTTTCTTCTGTCTACTACAATTAACATTGAGACTTCAAGGGAAGGGGAACAGTTTTGTTAAAATGTTCTGTTTAAAGAGTTAAAACAAACCAGGAATTTTTAACTTTGAAACAGTTGGATTTAGCTAATTTTGTTTATACAACAGTTAAAACTTAAAGGTTGTAAACAAAATGGTTTTTATTCTGACCAACCAGTTGGTTAAAAAAAAAAGTCTGACCTTTCATCTAACTGAGATGAGAAAAACCTTCAAAACCTGCAAATTATTAAAGCAGGAAAACTCTTTCAACCCCAGGAACATCTAATGAGAGTTCTGCAAAAAATGAATAGCATCACATCTTGATTAACACATTCTTTTGAAAGAAGAGAGAGCCTCTCAACAAAAGGCATTCACAGCCTTTTTAAATTAGGTTTGCCAAAGGCAACAGGTCACTGCAAGAAGAGTTCTGAGTGCTCCTTCCTTTATTACAAGCATGTTCTAGAATAGTATTTCGGGTTTGCAAGAACACCATGATATCATGGATAAAGAGCAAAATGGCTCACCCAAGTATGAACTACTTCCTATCTTGTCAGCATTTGCAGAAAAATATAATTCAAGTTTTACCTGGTGGAGGAAAGACTTCTGTCTAAAAGGAAGGTAATACCTAAAATTCTATTTCCAAAGCAACCAACACAAATCAAAAAGACTATAAATTCAGTCTATAATGAGGTGAACCCAACAAGAGAGGACTATTCACATTTTTAAGGTTAGGTGAAGTGCTGCTCCCTTGCGTTTTCATTCATGTTTTCTTTTCTTTTGAGGAGATGCTATGGTTCCCATTTTTAAACTGAGTCTTCCATGTGTCATAAAAGACCAAATAATCAGGAGGAAATTTTCTTCAGATCCCTGCATCTATGCTCTCTGAGGAAACAGGCTGTGTTTAACAGCACAGCAAAAATATTTTTTTAAAAGCTATCTAAATATGAGACAAAATGGAAATTTTTGTGGAAGGAATTTTTGGCCCAAAGGGATGCCTAGGTTTGTATCTGAGTTTTCATTTATTCAGGAACTGAAAACTGGACAAGAGATGCTGATCACAGAGACAACTCATCACCACTGAGGTCACTGCCAGGGTCAGTAAACTGTTCAGCACACAGAACACCTCAGCAGGAGATGAGTACCTGCCTGGAGAGGGAACGAGGCCACAGCAGGCTGGGATTTGATGCAGGTTTACATGAAGAGGTGCATGAGTGGGTGAGATGGGTAAATAGTGGATGACACACAACTGTAAATCTACTGGATGCATTGCTGAAGGAGATCAGCTGGTGGAAAGAGAATCAGCATAAAGTCCCATTATATTTAACACCAGTCTTGGTACAAATATTGTAGCTTATCTGTTTTTACTCAAAGCCATTCTGTAAATTTCATACACTTACCAGATTAAAGAAAAAAATCAGCAAGGACAAATCTCAGCGCAATAAATGCAGTAATACTGAAGCAACGAACATCTAGTTTACAAAGTTTACCAGATGGATACCCAAGCTCTTTCAAAGATCCTGATAGTTCCAAATTTCTTACATTCTTACAGAATGCTTCTGCATGCTATCTAGTACAATGGAAAAAACACACAAAAAACTTATGTGGTCTTTGATCACAGCAGGGCAATTTCATGTTCAGTCTAACTTCTTCTGTGTTGTAGCACACATATATACACACACACATCAGTTGGGGCCTGCAGTAACCCGAAGGCTTCTCCCTATGAACCCATTGTACAGCACAGATGTGCAACACTCCAGCTTACCCATGCTGGTGCTAACAATCCTTTGAACACTTCATGGCAAATGATGCACCTGCACCCTTCTGCCTCTAAGATTTTTCACTGCTCACTCCACACTTGATATTCAGGCTCAAAGTCCCATAAAAACCCAAAGGACTGAAAATATATAAAGAAAATATGTTATCCTAGAAGGACACAAAATGTGTCGTTCACAGTCCTCCTACAGTCATTCAACTGTGCTTTGGTGATGACTGCCATATGTTATGTGGCTTCTTGCACAGGAGCACTTCAAATATTTTCTACTGTTTACTTCAATAATTATTAAATATGACTATCCTTGGATAATTACAGAACATATCCACAGTTTTCACCAAGCTGTCTTAGGCGGCTACTTCATTTTAGCCTAATTGGAGCAAAACTGTTCCCTACCTTCAGAAATAGCAGCAGAATTTTAAGAATAGCTCTACTACTGCGTTCCCATGCAATTTTGCTATGACTTGTGGAACCAGCATTTATTTCCCATGTGCTTTGACTCCATCATTAAATATTGCCTCTACTCTTTTTGACTGCACTTTCTGAAACGTTGGTGTTCAACCATTTGACTCGGTCTCACATTTATTTAAGCTGTTGCTTTATCTATTTTGCATACGCCGTTCTGGTGGGCTGACTTTAGCTGGACACCAGGTGCCCTCCAAGCTGGTCTAGCACTCCCCTTCCCAGCTGAACAGGGAAAGGAAAATAAGATGGAAACAACTCATAGGTTGAGATAAAGCAGTTTACTAAAGCAGAAGCAGAAGTTTGCGTGCGCAAAAGCAAAGAGGAAAAAACAAGTTTGTTCTCTACTTCCCATCAGCAAGCGATGTTCAGATGCTTCCTGGGAAACAGGACTTCATCATACGGAGACATTGTTCCAGAAGGCAAACATTGTAAATAACAAACGTCCCACAGTTTCTCTTCCCTCTCTTAGCTTTTATATCTGAGTCAGCTGGCCTGGTTGTGTCCCCTCCCAGGATCCTGCCCACCCTCAGCCCCTTGATGGGGGAGGGGGTAAATGTTGAGAGCCATTACTGATGCTGTGCCAGTGCTGCTCAGCAGTAGCCAAAACACTGGGTGTTATCAACACCTTTGCAGGTACCAATGCAAAGCACAGCACTGTGAGGGCTGCTGTGGGAAAATGAACACCTCAGCTAGACCCAATACAACCATCCTCAAAAGTTTGTTTGTTGTGGGAAAGAAGTACCTGGGCAGCCAGACAGGAGTAGCCAGACTATGTGGATACACACCTTTGGCCCACCATCAGTGCTCATGTCTCTGTTCTGGGGAAGGTAATGCTTCTCACACTCTCTGAACATTCACCATTGCACCAATCTCACAAAAGGACTTTGATAACTCAGGTGCAACCAGAGATCACATGAGGGAGCCCTGTGAGAAGGGCCTTGGTAGAAGACTTTTAGCATGGCAAGGGAAAATAGTTCCAGTTAGTAAAATATCTTTCATTCCCTATCATTTTACTTTCATC
This sequence comes from Monarcha castaneiventris obscurior, assembly GCA_026261815.1. Taxonomy (NCBI): domain Eukaryota; kingdom Metazoa; phylum Chordata; class Aves; order Passeriformes; family Monarchidae; genus Monarcha; species Monarcha castaneiventris. The sequence continues at coordinate 7,298,636 of JAMPIT010000379.1, read as the reverse complement.
AGATGAGGAATTACAGTTGCACTAGCTAATACTGATCCCATATTTCTGCCACAGTTCAGAGCTACAAACAAATACTCTCTAATCTAAACAGTCAAGCTCAAGTGCTCCTGGTAACACAGACACAATGAAGGCTGACATTTTGCATCTGAAAAATCATGATGGTTATTCAAAAAGCTTTTGCCATCTCTTACTGGCAAGATTAATTTTTCTGTCCTTGTTACTTTCTCTTTCCCCTCCAGACTATCTAATAAGACCCCTACATCAAAATTCAGAACAATGGGTAGCACTTTTCAGCATCACTTGCAACTGACAAGGGCTTTAGAACCAGCCTCTCCTATCAGTCCAGAGAAGCAGCAGCTTTCACCTCTATAAATGATTTATCTCTCCCTTACTGTTCCAGAAAGCACTAAGCATGGCCAGAAGACCCAAGGGCCTAGTTAGCCTGTTAGAAATAGGCTCAAACGCTGGCTTGCCTTAGGGGCTGGCCTTGGAGCACAGTCCTCGCGTGCCTTTGATGGGAGCTCAGGGCGCAGCAGGCAGGCTGGCAGGAGCAGCCAGCGCATGGGAGCCAGGGCTTGGGCAGCTTCCCAGCCCATCTGGTCTCACCCCCGAGGTCCTGCGGGCAACTTGAAGCTCACTGGCAGGCCATGCCGCTTTGCTCTCCAGGGAACAATCAAATAATTTATACACTATCTGGAACCAGAGTGAAAACACTCTTCCTGCACCTTCTCCCTCCAAAAGCACACTACGGACTGTCTTGGGCTGTACCAAAAATGAAACAAGAGGTAGCGTTGAAGACAAAGCTCCTAAGGGAAATGAAAATTTCCTGGCCCTCTAAAGAAAACCATCTCTATCCATATTGAGAGGTGTGTGTCTAATTTTCAGTTAAACTCAAAAATCAGACAGAGCTGTCCCAGAGAATTCTGAGGATTCAAGAGACACGATCTCTGCAGGTTTATTTTGGGGGATGACTCAATCCCCATGAGTAGCACAGAAGAGGACTGGTGGCTGAGTAATTATATAAGCTTAAAGATAAGTTTCCTCATGACTTTTAGTGAAAGTACCTGAGGTCTGACATCAGTTAAAACCAATGTAATGGTGAAGATAGCACTGACAACCTCATGATATAATCCAAATTCAGTACAGCATTTTATTCATTTTAGTGGAAGCAAAGATGAGTCAAAGCTTCCTGAACTGCAGTTCTCAATGGCCCTACACCTGCCCAGAGCATAGACTTTTAAAGGTCCTCCAAGGGTGGCAAGCTTCCTCAGTGGAATAGGAAACAAAGAAAAAAATATTATTTCAAGTAATAACTCTATTATAAAAGCTATACTGGAGTCACATATTTTTCTTTTTTTAAAAAAGTCAGTCATTTCTAAATATAGAGTCATTGTGAACAAGACTAATCTCCATAGCCCCAGAAGCATTTCTGCAGACAGAAAGAAACAATAACATAATTATTTTAATTGCAGTGTCTTTAAAACTTAATCTCTAATAATGTGATAGCCAGCTGTTTCTGTAATCTATCTCACTTAAAGAAATTGAATTGGTCGCAAACAGCTGTTCCAAAACACCACCCACACAATGTGATTGCACATTTTAAGGTCACAACATACAAACTATAGAACTGTGATATGTGGATAGCAATTTTTACCTCCCTTTCTCAATGCAATACAGATCCAACTGAAGGCAGATAAGGTGCATCCAGTAACTATGTAATTGAGATTAATTTGCTTCCTTAATGTAAAATAATCATTATCTGATAAACAATAAAGTTTTAACATCCAGTGTCTGTACACTGAAGCCAAACAGATTCAAATAAAAAATGAGGCTATATATGTTGAACTCTGAAACTATCATCTTATCAAGAATGCAGTCTTCATTCTAAGTCTTGGAAGCAAGATTTGGTGTCCTTCCAAAAGGAGCACTGCTTACTGATCTGCCATTACTTGTTTGACGCAGGAATTATTGGCTAAAAACTCTATCAACTGTCAGCTGAAGCAAAACAAATACCCAATGGTGATCCTTGCAGTTCTTAAAATGTTTGAAAAAAGCATCACTATGTTGTATGGATATGGTGTATTAAAAAAAAAAAGTATATTTAATGGGAAAATTCCTAATATTAATATTTATTATTCAGATGCAGAGACCCTGCTTTACACCAATCTATGGACACTTAAGTAACAGTAGACAGTCGTCCTTTAACGATAAATTACATAATATAAATCAATCCTTTGCAGATTGAATAGCTGTTTGTGTTTCATATCTGACATCTGTTCCAGTCTCAGACCAGAAAGTGTAGCGTGCCCGAAACTTTCACTAAAGACAACAAAAAGGTGTTTCAGGGAAATCTACATTTTCACAGATTCTGGATCACATTCTGATCATAGACTTAGCTTATCCAGAGTGTTGCAGGTCTCGGGACCTGCAATCTGTAATGGTTTGTAATGTAATTTTCAATCTGTAATGGTTTAGGCTGGGATAGAGTAAATTTTCTACACAGTGGCTGCTATGGGGCTCTGCACTGGATTTGTGCTGAACACAGTGCTGCTAACACAGAGATGTTTTTGTTACTACTGAGAAGCCCTTGCACAGCCCCATGGTCTTTTCTACTTCTTTCACTGTCCCACCAGTGAGGAGGCTGCAGGTGCACAAAGATACAGTCAGATCTTACTTTAAAAAAAAAAAAAAAAGAAAAACAGAAACTGGAGAAATTTGTTAAAATTAAACTTTTCTTAAATACTTAGATTTCTATGGCTATTGTCTATACACTGGCAAATGTTGTGAAAACGTTTTCCAGACAGGAACAATTACGATGCAAAAGCACTACTAATCTGACTAAGAAAACTGGTTCAATGATACAAAGATAACATTATATGTATATTAGGAACTTTAAAAATAATAAGGAAAAAACACCAATATAAAAGGTGTGCTTATATTTTATCATGATATAAAGCCAGTCAGATTGTGCACAGGTCTCAGGATGTGCACTTAATATCTGCATTTCTCCCTCTCTTCCTTCTGCTGCCCATAACACATAATTTATGAGACAGACTTCACATACACTGTCTACATCATGGAAGTTGGTCTATTACCACAACAGATGCCTTAAGCAAACTAACTAACTAGAACTTCTGTTTAACCAAATGGATAAAAATATATTTTCTCTTCATCTTTATCATGCTGGTTGCCAGAAACTATACACCTGAGAAAATACTTGTTTCAGAAACTGCACAAATATTTAGCAAGGCATATTTGACCCTTGAAATTCAATTTTAAAAAACCAATTTTTCCTATTAATAGCTGGACCAGGATTTCTATATATAATATTTTATACAATACAAAAAAATATTTTTATAAAATATTCTCTTTTATAAAATTAAGGAATCAATGAATTTGTTCCACCTAATATAATCTGTAAAACAGGTAAAATGTTTAATTTACTATGAAATCTACTAATAGCAGAAGTGTACATTCAGCAATATTAATTTATTATGAAGGATCTGAACACTGAAAATCCATCACTGCCCTAAGAAAACGGAATGTGCACAATCCCTATGAAAGTGAATGGAAGCCCTTTGACACAGAAATATTCCTGAAGTTGTATTTTGGAACACAGTTCTAAAAAACACAATAAAACGTGATGAAACCAAAGTTTGACATCAGAAGAACTTCCATTTTGTGGACAATCTTGGGACAGCATATCAATGTTTACTATTTTCAGCTCAGAAATCACAGAGCATTTTATCCTTGAAATCCATCATCAGAATGGAATGATTGGTAGCATATGACAGTGTTATCAGCAAAAAAAGCATTATTTATTTGAAATGAAAACAAACTGGACTGTGAAATAATACAGTTTACACACACAAAAAAAATTTCATGAACTCATATGCACATTTAAAATGATTCTGTAAACACAAAAAGTTTGTACAAAATCATTTTTCACTGATGCAGTAAGACCTGTACATTTCTGTTACCAACCAAAAGGACAGTTTAAGCGCAGCATTTTTCCCTCCTTATGGAAACAAAGCACATGATCACATCTATGAGTGCTGAATAATGAAAGGATAAATTCCACTTTTTCATACTTATATGAATTGAAATATTAAACAGCTATGGAACTGGCAGCACAAGTGCATTAAAGAAAGCCTGCAAAAGCTGAAAATGAAGCCAAGAGAAAATTGAGCTGAGGTATTGAAAAGTATCTCTCATTTTGCAATGAGAAATGAGAGCCTTCAAGAAATGTCTTCATGATCCCATATTCTGACAGGCTCACCATTACTTAGAGGTAAGGACCCAATAGGCAGTGAGAAGCAGGTATTTTACTAGCTCTGTGTCACCTTTATATAAACCTAGAGGCAGAGGCAAAATCCCAGAAACAGGATTAATATTTCTAAAGCAAAAATGAGTTTGGGCAGCTTTTATACTAATTGATGGCTTGGAACGCAAACACAGCTACTATAAATAGGATTTACTACATTGCTTGCAAAAGACAGCCACAGTATAATATTTTCTTCAGTGTTTGTTTAGCATTTATCAAGAACAACCTTTTGACATAATATAGTAGGTGAAACAGAGAAAAAGAATGAAAAGGAGAGCTGAAAATTGTGACATGCAAGTGGTAACGTATTTTAAAATGAAAAAGGAATTTGGATAATACCAGCTGTCTAAAAAACTTCAGGCACATAGGGAAGTTGAGACAAAAGTGAGGTAGACACAAGAATCATGGAAACATAGAATGGCTTGGGTTGGAAGAGACCTTAAAGATAATCTAGTTCCAACTTCCCCACAATGGGAAAGGACATCTCCCACTAGACCACATTGCTCAGAGCCTCATCCAGCCTGGCCTTGAACACTGCCAGGGATGGGAAGTGTTCCACAACTTCTGTGGACAACATGTTCCCAGTCTCTCACCACCCTCACAGTGAAGAATTTTTTCCTAATATTTAATTTCAACCCACTCCTTCAGTTTGAAGCCATGCCCCCTCATCCTGTCACCACATGCCCTTGTAAACAGTCTCTCTCCATCTTTCTTGCAGGCTTCCTTCAGGTGCTGGAAGGCTGCAATTAGATCACCTCAAAGTCTTCTCTTTTCCAAGCTGAACAATCTCTCAGCCTGTCTTCACAGGAGAGGTACTCCATCCCTCTGATCATACTGGTGGCATCTTCTGGACTGCTCCAACAGGTCCATGTCCTTCCTGTGTTGGGGACTCCAGACCGGGATGCAGCAATCCAGGTCAGTAATTCCCAGGGTCTTCCATTCTGCCCTTCTTAAAGATGGGCACAATGTTGCCCTTTTTCCAGTCACCTGGGACCTCACCTGACTGTCACGACTTCTCAAATATCATGGAGAATTCCTGAGCAACTACATCAGCCAATCTCCCTAGGGTTCTGGGATACATCTCACTTGCTCCCTTAGACTTATTAATATTCAGGTGCCTCAGGTAGTTATGAACCTGATCTTTACTTAAAGTGAAAGGGACTTTGCTCCCCAAGTCCCCATCCTGCTGTCCATCCACTCAAGAAGTCTGGAAAGAGGGGTTGCTATTGAAGACTGAGGCAAAAAAGTTGTTTGGTATCTCAGACTTCTCATTCATTGTTACCTGTTTTCCAGCATTGGTTATTGGGGGGTACACCTACTTTGACCTTCCTTTTCTGGTTGTCATACCAGAAGAAGCCCTTAATTTTTACATCACTTGCCAGGTTCAGTTCCAGCTTTGCCTTGGCCTTCCTCACCTTATCCCTACACAACCGTACTTCATCTCTAAACTCTTCCGAGGTTACCTGTCCTAGTTTACATTGCCTATGCATTTGCTTCATTCCCTTTAGTCTGACCAGCAGTTCCCTACTCAGTCGTGCTGGTCTCTTGTCTTTCTTGCCCTATTTTTCTCTTCATTTCTGTAGACCAGCTAAAAGATAGATCCTTCTGCCAAGACATTAATCTTGGGGAATTTTCAGTTTTGGCATGGATTTTACAGCCTATTTTTATCTTGCATTACCATCACTGACAATAGAGAATGTGAAAATTAATATAACAGAGTCATGCAATCCTCTTTGGAAGCTGTGAGCAATGCCAATCACATAGGAAAACAGCTAAAATAAAACTTTGAGTGGCCATGTACATTTCCTTGGGTTAAAAATCTGATGGATTAAGAACCTGAGGTCTAAGAAGCAAATGCAGCTGTTAAACCCTGAAGACAACAACTTTTCTTGAGCCATTCTCTGAACTTTTTTAAACTTCTTGAATTACTGCAAGCAGGAACAGTTCTTTTATAAAACTTGCTTGTTGAGAAAATGGAAACTAACAGGCATTTTCTGTGCCTCCTAGACAACTACACCTCCCTTACCAATAAATGTGTAATTCCCTTTGACAATACCTCTGTTGTCCTGAGTGATGTGCCATATGTGAATCCATTCTAAAGATGGACTAAAATACCTTATAATTTCAAGATGTTCACAAAGGCAGACAAGGAACTTGACAAGGCAGAACAACAATTGTTTGAAGTCAGGTCATAGCAAATAAAAGTAAACAGGTTGATAAATAACTTCAAAATGCTTCATTAAAAGCCTGTATCCTTTTAGTTTTTTTTTTTTTAACCCCTGTATTTAAAAAGAGCAGCCTAATTTTTTCAGTTCACAGAATGAGAAATGTAAGTGCAGATGATGTAAGTCTAGTTAAGCCACGTTATGTACATTTCAGATTACAAGTATTCCTTTCTAGAGCAGACTGACAGTTTCTCCTACCTCCAGTGTATGACCCTCACAAAAACGAATCAGGATATTCAATTATTTACGTCAGGTCCAAGGATAATGAGGTTTTAGTACAATTTTGTTCCATAAAATTTCATTAGTTACTGAGGTCATATTGATCTGTAATTAGATAATGTTTTGCCACATTTTACGGAGATTCTGCAGTCTCACTCAGGCCCTATCAATAAAGTGAAAAATCTTCCTTTTCTACAGGCAGATAGAGTCAAGAAAACACAAAGGATTCAGGATAAAAGAAACAAGAAACACTCAAGCAGAAGCAAACAAACAAACAAAAAACAAAAACCCGAAACCTTCTCCAAGCTATTAAAGTAGGAAAAAGAAACAGTGAAATTTTGATAAAATGCCTCCTCCTCCCATCACCAAGCCTCTTACTGGTCTGGCAGGAAAATATGGGAACCTGCCTCTTCTCTAACATTAAGGAAAAGTGCTGTCTAAGCCTATTTTTATGCCTAAACGGCACTACCCTGGCCATCCTCAACATGGAAGCTCTATCCTTTCCTAGGCACTATTTTCTTGCCTAGAATGACCTAGATGGTTCCAACAGGTATTGTCTACTACAAGCTCTTGTTTTCAAGAAGAAATGATGCTTGAGTAGATTATAAGCAGGTGATTAAGGGAAAGGGCAGATGGTAGACATAGGCAGCAGCTGCCACTACCAGCAAAAATCGTAGGGCAAGGTCACTTCAAGAACTCTGGTCTTTACTGTGAATGGGTTTGGGGTGAAGTTTTTTCTGTATGTCCTCGAAATGAATGAATATTGGACAGCATGGAACTGCAGATATTTTAGCCTATTTTTCTTAGAACAGAACAGAACAGAAATCAGCTACACACAAAGAAGTTATTTGTTAAGCACAAAGTGAAAGAAAAGTGCCAATCACAACAGAGGGCTGCACCTGACCGCTAAGAAATTCCAACCAAGAGGCGAAGGATCAACTCCTTTCCTCCTGAAATGCCTGTATAGGAACTATGACAACAAACTTGTGAAGTACATATTCTAGATGAAACTCCAGGAACATGTCTCAGATTCCAGCAGGACAATCTGATTTGCTTAAGGAGCAGTTATGCAAAGGCCACTGAAAACATTCAAGCTCAGTGACATGCAGTATGTCTGTTCATATAACTTTAAGCTGGTTACCAAATTAATTGGGTTATAAAACTTGAGGGCAGCTAGATTTAGTAACAAGATGCCTAAAGGAATAACAAGGTAGCCAAAGCACAGACATAAATGTCTTGTACTCCTTACATATTTATTTCTGCTGTGCAATTTCTATGCCACAGTGTGCTTTAACTCGCTTTGTTTGAGTACATCATGATAACAGCAAACAACTGAGCTTGTGCCCTCCTTTCCCACGAGGTGTTCAGGGGGCTGAACAATTGATATGCCTTACAGTTAAAAACAACACACTACCAAAACAAAGCAACTAATGAAATATTAAAGCACCAAACGAAGCATGACCATAAGTAGAGACAGTGAGCCACAAGGGTGTTTTTATCCATTCTTTCTCAGAGAAGGTAATGGACCAGTTTTAACCAATATTGTTCTAAGGCCTATCCTATGAGATGGGATTGTATACACACTCTAATTATTTTTTCTCACTTGTGTAGATTGCCTTTTTGCTAGGATAAATCCACCAGATCTTTAGCACTGGTCACTTGTAAACGTCAACATCCTTAAAATAAAAAGGGAAAGTAACAGAAGAAAAATTACATAGCTTCTTGGTTGAAAAATGTAAACAAAACCACCATCAGACTACTCATGCAGAGCCCTACTATATGGAAACGAAAACAGTTTATTAAATTTGTTAGGCCTTTTAGTGTAATGGATCCATGGCTATAGCTACTGTATAACAGAATGAGTATTAAATTTTATCACTAAATAACAGGTATTCCAGCACCAAAGGAGTACTGTTACATTGGAAGGAATATTAAAAAAAGCAAGAAAATGGAATTAAAGACACATTTATGTTAACTCCCAAGATTAAATTTAATTAATAATTAAACTCCCAAATCATAAATTAAAGCCACATTAGATAAAATGGAGACATAATCACAGAGATCTCTAAATCCTCATAACCCTCTAAAAATCCTTTAAACCTCAGGGCTTAAGTCAATAACTTACAAAGTTAAGGTTTCTATTTGGTATTTTTACTTTTGGATTTTTTGTGCCATAGAAGTCTATTAGCAATTCTGCTGCATTTTCCATTTTAATATCTGTGATTAGCTACAGCTAGGGACAGGGAATTTTCTAAATGGAACCTTAGCACTATTATTCTTGTGAAAAAAAATATCAAAGAGGAGATTATATTCAGGGAGCAATTAATTAGGAATGGGATCATGTAAAGGCATGTAACACAGAGTCCTATGGCATATATACCTACTAAGAACTGTGGTTGTTTATTCCTTTAGTTTTTAAGTGTATAAATTGCATTTAAATATCTCTTTTAATAAGTTATGAAACCATGTCCAAACATTTCCTGATTTTGAGAGTGGTTTGGTTTTCAGTTGGGTTGTTTTTGTTTTTGTTCTTTTCAAAAAAGCTGTGATTGAGAAAGTGTCGATTCAAAAGAATGAAGATACTGTCTACAAAATTACTCTGCATCTCTTTTGAATATGGACAAAATATAGACTTTTTTCTTTACATACTGCAGTACTTCCCAATTCAAATATATGGGAGCACATAACTATCAGTTATCTTTGTATTCATAACACAAATATGAAGCGAATCACTCTTGCTTTGTTTGAGATTAGGTAAAGAGAATGGTCTAAGAAAAGAGAGATGTGTAGTTTTATTAATTTACTCAGTGGTTTTGAGACAGAGTCTGTGACTTTGAATTATTTTACCCAGTGCATGCATTTCAATGCCTGATTGTGTCTGTGTAAGAGTGAATTACTATATATTACTTCCAGAAAATTTGATTTGATTTAGAAACACTGTTTCTGGAAAAGTAGTACTAATTTTTTTCCCCCTAAATACACAGCAAAAGGTGAATGTATCTGTACCAAGCAGAGTGAGATAGCAGGTCTCTCAAAATTATGTATCTTTACTCAAGATACCACCTGTAGACCATTTTAAAATGCACTGACATTATAAAGCAACCTCTGGTTTGGGATTTTTTGGTTTGGTTTTTAATACATATAATTGATCTCCATTCCCCTTTCTTTTCTCCTATATACTTATAAAACTCAGGTAAAAAGAAAAAAAAAAGCCCCTGCGAATTATACTCAGCAAGACCCTGCTACACACCACAGACAGTAATCATAGCTATCCACAAGATTACTGTGGACTGTCAAAAAGCAAAACAGATAAATTCTGAAAATGTTGTGGGTTGACTTCCCAAACTTCATAAAACAGACTCACTGTGCAACCCAAGTATCACAGAAAAATAATTGGAAAAGCAACATGGGGTGAAGTTATCATCACTGAGTATGAAAGCAATGCAATAACAGCCTTCCTTGTGTCTAAACCAGAAATCCACATCCATCACTGAAATCCATATGGATCATACAGACTTAGCTACAGAAACAGAGTTCAGAAGTAAATGGAGACAGTTCCAGATAACAAAGCTGTACCTATTCTGACTGCCATTTTTTTTTCAGTTCTCAAGAATTAGCAACTAAATAGAAAGGATTAAAATCATCATACTCAGTATTAATAGTATGGAAACCTAAATATTCCAGTCAGTTTCTGGCACTTTTCCTTGCTACACAATAAGCAGGGTCCTGCTTTAACTTCCTGAAGAATGAGTCCTCAAAGATTGCTGGTTTCTAACACTTGTGGTAATAATAAATAATAGATGCCACAGAGGAAAAATAGTAAACTGATTTAACAGAACAGAAACAACTTTATTTTCAACTATCCATCTCTTTCAAAGATGGAGCTTTTGGCAAGGGTACATCTCTACCTCTGGGCAACCAAAGTGCCAGTCCTTGCTTTAGAGGCATAGGACACTGCACTGTGGGATCCAGCCTTTGGTGAAAATCAGAAGAAAGCACAGACCCAAATGCCCATCAAAAGGTACAGATAAAAGATACTGCTGCACTCCATTCAGACTGCAGAAAATTTATATGCATGTGTGTTCAGAACAGTGAGACCAACAAGAGCACAATGCTCACTACACAAATACCTCGTTCCTATTAGCTCCACTGAATTTCCTGACAACAGCAGGGGATGAAAATGCTCCATAAGTTTATCTTAAACACAGTCTAGTTGTTTCACAGTGGGACTGCTTGTAATCCTAAATGTTGTCAGATTATTCCTTTCCTGTCCATAACAAACACCTTTCCTTTCTGAATCTGTATACTTCACTACTGTTGTGATCTTCCCAAGAGCACAAGTGAATTTCAAATGTCCCTAGTTGTCTGGGACATTTCTGACACATTCGCTGTGTGCTCCACAACAGTCTTATTATACCATAAAAGATGGATTACAAATACTATGTACTTGTAAACTGTGGTGCAGAAGAACTCTACAGAGTACTAAGTAACCCTGGTACCTGCATTACACCTTTTAGCTCCTTCCCTGCTTTACGCATAGAAGTCTTCAAAGAGAATCATGACACAAGAGAAGAACACAGCACATACCTGGAACTTGTCCCAACACACAGGTAGATAATAACACACAGGGCATATCCCAGTGTATGAGATGGGTACCACTTCTAGATACAGCAATTTAGACATGGGAACAATGAAATCCTGGTGGGTTTAGGTGTACATCTAAGTTTACAAGTAATTTTCTAGGACAGTATCTTTTTGGACCAAGAGGCATAGTGAAAATAAGTTGCCAACTGCTTCTCCTCTAGCCTGAAGGACCAGGGATTATTCCTACCCTCTACTTTAATGTCTGATCCTTTCCAAGAACTAAGACACTGTTCAGCATATCTCTTAGCATTTTGGGAATTTTCAATTATATTAACATGACATGAGATTTGTTTGTGGGGTATTTTTCCCTCACATAGTATTGTGCCCTGATGGCAGGCACACTTACCTAAACAAACAAGCAAGCAAACAAACATTTTGAATAGGGAAGATAATTAATGACTGAACGCTCTGCTATGTTATGATGGATTCAGAGGTAGCCCTGAAAATACTCTCTGCATTTTTCTTGCTCATACGAAAATGGAATAAGAAAATACTGCTGAATTAGCTCACTGTAAAGATGTGTGTTTCTGGAAGCCAAGCTTTGAAAAGTCCCAGACGAACACAGGCCTTTTGTTCCAGAAAGGCTGGTCACCTGGACCTAAAGTCTCATACTGCATATGTATCCCAGGTTTCTTCCCCTATCATTACAAACAAAGAAAATCAACCAATTAAGAAACCAAGTAGCCTCTGGATATTGCAGAAGAGGGGGAAAGAAAAAGAGCTAGTGTTTTATTTCTATAGGTTTTCACTCAGAACACAATACTACACTAATGTAGAGAAGACTGAAGAATTGGAACTCTGACTGTTCATTTATTATTTCAGTTCTTCTCTTCTGTTGGTTTCCCTGCTTGTATAAGGAGATCGTGCTTTTTATTTTGTTTTTAACCAAGAGATGTTCACCTACTATCTGTCATGTTCCATGAACAAGGAATATTACACAGACCAAAGACAGTGTTTGACAGACAAAGTATTGGGGTTTTTCTTAAGAATTACCCACAAATAATAAATGTGCAGTGGAGCTGACAAAGACATTGAGAGTATTTCAAGCAAAAAAGAAATTAGATGACAGTATACAGAGACTTTGATTTCTACAGGATACAAGCCACCTCAATTACTTTTATTAGCATGTTGCTAATAAAAATATTTTGACTATTTTGTTGTACTTCTTTCCCTCTGACAAGTAACCCATTACTAAAGACTATCAGCTGGAAGCACCTTCTTCCACATCATGTTGAGCAAACTTGTTTTTAAATACGTCCTTCTGTCCTGGTCAAAAGACATTGCATTTAGTTTCCCTGAAGGAGTGTGAATTCACATGTTATCAAGAATGCCAAGGGCAGAGTTCTCCAAGAATAACAGAAAGGGCTAGACTTCCAATGCACTGGCCTTCAAGGTTGCTCAGGCAGTATCTGTATGATGAATAACAGGTTCTGGTGACATGCCTGTTTGCATGACATGATTGCTAGTTTAATAAAACACCATGACTATCACTCAGTTTTAAGAACAGAAAGATCACCGTCCTCTGTAGGAGTGATTTGCTAACACAGATTTCATGACATGCTGGAAAACCCCCTCCTAACAAGATTCCATAAAAAGCATAGGAAAAAACCACAATAATTTACACATCAGCTGAGAGGGGATGGGGGGCAGGCACTGCATCCAAAACACAAAGACACAACAGAGGAGTACATTTTGAAGTATTGTTAATACCACATTGTAAGTTAATTCTCCTTTCCCCTCATTCTCTCCTGCTTGATTCCCCAGCTTTTCTTCAGTGTTTAATAGTCTACATTTTCAATGTGTTCCATTTGCATTACTTTGGTAATCACAGTTCAAGAGTGACAATGAAAAAACTAGAGGTCACCAAGTGTTCTCTGCAAAGGTGGAAGGTCTCCAAGATGAGTAAAGCATTGATGAACATCACATAATAAACATGGTTAAAGTAGTTTGGCTTATTCAGCCTACAGAAAAGAGCTCCCAACACTTAAAAGGCAGTTGATAGAGCAGATGGAGGTACACTCTATATAAGAATCAACAATGACACAACCAGAAGCAACAGGCAGAAACAAAAACAGTGGAAATACCAACCTCATATAATAATAATAAAAAAATAAACCCCACACTGGGAAGATCACTGTTTTTAGGAAACCTTCCTGTCCAACCTTCCAGGAGATGCTCTGGCAGACACACACAGACCAGCTGAGCTGGGATCAAGACCCCTTCACACCAGGCAGCTCAGTAACCCAAGCAGTGCCCCGCTTGGCTCCCTATACACCCCACACTCAAAGAGTTGAACAAGGTTTTCCATAGTAGAGTTTCAGTTGTCTGGATGTTTAAAATAATTTAATCATGGCGCAATAACAAAACAACGGCTCGAGCTGGTTACCTCTGAGCAGGAAACCTGAACAAAGGAAACCCCAGGCTTTTATAATCTCACAGTCTAAGTGCACCAAAGTCTGGAGCCATCAGCTCCTGCCATGTTCCCTGAGTACCCGAACTCCTGGCTGGGCCCTTCGTTCTGCAAAGGCTCAGCACTTCGTGGCCTCTTGCCTGGGGCTCTCAACACCCAGAGCTCAACCTGCAGCTCCCACCACGGCTGCTCACAGAGATACTGGCACAGAATCTATTCCTCAACAACTGAACATTGGAAACAGGTTGCCAGACAAGTGGAGCAATCTGCCTCACTGGAAATATTCAAGACTGAGATTGACAGGGCTGTTGACAGACTAATCTTAAACCCTGCTTTCCACAGAAAGTTGGACCATTTGATCTTCAGAGCTGTCTTCCCACCTAGACTTTTTTCATTATTTCATACAGCTAAAATACTTTTTAAAATGACTCCAAGAAAGCTGTCATACTCCTTAGCCCTTTTTAATTCTACCTACATTCCACAAAAGTCTGTTTTCCACTCCCTTGAACAGTTAGAAGCCACAAATTAGTTGAGACTATATGAAATAGTAATGCATATAAGGTATACACATATGTACTTACAGACGCTCTAAATTTGGCGCCAAAGTAAAAAACACATTTTCTCTAAGGGACTTCCCACTGTGTCCGAGTTTCCTGAACAACTCATCATGCCTCCCTTACTTGGCACCAGCATGTTTCAGCACATTGGTTTGATCAGTTGTAGCAGCTGTCCCCTGCATGCTCTGTTTCATTTGTGCTGGGAACAGACCTGCAAGGAGAAGCCCCACCAATCGCAGGACCAGCAATGGAAATTTCAGTATCTCCTCTCAGACCTTGAATAGTGAATAGTTTCCAGTATGCACAAGAGGAGAGTGAAGGATCAGCAACACAGAAGAAAAGGAGTTGTAGCCTAAGGGATATGATGGAGTTCAGAGCCAGCCGTCCCCATCTGTCAGTGCCCATCAAGGACAATATGAGGACTCCAGGCAAAGCTGAGGAACCACAACTAAATCCTCATCCAGCTCCTGCCCTGTTATTTCACAGACAGATACCACAGAATCTGAAATAATTCACAGCATAATAGCCATTAAATAGCATCTCAACTGTACTACCTAGCATGGGCACTTTATATTAAACCTTTCAACACTGTGATCCAGAGTAAAAGTTATTACAGGATTTGTGTAATTCTCAAAAAAGAGTAAAATTTGTCCACTTGGAAATAGGCAAGAAAGAACCAGAAAGAAGCAATTATTCTCATGAATGTCCCATGGTATTACAAAGTACCCACAAAAACAATCTTTTGTGAGGCATTAACCATTTTAAAACTCATACATAATCATCTCTGTACAAACTATTTTAAGTGAATATAGTGACATATTTCTGTAATTCTAAATAAAAATGTCATTAGCTAAATTAAAAAAAAAAAGGAAGTTTTAAAACCAAACAAACCAAACAACTATTTTAAGAACAACACTTGATTATGGAAGCTGAACTATGTTAATGTGATTTTAATGTTTTGCAACTATACCTCAAGCCTGTGGCACTGATAACTTTCATAAACCCAATACGGCATCTGACAAAGCAATGAGTTGCTGCAATCTGTCAATTTTTAGAAAATAAATCCCAAACCAATCCTTCTAACTTGAAACAGAAACGCACATGACTTTGTAAGAGTGCAAAGGGAAAAGCAAGGCCTTTTTTTTCCCCACATGTACACAAAAGACATAAACCACAAATTTTCAGCTGCAAACAGTATTCCAGTTATAACAACTCAGAATAGGCTGTTCTCAACATACTTTAGTACAGCTTGGTAAACATATTTACAGAAACTGAATCTGTTTGCAAAGTAATTGAAAAGGCTTTTATGTGCAGTTTATACTTGCAACTCAGAGTATTTTTTTTAATGCATGTATTAGTGACATGTGCAAGGCAGACCTGGTTGAAAACAAATCATGACAGAAATTCACAGCTGAGCAAATGAATTAGCTGTTAATTACCACAAAGGAAAATACACAGGAAAATCAAAACTATTTCAAAAGATCAAACAGAATTGAATACAAAATGTGCCACCCAGAAACATCATTAATATTTTAAAAGACAAATTTATTAAATATTATCAAACTTTGCTAGTAGAAAGTATAAACCGTTCCAAAATGGGCAAGTGTATCTGATGTAGCCTCTCAAACTTGGATAGGCATTGTGTTGAATGCATGTCATAAAAGTGATTTTTTATTTGGTAGCAGATGATCAGTTAAATTTACAGACAGGAAGAACTACACATTTTTAGTAAATATTGCTGCAATACCTTGGTAGATGTATAGGAGTTATTTTTATATATTCGTATGTTGAATGCAAATTAACAACACTTCAAATAGATTTGTCTTTTTTTTTTTAAGACAATATCTCCATAATGGATAAAAAAGAACAAACCTTCATCAAGTTCTTCACTCTTTTCTGTTCAATAATACTTCTAAATTATTCTGTGATATATTCTAGTATACTTCTATTAAAGCTTTTTCCTATTACGTGTCAATGAAACTCATCACACAATAAAATAAATCATAGCACAGTAGAGACAGTATTTTCTATCTGAAGAGGTGTTTGCATGAGTTCCTGCGAAGTGTGATTGTCCTACTTATTACATCTCCCATGACAGAATCAACACTTAGCTCTGACAAGCCTAGCAACAGTGAGAATCGTAGAATTGTTAAGGTTGGAAAAGACCTTGAAGATCATGGAGTCCAACCATAAACCTAACAGCATTGTGTTCACCACTAAACCAGATCTCCAAGTGTCACATCCACATGCCTTCTGAAGACATCTGGGGATGGTGATTCCACTTACCTGGGCAGCCTGTTCCAATGCTTGACAAACCTTTAGGTGAAGAAAGTTTTCCTAATATCTAAACTCCCCTGGTGCAATTTGAGGCTATTTCATTTCATCCTATCGCTTGTTACTCAGAAGACCAGCCCCCACCTGGCTACTGCCTCCTTTCAGTTGTAGAGAGTGATAAGGTCACCTCTGAACCTCCTTCTCTCCAGGCTAAACCACCCCAGCTCCCTCAGCTGCTGTTCATCAGATTTGCTGCAGGTCCTTCACCAGCTCCACTGCCCTTCTCTGGACACGCTCCAGCCCCTCAATGACCCTCCTGTAGTGGGGGGCCCAGAACTGAACACAGAATTTAAGGTGTAACCTCACCAGTACTGATTACAGGGGGACAATCCCTGCTGTGGTCCTCCTGGCCAAACTAGTGCTGATACAGGCCAGGATGCCATTGGCCTTCTTGGCCACCTGGGAACACGCTGGCTCACGTTCAGATGCTGTTGCCCAGCATCCCCGGGTCCTTATCTGCTGGGCAGCCTTCCAGCCACTCTGCCCCAATCCTATAGTGCTGCATGGGGTTGTTGTGATCCAAGTGCAGGACCCAGCATTTCACATTTGACAGACAAATTCTGGTGGCGAAGTCCCCCTTCCAAATATTCCAATTATCACTTACTCTTAACAATATTAACTGATTAGTACATCAACATCTGTCTGTCAGGGTAGTTTTCTGCAGTGTACATCTACATTGGCTGTACACACTCCACTAAATAATCCCTTCTTAGCAATTATGAATAATTATGAAAGGATTTGAATAATCCTTTCTATATTTATCAAAAAATCTCTAAAAGTTTTTATTGTGGTTTTCAAGATGTGTGCCTTTTTTCTTTAATATTGTTTCTCTCTGGGAAGTGTGCATCAATACTTGGTTTTACTCAGTTCCAGAACCTATCTTGAACAATTTTTTTTTCTCCATAACGAAGACATGGCTTTTTTTTCCCCTCAAACAAGTCTACAGTACTAAATGGCTATATGTAAAGGCTTCCTTCATTCCAATCTTTGGAATTATTTCTTAATATAAATTTGATATTACAGTAATTATATAATATGGTTTTTTTTCAGTATTCTTTTCAATTGTAGTTGTTTTCAGTACTTTCCACAGCTGTTTTTTCTCATTAGCTTTGCACCTTGTTTTCAGATCAATTAATCTGCATAAGAAATAGTATAAGATCTCGCTTGCTTATTTTAAACTAAATGGCCTTTACAGTTATATGTTACTTTGTACTCTTGAAATCTATTGAAAAGACTACTACCCAGTCTACTGCTGGCTTGGAAGGAGCAAAACTTTCTTCTGAAGTGCTACAGAACACAACAGGATTTATATCTGCTCACAGTGAGATCTTTTTTATGTGTTTTGTACCAAAAAAAAAAAAAAAAAGTTATTTCTGAGGTTAAAAAGAGGCATTTAAACATTCAGTTCAACCAAAAGAACACGGTAACATTTCAATCCAGTGCGTCATCACAAATTAATACTGTTTTACTACAGAACATTGTCGCACATTATGTGTAAGAGGGTAATGATTAATACCTAAAAGCATTCCTTCTGCGATAACATTGTTCAGTCCCATTAGCAGGATCGTTACTCATGAAACCAACTCATCCTCAGGAAACATTCTACAGCAAACTACAAAGTACTCATGTGCTTTTGACCTCAGTGGATGACTGTAATTTATTGCTGATGTGCTGATAATACCCAGGCAGCAATGCACCTACTGTATGATAGCTTCTGTGTTGCTGTTTCATGAAGCTACAGCAGAAACTCAAATTTTGGTATCAGAGGTCTCTTACACTAGTTAGATCATTTCTTCCGTGACGGTTTAAAACACCTGCAATTTCTGAAATCCTGATGTACCCTACAAAACTGAGGGTCTGAGGCCCCTTCTTTCTTTTTATACCCTAACCCAAGATTTCCTTCACTTATCTTTCAAGGAAAAAAAAAAATATTTTTGGGGGTTTTTTTCTAAATTATGATATTTTTTCTGAGATTACTTGCAAAAAACACAGCTCCAAACTTTCAGATAACTGGTTATCAGGGGATTTATCCATGTCATTAATAATTAAGAAAGAAAGAGTGAAGACAAACCCATAATTCTTATCCATTTTTATTTATTTACATTGTGGTAGCAGGTATGAGTATGTGCCATGCACCACAGCCACGTTACTGGCACTTTACAAAACACACATAAGATAAATAAAACTTGCCTCCAAAAAATTTAACAATGTCCATGTGTCATTCCTGTTGACATCACTCAATTCTGCACACCTTGCAAATACACACAGCAATGAGGTCAGATCAAGGGCTAAAAGAGCTGATAAACAGTTAGTATTAAAAACAAACAAAATATTTAAAAAATAAAGCAGAAAAAAACCCAGAAAAATAATTTTGAAGCTGTTTGAATTTACAGACCATGTCATTTCTATTAAAAAAATCTACAGATTTATAGACTACATATTTTACATACATTATCATACTCAAATTATAGTGAAAACCTTTAGTGATTTTTTTTTCTCTTACAGAATATAATGTTCACACAGATTCTGGGGATTGCAAAAACAGTTTTGCTGAAATTTTCAAATAATATTTCAATTTTTAAACTTTTGAAAATGACATTTTCAGTGAAACCATTTCTACCTGAAAATATTTAATCAAACTTGGTCATCCAACCATAGCTGGCTGTGATATAAAGTCAGTCTAGATACCATATACACCACAAGCACTGAAGCTACTGAATAAATAAAATTAATAATAACCTTAAATAGAGGCATTATTTGATACAAATATTTAAATTACTACAGGATTATAAATACCATCTATGAATAATAATTTATGAATGCATAGTTTGTTAGCAATAAACCAAATACTTAAATTACTAAATTATGCAAATTTAATGGCTAACTCTATAAATTAAATATTCACCCTGACTACTTGCTAGGCAATCACTGTACATGATGTGGTGTTTCTACAAGTCCAGATACCACAAAGAAAACAGGAACATATAAATTTAGAAACACTGTCAACACCTAAAATTGCTGGATATCATTACACAATGTTAATACATGTCAGGAAAATAAAAATGGAAATCCTAAACAGAGTGATGAATAGCTGCTGTAACACTGCCAAAAGACCAGAAGGGAGCTCATACAAGAAGTTTACCAATGTAGGAGTGACTTTGCAAATATTTATTTAATATTAGTATAGGAGAGAACATATACTGATGTCTCTGTTACAGCTCTGAGCATGCCTAGTGAATACTGAGCAGACTTAAATCTGAAACAGAAGGTTAACAAATGTGTAGATCTATTATTTTAACTCTAAAAGCTTCATCATGGTCTCATGATATCCACTATGGTTATGACTGAGAACCTTGCAAGTATTGTGAATAGGTAATGATAATGATTCACCAAACAATTGCAAACAGCTACTCAGAGTGATTCTAAAGAGTGCAACAGGAATGTGAAAAACTTTAATGTTACCTTGTGCTTCATCTGTCAGTATTATTTTTAATTGGATTTTAGTACTTGTGCTCCCAGATTGAATCAGTGTTTAAAAGGCACTTTCTCTTTTAACATGTACCTTTATTCTACCACCATTTCCTCTAAGGACTCTACATAATTTGCAAGATGAATGAGACTAGGTGGAACCAACCAAAGTGCCAGTGAGTCAGACCTAGTAACAGTAAGCAAGACCTTCTGATCTACCATTTTAATTTGAGTTACAACCACCAACCAGTGGTTCACTAGAGGTTTCCCCTACACTTAACACCAAACATGGAATAAACTACTCTACTTGAATGGGTCCCTTGAGATCAGTCCAAAGACTGATCCCTTAATGTGGGTTCTCTGTTAAAAATGTAGAATCGAATTCCAGGGAATAAAACCAGTTTTCTCCAGCAGATGGCAAACTAAAGAAGTCCTCTCGGGCTTCAGTCACCCTCCAGGGGCAGGAAACTTCAAACCTGAAGTTAAGAGGCTACCACAAGGGCTTCGGTGAAAAGCCTCCAAGCCCACAAGCTACAGGATTCAGCTGTGCACCAAAGACCTAGAATATGCCAGAATAAAAAAGAAACAACCAAACAACCCCCCCAAAAAAAAAGTAAAATTCGTTCTGAGAAAAGCAAATTAAATCAGAAATACGAAAGGTACTTACAGCCTATTTAACTGAATCTAATCTTGGGTTACAATGCAGAACAAAACAATACACTGTGTACCTAAAGTATCATCTCCTTCAGAGAGTTAAGTGCAGCATAGAACAGAAGCAAGAAGTTTGAACCTGTATTTCAAACACTGATGGGCAAGCAAGCTATTCCTCAGTAACAGCAATATTTAATAAAGACTAAGGCTCGGTGAACCTAAGTTGACGCAATTGCTTTCTTACATAAGAGTGAGACCCAAGAACAAGGAAAGCTAAATATAACATAAGAACTGATCTACAATTCTAAACCATGAAAGAACCTAAAAAGGAACACGAAAAATATTTCCTAAAATGCAAAGAGCACAGAAGTTTGAATATTATTATTACTTGGTATTTGCTGTAGATGTACAGTTTATTATATTTTCATTAACAGGATTACATTACAGATTAACAGGAATACAGGTTAAATTTTTTTTAAATACTTTCATTGTTATAGAATTTTACTTGTAAATATATTTTTGATACATATTTAAATTTTATTCGTAGATGCATCCATATAGAGAGAAGTACATGCACAAACATCTTTATTAGGCAAACACGGGGCTGAACAAAAATTCTAGAGATACTGTCAACACTGCAGAAATTTCTCTATGGCTTCCACTGCAAATTCTGCTTTTCTGAGACAGTCAAGCAAAGACATTAAGTACAAATGTCTAACACATAAAACTAAGTATTATGTCAATTTCCATTACTCTGATAATGCAGTACCTGCATTCCTTTCCAATTCAAAAATAGAGGAAATATCAAAATAGTCTGATATTTTCCTGTGGAGCACAGCTATAAGAAGGTATATATGTGATCACGATAGCCACAAGATTTGAATCTGTTACATTCCTTTAAGTATTTAACGCTGAATGGCTTGTAAAATGGGGAAATAATATTTTTCTAACTTGAAATCAGTCAAGAAAGTGAGGAACATGGATATCAAATCACTTGCACAAAGTTACACTGACAACTAGTCAACATAATAAAAAATAAACTAGATAAATAAAAGGAAAAGAAATTATAAATGCAGTAATGTCTATATCATACCTGACTGATCAGAATTTCTAGAGTATATTTCTATCTACTCATCAAACTCCAGAAAATCAGTATACAAATATAAATAAATTTAAATGCTCTTGTAAGGCATACCTTCCCTTATGGAAATGTGGGAGTTAGTATGACATTTTTTCTTTCTTGGTTGGCTGGGTTTTAGGAAAATTGCTCTTGGTGCCTTAATTGAAAGGAAGAACTACTCCTCTCTTACAGTCTCATTTCCTTGAGTCCTCCCACTCCAAATCAGTTTTGTCACTCAGAACTGATTTTACAAGTCTTCACAAAACAATCTTTTTTCCTCCATGTCCTCCTACCACACTGATGAACATAACAGTCTAACTTAAACCACCACCACAGGGAACCCACAAACTCAAGTGAGCATCTTTAGCAGATACCATTTCAGGTCACTGCAAACACACTTAGCTACATACACAATCCTCATGTATTAAATGAAATAGAAAAGTAACTACAGAAGATACATTATTAATATACCTTTTATTTAATATTGATTGATATTAAAACTTAATGATTACTTTTATTAATTTAATCAATATTTAATATTAAAATATTTTACAAATACAGGCTTCTTTGGAGTCTGAGTACAGCTTTTTCATAAACCTATCTTAGGTAAAGATCTCAGTAACAGTTATAAATCAATAATTCAGTAGAAGTTTTTTCACATTTAAGGCTAAGTACCTACCTCAATCTCCAGCTGAGCCTGAAAAGACTGCTTTTGGAAATCCTCACTGAAAACCAAGTAATTAATTAATCAGAACAATTTCTTAAAAGAAAAGTCTCCTATAGGCACACTTGGTAAAAAAAGATCTTAGTTTTTAACATTCAGCAAAGTTTCCTGTTAAAAATAGTCCATCTTCCAGAACAGGTTCCCAGTCCAAAACCAGGTCTGGCTCCAACAGCAGTTTCAACTAGGTAACAAAACTCTGGTCAGCTGGCACCTCAATCCAGTAGAGGCTGTTAATGCCAGCCAGCACATGTGGTGGTGGAAGCAGGGCAGGCTGAGTGACCCTGGACACATCTCAGTGTTCCCTAACGGCAGTACTTCACCAACTTGGGTACTCCAGTCTTGGCCCTGAACCTCTCTAAAGGCAAGAACTTTTTCTACTCATTACAAGATCTCTGGATAGGCATGAGCACAAGATCTCCACTTTTCTTCCTTCACCTGTGTATGTAGAAGAGAACATTGAAAGAAATTATACTGCTGGGAAATGGTCAGAGGTTTTCTTGCATGGTGAGCCAAGACCATGCGATCCATAAATTTCTCCATAAATTTCTTCATTACTTCATTTTATCGATAGGTAAAATTATTCTGCTCTGGTTTTTTCTTCCTTATTTCCAGCTGCTAATCTTCACTAAAATCTCCATAAACTAAGACAACCCTCTGGAGTCAGTTGCTCCAATTCCCCTGGAATATATTTGCCAAGAAAGGGCAGGTGGCCCAAACAGCAGTTTGGATGGAAATGTGATCCACCATATAAACATTTGGGAACCCTTGTGCCCACAGAACTGAATGGGAGTTAGCAGGTATAAGAGGGTACATTACATATGTTATTCCCGTAGATTGGGAGCACATAAAACTTATTAGTTACCC
Organism: Monarcha castaneiventris obscurior; assembly: GCA_026261815.1. NCBI lineage: Eukaryota > Metazoa > Chordata > Aves > Passeriformes > Monarchidae > Monarcha > Monarcha castaneiventris. Next base: position 7,275,096 of record JAMPIT010000379.1, on the reverse strand, counting down.
ACTGAAAATACATGAAAGGACGTGGCACACATGCCAGAGTAACAACATTCAGCAGGAAGGAGACTGAATTTGCTTAGATAGCCTAGTCTGATTCTGCTGAGCCAATCAAATGCTCAAAGAGCTAAAAAAATCAGTGTGAACAGTGTTCTGTTACACATTAACAGGAAGCAATCTATCTTTGTTTTTAAATTGTCATATCCCTTAGCATGCCCACTACAGGTGAAACACTGAAGAGGAAGCATAGGAAGTCCTTCAGCACAGTGTTTATGACAACGTCCTTCCAGCAATCAACGTGAACATGCACACAGCAAGGGTTTCTGCATGAGGTACTGTGTGCAAAACACAGGCAGCAGATTTTCAGAGGTAATGAAGTTCAGAGAAGTTAGGGCTTCTGTCCTCAAAATATTTCAGGAAATTTAATTTCTTCCTATAGTAGCACCAGAAATGTCACTGGCATTACTAGGGAGTGAGCAATTGACAAGACAGGTAGACAGAACAGAGTTCTACTTTTTCCCAGTACTAGTAGCAATGCTATCATCATTTGGGACAATCAAATTGAACCTGTCATGTATACATATGGGTGTTCATGCAAATTTAAAAAAAAAGTATTGTTTGGGATTTTTTTTTCAGTTTTGTGGTTTTTAATTGGACTTACTGTTGTCTTGAAAAAATGCATGCATTCAAATTTGAGGGTTAAGCACCTTCCCAAATTAGAATTATCACTATTCAAGGAGACACAGATTGAAACATCTTTCCTAAACTTTAATTATATTGTACGATTCCAGCAAAGAACCTATTCATAGGCTGACAGATTAGACTGGAACACTGCCTGGTGGGTTTTGCTTGACATGATGATACCCAGCAATTGGTTACTTAACCAACCCCATCAGTGTGTCCTCAACACTTGCAGGTTTCCATTCTTTCTTTTATTCTGGCTTGCATGTCCAGTTGTTCCTGGTGCTATTCTTTTTTGGTTGTGTTAAAACCTGACTTGTTTTTAAAACATTTTAAGCTTGCTGTAAGTACGAACACATTGCTTTTCAAACAGGGAAAAAAAATTATGATTGAGTATTCTCCCTTTTTGTCCTGTTTTTCACCTTTTTTTAATATTATACCCTTTCTAATACAACATTTATTGAATTATTTTACAGACAATTTGTCAAATCACAGTTGTAATGACATTTTATACATCTCATATAAAATCCCTGAATTGTTGTGACACATGAAATCACGGTGAGCTTTAAAAAAGTGCTTATTATGGGACAACCTTTACAAATGAGGTGAACAGATACCTTTCTAGCCTACTCACACTCCAAATTTATCTTCAGGTATCAAACCCTAATCTGCTATGCTGGATCAGTTAAGCAGCATTTCAAGAAAACATACGTGAGTATTCACATCACCAAACATTAAGAGTACTAAATGCTTAAGCAGAATCATTACAGACTGTAAGCTTTTTTACAAAAGCAACAGATTCAGAGATTTCTTCAGAGCTTGTTAAGGATGAGTCTAATTTAGGTGCTCCAAATTGCTGCAGAGATCTACACTTACCAGTGGTTTTTGGTTGTTGGTGGTTTTTAGGTGCTCCAAATTGCTGCAGAGATCTACACTACCATACACTGAGTCTGAGAGGAGGCCTTGATCTAGACATCCAAATACACCATAAAGTCACAATAAGTAATGTTATAGAAAACATGTTATTAAGTTTACACATTTAATACTATATATGAAAGTACTTGTGGTAGGAACTGTACGATTTCTGAAGTAAGAAGAAATTTAGCTAATGGATAACCAATAAATTATGTTGCTTCTGAAACAGTAAAGGCCTCTTTCCTGCCCTACCTCAGCTTGTGGATTAGATTTCCATCATTCTGAAGTTGTAAAACCCCAAGTACTGTGTTAATGCAATCCTAAAATCACATATAGTCCAGATGGTGCCTAGCACAAAATGCCTACAAATATGTTTTGGGTTTTGTATTGGACAGAGTGTACTTTTCTCGATAAGCCAACAAAAAGGGCACTGATAATACTGTTCATTGATTTAACCTTTCAGCCAAGTGACTGGTGTTTGCAGCTGTATTCCTAGCTGGTCTCTGGTAATACTTATGGGATGCAGAGCTTTCCAGTTACTTACAACACCTGCAAATTTTCAAGTTCCTGTTACATTGACAAGAGCTACGGACTCTCACAGACTTTTTATTTATTTCTGCTTGACTTCATTCTAGCAATAACGTTGTCATTCTCAAAATGACACTCCTTTGATTCCAAATGGAAAAAGGATGAAAAAGGACTCCAAGAAACCTGAAGCCAAAGTCTTCCCTGTTCTGTTTGGGGCAGAACTGAACACTTTCGTAAAAACACCACGATGAGATAAGGTATTCACCACACTCCTCTTACATGTTGAATGGGGAAATTAATTATAAAATCAGTAGGGCAGTTTTCTTTATAAAAAAAATTTCAGGCCTCTGATGGAGTTGAAAGCAGCTGAAGTTAGCTACAAGAATATTAGTCCTTAAAGGAAAAGGCCAGGAAAATCTATTTTTGCATTTAAATTAAAAAAAAAAAAAAAAAAAAAAAGAAGTAGTAGTATCTTTACAGTAAACATCTATTTTTTTACAACACAAACTACACTAATTAGTAATATAGCATTTTGACTACATCACTGATAGTTCATGAACAATCCCTTCCATTATATAATAAAAATTAAAAATTTATTTACATGGTTAAACTTTTTTTTTATTAATAGACAAGTTGTGTTACGTAGCATTTAAGGTATCCATTGTACCATTAAAATCAAAACATAACTTACACAGTACAGGTAAGATTTCCCTTTGAGGAAGGCTATGATCAGTAAGCATCTACCTCTTTATTGACTACTTCTTCCTCAGAGTTTTCTACATCATTAGGCTGTCAAAGCAGCAAATTTATATTCTCTACTGATTAAATTGTAGCTACAGCCACTGAGCAAGATTCTTGCTCTGAACATAATAAAAATCTATCAAAGGAAATCACAGATTGATTGTTATTTGTCAGTCCTACGGAATAATAAGTATCAGTTATCATATTACTCTCAAAAAACATGACAAGAAAAATACTATTCCACCAGGATAATTTTAAAATAAGCTTTAAGGCTTTTTAAGACAGTCTGTTAGCCATTTTTTCACGTATGATTTATTTCAAAATATTTTTCTTTTTGGAAGTAAATATTTCACTGAATATTTGAGGTACACAACAAATTTTCACATAGAGTGGATGAGTCAGCAAAAATTTCAAAAAGGTTTTCAGATCTGATCAAAACCCAAAATAATCTTTCACCTGCAGAAAGAGAGAATTTTAAAACCTTACTGAAGCATAAATAACAGTCAATAACCAATAATATACAACTCCACTTCACCCTATATCTAAATTAATCTTATTAAATTCATTCACTATTCAGAGTATTACCTGCAGAAACATGGAGCAGAGTGTCCTCACTTTGTGAGACTTCACACTTCAAGTATTCTCACAAAACACTGCAGGTCACATGTGACTTAAAAATCTTATTTATTTCTGTGTTGCATAATTGCACAGGTGACAGTAAACAAAACAAAAACCACATTCTTCTACTCTAATGGTATTTTATCATCATCATCATCTCTGTCCTTTTGGAGAAGGTATGAATGTGTCAGCTTTCCGAAAAGATTTTATTTATGTACCATTGAATCCCACAACATAATCCAGTTATAAACTGAAACATTGCTAAAATCTCCTTTCATAGCATAATCTCATCAATGGTCTCATGGGTGTTTCATCACCCTTGAATTGTTTTTCCCTAGCAAAGTGCACACAGATTAATGTAAATGCTTCTCTAGAAACTTGTCCTTGATGGATACTCCTCACATTCTGTTAACAGTCAAAACATCTCCCTAAAGACTCTCATACTTTCTGCATTACAACCCAGCCCTAACATCTTTCAGTAGTTAGAGGCACCATATTCCTTAAATATGCAACAAACGACAGGTTTTGCTTCATCTCTATTTTGCAACATACATTTCAAATAATATTATGCTCCTTTGAAGTATAATGCACTTTTGAAACAGCTGTGTGTCAAACCAGTAAAGCTGTGCTTGAACATAATGCTCATCTTGCAGTAATTCTGCTGTTGTGGAGGGTAGAATGGGATAGGAAGCAGTTGCTGTGTACAAGCTGCAGACAGTTTCTACATCTTCAGAAGCTTATTTGCAAAGTCAAGAAGAAAAGGAGATGGTTTGAAGATGTAAGCCCTTCAAGTAAATATAGTGATGTACAGAACTATTGCAAAACATGTGAAAAAATGAAAATAGCAAAAGGATCAGATTGGGCTTGTTTCAGGGACTAAGCAAAGCAATATGGACACAGGCCAGTCTGTAAGGCAGCAAATTAACAACCATTTTCATGCATCGCAGGTCCCATTTCCTTTCCTAACCAGAGGTTTGCAGAATGAAGGTCATGGCTCCACCTTTCCTTGTTCCAACATCCTCATGAAATAAAAAAATGCAAGTGAAATGCCATTCAGTGGTGAAGCTACAAGAGCACTTGCTTGTAACAAGGAAGATGACCTGCTCCACTATGCAGAGCAACTGAGATCTGGGAGGAGAGGCAGAAACAGCCTTTTGTATTACAGGGATGCTCAGTGACAAGTAAGAATCTTCAGTCAGAAATAAGCTGCCTTTCCCCTGCTAATTCCCCCACAGAAACCTTAGCTATTCAATTTATTCCATTTATCAATGGGCATGAGGATGTTCATGCATTCACACAATGCTGAAATCAAGTGTTTTCAACTCCACTAGAAACGTATTCATGATTAACTAAACATGGGCAGCAGGCCACATAAAGTCATTCAGATGGGAACCGAGGTTGTTCTTTCTACTCTTCTTCCTGAAATAAATATTAGGTTTCTATTTCATCTCATGGAATCAGAAGGCAAATTTATTGTATTATCATTCTGTGGAATAGCATTGCAATAAAGAAATCAATAGCTTAAAGAAAAGTAGTGTTTTTAATAACCATGGTTAACCAACAAAGCCTTAATGGCAACATATGCCATCATAATTAAGCTCTTTTAGCAGCAATCATGGCCATCCTTGACTGGGTTGGACTGATCAAATTATCTAATGTAGTAAATCAGTTTTATTACCCGAGATACAGCCATTGGATTGGTGTCATACTTACGGAAAAATATTTCAGACATCATTTCTGAGTGTGTTTACTTGGTTGGTTGCTGTGGTTCATTATTTAATAATGAGAAACAAATTAATTAATTGAATCCCTATAAACGGACGGTTCCCAACAATTATTTAATGAAGGAGATGGAATAAAATAATACTCTGATGCAAAAGCTAAGGGCTACATACTAAATTGCAAAAGCAAAGACCTACATATTCAACTTTCAACAGAAAAGGTTAAGATATATTTTTAAAAAATATCTATTAAATAAATAACCTATGAAGGCACAGAAATGTAAATATTTTTATGGCTTCTGAACATTTAGTTAATCAAGTATTACAAATATGTCAGGAAGTACAATTATTTCTGGGCAGGTTAAGTCTTACTGGAATCAAAAAGAACAAGTGTGACTCAAGAAGAAATTTCTGTAGACTAATTAGTAAAGTCAACTGTAAAACCTACATGTACACAAAAATATTTCATGCAGAGAAAGCTTCCTCTGGTCACTAAGAGCCCTCATGAAGACCTCTGTACCAAAGGCTTGCAAGACTTCAGAAAGTCTATCCTGCACTACTCTCTCCTGACATTTTTCCCACAGAAAATCACCACTCAACTGAGCAACATTTCCAGCCAAAGCAGAAGACAAGACATGCTTCAAAACAGCAGGAAACAAATCTCAAGAGCAGTGAATAAGTGCTACCCAGGAAAAACTGAGCACTTCAGTTCATAACAAAAACTAAATCACTGAAGCCCCATCTGCTGGGAAATGCCTCAAAAATTTTACAACAAATTGGAAGCGACATTAAAATCAATTGATGACTATTAAGAACTCTGTTGGTGAATAGATGTATTTGATTTCTATTTCCTGAATTGGCATATTACTTTCAAGGGAATCTCTGAGCAAGCCCACTAATCTCCATATACTGACCTGAAATTATTCAAGTTCCAGCTTTAGTTATTTACTGTAACTCAAAGTTCTTCTAAATGGACATTAGGCCATTGTTGCCTATAAAGCTCAATTCCGGAATAATTTTAGTTTTTGCAATCCTTTGATTTCACAGTGATACAAGGAAAAACTACTATAAGTGTGCAGTTCTGTTAACTTTCAAAAAGCCCTCATTTTCAGATTTTATTATGACAATTTAAGTACAGACATATGCTTCAAACAGAAAGTATACATTAAAATAAATATAGATACAAACCCATCTATGCCAGGGCAAAACAGAGCATCCACATTTCAATTCACCTGAGTACAATATAGTCACATGCAGCAAATACCTCAGCAACCAACACTGAAATAGAGACTAATTACTACTTGTGTGAGGTAATTAAAGGTACCTGTCAATATCTTAGAGGAAAGGGAGCTGAGGCTCCCTTTAAATTAAATCAGTCAGTTAATTGCAAAACCTGGCTCCCCTCCCTCATTACTGGGAACACACATGTAGATGCCAGCTTCCAGTTTAGTCCTTCTGCCTGCTGAGCTCTGCTGGACTTGTCCTGGCTGTCTCTGGCTCAGCCCCTCTGCAGGGCCCTTCCTTATGGTGTCTATCTCTTAGCCTTTTATTCTCCAGGTACTGACCCGTTCTGTCTAGATTTTTCACTTTTGTTTCTAGCTGCAGTCTGCCTAGACTAATTTGTGCTAGGTTACAGCAACTAAACCTGGGCATTACTCTCTTTCAGGGTGTTTTCTGTGTAAATGGAAGATGGGGAAGCTGAGGGAAGAAGAGAATATCTGAAGTTAATCTAGCATTGACAAATAGAACTGTTAACTCCAATATTCAGAAGAAAATATCAAAGGTGAAAAAGGCCTCCTGAACAAAGTTGATTCATCCACAAAAAATAGTAATTAAAAAGGAAACCCAAAAACTGTTCATGCAGTAACAAAGGATTACTCAGAGATGTTTCAGCTCTCCTATTTGTCTTAGTCAGACAATCTGACATAGAGTTAGCTTATTCTGTTCAGACAGTGAAAGTTCCCAGTGTACTCAGGTTATGCTTCAGATTTGTAGTGCATTGAGCCATAGAAATACAGAATCTTAGGATCATTTATGTTGGAAAAGACCTTAAAGGTCATCAGTTCCAACCATAAACCTGACACTGTCAAGTCCACCACTAAATCATGTCCCTAAGCACCACATCAACACGTCTTTTAAATACCTCCAGAGACAGTGACTCACCAGCTTCCCTGGGCAGCCCGTTCCAACACTTGACAAATGTTTCACTGAAAAAATTTTTCCTAATATCCAATCTAAACCTCCCCTGGTTCATCTGGAGGCCATTTCCTTTTGTTCTATCACTTGTTACATGGGAGAAGAGACCAACACCCACCTCACTATAACCTGCTTTCAGGTTCCAGTCCACAAGTTTGTTTCTTCCCAGGTAAGTATTTATTGCCTTAGATTCCATTAGGTGTTCTAATGTCTTTTTTCTTTTGGTCTGGCATTTTCAGCTTGCTCCAATACTTTAATGAAGACAGTGTTTACTGTAGTAGACATCTTTACATACCAGAAATTCTACAGCCTGTGTCCTATCACTTGATTATAAGGCAATAGTGCATACACAGAGTTCATGACTCTTTAATCCTAAATTGTCTGCTTCCCAAACAGTACCAGATAGAATCAGGTATTTTCTAAAAATACCTGAAAAAGCAAGAAAAGGCATTTTGCTCTCACGCTGAAAACTTGTCCATAACCTATTAAAAATACGGACAGACCAGCAAAACTGTGCAGCTGTTCAATAAAGGATTAAAATAGCTGTTCAGAATGCATAACTCACTTCAGTTATCGTAAGTTGTACTTTAGTTTCTAGATAGTAAAACTATCAAAATAAGGTTTTGGCACGTATCAGATCAAAGTCATTTTCTTTAACAAAAAACTATTTATCTGAACTGCTCCATTCACTACAAAAAGTGTGCAAGAAACATACAAATGTCAGCCATTTATAAAGAAGTCAACTTTATGTCCCATATCAAACCAAATGGAAACAAGTGCTCATAAAACAGGTCTATCAGATACATCCACATTTTGTATGCAAATATCATACAGCCAAAGGTCACTCAAATCTACATTAGAATTCAAGAGTCAAATGTAACTTTTTCACCAGAAGACATTCAGACCAGTATTTGTGCAGGTTCACAATTTCATTTCACTGTTCCATTAACCCTGCTGCGCTGTGCCTAATTTCAGTCACGAGCAATGCTGCAACTCATCATGTTGTAAATATATGAGAATCCCAACTCATTTGTTATTAGCCTTCATCCTATCCATTGAGTGCTGAAACACCCAGTGCAATACAGGTTTGTTGTGATATTATTGGACCATCTCATGAAACATAAGGACAAGTTGCAACACACATATATTTACTGGTTTTAACACTGGAAGTTGCAATCTTAATAACTTTATATTTCATTAAAAAAAAAAAAAGAGAGAGGGAGAATTTAAAACACCCCCACCAACCAAAAGTGAAGCTGATAAACCATTTCTTGCCCTATCCAAAGCCTTCAACAGCTAAAGTACAGGGTGCATGAACCCAGATTTACTGTCAAAGTCCATCCACAAAGGAAAAGAAAATCACACATATCCTTTCTTCTGGCAAATGGTAATACAGGAAAGTTAACCAAAACTTTTGCTTGAGCAAACTTTATTCCTGAAACATAGACAAAAGAAATCGAAATAGGTATTGCACTTTCTGGGAGAGGTTTGTGAACAAGAACTCTCAGTTTTATTTGCTTTTTCCTACCAGTCAAAAAATATAATCTACCTTCCCAGGTGTCTGAAGCACTGCTAATATACATTTCATGGTTGGATAAACATAAAAATGCCTACATAAACAGGAAAAAATATGAGCTGAAAAATGCTGCTGTCACCAGTAGAGCTAAGTCGCACCCAAAAGATAGATACAGGGTTTCGAAAAATTTTAATCTCTCAAAAACTAAAGAAATGTAAATTCACAAATAAGTTTGACCATGCAATATATTTGAAGAAATTTTCAAAAAACACAAAAAATATCTTGAGTTTTTGAAGTGAGTATGAAGGGTTATTTTTATTTCTTTTCATAGTGTTACAGTGAAAAAAAAGTTAGGTTTTTTTTAATATTTGTGTGCTTTCTGGTGCTGTACTCAGATGAATAGTGATTATGTACTAGCAAAGGATCAAAAATCAAGGCAATAAATGCTTAAACAGAACACACTCTACCCTTTCCCTATGGAAACATTATTGAAAACAAACAGGAATGTATATAATTTCAAAGTTTATTCATAATGCTGAGCTTCAAAGCTTAAAAAGCCCCAAACTCACAATGCTGTGGAAAATACAAGTATGCTATAATATTATTAGGAAGACTTATTTGGAAACTGGTATGCAGTAGTAATTTTCTTGTTGAACACACATGATTTATGTGCACAAAGAATCTGTCTCTTGTGATTACTGGAATGTGGTCCCACAAGATGCCAGAGACACAATGTTTTGCTCCATGGGCTTCTTGTGGTGTGGAGATGAACTGAGTTCGATCCACACCACAAACCGTGCAGAGCAATGCTGTGCAAACGTGGATATCTGAACAAAAAACCTGGAAACTTATTCTTGGCTGTGAATACAAACAGAGTGAGAAACTTCAACAATACCTGTAAACTGGACTAATAAACTAATTCTCCCAGAGGGAAAATTCTGGGATATGAAGATAGTCAAATTAAGCCATCTGGCATAGAAACAGAGGAAAATTATGGACCTATAAAGGGCTTGGGAGAAGTGGGGGGTGTACTGGTTTGGTTTGTTTGGTTTGGGTGTTTTTTGCCTTAAGATCCATCTTCTGCTGGCATTAATTGCTAAAAAGAGTGGACATTTATAAAGAGCTAGGTTTATTAATATTGGCAGGATTTTCTGCATTGGCAGCTGTTGTACCACCTTCAATGTTACTCCTAACATTTCTTTTTTTGCAATGTCACCACTGAATGTTGAAGGAAAAATCTTAGAAGTGGACAGGTGTGGCGATCAGCTTCAGTGAGCAACCAGGGAGAGACTGCTCATGGAAGAATGAGGTTTATCTGAAATACAAGTCTCAGAATGTGGTTTCTCTGCAGGGACAGGAATGGCATCCTGTGACAAGGCGACATCCTGTGACACAGGAGAACTACAGATGGCTAAGGTGGGTAAAACTTTTGCAAAAATGACAATAAAAATTTTGTTTAAAAATGGAGTATGGTTGCCAAGATATAGGTATAAATTTAAAAGGAGGAAAACCAGAAGTACAAAACACGTAAGAGTGTGTCCAGGTACAGGTTTTATGTTGAGAAAGAAACCTCTTGATATGCTAAAATATACATGCAGGAAAAATAATTTCAACATTTCATTTCATTCCTGAAGTTATCTGAGTTTCCAGAAGCTGCAAGACATTCTGCTTACATTCTGCTTGGTTGTTGTCAAAGCTAACACAGTTTCCATTTTTTAAAAGTCTCTATTTTTCAAAGGTGCTTTACCTTATCTTCTATGCTAGACAGACTGACACATCACAAAACACTCTGTCACAAAGGACAAGCAGGAACACTTCTTGAACAGGTCTTGGGCACATTTTCTCTGGCTGAGCAGTGCATTCAGAAATCCAGCCTGTGTTTGCACTGTGTGAGCAGAGCAAGAGCTTGGGAGAGGGAGTTTAAAGACAACACACTAAAGAGATCTGGAAAAGCAGAGCAATGAAAACTGCCTGGGTCAAATTACCACTCTGCAGATGCCCAGTACAGCAAGTAAAACAGCAGTGCTTGGTGTACTGCTTCAACAACTCGCTGCTGAGCTTATCAGTGTCAATCAGACCATCCAGGCAAGGTTGTAATTCCACTCAGTGTTGGAATTCCAGAGGATTTTCCAGTATAAAGCTATGAGGTGTTACCTTAACTTACACATTCACTCACTGGCTAATATGGGGATGACAATCTATTTTAACCTCTGCTGGTGCCGTGATGTGTCACTGCCACCCGTCCAGCACGACAGCACTCTGAGAGGCAGCAAATGACACTCTTCTTAGCCAAGGGCTAAACTGCTACTTCAAAAGCAAAGTACCTGAGAATAAGGGCCAACCTGACACCCAGGCTGCCCTAGTTTAAAACCTCTCTTAAGAATAACAGTAATTCCTGTGCAGACAGCTCTCTGCAGACACAAGGCAGCTTAAGAGCCATTCAGCGTGCTCATCCCCAGCACACTGCTTTGTAACACAACAGACAACTTTGATTCAGCTCAATGAATGCAATGTTAAACCACATATTTTAGCAGGAGTGAATTATGTGCAGAATCAACTTCTGGTTTTTCCTTTTAGGTCTAAAACCAGGGAAAACAGCAATTCCAAAAGCCTGATCTTGATGAAATCAAACCACAGACTGAAAATTCAGTTTAAGGGTCGGATTAAAAAAAAAAAAAAAAAAAAAAAGACAACAATTGTTATTGATGTGTATTATATGTAAAGACAGACTAAGGTAAAGGTGGTTGGGAGGACAATTAGCCTTTGTGTCACTCTGCAGAATGTGAATTTCTATTTGCAACATAGAAATAAATTATCCCAAAATATCTCTCAGATCACAACTTACTCTTTTCACATTGCTTTGTAGAAACCAAAATAACAGTGAAAATGTTCAAAGCAACTGATAAAGATTCACAATACCTTTAAAACGGGCTGTAGGGAGTTCTGATTGAGACATTGAAGTAGCAGGGACAAACATGAAACACATTACACTGCATAGTCTTTGTAACAAACTGAGCTTCCAGACAGCTTCAATGGTAACCTGCCTCACTGACTCTGCACTTCAGCTCTTTCATGCTGCCTTCACAACTTAAGGCTTCCTAACATTTTATCTGAGCTGATTCAACTTTAAGTAGCTGGGATTCAAATCTCTTTTACTGAAAAACATGTAAAAGTGGAATGAACCCACTGATGCAATATCAAATCTGTCTCTTGGTTCATTTTTGTTCTTGGACATAAGATAAATATTTTGTGAAAGATCAAAAATAGTCAAGATGAACATCTGAAGGAAGCCAGAGTCAAACTTTCATTGCAATTTCTCTGCTAATAAATTATTTACAAGAACAGAATGTCGAATAGTACACAAAAAGGCATTAGACAACTTATCATCTGTGCTTTAGTTGGGTTGACAAGCAGTTTCAAAAGGACCACTTACAGTATAACCAGGAAATACAGAGAATAAGATCAGAGCACAAGAAAGGAACTGTTAACTGTGAGTTAAGGATAATATTAGCTTAGTGTATGAAGGGACCACATGACTGCCACTGATTTATACCCTAACACCATCCCTTTAGCAATTATTGATGCATATGAATGGATGCAGGATTAAGTCCTTATGTTCAGCTGCACTGGTGAGGAAGGAAGCCAGGCAGGCAGCAGTGAAGTTAGGACCAGTGATGAGCCCTGACACTTCCCAGCTGTGCTCAAGCTGGCTGGATGCAGAGGGAGGCACAGCCAGCAGAGCCACTGCCGGCACGAACAGCCTGGCCAGTGGTGGCCCCAGCACAGCTCCCATGAGGCTTCCCTCTCATTCCCACGGCATGGCCGGGAAGGCAGCAGGGCAGTGGCAGCACATGCTACTCTCCTGGTACAGCTGCTCGTGCCACCTGCAAACTCAGAGTAACACAGCCGTCACCACCACCTCCGCCACATACCAGCCCCTTTCTGAAATACTGCCCTTCTAGTGTCAGCTTTACGGCCCACTTCCCTTATCACACCTAACACTTGCTCTAACACTTTGTGACTACGTAAGTCAACAACATCAAATCAGTAAAAAAAGTATTGTAATTAAGGGAACTGAATAAATAGGGCTGAAGCCCTTCTTGGGGACATATTGCAAGAGAATGTAAAATAAAACCAAAAAATATATCCATTTTTAATGCCCACAAGCACCTTATACACAGAGATTTAATGTTTATCAAAGCAGAAGGCCTGTAGGAAAAGACCATCTGGTCACTAGCTGTGGCAAGGAAAATTTCTTCCACGGTGCTGTCCAAAATGTACTAAGGCCCATCACTTCAAGTTTCACTTTTCATTAAGCAAATGAAGTCCATCTCAGTGATTAAAAAAAAAAAAAAGAAGAAGAGCTTACCAAGGCTGCAGGGAATAAAAGAAGACTTTCCTGGATGGCAGCATTCTCTCAGTGTGCCAGAACACTCCTTGCCAGGAATCACAAAGTTCACCAGATGTTCACAACAAAGGAGACAAAACAGCAACTATGATCAAGGGAGTCTCTGAAGGGTGGAAAGGGTGGAAGCCCATCCATCACACATGAGTTTCTACTATTCACTGTCTCTTTTTTTTTTTCTTTTTCACCCATACTCATAGTGCCCAGTACACATAATTTTTTACTGTCTGAGTAGTTCTATATTGCAGTCTGGTCAGGCTGAAAACAGCCATTTAACAATTTTTGATGAGATGAATCTTTTCAATGAGCTTGGTTGCTCACTATTTCACAGCTACATCTGCAAAAACACATCTGAAACACTGCCATACCACAACATACCAAAGAACCTCTTCTCAGCCATGCCCATTTCCACGACTGCAAACATCCAAGAAAAAAAAACCAAACTGAATGAAAAGAGAGAAACAATGTTAAGTCACAAGAAAAGAGTAAAGGAAGCAAAATAAGTAAATAAAACAAATTACACCGGAAACACCAAAGAAGATTTAGGCAAAAAAAAATAGTAAGATTCCTATGGAAGATGGGGAGAGGTGAGAAAAGCATAAATTGCTTTGACAGTATGAAAAATAAAGAGAAGTAAGAAAGTAGAGATAGTCTTTAAATTGTATATAAACAATGTGTTTGCAAAGATAGATAAGCATGGATAAACTAGGTATTGTTGAATAAAATTACCACCACAGGAAGAAAAATTAATTACTCAAAATGATGACACTCTAAGCATTACTAGAATTAAAAAAATAACCTTTTTCTTTAACAAATATGGTCAATTATAATGTAAGTATTCCAGGACATCTGAAACTAATCAGGAATAATTGCCTGTGCTGGTAAGATTCCAGTTCAGAAAGCAGTGGTCAGGTGGAAGACCCCTTTCAGAGTTTAGCACTAGGAGTGCAAGTTCCATTTTCACTACAGGATGCAAAGTCAGCTCAATCATACTACTTGTTCCAGTATTTGAGGTGATATTTCCATAAGGCTTCATTCTTCAATTACAGAAGCTTACTCAACCTCATCAGTCATGAGATCTATCAAGAATATATTTTATTAGTCCCTATATGGAAACTGACAGCAGGGATAGAACAGATTGTGACTTCTTGAAAGGCTGGACCAGATTATCTTTCAAGGTTGCTTGTAACCTTCCATGATTCTGTGATGCTCTGCTCTTGCAATTCTGATTGTTCTCAGACCCTAATGGTCCATAGTGCAGAGCAGCACATCTGACATTATGGGCACAAACTGGGCAGCAGAGTACAAAGTACCACTACTCCTGTGTGATATCTTAGTGCCACTTAATAAAGGCATCGTTTTCTGTATTAATTAAAGGTCAGAAAGTCGTAAGAGGAATCCTAGTAAATTCCTCCAGCTGAGGATAGAAATCAAACAGAAAGGTTTTGACCAACCTTAATCTGTTTTACTGTGGATTTTTTTTAAATTACCAAGATCAATATTGTTCAGCTTCATATTTGCATTTCAGCTGTTTTACACTCTAAGCCAGATTTCACAGAATAAATCTGTATTTTCCAAAAAGGTAATTACCCACATCAACCAATGAATGCTCATTATAGTCAAAGATGGAACAATATGCTTGCTTTGTAAAAATGTGCTTTGTTTTCTTTTCAAAGAAAATAATTTCCTAATAATTGCAAGGAAAAGGAAGAGGCTAAAACTGTTACTAAAGTTAATGCAGTTATAATTCAATTTAGTCTTAGCCATCGGCATAAGTGTTAAGATGTTCTATCCTCTTATTCATAAAGCTACCACTGGAAATTATATCACAGCACATTATACCCACCCTGTAGCAATGCTCTTGGCTTCAGACCCAATGAATTCAGTTTATCTGTTTTCATTGAGTTCCAAATTTATTAAGCATACCTCACTATTTTCATTTGTGATATAAACTTGTCTGACTGGTTTCCCAGCTCTAGAGTAGTGATTTGTCAACCTTTAGTAAATGAAAGTTGCTTTAGCATAGCAATTCTCTGCTTGGTTGATACCACCAGATAAAGTAATTTTTTTTTTTTTTTTGTCTAGTTGAACATAAAGCACCCTGAGTATAGTGAACATAAAGCACACATCCACTAGAAGAGGATGAAAAATGTAGGAAAAGTAAGCAATAAAATCAGCAAACCAGGTTACTCATGTGAAGACATAAAAGATACGTAAATCCACCACTGTTTCAGTACTGAACGTGAATTTTAAAAAAGTCTTCTTGCTAAAAAAATTTAGTTTTAAAATTACATAGATGTGCTTACAAGATTTCCTGCACACTGATCCTGCTGTTTGTTCAGAACTACCTTTCCAGATTAGCAGTCTTAGAATGTATGAAAAGAGTGCATGTGACCACATTCCTCACCTCATTCTGCTACAGACTTGCATTCAGTTTTACACAGCACTTAAACAGCCAAGGTGAATTACGTATCTGTCAGATTTCTCTTTTGCCTTTACCCCAGCCTTAGGATATATTAAGGTATTTCCCTTCTTTGTAGGATATGAAAAGCCTCTGAAGCACATACTATACTGACATAGATGGTTTTGCACTTCCAAAAATGCCTGTGAACAAATGTTTTTCAGTACTCCCAAGGTCACCATTTCCTGGGGATCCATAGCATGCATGCACTAATATTTTGCCAGGAGCAAAATTTTACTAGAATTTATGACTGTGGAATTTTAGTCTTTTTATAGAAAATACACTCAGCTAGACAAAAACATTTCACACCTTTCATTTGAACAGAAACAAACAGAAGCATTAAGCCAGTTTACAAATTGTGCCAATTTTGCCAGCAATGAGATGTTTTTCCGTCAGTTCTAAGGGCAATTTGTTTAACACAGTTTAAAAATGCAGGTCTGAATGCTACATTCAATTTTCAAGAGCATTGCATGGATATTGGAAGATCTGAGTCACTCTAATAACTTCTGCTCCCCAAAAAACAAGGGGAATAAATAAACTTTATAAAGTTCCTTGGAGGGTTAGGTATCACCAAAAAAGAAAAAAAAAGGGGAGAAGAAAACCAAACTCAAACAATAAAAGAGCATTAGTGAAAAAAAAAATTCAATTCCAATCAGTAAGTAAAATGATTCGAAGTACAATCCCCTGTTACTGCCACAGGAATAAGAGAGTACAAAGCAACTCTTCTTTCTGCGAGAGAGAGAAATGTTTACCACTCTTTCAAAGACTGGAAATCTGGCATGGGAAAGAGACATATGTCATAGGAAAACAAAAAGTCAAAATGGTAATAAATATTTAAACACAAATAGGGGTTCTGGAATTCATCCCTGTGCATTTGAATCAGTTTGCAGGGCTCCCCTGTGCCTTTGGACATTTTGTTGGGCAGCTCTTGGTTAATAGCTTATAAACTCTAATTTGCTTTAATCTTTGCAATTGAATAGTGATGAACTGCAGAGCCTGGAATATGCAGCAGAAGCCTTTCATCCATCCATCCAGTTTCTTCGCAAAATGCCTTCTGCCACTGATCACTGTTTCTCTTAGCCCATTTGTTGAACACTAAAGTAAATTTCACAGGCCCCCAGCCATAATTTAAAAAGTACTCAGACAAATTAATGGAAGCCTATGTCTCACATCCCCATCTATGTTAATGAACTGCCTCTCCCAGTTGTATCATAATTACCAATTCAGCCAAAATAAGCTTTAACTAGGACTCACAATAAGTTTTCTATAAACACACAACTGTATTCTGAAATACAACACAGTAGGCCAAACATCCAGAGAGTAACAGAAAACCGAAGGACATGTTGGCATAGAGGTGATTGGTTTTAGTTTGATTGCCCAGGAAAATGAAGTTTCTGTTACCATGCTGCACCTGCACGCCCACACAAGGGTAAAGGGTGGGG
The DNA here is from genome assembly GCA_026261815.1 of Monarcha castaneiventris obscurior. Classification (NCBI taxonomy): domain Eukaryota; kingdom Metazoa; phylum Chordata; class Aves; order Passeriformes; family Monarchidae; genus Monarcha; species Monarcha castaneiventris. The sequence continues at coordinate 7,257,878 of JAMPIT010000379.1, read as the reverse complement.
AACACTTGCATGTCTGAAGCCTTTACCTGTCTGCAGTCTCTTCCCCACACTCAACGGCAGCAAAATGTCTCATACAAGGAGCTGTACTGACAATAAAAGTTCCTAAAGGTTTTGTGCAAACACATAGCTGGATAACAGTCTCCATTATTAATCCAACTGGCAATTAACACATCCACCAGGGATGTGAGCTTTTACTCTTGATAGATAACCTACCACCTCAAATTAAAGCAGAGAAAAATCTTTCTTAACGGGCATCTGTTGTATACAAGGATAGAAAAACATAAATTGTAAGTGATTTAATGTCTCATATCAGCAATTAATACATTTGCTTGCTGATTCATCTTACAGAATAAGTAGCTGTCGAGGTGCTGTGGGACAGACAGAACCACTATGGGCAGTTCTCCTCTCTCTATTTTAAAGGGATAACTCTCTTAGACTGTTAGTACTATGCTATTTACTCAGTTCTTTCCATTAATCCTACATGCACATGCCTCATCCATTAGAAGCCTTGCCAGAACATGAATATTTAGTAAGATGATGAAGTCATCCTAGCCCCTTCTGGTTTCTTATCAAAGCATCTGACTCTTACTAACAATCATTTCATTTCTGTAAGCTAGTATAATTCCCTATAAATCTCATGTCTCAACAACAACAAAAACAAACAAACAAAACAAAACAACACTACAGCTGCAAATAACAGCAAAGCAGGACTTCAGGAGTTTATATCGCACAAGAGTGTGTGATCTCAAAGTCTACGTTCTGGCCAATGCTAAGGCCAGAGACCTGTGCTACCATAAGCCTGCCTAGAGAAAAGTTAAGCAAATATTAATAACTGGTTTGACAGTGTTTTCTAGCTGGCTTCATAATGGTTATCTTTCCACTTTCATTCAAATTATTTCTATATCTCAGTTTTGTTTAAATTATTGTGATAACAGGAAAAATGTAATGTCGTAACAAATTCATATACAGATTTGCCCATTTGCCCACATAGCAGGTTGGAAATTAAATACTAATGCAGGAAAACATTTTTTATTTTAAGTCAGAATTTGAGAAACAGCATGGGCTACTTTCCCATCTGTTCAGCTGTTCTTTTAAATACAAACAAAAATGCAATTTATTTTGGGAATTTATAGCTCTCTAAATAATAGTCCGCTATTTCCTTTTACAGTGCTGTAGTAGAAAAATAAAATATTTATTTAGCAGTTGTGGCCCTATTCACGGAAAGAATGGTTGCAGAGAGATTCCTTCAAGTGTTTATTATACTACACAAATTCTAAGACTTCCAAGTGTTCTTCCTTACACTGTATCAGTTAAGACAGAGACTGGAAAGTGAGCAAATATGACTTTATAATAAATTTAACTGACATCAAGAATAGATGTAGGCAAATCCACTTTAAAAGCTCCTACAATAAATCAAATTATTTTCCAGGTTTGTGTAATGTTCTTCCAAAAACTAATACATCAGAGAAAGTAGCAACGGAGTATACAGAAATTTGCTATGAGATCATGAAAAATATTCTGAGAAACCAAAATTGCGTTTAAATCAATGTCTAACACACTATATGCATCCACTGTCTCTAACCACTGGAAATAAACCTTTATGTAACCACTCACTAATGAAGTCTCAAAGTACTAAACCATGTGTCCACAAAGTATGAATTTAAGCTAAATGAGATAAATGAACCAAAAGAAATTTCTGCAACTTGCACAAGTCTGTGATGATCACAGAGTAAATCCAATTCGGAGTTCCAGTTCACTGTTGAGACCCTGCTCTATCCCATACACTTGACATTGCCAAATTGAAAAAAGTAGGTTTAAATGAAAACCTACAGTTTTGAAATTTTCTTAAACTTCAGTAACAAAAATTTTACACAGCTAAAAGCTTGACGTAAAATTCTACTTTGTAGATAAGACAATCTGGAAAAAATTGTAACAGACCAGTTTAACCACCAGTTTTTCACACAGCTTCTGACCAGCCTACAAACCACACCCACTCACCTCTCTTTAGTTAAGACAGGTTCACCACTCCTTTCTTCCAGCAGTACAGTTGTTTGCTATGTTATTTTTGGATTACACACTCTGAGGAAGAGAGTATGCAGCAGAACAAAAGACCAAGATCTGTCTTCCAAGGGAGAAAGCAGGTCAGCTGTGCAGTCATCCAGCACTGCCCACTCATTGGAATGCTCATTGCCCACTCCAACATTTCATGAGCGTGATGGTGACTCAAGAGAGGAGCCAGTGGACACCAGAATCCCTGTCTTCTTTTTGGGTCTCCCTACCTTTCACATCTTCACAGGCTGGGCTTCAAGAGTAAGACGTCTCTTCACTAATTCACTGTTCGTTCAAACTGGCATGTGTAATTTCTCTTGATCAAGCTGTTCATTCTTAAGTCCTTTTCCTGTATTTTTAAACTGAACTCTTGACACTTTGAATTCCCTGTTGCTGAACAAACAGAAACTGATCTAAGTCCAAGGACCCTAACACCAATCACTGCCACAACTGCCGCCAAATGCTGAAGATTCCTCTGTAAAGAAAACAGGGATGTCTCATCAAGCTGAAAGTAAATTTCCAGGTAATCTGCCCTTGTCTGTTATGTACTGCCTAAAGGCAGATGTCTAAAAACATTTCACATCAAGCACCTGCAATTTCACCCAAGAAATGTATATTAAATAGTTTAAAATTAAGTAGTCAAGTGTAGTTATTGAAACAAGAAACACTATTTTCATGCCTGAGCCAGGATATATTAATACACAGCAGTATACAATCAGTAAATATTATTGGTTTAACAGGACAAAAATGTGTAAGAAGGAAAAATTTCCATTATTAAAAAAAATAGACATTAAGATATCACTGAATTATATAAAGCAATTCCTTCAAAACTATTGCAAATGAACCACTGAAAAAAAACTTCTCATTTAGTCTTGAAGTCAGTTCCAGATGGAAACCATCTGCAAGCATCCTAGTAGAAGTTAAGATGACAACTGAACGTTAGAAAGGCAGATTTGCAAGTAGAGCATTTTTACTTTCATAAGGGACCGAAAAACATGTGTTGTGGAAATTTCAGGCAATTCAGACAGTGATGGGCCGGTGGTAGGAACAAAAATCTCAGTAAGCTGCTAAATACAGCACCTAATGCTTGGCTTTACTAAACAAAATCCTTGAAAACAAAAGAGGCATTCAGTTTGATGTGAGGGAGCAAGAACTAGCAGAGGCATGTAAAGAGGAGATTTAACAGGCCAGGGAGACGATCCTCACTTATATTTCTGAATAGATTTGAGAAAGGTATGCAGACTGAGAAAGATTATCTGAAAGAGGGTCAATCCCTGTACAAGCACAGGCCAGTCTCTACGTAGGTGTAATAGAAGCCACAAGAACATCCAGTCATGTAATGTGGCTGCTCTCATGATCAAAGATGGTTTTGTTATAAATTTCCAAATTCCAGGGCTATCAAGGCTGAAAAGCACATAGTGTACCATATTTGACACACATATGATATTTATCTACTACAGACATTATCTACTCTGAACACCTGTATACACACAAATATGTGTAAAACGTATACTGTCAAGCTGTAAGCCAGTAAAGGATACAACAGAAATACTGGGGGGGAAATCATAAGTGTGAAGTTTTAACTAGGAACCATCCTCAGAAGTATCAGAATGAGCTGTTCTCAAATTACCAATTTTGTCTTCCCTTCAGGGAAAAACTGGCTGAAAAGCAAAAATCATGCCTTATGGCTATTTAAAAGAAATATATTCTCTGTATGTATGTATCAGTAACCAGAAATAGAAACAAATGTTAATCCTGAACTTTTACAGCTGAGTTGATAAGTCTTTTCTATCACGTCACTTCTATCGTGATGCCACCTTTATCTCAAAGAGTGCCATCTGTGCTCACTGCTGTACAAATGAACAACAAAGAAACATTCCCCACGCACCACTTCTCCCCTGAATGATGTAGTTTTATATCATTGTATCACACCATTATAGGATTATTATGCTGAAGATCTCACAGGCTTCCCGAAAGCAAGTCTCAGAGCTACGAACCTCATAAATAACCATGACTAATCACATGCTGTCCTGCAAGATACCAACCGAGAAGATGGCCAGGAAAAACCTAATGCATTGCCTTCCTGGTGCTGATTGCAAACACAGGAGCTACTGGCATGATGGGCTACAACATGCAACATGGGAGATAGGAATGTATAGGAATTACATTACCCATGTAATACATAAGTAATGACTGTGAAGAGTAACAGAGCCCAAGCTTTTTGGGGCAAAACACCCACCCCAAATGTGGGGTTTGCCACAAGCAACCACCAGCAGCATGTTCACTGACCTGTAGCAGAAATACCGTGTCCAAGCTTTTAACAGGAGCACTTCAGCGAGGCCTTCCACACTGGGTAGCTACTCAGACAGAAGGGACCATCATACAACTAATTTCACACTTCAGAAGCTGCCTTGAGTATTTCAGTAAATCAAAGGCTTCCCAGACTGATGAAAACTGAGTGTGCAGTGAAAAAACATCCTCCCCATGACTGAGGAAGAGCTGATTCAGTCACACATCATGCCTGTCCTGCTCTTGCAAAACACCTGCACTCTTCTTCCAAGTAACTGTAGGCAGGCAGCTATGGAGATCAGCAATACAACTGCCTTGAGGATTACCCCAAGAACCACTTCTCTGCACAGAGAACAACATACAGTGTTTCCTTTCCAGCAGCTACTGGACTGAGAAGCCTTCTGATTGTGAGCGGCAGTACCCTTCCCTTTAGGTATCTGCTGCATGTAACACACCAAGTTATTTTTATAAATTACTGCTTCATGGATTTTTATGTCCCAATATTTTAGAGTTTTAAACATCGTTCTGAAGATTTGATTTGCAGACTCTTTGAGGAACCCTCATCCTAAACTGAAGGCTGCCTAGGTATGACTGTCGTTTGACACTGGCCGAACGCCAGGCACCCACAAAAGCTGCTCGCTCACCCTCTCCTGTCACAGCTGGGCAGAGGAGAGGGAAAAAAATTAACAAAGGCTTCATAAGTCGAGATAAAGACCAGGAGAAAACACTCCAAGGGCAAAACAGGCTCAACTTAGAGGTACAAAGTGATTTTAGTAATAACAGATTCAGAGAAGGATAATAAGAAGTAAAATAAGCCCTTAAAACACCTTTTCCCCCCAGCCCCTCCCTCCTTCCCACTGACAGCACAGGGAGACAGGGCATGGGGGTTTGGTCAGTCCATCACCAAGATTTCCTTCCGCTGTCCCAGGAGAGGACTCCTTCCCCTGTGAGACTGTGGGGTCCCTCCTATGGGAGGGGGTTCTCCATTAACTTCTCCAGCGTGGTTCCAATCTCACGAGCAGCAGTCCTCCCAAAACTGTGGCGCCGTGGGTCTCTTTTCCACGGGGTGCAGTCCTTCAAGGACAGGCTGCTCCAGCCTGCAAACAAGGACCCTCTCTGTCCACCGGGTCTTCCACTGGAACACAGCCCCCTCCAGGCATCCACCCGCTCCGGTACGGGCACCTACCCCACAGGCTGTGGGTGGATCTCTGCATCCCCCGGGGATCCCCACGGGCTGTGGGTGGATCTCTGCACACCCTGTGGATCCATGGGCTGCAGGGGCACAGCTGCTTCACCATGGTTTTCACCATGGCCTGCAGAGGAATCTCAGCACCAGTGCCTGGAGCACCTCCTCCCCCTCCTTCTCCACTGACCTTGGTGTCACCACATCGTTTCCCTCATATGTTCCCATATGTTCCTCATATGTTCTCTGACTAGAAGAACTGTGCGCCCTTTGTTTTGATTTTCTTCTTAAATGTGTCATCACAGAGGCATTACCAACCTCTCTCATTGGCCCAGCTTTGGCCAGCAGCATGTCCATCCTCAGAGCCATCAGCGATTGGCTCTGCCAGACATGGTGGAAGCTTCCAGCAGCTTCTCACAGAAGCCACCTCTGTGGCCCCCTCACTATCAAAAACCAGGCTGAGCATAACCAACACAATGTGCTGTTGGTACATACAGTTATTCCCAATCTAGAGCACTCACTATGCTGGATAAATTTGCATAGTCTGAAACTAAGAAGTCAAACACTGCTCCTAATCTACACCTTGCATGGGCCCCAGAACTGTGAAAACAATTGGCTTGTATTAGAGATCATAATTTTTGTTGTCTAGCATTACACTGTAGTATTTAAAAGAATGTTTTCAGGTTGTTTATCATGATTTCTAAATACAAGAGTGTATTTCAGATGTGTGGTAAGAAAATCTTTCAAATAAAAGATGGTATTCATGTAATTCGACCTTCCTTTAAGCTAACAAAAAACTTTTGTAAACAGATGGGTTTTGACCACATAGCAGGACAGTTTACACACTCATAAATACAGCTTACTACTATGTGGTGTGTTTTTTAAAAATGAGGGACTAGCTTTTCCCACAGTAGCATCTCCAGCTATTTACATGCCATAAACCTGCAGAAAATGACATTTAGCCGTAATTGCAGAACTTCAAAGTACTTCACAGTTTTTGTGAGCTTTTCAGTAGAGGTTTTTTCAGCACTTTAAATGCCTCCAGAGAGAGAGATTATATGTAGGAAGATCTAAGATGCTTGTTGCCATCCAGAAAAGACAATTCTGCTGCCATAAAATGAGGAATGTAAGTTAAGCTTGTATATTGCTTTGTAGCTGAAGTAATATTGACACTTGATCCATGAAAGCAACCTCCTTCTCATCTACTTTCTCTGAAGCAGAATTAGTATTTAGAAGGCACAAAATCCTATTTTTATATTTTTAAAGTTTCCCCCAGAGGTGCTTCCAGCTGTTTTTTCCAGATCTACTTACTTCCCTACAGAAATTAGAACTGTGAAGTGAGGTTTGTAACTACACGGTCTCCACTAACTTCTGAACACTGTAGAGCCTATTATAAAAACACACATGTGTAGGAAGCCAAATTTATTGCAGATTTCATCTTAAGACAGAGGTACATGAATGTTCATGTATTGCTGACCAAAAAGAATGAGAAATTCTGATTCACTTTTGCATCTGTCCTAACATGAGACAACACAGGAACCTCAACAGTTTCCTTTTTAGTTCTTGTGCACTTTGAGGCTGGCCTCAGCCTGAAAAACCAGAGCATCTCAACTACAGCCACAGATGTACCTGCAGAAGGGAGTAGCCCATCTAAGGATGCAGCTGAACTCCTGTAATTGAGTTCCTGCTTTAAATATGGGGAATTCATGGAACTTTAGGGAACAGCCTTACCTCGATGTCGCAGCTGCCGGCCGGAGGGTTAAGAAAGACTCAGAGACAGGAATGCAGTCAAGAGAATGGATGGAATTATTTAATTAACAAAGGACGGGTTTTTATGTGTTTAGACCTCTTAGTGTCTACCTAAATGGCAAGAGATTATTGGACCTCTTGCTAACTACCTACCAGAGTGATCGGTCAATTCCCACATCGTTCATTGTCCTAGTTAAAATCCTAACAATTCTAATTATATTTGCAGGTGCAAGATAGCAGACTCAGTTTACAGAAACCTTATCATGTTTTGCATAGTTCAGCATGAGAAAGAGCCCTCACGAACTACTGCAAAGAGCTGAAGAAATTTCTCTGCTGAGGCTTTTTCAGCATCCATACCTAGACACTTCTCATTTGGAAACGGAATATGTTTCTGGTAGAATTCTTCACAAGCAGCAGGTCTGTATTTCAAGGACGCAATTCTGAAGATTACTGAACAATTGCAGTCTTGGAAAGCACCACTTTCCCCTCAAAAACATGGACAGAAGCTCCCTCATCAAATATATTGCTTCTGTCCTTCTGGCAGTTCTCTCTCTTCTTTGTCTGGAAATGCAACTATTCACCTTTTCCTATTTTCAAGGGTCATATATATCCTTTTTCTAACACAGCATAAAGAATGAAAAAGCAAATCCACTATATTTTACTGCCTTCTTTCATGCAGTCTGGCTAGATCTTTATGACCCCAGCTACTTGTGATCTCAGGCTCACAGTTCCACAGCCATCAAAAACCTGTAGGGAAGGCATACAGCTGTATACACACAGTGGTCAGTACTATCATTCAGTAGCTAGCAGGGGCAATGTTATGTCTTTTTATACTCCTGAAACTGAAAGAAAGACACTGGATAATGTTTTTATAATTTTCCAAAAGGGAACTGATGCCCAAATATTTTACTTTTCATTTCCCAAAAATGTTGGGGTTTTTTTCCACAAAAAATGCCTTTGCTGCAGTTAGACAAATACAGCTAACATATAATAGTAAAGAGTTAACTGTAAAAGCAAAAATCAAGTCTCGTTTCAAAGAGAAAAAGTCATGGACTCAGTCCTGTAAACACAGGGCTTATAAAAAATTATATATTAATTTCAATAGAGAGTTTTTCATAGACACACAGAAGCACAGCACAAAAAACTACAGAATCTTAGACCTGAGAAAACAATCAATTGGGTATAAGATGTATCACATGAGGGAATAATGCTTGAGATTGACCTTGAGATTTTCATTTCAGAAAGAAGTATTGCAGCATCATAAAGAGGTTACAAAAGGCAGTAAGATGTACACGAAAGGGCACGTTGTGCAGAAGTGTAGTGACAAATGCAATATCAAATCACTGTTAACAACTGGATTTCTCCATTAATCAAAGCATGCAATGAATACTCTTTCCTCCACCTACCAAAAATCAGAAGGTTTAGGGTTTTTCTAAATTAACAAGAAAACTTTGCAAGCATAAATAACATTGAAAACATGGAGAATAATACAATATATAATTACTGATCAGTAAGATCAGCTCTCCCTTTGGAGATCAAATAGGTTATTTAATGTAGTGAAAAGGAAAGCTGATGAATAAAACAGATTAATAAACTGAAATTTAAGCAATTTTAATTAAGGCATCCCAAGGAAACAGCCCAGACAACGTCACAACTGCATAAGACAGTAAGCTGTGAAAAGAAGCATATGATGAACTATTACTACAAATTCTTAAGAATTAACTAGCTGAAAGACTAATGACACAGTGTAGAAAGAAATTATCTACTTGTGCATTCAATTATCCAGGAAGGTCCTTTCTTATCTCAGTGAGCTAAAATAAAATGAGTGGTGATCATCATCAAATGTTGTCATGATTTCTATACACTCTGCTTGGAACTGCCTCTAGCACAGTTGCAGTATGCTTCCTCTAAAAAAACTCCTTCACAAATGTCACTGTTTTTGACAGAGAAGTTGCTCCAGCTGAAAAAGCAGTGGAGTGGCTATTTTTGCGTTTAGGTTAATGGAGTTGCTTAGTTTGGGGACAGGGAGCCCTGCCAGGAACTGCACCCCTGGAAGGGCCCTACCTTCCCCCATACATAACATGTCAACCACACTGGCTCCTCAGCACTGTAACCCCAGTTTGCTCTTGCATCCATTTCTCCAGCTGATTTTGAAATTACTACTTCTATGTTTTATGGTTTTATCTTTTATATTTTACCTTTGCATTCTGTGTCCATACAGCTGTTTCATAAAAAAGTAAAACACGTAACTCACAGAATGAGAACGAAGGCACTCCAGACATTAAAACCTGTAGAGACACAGGTCTGATGCTGACTTTGACTCAAAACCTATCTTCAGTGAGGAACTCTATACATGCATCAGCGCATGTTTTGTTACTTGAAAACAACTGCATTGCATTGACCCAGCTCTTACACTGTCACATAAATGTTTGCCATTTAATAACCAATTAAAACAGTTGTGAGAAGAACCGTTTGCTGCATTCAGGGACATACAGCTGCAATACTAACTAGTAATGGATACAGGCAGACACCTGTGAGTGATGAAACCTAGAGCTGCAAGACAACTGTAGAGTTGATGATTTCCCCCCATCTTTCCACTTTAAAAAAATCTGATTAGCATAGATTAGTTCTCAAAGCCTGTTTATAATGTATATAAAATTATAGGAGAGAGAGCAGAGTTCTCTTTCAAGCATAGTTCTAATGACTTTACTTCTTTAGGGGTCAAAAGCAAGTCAAAGAAAATCAATGTCCATTTGTGTTGCTGAAGCTGAAGCATACAGTTCACGATTCACAACTGTTAAAAGAGTCAGTCAAAACATTTTGCCATATAGAGAAACTGGAAAAAGCTATCTCACATAATTATGAATGAAGATATATCTAGCATAGCAAATGCAAAATAGCAAAGCATTTTAGAAACAATTCTGTAATTAAGAATCAGTGCTTTATATTAAGGCAAATATTAACAGGTACGTTAAGTATGAATATCAAATTTTTAAAAGATTTTAAAATATTTCCTAATTCTTAATATTATACCTGTTGAAATTAATGACATTTTCACACTAAATTGAGTAAAAATGGCAAAATAGTCTTTACACCAAGACTCAGACAATATGATTACTATCACTCACAATAGTCTGTCATTTGTACAAGACTATGAAATTCCCTTTAGTTTTTGACAGAAAGTGGAAGAAATAGGAATGTCATAAAGTCAATTCTTTATGGTTAGTTGTATTTTAAATAAATTTAATGCAAAAAGTGAAAGGGGAAAAGGCATGTGTTTTATTTTATTCAAACAGCCTTTACTCACACTTAAAATCTGAGTCTATTTGAATAATTTGACCAAAAGCAATATAAAATTTACTTAAAATGCCATTTTTAACATCTTCAACATGAAACCAAGTACACTGTTCACTATTTGAAAAAACACATTGAGAATGAACAAAAAGTAAAATAAAGCCAAACTTTAGAATAATTTGATTAATAAACTGTTCCTCCTCTGATGTTATCTCAGAAGATCCAAGCGATGAACACTTCAGAAGGGATTGATGTTTATCAGCTTTAAAAGCACACCTTTGAACCAAAATCTCAACCAAGTAAGGAATGAACACCCAAATCTAAGAGCAAGGAACAAACTTCATAGAAAAAAATTTGAAGTTCATCCTTGTCCCAGATGATAACCACCTGCAGAACTGAGCAAACAATCAATTGCACCCACAGCATCTCTGAAGCCTTGAGTTCTTTCACAGGCTCAGTGTCCATGCCAGTGTTAAAGCAGTAAAACATCAGTGCCTTTACCTCAACCACATCTTACACAGGAATTTCAGTGGCTGTTGAAAAGCACCCTGTGAGCATCAGTGTGGTACTTTCACTCTGTTCCAAGTTTTATTCCACACTGGGAACATCCACGGCCACCATCAGGGCATGACTGTTTCTGCTGTGCTCAGTTCCTGGCATAGGGGACTTCTTGCTTTTCACAGTGGAACATACAGCACAACCGTTCATAAACCATCTATTTCTTATCTCTGAAGTGCCTGAGTGGTACAGCAAACTGTGTCCAGCAGTATCATTTATCCATGTTCTGGCCTCATGTGCAAAACCTTAATTCCAATTTTTAGAATACTTATTTATGTTAAAAAAAAGATTACGCATATTTATATAGGTAAGTCAAAACTATTGCTACTCTCACATAAGTATCACAGTGAAGAACTTTGATGGTTTTGCCCAACGTTACCCAAAATAAACTGGAGAACAAATCATAAAATTAATCTCATCCCAAACACTCTTCTTGATTAGTTTTCCTCTACTCATTACTTTAATAAATTGAAGAGAGCAAGTCCCCAGGAAACAACCCAGCCCTTGGCTGCTGCACCACCAGATTCATCACACAACAGAGTGTTCCACCTCTTTTGGCCAATTCAAGCTAATTACTGAAGATAAGGCTTAAGAGTCCCAAACGACAGTGACAGCCACAGCTGAAGTGTGCAGTGGAAAAAAGCTTTGTTTCCCTATCACGTAGCTCCTCTCCTTCATAAGGGGTAGACACATCACCTACTAAATCAATCTCTCAAGACTTTATCAATCTCTCAAGAAGAATAATAATTTCCTCCTTGGACAAATAAAGATATGTGTGAATTTCCCTGGCTGTTTCTCCACTGCATTCCCTAGTGTTGATTATAGCTGTATCTTTGAAATTACCTGTTTTGAGTTCTGGTTTTTTTGGGGTTTTTTTAATGTATGCTTTCTTTCTTTCCTCTGATCTGCAACAGGAATGCAGAAAATCTAGGCTGGCCACCACAACAAGTAAGGCTTTACACAAGCCTTACCACAAGTAAAGCTTTCTGACTCTTCCAGTTATGGCAGATAAAACTCTGAGCAAATACAGAAGTTTGTCTTCAGAGTCTGCCACTGTGAGCCAGTGTCACAGTATACTGCCAGAGTTGCATGCTGATGTAGCAGACTCCTATTGGGATTCAACCCAACCACATTCAGGCCTCTCTCTGGAAACCTGAACTGGAAGCACAGCCATGTGAAGGGCCAAGAAACATGACACATTAAATCTATTTGATGTTTCTTATCATTCACCGCAACTCTATAGCTTTTTAGCAATGAATGCAAGCAGACCTGGTGATGACCACCAGGAAGAAATACTGACAGCTCAGGCAAAAGGACCAGTGCTAAGTTACAAGCATGAAGAAATGGTACTTATTTGAGCACTTCAGAGGGAACTGAGAGCAGACTACAGCTCTCATTTGTTTGTCTTTAATATTCAATCAAAGATGAATAAATAGAAATTACACACTCTGCTGGGTTGGGGCTGACTAGAAAACTCATGTTTAACTGCTGGTGTTTTTAATTATGCTTACAGGTTTTTCTGTCAGCTCATGAAAGCTATGCCCAATAAGCCAAAATACATGTCTGAGCAAACAAGAAAAAAAATGGGAAAGAAAAATAATTTCTGAGCTTGCCCTGAAATTTCTGAATCAAGGTCAATAATCTTCTCTATTAAAGAGATTTACATAGACTTAAAACAAAAGTGCATACTATAAACTTGAATATAGTGTACTTTGGAAATCTCCAATTCAAAAGATATAAGCCAAGTGGAATAGAGAACATTAAACAGGATTCTAGAACAGCCTTACAGTGAAGTGTGTGATGGCCACTCCTGAATTTTTAAAATTAAGATCTACCCACATTGTAAAATAAAGTATAAATATGCAGCAAGGCTTTCTGACAAGTACCAAGTAAAACAAAGAAAATGTGTGAAGGTAAAGGAGATTGATTAATATCTTAGAAGTGGATGTTTTTAATGATGTCTTTAAAGACCTCAAGTCTTACCTTCCCCTTTCTTTTCAAGTTTCTAACAGAAAAAGCAACATTTCTTTTTTTTCTCTCAGACCTTGTGAAAACTCGGTTCTTTAGCCATGTTAAAGAGGGAAAATCTGACTGTAAGTGAAAGTCTAGAGCACCATGTTCTTTAATTCAGTGATGGGGACTTTCATTAGATTATCTCATAGCTATGGGACAAGATACTGCAAAAGACAAATGATAAATCATTAAATTATGTTTTCTTCCTCTCCAGGCAAAGAGTGAATATAGCATTAGATTAGTTTGAAGGACTGAAAAGGAAGAAGAGGGTCTGCAATATGCATCAGAAGTGACAAAGCTAACACAATTTTTAACCCCCATTTATTTGTATAATCAGGCATAAGCACTTGCTTATGCTAATTGTGGAAACCTCGAATGTAATACATAGCCCAAATGAATTCCAGATCAGTGCATGCTTCAGTGTTTCATGATCTCCCTTGCACATGCCTAGTGAAAGCCTGCCACTCTGCAACAGAGGAAGGAATTACTACAATAGAATCATAGGCAGTTTGCAAAAAACTATACTTTTTTTATATGAGACAGAATAAGCCGAGTGTTTTAAGTAACAGATAGGTTTGCATCCCACTGTCTAGCAGCAGTTATTCTAATTGTGTTTCACAGCATCGTCAGAGAGTCAGAAGTATGAACAAACCACAGGAATATTCTCCACAAACTGCACTGAAACAAACGACACTCCCTTCAGACAGCTTACCCTCAGTAATCTCCATCCACCATTATGGGAAAGGATTAGTTTATCTTTCAGCTATGAACTTTTGTTAGTTACATGTTCACCTTACTGACATCCCAACATTTTTTAATCTTACCACGTCAATCTTGCATCTACATAAAAATGTGTATTTCAGTGCATAAAAAGATCTCCTGCTGCTGACAACTCAAAGTGCATTAACCTGGGAAGCCTTGAGATTGCCACACACCCCCACACACTTCTTTCAGTAGAGATCTCACTGATTGGAAAAGGAAATACCCCAAACTCAACAGACATTTCACGCACAGTGGCATTTCTGCAGATACATATGTTTCCAACACTGCAACTTTTACTTTCATCACTATTAGCAAGTTATTTTCCCAAGTTATTTCCTACACACATAGCCCAGTGCCCCTGCTGAAACTACCACATTCACTGAAACTGACTGAGCTCCCAGTGAAACATCAGAGGTTAGCTATAAATCTGTGTAAATACTTTTATTCTGTGCTGCTTTCATGTTAGAATACAACATGCATCAAGGTCACTGTAACAGATTGCAGTTTTCAGGCTCATAGAGAAGACACTGAGGAAATCAATAAGAGCAAACTTAATTAAACAGTGTCTAAAGTTCTGCCTTCTCCCAAACCTGCCCAGAATTCACATCTCTATATTGTCTGCATTTCAGAGTCAGGTCTTTTCATAGGTACGGGAAGGCAGGCAGCTTAGCTTAAATGCTATCACTGCTGAAAGGTGAACAGAACTCGTTCTTTGCAATGTGACAGGTCTGCTCTGAGCTCTTCCGAGTTTTTAGCTGGAGATTACAGCCCCATGGGCCTCTTCCTTTGAAGTGGAGTTCCTCTGAGAGCCGAGTTAGTCCCCTGCCTACAACCTGTCCTCCATACACTGAAATAAATTACAGTCAACTTTTCGTTTCATTTCCACGTCAAGTATAGCAATAAATATCCACAGGCTAAAAGTAAGCAAACAAACAAGGCTGACAAACAAAAACCTCACAGCAAGAGCATCCCAAAGAAAATCACCAGGCAGGGCACAAGAAAGTTAAAGGCATAAAAATCAAAACTCTGGGTTCTCTATCTGAATCCATAAGTGCATATGAAAGGCTAACGCGCATCTTGCCTCTCTCCCGCAAGAAGCACTGATAGAAAGCAATTAAGGGACTCCTACAATTTAGTTACAGCTCAGCAAAGAGGAGAAGGCATTTTACATTACGAAATGCCTGTAAGAAGGCATCATCTTTTACAGTTGCAGAAGTGGGAAGCGCTGGGACACGGAGCTTCCTTCCCGGCTATGCACCGGAGCACCGCACCAGCGGGATGCCCGCCGCGGACTCCGGCGGAGTTGGAGCAGGGCTCCGCGGCAATCCCGGCCACCAACCCCCCGCACCTCAACCCCCGAGAACTGCCGCTGGCGCTTGCCGACCATCCTGCCTCCGAACCGGGAGCAAGAGACCAGCAGCTCCAAAAAAAAAAAAGTCACTCGAGAGGAAGGGAACGCAGCGAAAAGGAAGCAAGCGCTTACTTGCCTATACAGCACCGCCGGACGACCTCCTCGCAGCTGCTGAAACGCTGTGCCGCTCGTCCTCCTCCCACCGCTCCGTGCTAGTTCCAAAATAATTCCTCCGGGCGCCGGCACATCCCCGGGCTCAGCCGAGGAGCGCAGGGAGCCCGGCCGCTTCGCCCCCCCGCCCGGTGCCCATGGTGTCAGCCCCAGCCCCGGCAACTCGCGCTCCCTCCCGCCGGCGCTGCCTCGGGGCGGGCTGCCGGCTAACACGGCATCGCACCCCGGCCGCCGCCGCCGGCTCCAACTCCGCCGCCGCGCTGAGGGGCAGCGTGGGGCTCCCCGCGCCCTTCCCGGAGACGGAGCGGGGGCGCCGGGCGGGGGCGTGCGGGGAGCAGCGCCGCCCCTCCGCGGCGGTGAGCGGCCAGGCGAGGCGCGGCCAGCCGAGGGGAGGCGAGGCGAGGCGGCGCGGCGCCGCCACCGCGGCCGCAGCCAGGCGCGGCGATGCCGGCCCCGCCCGGGACCCCCGCCCGCCCCCCCGCCGCTCCCGGGGCGCTCCGTAACGCCGCCCCGCTGCCGGCGCCACCAGATCCGGTGACGCGCAGCCCTCCCCGGGGCCGGCCCCCGCGCCGGAGAGGGGCGAACGGGCGGGAGTCGCTTGCCGCGGGCAGCGGGAGGGTGAGCTGGGACCACCGGGTGAGCTGACCCCCGGCACGCAGGGACAGCGCGGTCCGGGGGCGGCGCCGGAGCTGCTGGGCCGCCGGGGGAAGGCGGTGTTCCCCCGGGCCGCCGGAAAGCCCGCGGAGCTCTCACCGGTCCTGGGCAGCTGCGGCTGCCCGCTCACCCCCGTGCCCCGGCAGGAAAGTTATCCGCCCCACTCCCGCCTCACTGAGCCGCCGCTTCTGCTCAGCTGCCCGGGCTGCCGTTCCTGTCGGCTGTGTGACTGGGTCTCGGCTGGCCGCTCGCCAGAGGGAACGCACATCCACCCCCCGTGTTGGGAAGGAATTTGGTGCCGGTTCTATCACTTTGCCTGGCTGGCTTGGCGCGGCAGCGGCGCTACCTTCTCCACGCCCCGTCTCGCAGCCTCTAACCCGGAGCACGGCTCTGCGGCGCCCACCGCCACCGGTGCACAGCCAGCGCCGCTCTTCCGGGCTGCCTCGGACAAGGAGGGGGCCCAAAGGGAGCATAAGGAGTGAGGGACAAGCTTCCCTGTGCCTCCCGAAAGCCCTGCGTGATGCTCGCCCTCCTGCTCCGCAGGCTCGTGCTTCCAGCAGCGCACACGGCGCTCTGCCGGAGATCCCCCACAGGCATGGCCCTCCCCGTCGGACAGCGCTACAATGACACGCGATAACGCAGCTATCAGTCACTGACACAGGCACACCCGTATATATAATACCTATATGTATATACATGTAGGAACACACCCCCATACGCACAGGCGGCCGCCGCGGGGGAAGCCGCATCTCCCCGCGGGACGGGGCCGCCAGAAATCGACCTGCCTCAGCGAAGGCAGGGGGAGAATGAACGCAGCAGGGAAAAGCAGCAAGAGAGAGCCCGAGGGGAGCCGCCTGAGCCGCCCTCCGGCACCGCGCTCCCCTGCGGTGGGTGGGTGCCCGCAGCCGGGCTCGCCGCCCGCCGGCGCTGCGGGGAGCTGCGGGCAGGGAATCCCGCCGAGCCTCTGCGCCTCCTCGGTGTGGGGAGAGCCCGGCCGTGGTGGGGCTTTTGCTAAACTGGGAGTGGGGGGAGCAGCAGTGGCCTCACCCGCATCCTCTGGGGCCGCTTCCAGCTCTTGGGAATGTTTCTCTGCAGTTAAGCTGAGGATGTCAGGGAGGGTGGTCACAATTAAAAGTCCGCTAAAAGGAGATTGAGCTTCGCTTTTTTGTAGTTCCTCCGACAGCCCTTTTCCCTTCAAGTTGCTTAGGCTTCTTGTAATGAAAAGTGGTTTTCACGGGCATCTTACACTTAAGGGCTTTTCTTCAACCAAGCTGGCACAAACAAAAATGTTTCTGTTCCTTATGTGCTCCTTTTATAAATATTACTGTCAATAATGTGCAGTGAGCTGTTAAGGGGGGGAAGGATTTAAAAAGACAGCTTCATGCAAGCTAAATGCAAAGCTAATGGAGTTGCTCTGAAGAATAAAGCTGATGGGTTGATGAATGTATTACAAAATGCAGTGATAGGTTTCATGCCTAACTGAACATATTTGTCCCTCAGTTCTCATCTTGAGATACAGATCTTTATCTTCCCTTGTTTCTTAGTATTGAATTGATGTCAACAGAGTTCTTGATAGCTACAGACTAACCAAGCTATCTGTCCTGTTGTGGTTCTACTGAAAGATTGAATGGTTTGAACTGACAGCTCTCCTGACAAGACTGAAAAAATAAATGATTAAAACTATACATATATTAGGGCTGATGATGGAAATACATGTCTAAGAATTGAAATAAGTGAAATGCAGTGAACCAAAAACTAATCAAAGACAGAAGTGAAGTGGAACTGTAACCCTCTTCGCTCATGCCCTGCTGAGAAAGTCAACACCCTAGAGAGCAGCTTTTAAACAAAGTGGAAACAAATAGTATTTTATCATCTCTTAATTACTTTGTCTAGAGTCAGTCCCACACTCAAATTCCAACAGGGACAGCCTCCTCAGTTTTCAGTATTGAAGTCATCTTCACATACTGCTCTTAACCCTGGTCGAGATTAATCAATACACATCCTGTTCCCTCATCTATAGGAAGGTCTGTCATCTTTCATGGAGACCTCTCACTTCATTCTTTGTTTGATGATGAATACTAGGATAGCTCAAGCAAGAAAGAAAGTTTCATTTCAGAAGAGGAAGCTGTTATATTTTAGTGCAGTATCTTTCAAACTATTCCTACATTTACTAAAATACATGTATGTTGCAAATTTCATTATCACTAAGAATATACTGAAGATGAAATCTACCAAACCAAATGAAAAAAGTGTAGAATATTTTTTATAATTATCAAACACATGGCTGTATGAAATATGTGTGTTCCAGTTTACACACAATTAGAAGGTTACATTTGTGTTGTAATTTTGCTTCAGGCATCACAAACACAACATAAGAATTTTACATATACAGAAGTGAGATGTCAGATAAACTTAAGATGTAGTCAACAAAGTGAAGCAACATTTATAGTCAGAATGGGTGAGCCAGAATTGTTTTTGTGTAGTATGGAGAATGTTAATTAAGAAATTTCACATAATAAGCGGATGGCTTCTGTTTTAGATTCTGCAGCTTCAGCAGCTTGGCACCACTCAAGTCACCAACAAGGATGGAGCGACAAAGGAGGAACAGCATTAAAAATGGAAGAAATAGAGGCTAAGCATGAAGATAAATTGTCATTGTTTAAAAAATATGAGAATGAAAGGAAGAATGTCACCCACCAAGCAAGCGAGTGACATCCTTTGTAAAACTGTATTGACTACCTATCCACAAGAGATCATTTGTCTTCTTTTCTCTTAGCAAAATTACTTCAGCTTCAAATATCTTTTTTTTTTTTTTTGTACTGAAAGTATATCTCACTTTGATTGTGGGCAGGGATTCTGACATTTGGCAGCCAAACACTGGTGTGTATGTCTGTCACACATAAGCCTCACTGTGAAAGCACTGGAAAATAAAGAGCAGAGAACTCAGGCTTTGAAAAAGTGCATGGGACAAGAAACTACCAGTAGTAGTGGACAAGTAAGATGAATATGTAAGAAAGATGTTAAGATGCTTTGGGAAATAGAATGTTTTTTGTCCAACCTCACTGCAACATTAGATTTTCCATTCAAGTAGCAGGTCCTACCACCTCTGGGAACCCATCATGGTTGATGGGTTATTAATTGATTCTGTTTTCAATATCCACTTTTGGAAAAGATAGCTGTCAGAGTAGCAAATGTAACACCATCAAAGATAGGTGTCATACTTTATAGAAAGTAGATCACAAGATCATCTATAAGCACCTTGATGCTTCCTATACTGAGGTACGGATGAAGAGCACATTCCTAATTTCTGATGATATTGTTTTGGTTTTGATTTCCATTCACAGACTGGTAATAATCCAGTCAACTATGTCAAAAAAAGTCTGTGAACATATTCCCTCTCATTTCCCAACAATTATTCTAAACTAAGCTTCACAAAAATACTCCATTTGCTGTTATCTGGCACCCTTATATAAAGTAATGTGTCATTTGTCACCATGGCTTGTAATCTGAAAATATGACTGGGGAAATGATGGAGACCAAAATAGCCTTTTACAGTCTGTAGGTGGCCAAAAAATTCTGCAGCTATATTCCATAATATTCCTTGCTGCTGTGATTTGCTTCTCAAGAGCTCTTGTCAATCCACTTAAAACTCTCACTCACATAGGCCCAAAGAGAGACATGGAGGTTTGTTCAAACTGTAACCAAATATGCATTAAAATCCCTCATTTCACATGTAAACAGGATATTAGCAATTCCATAAATTCTACATGAATTTTTACTTTGAAATTCTGGGCTTTTCAAATCATCTCAAGGCTTGGAGAATTTAAACCCATATATATTGAAACCTACCAGCAGAGAATCTCAAGCGAAACTGAGAAACTCATAGTCTTAACATCATTCCTTAATCCCACATTTTGCACACAGCCTGTATATCATATTCAGTACTGTTATTATTTATGGTAGCCTATAATTGGCTTGCATCTCATTAATGGGTATTTTTAACTTGGAAGAGAATTTGGATAAAATTGTAACAAAGAATTTTAACTACTTTCAAGGAAATTATCATCATTATCTGCCTTAGTAATTAATTTATTAAAATCAAATATCACGAATTAAAAGGGACACGTAACAAGTCATAGGCTATAAATAGTAGAATTTAAGAAAACTATCGATTTTTTTTTTCTGTTTTATGCTTAACCAAAAAAACCTGATCTTTTCATTCTGACAATTATCCTATTTCTTCACCGAAAGAAGATAAAATTTCCCTATGTGCATTTAAAAATCAATTTTACACATTGCAAAGTTTGAAAATCTTTTTTTTTCTATTTGGAAGAAAAATAACTCATAAAAATATAATTTGAAAATAACTAATGTACATTCTGTAGGATTTATAAGTCTCCATAAGAAAACTAAAATATAAAATGTTACTAAGGATGGGAAATAATTTATTTCTGTTATCTCCACAATTTTTGAAGTGGTAGATAAAAAATGAGACAGCGTAATTCAAATCTGGGATGTGATCTTCAGATAATTTAATTGTTTAAAACATTTTGAAATATATGTGGGTGCAGGTATAATTTATAAAAATGATGGGTATGTTCCTGGCATTAAGGATCATTTGTATATACTTGAGGCAATTTCTGTGGATGGAAGTCTCAGCCCGAGAGTTGAAGTCACTTTGCAAAGTGTGGCTTAGGTACTGACACAGTTTGTGCCTTAATTAGACCTCCCTGGATGGGGGAGATTTGTTAAGAGTCCTTGCCGGTCGTCTTAAGAGACGAACCGGACCTTCAGCCTTCTTTGCTCTTAGATAGTTGTTTATTAAGTTCTTATCAGCTACAAGGTGACAAGGAACGTAGCAAGAGCAGAGAAAAGCTGCAAGTGACCTGGTTATCAAGATTTCACAGCCCTTTTAAAGGCATTTTACCCAACAGAAGTTTGAAATGACAGATATTTTTCCTTTTCCACCAATGTCCAGTAAATCACCTTGTAATGCAGACAGGAACTGTGGCAAATTCTACCCAATCATACTAAGCTGCTTCTACTGCAGAAAATGGAGGTCTTGAAGAAGGAGCATGAAGTCTAAAATGATGTAAACATCCACCATTTTGGAAATCTCACTATTTATCTATTTACTACATAAACAAACCCAAAACCTCTAAATTCTTCACCCTGTGATTTTTTTTACATAATATTCTACTATCTAGTTCACATTGGTGTAGATTTTAATTCTTCCAAGAGTGTAGGCCGTTTTCTCCATGGATAAAGGTCAAAAACAGTATTGTCCAGGGGGGTTGAATCCTTCAAAACAGGCAGAGGAATATTCTCTGCACTCTGGATTCCCACAGGTACACAATTACACCCATTACACATAATCCCTTATAGATGGGTATTAGCACATGATCTGCCCAGCATCTCCAACCTGGCCCAGGAGTGAGCCAGTGGGAGGATGAAGAGAGCGAGGACTATTTAATCAGTAAATGCTTTCAGATGGCTCAGTTTTTTTTCCTATTTGTAGCTCCCAGGAAGAAGGGATAAAAAGAAGCTGCTTCCATGGTTGCCAAAGAAGTGGAGGGGTGGTTCTGCTTATGGGTGAATGAGGCAAGCCTTCCCCCCTGGAGCCACCACAGCATCCCTCCAAACCTTCTATAGAAAGGACAGCTGCTTCAGCTCAGATGTTTCTCCTCAGTTTCTCCTCAGTTCCACAATAGCAGTGTGGTGCTCTGTGAATGAATTCAGTGTTTGCTGCAAATGCAAGAAATGGTAGCTGTACTGCAGAGAAGGGGATGTAGGTGTCTCTTGGTGTGGGGAATGTGCTAGTGTATGTATGCTGAACGCTGTGTGCTGATACTCAATGCATATGAAAAAGAACCTGGCCTACTTGGACTGTCCTGTAAAAGCAAAGTGGTTTTCTGTCACAATGCATGAGGCTTGCATGCATGACCTGCACCTAACCCTAGGGAAACCATCTGGGCTGTAGTAGCTGTACCATTTTCTGTTGTTTCTTGCAGAAACTGACTCCAGGTCAGGGCTGTGTGACTTCACTGCATGAATGAGTCAAATATTCCAGATCTTATGCTGCTCAATAAATAGGAATTGCTTTTCCATCAGTTTTGAACTTCTAGGGGTTTTCCTGCCTCTCCCAGCCATGGATTAAGAGCTCAACAGCTGTGAAATAGTTCCCACCATCACTGTGTGCTTCTCCCACCACTCTTGGTGCTATCCACTGAACACAGCCATGGTTCTTACTCACACAGTAACTCCCAGTAGCTCAGTTTTGTAGAGCTCTGTGACTCTGGTCTTTGCTCAGCCCCCATCTCATGTTGCATGGCCCTTCCTTCTCAGCACAGTCTGTCCCTGCCTTTAGGCCATCTTGGTTAGCTGTCTGTCAGAAAGGATACTGTTTGCTTCCTGAGTGTTTTTCCATGGTTTCCAGGGACCAAAATACAGATAAAGCACAATAGTAGAAATGCAATTAAAAGCACACTTTTGGTTTAGTTGTGTTTTTTTTCTTTTTAAGCAGTCTACTTTCAGTCGCAGTAAACTAATGTCAACTTCCCTGCTTCAGTCTGGCACAAATTACATAACTAGGAGAGGTTTATGTGGGTTCTTTATCCATTCCTTGGAAGAAGCACATATGGGGACTCCTCTGCCTCGATGTGCTGCTCCAGAATTGCATCTGAGGGATTTGTAGGACATGCACCTTCCTGCAGGGCATCACAGTGTTGTGAGACCCAATGGTCCCTGGGGAGCAGGCTGGTATAGTGGCAAAGCCAGGTCCAAGCTCAAGGTGGGAAAAAAGACTCACAGATCAGGGTCTAGTGCCCTCAGGCCCTTTGTGGGTGGTTCAAATGAAAACTACGGTTCACGTGTACCGCACCTCTTTACTTCTGAGGTAAATCTGCTCCCGGACATCCCTATCACAAAGGTTTTCTATTCTGCAGATGTGTGCCAGCTTGTCTCTCATTACAAAAACATGAAGGCACCAAGCTTCAGCTTCAGCTCTGATACAGCATTTCCCAAGAGCTGTTGATTCCAAGGCAAAGCAAGCCCACATGCAATTCCAGCACTCTTTTGCTCACAGATAGAAAAAACTACCCACAGCCTCTCATTCAGAAGTCATGAACAGGGTTTTTTTAATTAGTATAAGAAATGCACAATTTTTTTCCTAAATTTATACAGGGAAGAACATTTTGTCATGGTACCTTTGAAGTGGTCCTACTGAAAGGCATTCAGCAGCAAGGAAGCCTAGGAATGAATTTGGATTATCCACATCTACTTGTATTTTACAGTAATAATTTCTCTTCCAAGTCTTACCTCTCTGTAAGTATTATATATTCTTTAATATTTTTTTCACAGAAATAAAATAAGGGATGAAATAAATGTGGTGGGTTTTTTCAAGTGAGAGCTGCTAAAACTAAGAATGGCATCTGCATCCTCTGAGTCCCATATCAGTGCCGTGGTCTTGCTGCCTACATTATCCTCCCCTTTCCTGGAGGAAACTTCCCTGACCCAGGCAATTGCAGGAAAGCCTTAGTCACTCTTGCAAACAGGAAAGAAACAAAATTAATGTATTATATGTAAATTTAACCAATCATTTTAGCAATTCCCTAATAAAAGGAGGGAAAATAAATGCAAAATTGCAAAAAAAATATTGCAGAATTATAGCCTTAAAATCTAGATACTGCATTTAATAATCCCTTTTCCCTAGAAACAAAATATATCCTATTTTCTCTTCTTGATGACATGGAAGTTGTTCAGATGATCAACTTCTCTCTGAATCTCAATTGCTGTCTTTTTCAAATTTTCCTGTTTTGTGCCCAGTAACTATTCATTAGCTCATAAAGACACTTTTCTTTCTTTTGCTACAAATATGTCTAAAAAATCTAATTTATTCTCTCCTGTACATATTTAATTATTTTATTAGACTGTGTTGTCACAATGAAAGGTTAACTGAGGAAAAAACTAAATGCTATTTAAATAAACCAAATTAAATTATTTATTTATTTCAAAAGAGTAAATTTACTCTTAAGTATATTCTGAATCTGTTTCTCGCTTAGTAATATCTCTCAAAAATGATCTGATATTATCTGCAAATGTGATGAAAATAGCCATAATTTAATATGTACTCAAATATTAATTGCAGCTTGCTTGTGATGAAAACAAACCACTTGTCAGTATGTAATAGCTGAACACTGTAGTTTTTATAGGTTAATTAGCCTTCAACATGGGTCTCAGCTTTTAAAAAAAAGAAAGGAGTAGGCATGCATCTCAAAGCCTCTTATTTTTCACTGCACATTTTGCTTGGAGACTAAGTATAAATGGGTCACAGATCTATCACAAAGTTATTAAATCTTGAAGAAAACCCATCATGGATAGGTTTGCATGGCTACGAAATAAATATGAATTCCTGTCTTTTTTTTCAAAGTGGCAGTTGTCAGCAAGTTAGATTTTTATGTCATCACTCTTGTGAATGCTTTAAAGACATGTAAACTCTGTCTTTTATTTAATTTTAAAGGAAAATATTGAGTTAACATTTGGGGTTAATATTTGTTTCCCACTTTTGATTAATAGCTTATAAAAGAAACAAGCATAAAACCACAGAATTTGCATGAAGTTTGATAAAAAGGTAGCGGAGTTTTAAATACATACAATGCATGCATTTTAAAAATTAAATCTTTGTGGAATTTGTAAGTTATATAGGACAAGAAATGGGGAGAAAGTACATTTTTATTTGGTAGGAGGTTCTGTGGTGTTGATAAAAAATCTCAAAACTTTCCAGAGAATTAAAAAATTCAGAAAAGCTGCCTTAACATCTCCCTTAACATCAGTGGAAAAGTTTCTAATGTTTTCTTCTTTAATTCAGTATAGTGAAATTTGAAGTAATTCCTAACCAGATAAAAATTATGTATTTTCTGTTCTGATAATATCCCTTTATTTTGATGCTTATTTCAAAACACAATTCTGTCAGTCTGAGTTGGTGCCACTGTGCCTCCTCAGCAAAATGATAAATAATAAATTGGATAAATGATAAATTTGATAAATTGGCTTTTCTGCAACAGAAGCATTCTATCAAAACAAACAAACAAACAACACCCCCCCCCCCCAATAGACTAATTCTGTTTATGGAAAAAAATCTATGTACCAGTTTATGTACTGCTCATGCAAGGTGTTTTGACTGACTGACATCTGAAACCAAGATAGTATTGATGGGTGTTGATCTATATTAAAGCTTCTCTGTGCCCTTGTATCAAACTGAAGGCTGGACCAATCTCATGCAGCAGCTCCCATACAGGAGTTGATGTACAGCTGCCAATAGCCAAATAATTGGCTTTCAACACCTGTGCTGATTAGTTTTAGTGGCTTTACATTAGCATTCTGACTCCCTCTCTGCTGTAAGAAAAGATTATTCACCTGAAGCTATTTCATGGAGAAAGAGACACATTTTGACAGACTGGAATACTGAGGAAAAAAAGGAGCCAAAGCTGAAATATGGCAATTGTCATTTTAAAGCTTATTTCTGATAAAAAGAGAGGGGTTCACATATGTAACCTGTCCTTCATGTTCTTTCTGATACATCAGGCAAAAGGCTCTGTCTGGCTTTTATGGTTTTCTTGTCTAAATTATGAATTTTGCTTGTGGCTTCCTCTGGTCATGAAATGGTTTAATGCTCCTGGATCACAGAGGAGAATCACTTAGGAGATACTCCACAGTCTCTTGTGATTAAGTACCCTATTAAAAGTACAACCCAGACATGAAGATCCTGTGGAGAGACTCTGAAGGCTGACATTTGGAGTTAAAAAGGATCTTAGAAAACCTCTTACATCTGTCTGGCAAACTCAGATTTATTCACATCGACCCTCCTGAACTTGATATTCTAGCCTGAGCAATAATCCAAGATCTTTCATGAAACTGCGTTCTCCCAAGCCTCCTCAATGTCGCTAGCTCTTAGATAATGGGGCTTAAAGTCTTAAGACACCCCGAGATCTTTTAACCCGGAGCTATTTTACAGGCTTCACTAAGCTGCATGCTGCTCAAATAGTAACAACTCAGATGCTGTCTTTAGGCTGTTTTCTTTTGATATTGTAGTCAGTGAATCTCTCCTGTCCACTGTTGCTCATTCAGAGTGTGAAAACACAAACATTTATTTACACATTCTATCCAGCTGTGTTTAAGACTCTGAGAAGGAAAGAGCAATAGAGCAACAGAGCTCTTCACAGAATTGGGAATAATTATGGTAATTTTTTAATGGCAGATGTAGAGGGTCATGGGGAGCTGTGGGCATGCAGGCACATACACAGTACAGGTCCCTGAAAATCAGCAATCATGGCTGTACTATTCTGAGTACAGCAAAATACTGTAGTTGCAAAAGAACTCTGAAGTACTGATTGCTGAACTGTTAGTGTTGTTCTCACTGTCTTTTATTCACATGTAAATTATAAATAAAACCATTACTTCTTAAAAGAATTTACACAACATGAAGCATAAATATCCGATGATACCTGAATAAAAGATTTTGCAAGTGTTTCAATGCTGACAGCACAATCATCAATTATGTAATCTACATATTGTACATCTGTGGACAAATGTCTTCCAAAATATGAAAACGCCACATATTGGCAAGTTGGAAATCAGGTTGGAAATGCTGAGAATATGTGGACTTGAGATTTAAAAAGTTGTCAAAAAAAAAAATTTAAAAAGAAAATATCTTAGACCGATGACTCTTATGGGCACACTCTTTACCAATGATGACAGTTGTGTTTGCAGGCTCCCAGCATTCTCGGGACTGAGACTTGTCAAAGTATTAGCAGAACCTAAAAAAAAGAGACAAAATTACTTATTCTTTTGAAACTTCCAATTACAAGTTTTCTAAGTGTTTCTAACAACTGGTTTACATTTATAAAACGGCTTTTAAAAGCAGTATCTGTTCATCATGTGTGACACTGGCGTATTTCTATATAGGTGTGTCTTAGATGATAATTAATTCTTTGTGATTACAAACTGGATATTCATTTGGGATCACAACTCAACATTATTACTGTGAGTTCATAAATTAATCCCACAAAGTCCATCAAAGAAAAAACTCTGAAAAAGTAAAATTGCTACCTTTTTCTCTAAGTCAGTTCTATTACAGACTTTTATCAATTAGAAATTTTACAAAAAAAGTCAATTGAGAGAGTTCCCTATAGTAAAAACAGTACTATAATAAACAATATGCAATGCAGTTTTAGTGTAACAGCACTTAAGGCTGAGTAAAGAAAAGAAACATTACGCCATGAATATTGAGAAATTACTGCATTAATACTTTTTTTCACATGCTAAAAATTAAGAGGGAAACATATTTGTTTCTATAATTTTGTTTCAAAGACTACTTGAATCAATGGAAATTATTTTCCACTTATACATAATTGCCTGATGGTTTGGATGAAGGAAGTATTGGTTTTCTGATCTATTTAGTTTGAGGATGAAAGACCTGGTCCCACATTATCGGGAAGAGGGGCTTAACATGAAACCCTCACCATTTCTCTGACTACCAAGCAACAGGTGTCTCCTCCTGTTCCAAGAAGGCCCCATTTTATAGACAAAATGAACATTCAAAACATTTCAACATTTCAAAAGAATTTCAATTAGCAGAAATATCTACTTCTTATGGAATGATTGAAAACAAATCCCCAAACCTCAGAAGTTGCTGTGAAACAGAATTGTTGTCAGCTGTGCTATTACCCACAAAGGGCTTTGAAATGGACCCATTATCCCTTTAATGTCTTTATGTGTTTCCCATGAGCAGAGGACAAAAATGAAAATGGAAAGCTCCGTGTATCAGTGACCTAGATCAGAGTTTGTTCTAGCTACTGAGTTTGTAGCTAGAACAGTAAAATACCATTGTCCAAGTTCTCCTTCTGCCAACAAGTGCTGAGATAACAGGAAAAGATAATACACAAGGAAGACAGGTGTGGGATGGGGAGTAAATATTCATTTTCTTATAGAAAAATGTACTTAAAATGTATATAAGATTTTCTCTACTTAGTGGCAAACCATGAAGAACTGGAAGCATCACTGCTACCTCCTAGTTCCCAATATTATTTCCTAAAAATCTACTGGAAACACTGTAAAGCGAACTATTAGCCAACCCTGCCTTGGAACTGCCTCTGAAAGGCATGAGTAACCTTCTTCTTTCAGAAGGGGATGACACTGGTTATCCTCCAGCCAGGCTGGTAGCTGATATAATCATTCCTGTAATTTAAAGGCCTAGTTCACTGACTTCTATGTGGGGAACACTGATAAGTATCTGTGCGGGGGGGTTACAGACAGATATTTAGCAATCTGTAATGCATTTTATTCTTCAGGATCTGAAAGACGTTTTTATGTCTTAGGTATACACACATACCTAAACTGAGTTACCTGTGATAGTGAATCCAACTGTTAGATTACCCGTTAGTTTTTATAATGTAATAACTGCAGCAATTCCATATGCTTAGAAGATGAGATGCTCACTTTGTGAGTACTGGAAACTATAGTATGTACCAGTTTCTTATCAGTGATAATCACTGTGCATTTATTAATTTGGTATTTGACAGGCACAGAGAAAGAAATGCAAACAGCTATAGCAGGAAACTGAAAAAAGGCTACTAGCATTGTGATAGTAACAGTCACAACTGCTTTGTTATTCCATTTCAAAACCTGTAAGACAGTGATAGTGTCAATGTTCATCCCTTAGATAAAGGAATTGTATGTGTAGAATACTCTAGAATTATATTTTCATGTTCTCTTCAATACAGTAGAAATCTTCAGGCCTTTTTATCTCCTTTCTTCAGAATATTAACAAAATTAAAGTTGTCCTCCTGTTTTGCATAAAAGAGTAGTTTTAATTCAGATGTCAGCAGTGATATCTGTTGTGCAACAAATAAGAGAAAAACCAATATGTTCCAAGTCTTTTTAGAAAGAATTTGAATACTGTTGAAGTCTCGTGGATAAGGATTTCATGTTTGGAAAGTACAAAGATATAATGAAACAAATGATTCAGTATCTCAGTATCTGTAGAAGATGCAATAGGAACAATAAATAAATAATATCATCAGGAGAAATATGTGCTTTTTTTGATTATGCACTTTGCCAACAGCTTTAAGCCATATGCGTGTTATCAGAACACATTCTTTTTCTAATGAGTAATATTGATGTCTATCATTATAAAAGCCAGTCAAGTCACACACACATGCACGAGTGCAGCTCTATACATAATATTCACGCACATAGATGCAAAAAAATCCATTAATTACATATTAACCCTACACATGCATGAAACATTTTTCATCCTTGAAAAAAGCATACCATTATTCTTAGAAGATGTCAGAATTATCCTGAAGTTACACTGAGAGGAAACGAGATTAACCAAACCCTTTGACTCTTTCTTTTACTGCCTTTTGGTTTAACCTCATAAAATGGATGTAGCATTTACAAGGTTTTACTGGCTCCATTTTTTTAAAGAAAGAAAAATGTCTCTGCAGTAGTGCTGTCAGAGTCCTGTAGCAAGTGCACTTAGGCTATGCCTGAACAGCACAGCAGATGAGCATCCTTGCATGCCTGGAGTCACAATCCTCCGACACTGATCACAGATGTGATGCTGCTCCCCCTGGCCTGATCAAGCACACACTCCATCTTACCCTAGGAGATGAGGACACAGGGGAGCGGGAGAAGGTGATGGTGCACTTCTGGGTCTGTCTCTGATATTATCTGGCGTCCTGCTGAGCAAATACACTCTTGTACAATGTTCTTAAACCCACTGGAGTCACTGGGAGTTTTTCAAGCAAACACTTATCTCGAATTCCCCATATGACAGTAGCAGTCAGACTAGAAGCCATAGAAAGGAAATGTTTAACTGAAAAAAAGTATGCTTACTCTAAACCACAAGTACTCAATTTGCCTTAGGGTCCGAGAATCATCAGAGTCGTTTAAGACCAAGATCTGTGTTTGTTATGCCATATATATTAAATTTTATATTATTGCAGTAGCTCTTTTAATTTTGACCATTTACAACAAGCTGAAGCTGGGACTTGGAAAAAAAACCAGGCTGAAACTTGGAATATATAAGTCATACTGAGAAAATACATTTCAGTTTCATCAGATTACAAATTTCAAATGGAAGTCTGTTCCATTAAAATGTTGTTCTTACTAACACAAATGTTACTTTTCATACAGCAGAGAAGGTGATAGACTCATTGCTGAATGACAATTAGTAATTGATCTAGTTTCAAATCCCACTGGTGCTCAGAACAGTCTGTAATGTTGCTTAATCTGTTAAGAATTGCCAAAAATAATTTATTTTCAGCATTCCCAAATCCCAGTAATATATATGCTATTTTCATCAAAACTTACACAGTTGCTTCTGTCCAGATAGATAATTAAAACTTGAAAGATAAGATAACTCCCAACCAATGCAACATTTTTTCTAGATTTAGGCCACATCATTAAAATCAGTACTTGTTATATTTAATGTCTTTTTTGACCTGATTTGATAACTGACAGTGGGATCTCAACCTATCATGCTACTACCTCATTCCATCTTTGTTAGGGAATCAAATAATCAAATAAGAGTAAATGTTAAATCCAGACAAGATCTTTTTATTAGTTTATTAGTTAAAGAAAATCTTCAACTGCTGTGACCACTCATGTTCAAGAACTTAAAAAAATAAATCATGGTCTTCTGTTTTAGGACAGGTCTCTGAACAATTTCAGATGGAACACTATTTAAAAAAGGACACAATCTGTTTGATTAAAGCTTCTCCAGTGACACAGAGCAGCTTGGCTGAGCATGGCTTATGACTCCATTAATGTAACATATTCACTATTTTAATTTCAAATGCACTATTTTAATTTTGGGGAAGCCTTTTGTAGTAAGTAGCAGTCTCTAAATACTTACCCATAAGGCTGCTCCTTTTATTAGTACAACAAATTAAAACTGAGATACTGTATGACAGCTGTGAAAATAGTTAATAATTAGAATTCAGTAAATTGCTGTATCATGATCCTGATTCCTGTACAGTCATCCTCATGCTGAGAGTTTCAGCTTCAGATTAAAGGTAAAGGAAGAAGGAAGAAGATTTGATTTGAATGTATTGCCTCTGGGAAAATGATGGTGGAAATAAGAGCATGAATGGTATGTTTCTTCCTTGGGGGTTGTCAATAATTGTATTACAGCCAACACTAGAACTGTCAGATAAATGAGTCATTAAGGATTCAACTTCAAGACAGGGAGCTAAGTTTGTCTGCAGGTGCTGAGCAGCCAATACAAGCCCAAAAAGAAGTAGATGGCATTAGTCATAAATGTCTACAAGCTTCTTTGCAAAAAGGATGGAAGAAATCATAGGATGCTAGCTACCAAGTGGACTGAGGTGGATGGGAAAGTATACTTGTCTTTGGTATGAAAAGATATGCCTTCCATAGCATTTTCCTCCTTTGGATTGTTATGAAGACCTACCAAGAGCTTAAAGATGCAATCCTGTAAGTCCATCTCAATGGACAATTTTAAATACATGTGACACTATTTCTGAACCATGGTTGCTTACATCATTAAGGTAAGAAAACCAAACAAAATTTGTAGATTTGGAACTACAGGGGCTGTCTTACTTCTAGTAAAAAAGATGAACTGTCATCAGACAGAGTCTCATTTAAGATACCAAATGGTTCATTTTCAAGGTAGAATATAATTATCTTACATTTACTTCCTGGAATTTCTGGCATGAAGTAAACCCAAAAATACATATACAAAGTTGTATTAAATATTCATAGGTGCCTACAATGTGAAAAACCATTCCTTACAGCAATCAATCTTACTAACCTCTTTTTAACTTTTTTCTAATATACGTAGTTAGGAGATCATATCAGAGGTTGATAGCAAGACCAGTAAGAACTTTAATAGGAAGGGAAAAAAAATCCCATTAAAAATGTAGGAGATAATATTATTTCTCAAAAATGGTGAGAAGGTTAGGTGAGCAATAATTACTTGACAGTAAAAGCCAGATTACTTTCAACTGCAGCTGTATTTCATATATCTAACTTTGAAAGCAAAATACCTCAGCAGCAGAGTCTGTTAACAATGTAACTATTATCCATGCAAGATTGGAATATCTGTTTTCACAAATAGAAGTGGCATTGCTATTCCTGAGACCATAAAAGTCCACCTCCCATTTCTTTGCTCTGAGTGCATATTAAGAAGGGAACAAAAATAAACACTATTATGCTGTTAAACATAACCAGTGGTTTTAAACAAAGTCCTTGAACTTCATCTTTAGAAAGGAAAAGCAAATATAATTAAAGCTAAGTAGAAAATACTTTCTCTGAGTTTCCAAAACTGAAAGCACAAGAAAAAAAGTTTATTTTTTAAATTGCCTAAAGATGTAAAAAACCTTAGTACAAGACATAATATTCGATGTCCCGCATTGCAGAGGGCAACCATCATTGAGAAGTGGCTGAATATATTGAGGAGCTTTCTCAGAACCAACTATGGGCTCAAATCTGGACAACTTTGGACATGATGGGAATTTGATATTTGATATCAGGTGATCTGATAAACTGACACTTTGTAAAAATAAAGCACTTAGCTAATTCTAAACCAAGCCGTCTTTATTTTTCCCTTGACAACTATGAAAATAGAGGGTTGTGAATGCACAGTTACTTTCGTTCAAGTATAAGAAACCAGTTCATCGAGATGTTAGAAATAACAGACTCAGTCCCATGACAGTTATACTGAAAAATAAAATTCTAGCTTGTATCTATAGATATTACTGATCTGTGGAAAAGCATTTTTTTCATTTTCTCATCTAAAGCTGTAAAGGGATTTCCATACATATTTATTTAGCTATAAGAATCTTTTTTGTTCTTTCCAGAAAGTAGCAATTAGGACTACAAAAGGCATAACAGAGTGTTGTGCTACACCTGTCTTACTCCAGCAATCCAGCTATTCTGGTGATAATGGGTACTCAGTGTGGAGCGTGTGGCTGCCAGGGTGGAAGGCAGTCTGCAGGATGCAGGTGCTCTCATCTCACTTCTGCCTACGATCCTCTCTGTGCCCAGGAGCACACACAGCCACCAAGGAGGTTAGGATGAATATATCTCAAGCTAGTATGGGCTTTCACAAAGAAAGATGAAATGATCCTGGCAGCACTGAGGTGCAGAAGGCAGCATCTGAACACAGTGTAGGTTATGGCCCATTCTCCGCATCACTCAGGAATTTTACAAGCAGTTTTAAATTGTCAAGGTAATGAGTCCCTGTGCAAGACGTGTTATCCTGGTGTGGGATATTGTATTTAGCTAAAGCATCTGGGTTGCACATGAAACATCAGTGTTTTCCAGAATGAAGGCATTGAATGAAATGGTGTGAAATACCACATGGCCTTTTATAGACAACCATTATTGGTGCAAAAAACAAAAACTTTTGGTAACTTACATATCTTTTTCTGCTAACATAATAGTGATTGTCTTTGTATCAAAGGCTTTAGAATATGAATGCTTGCCAGCCATTGTTATACTGATACCATAAAAATATCTCTTCTGTGGATTTTTCCTTTTTTTTTTTTTTTTTTCAGCATTCTCAGTTACATTTTATGTGCTAACTGCTGGAAAATTCAATTTCATTGTTATCATCTGTGTGACATTCCACATTACTATCTGCTAACAATGCAAATAGCTGGCATTTACTGTGGCCTTCCAAACAAGTTAACAAAAACTCAAATTTTTGAAAAAAGTGCTTTTTTCCAGAAACATTTGTGAATGCTTGTCACATACTTATTTTGCATTTCTATCATATGAAGATATTGAAATTCTTTGACAAGAATGGATCTGATCTATTGCTGTGCACAGATGCTCAGATAAAAGTGTGTTGATAGGAAGGTAATAGGTTTCCTGAAAATAGTCCTAAGCAAACAGATTGATTAGAAAATTTGACTTCTACAAGCAAGCAAACAGGAAAGAGTTTGACTCATTGGTCTTAATTTTAGCACTAAGTCGGATTATCCAGGAAAGGCAAAAAGAGCTTTTGTGTGTGGAAAGGATGGAGGAAATAGCAGAATTAAAGCACTCTCTGAAGAATTTTAATTCGAATATGCTGCAGTATGCAAGATATATATATATCAAGAATGAGAGCCAGTCTGGGTGAGAAGATGAAGTAAGGTAATGTGCAGCTGAAAATACCATAGAATGAAAATCTGAAATAATGATGAGTCAGTACTTAGGTGTAGTCCAGATGAACAAAAAGCAACCATGAGCACTGATAAGATGTCGCATACTTCGTTTTATTCCTGTGTTTCTCATATTTTAAATACATATCACCTATTTATATTTCTCTGGGTTTTTTTCTCCTTGGAGAAAATAATAAACCTAATAATACTAATGATAATAACAATAATAACAGCAATAACAATAATAATAGTAATAACAATGAAAAGGAAAGACAGAGGGCAGAAAAAAACCAAAAGAGACAAGTGATGCACAATAAAATCACTTGCCATCTGCTGCCCCATGCCCAGCCCATTCCCCAACAGCAATCATCCCCCAGCAAGCTCCTCTGTTTATTTACTGAGCATGACACTCTGTGGTATGGAAAATCCCTTTGTCCAATTAAGATCAGTAGTTGTGGCTATGTTCCCTCCCAGCTTGTTGTGCACCTTTTCACTGGCAGAGTAAGAGACTCTGGAAAGTCCTTGACTCAGGAAGTACTTAGCAACACCTAAAAGTTCATTGTCTTATCAACATTATTCTTATATTAAATCTGAAACACAGCACCACAGCAGCTACTAAGAAGAAAATTAACTCTATCCCAGCCAAAACCAGGACACCATTAATTTGGTAGAATATCAAAACCTAAGAACTCTGGAGGGACTCATAACTGAGACATGGTCTTCTTCCAAGCTTCTTTGTATTTTACAGAAGAGAGTACTTCAATAGATCCCTCTTTGTGTTTTTAAGCAGCAACTTATGTCAGTGAACAGTGAGAAAAGGCACATTCTGTATAATCTGCACCGTTTCCAGCAGCCTATAATTTGCTTACCTCTCCAGCTCTTGTTTTTAAGTCCCAGTCCTGATATATGAGCATTAGTTGATTCCCAAGCTCTCTTTTGGGATGAAGCAAGAGTTCCTACCAAAACAAAGCCTAGGCATGTTTTTTTGAGAAGGTACATTCCACTTGGAAGTTGACAAAATGAGTGACTGAAGTCCAGTTGCTGTGGCTGTACTCTGTTCTCCCACACAACACCAGTGGGCTGTGTGTCCCTGCAGGGCTCCACGCTCCTGGTTCACAGCACAAACACCCCACTGCTTTGGAAGGTAGCACTGACCTTGCACTGTTTGGCACCTTTCAGATTCGAGAAAAAGAGCCCACACAAATAAAGAAAACTCTGTCTTAGTATGACAGTGGCACTCCTTCAAGCTCCCAGAGGACCCTCTGCCAAGCTTTTTATAGTCCAAGTTCAGCTCCCAGTCCACCCAGCCTGACTGAGGATCTGTTCCTCAGAAGGATATATGGGTGTACATGCTCTTTAGGATGTGGCTTCAGAAGATAATCCACAATGTGCCCCAGTGGCCACTGTATTACCAGTATTATCAGTAGCTCTGTAACTCATTATTGAGACCACAAACCAGTATATTGTACAGTTCTGAGTCTCTTAAAGATATTATGTTAAATGATAATGATGATGATGATGATGATGATGATGATGATGATGATGATATTAATAATTGTGATAATAATATATTGTATATGATAATTATATAATGATGGTACTAATTATACCAGTGGTAGTACTACTAATAATACTAGTACTATTGCCACTAATAAAGGATATCTTGGTTTCCCTTCCCTATATTTCTGAGCAGAATATACATAGTAGGCTGAAGAATCCCAAGTAGACTTAAGCCTTTGTTTCATAGAGTGTTTTACTCTTTATGCAGGCTTCCCTGTTCTGCAGATTTCACTATGACTGGAATAATGTATTTTCAGGATCCAGGCCATTGAACCATTTTCCTCAAAAAAGTATGATTTTATTTACATATCTCACTGAGGCTGTTGAATTTATGCTTATTTGTTTTCAAACAACTCTGTACTAATGCAAGTAAGAATATTAGGGAACTTTAATAACATAAATTGTTCCTAGTACTTGCTCCCCCAAGGTGACTATACACATAGTATTCATAATATCATTATTTTAGACCCCAGCTATATACTATTATCCAGCAGATGGTGTAGAGTCCATCATGAGTGTAGCCGGAGTTTCCTGAAATCTGTAGCTACCTCTTGCAGTCTTCTACTCTTGGAATTATTGGACAGTCCAGGTTGGAAGGGACCTCAAAAGATCACCTGGTCCAACCTTTCACTGGAAGGGGGGCTTAAATGAGTCTCTCATGTACCCTGTCTTTTTATCTCTATTCATTATATTCATCAATGCTACTGCATTACATTTTAGGGTTTATTACTGCATAAACCCTAAAAAAACAGAATATTCTAAGCAATATTGCTGAGTCTTGGTTGCATCTCAGATTTTGAAATATATATTAATGTTTTGTTTTTTTCTGTTGTTTTGTTTCATTGCTAGTCTCTGATTATGGGAATGCCTTTGGATGCTTTGTCCTGATTATCACAGGTAAGGAACAGCTGCAGCTCCAAGATGTGAGTTCTTGACTAACCTAAGTATCTAGCCACTTCCACTTAATTTATATACCTAGAATTAGAAGTAATTTTGAAAACTTAAGCCCTATCCTCAAAATGATTTTTTATCAAATTCATTAGCGTCAAACTCAATAGAGTACATCAACAAACCCTTTTAAAACATAAATTATTAAATGCTTCAGGTGAGTCAGTGTAATTCATGTTTTTAACTGCAGCAAAGTCAACTTTTCAAAATACATTGAACATATTTTAATTGGACACTATGGCAATGCCTGAGGCTTTGATAAAAATTCACAACTACAAGACATAAATGACACTGATAAATTCACTGGGTGACAGGCTGAAATGAAGAACAGAGGTGAAATTTCAAAATGTGAAAGCCTTCCAAATTTGTGTCTCTATCTAGCAATAAATCCATAGTTAAAAGTAACAAATAGTATTTCCTGGATTGGTGCAAAAAGAGATCATCTCTTCTCTCCAAGGGTGAAGCAGAATATTCAGAAAACCAGAGAAGAAATTAATTAGAATTATCAGCTCCATTGAATTAATTAAATGGTCAAGAACAGGAAATTTCCACATAATGCCTGCCAGATTCTGTGTCTATGGGACCTGATTTCTAATTCTCTTACAGGAATAAGTCCATGAAAATAAATTGCTGAAATCGAATATGGTTGTTAATCTTACTCTCCTTAACCTTCCTTTGTCCTTTATATAATCCTTTGAGAAATCAGGTATTTGGGAACTCGGAGTCAGAGTGCCATGAGATATATGTCTGGATGTCATAATCATATTTTACTGCTGAAAAAAAAAAATTACTTTCATGGGAAAAAGGAAGAGCTGTGACATCCTGCAAAATAGGAAAGCAGCCATTTGTGGGCTGCAGAATACCAAGAAGGAACGAAAAGCATCTTCTTAGAGCTTCCTTGTTTTCAAGCCAGAATAGAGATAGAAGAGTCTTTTGCGTAACTAAATATTAATGATTATATAAATATGTATTTTCACTGTCTGCTTAAATGATGAACAGGACGGCATTTAAAAAATTGCAATAGTCTGAACAAAGCTCCTGTGATGGTAATTACATCTAGTACATTACCTCATAAAAAGCAGTCCATTTGTGTGAGAGAATTAAACTTCATTTTGAGAACTGTGTGGGTGTATACAAAATAAATAAAGAGCTACACTTCTGCTACTCTTCAAAAGTAAAAAAAGCTTTAGTGGAAAAGTCCCCTCAGAGGACATATATTTTAGACATTTAAATTTTGAATTATTCCCAGATTTTAAGCCAACCATTAAAGTTCATTGGAGCGCTGAATGCTGCATGTTCTGCATCAAGTCACAAACATATCACTTGTAAATATTTGTTAAATCTCTAAGATAAATTTGGAGGATCCACTGAAAAATCTATTAACAGCACAAATTCTTCAGAAGCATCAAGGTTTGTTTGGGAAAATGAGGAATTAAAGATCAAGTAATTGTAATTCAAACAGCTGTTAAAGTGAGTATCTTTTCTGTATCCTCCTAACAGTCTATCACGTAATTTCCTTCAGTGCAGCTAAGAATGAATTGTCAGACAAGTGCATAAATTTAAGCACTGTTGTAAATTAAAGTGTTCTCTTGAACCAGGGCTCAAAACTTAAAATTACAGGTTTCATCAGTGCCTACCCCTGAGCCATGACTGACATAAAAACTGTTCCCTTTGGGGTAAGGTGTTCATGCCGTTAAGGACAGCCACAACAGCTGCCAAGTTTTCTAGAGATAATTACTAATATTTCTCATGATGCTTTTAGGACAGACAGGCAACCCATTTTCCAAGTTTACCAAAAGACTTTGTTCCAAGAGTTAAATCCATTTTTTAAAACCTTTAAGTAATTTCTAAGCATAGCAGTTCAAAAGCCCTCTCCCAGTCTCTCATCTCCTCGTTTGAAAATGTTTTGATCATCATGAATTCTGGCAACTGTGATACTTAATAACCTGCAGATGAGATTAATGACTAATGAGTCTTAGTTCTGAAAATGCTTCAGGGTCATGCCAGATGAGGAACAAATGTCCTATAGTGAGTATTCTTTTGCCCAGTCATTAGGAACAAGAATTGGAACAATCTACCCAGGGAAGTGGTTGAGTCACTATCCCGGGAGGTGTTTAAAAGATGTGTGGATGTGGCACCTGGGGACATGGTTTAGGGGTGGGCTTGGCAGTGCTGTGTTAATGGTTGCACTTGATGATCTGAGAAGCCTTTTCTAACCTACATGATTCTATGACTCTATTACAATATTGTCACTCTATTGTCTTCCGTCCTTAAACAGCTTGTCTATGTAGAAATCTTTTTAAAACTATGCCTATTATACACCTAAGTTCATCAAAAACAAACTCACAAAGTAAAAACACTATTCATAGTATTTCTTCTTCCAAGGCCAACTTTTAAATTAATTCCCTGAAATAGATGTTTCCCAAGTGATGCTTGACCTTAGAATGTATCAGGTTATTCAAAATAACTTCAGGACTACCACAGAATTCAAAGATAAACTGTAAGATTACTTTAAAAATTGTAGTGTTATTGTCCAAATAACCCTTTTCACTAATAAAAATGCACCTTTACTTTTCTAGAAATATGAACAAATGCAATAGTATTATAAGTGAAAGCAAAACCCGAAAGGCCCTAATGCAGATAACAGGTAATTCTCTGAAAATATGCAAAAAAGAGCAATTCCATGAAAGTGCTACATTTTTGTTTCGAATTGTGCACTGTAAAACATGTTCTTTGAAATAAATTGAATCTTCTCTCACCCTTAACACTGTTTAAATTTTTTTTCCTTTTAATCTGAATAGTATTTGCTTATCTTATTACTTTACAAAATTACAGCTTTGTTTTAGTCAGTACTACAGCTAAGCATATAAGATCTGTCAAAACACCAAGGCATAGGTAATGGAGAGGAAAAGAACCTTCCAAATGAACTTTCAGTCGCAATAGAATTTTCAAGATTTCTTTAAACAACACTAAAAAAATGATGCAAAAGATCTTTTGCTCTTGTCATACTGACATATAATTTGATCGAAGTTGTATATCTTTAAAATGCGTGTAACAGTCACTCATTTTAAAATTACTCTGTGTCCCACATTTTGTTACATATCATTCTTTATATCAA
The DNA here is from genome assembly GCA_026261815.1 of Monarcha castaneiventris obscurior. Lineage (NCBI taxonomy): Eukaryota > Metazoa > Chordata > Aves > Passeriformes > Monarchidae > Monarcha > Monarcha castaneiventris. Next base: position 7,218,006 of record JAMPIT010000379.1, on the reverse strand, counting down.
TTTTTCTTATGTGCTTAAAATAAGCTTCATGTATGATTTTATCGAATGTATCTTCTTTCTCTTACTCTGCAGAAAAAACAATATCCACAGCTTTCTTATTGTATTGGCTTCATGCAATGTATTCTATTCCTGCATTACTGTGACATTCTTATTCTCTAATATCAGTGTTGATTAAACAGCTTCTTCAAAACTAATCTACTGCTTTATGTTTCAAGTGAAAGGGATACAGTCCCCTATGTTCAATGTGCATGTAAGTGCACAGAGTAAACACCACCACTTATGAAGAAACAATTCTGAATTCCTGGGGGCAGTGGGGAAATATCAATTTTTAACACCACGTGCAACTGGGCAAAACTGGCATTTCATATTTGTTCAAAGGGGAGACTTTTATACTATTTAATTTACTGTCTATAAATTATTATTGCAAAAGGTAAGTTAGCATTATTAAACAAATGAAAAATGACTGTTCATGTCACATAGGAATAGGATAACTGTTCTAAAAATTTCGAGGGCCTATTTTTCCAAGAGTGGAGAAGAAAAAACAGTAGTAATAAGATGAGCTTCCCTAGATATTGCCAGTATTCTACATAATGCTTTTATATGATAACTTTTGAATAGAAGATCTTTTGATGTTATTAAACCTCCCAGATGGTAGGTATTGCTCCCATTCTTTTGTAACTGCTGTGACTTGCAGTAGGTGTGGAGAGATTTTTTTATCAGTGGCTGCTTAGCTTCTTCTCTGGAGCAAATCAGTCTTCTTCTCCAGTGAAATTATTCCTCACAAATTTCTCTGCCTTGGCTCCCAAGGTATCTTTTAGTAAGATAGTAAGATATGCCCTCATGGATTTGTGCTAATAAGGGAAGAAATGGCATTACTATCAAATGCATAAGCATGAATTTTATCATATCCAGCTTTAGCCACCTAACATGTAGGTACCTGATCTATTATAATCATGTAGATAAATTCACAGAGAGTGAGGCATCTCCAAAGGACAATTCATCTTATGCACAGTGAATACCTACCTGGGGATGAGAATAGTAGCACTGAAGAGGTTCATTTATCTCCATTGAAGGAATCCACAGCACTAGCATAGATTAGGCAGCTAATATTTAGGTGGCTAATACTGGCAGAGAGAATTCAACCCAGGTGGTGAAGTAGCATTGCAGGTCACTGTCCAAGTCTTCTGTATTATGCAGTAGCTGTAACTCCTGCTGATATTTCTGTATCTAATAGCAACCAGTCCCATTCTAATGTATCTGAATAGGAAATGAAGAATTAGAAATGTCATCAACTGAAGCCTTTCTTTTTCTTAAGTTTTTTGTTTGTCCTTGCTAAGCAAGGCTTTGTGTTTATATAATTCCCCTCCTTCTCATATACTGAGTTGGTTCTAGATTATCCATCTTTCTGTGCTAGAGCAAGGAATTATTCCAAATGTAATACACCATGTCAGAATAGTCTGATAGCTTCCAGATTAAAGACCATATAGTTTCTTAGCTGAATTCTTTGTGAGTCTTTGATGTATTATATCACCCAGTCTGCATGCTACAAAACTACAATATAGGGACTGAATTTGCCTTTTCTTCTGGTTGGCAGTCAGGTTTACGGCAGATTACTACATGACAGTCTTTAATTTTTGGTAAAATATTGCTATTCTGCACAACAGTAAAGTGATATAGATTGAACTAGAAAGAGCCCAATGACAGTCCCTTAATATATTGTGCCAGAATGTCCTTTGTTTTACTCTATCAGTCATCTCCTGTCTTATTTGTAGAGGTTTGGGTTTTAAAGAAATTTAATGTTCAAATATTCTATGTTCAAGTGTCTTACATTCTGTGGAGAAGAACCATGAATTTGGACACATGTCCTTGGAATAGAAATGTATTGCTTCATGGTTTCGACTATAATGCAGTTCTCTGTGATTCAGGGTTTTGCTAATGTTGAGGTGCTTTTTTTTGCTTATTTTACTGGTCACCTTAGGGTTAGGCTTGATAAAACCACAAAGCCAAGAGCTGCAGGGACACTGCAACTACAAAAGGCATGTCAAAGGGAGCACAGCACTGCCCCAACATTGCTCCCTCCACACCCTTCTGCTTCACACCACCCATGTGCTTTGCACCTCAGCAAGTGGCTGCTTCTACTGCCCTGCTTTGGTTTAGCCTTACACTTGAGGTTAGACTTGAGAAAACAAAGCCTAGACCTCCAGGGATTTTGCAAATGCAAAAGACATGCAAAAGGGAGAACTTCATGTCATCCCATTACATTTGATTACAATTATTTCATTTCAGAATTCTCCTTTATTTCTTTAAATTGAATTTCATTTTATTAGACATCTACCCTAGTCAGTTTGTTTCACTTTGTCTTCCAGATTTCATTGAAATTCTTCCTTTCATGAAAGAAAATGAAATCTTACAATTTCAGTGAGTAGCAATTCACCAAGGTTTGGTCCATTTCCCTGCACTTCAAGTCATCCCATGCCATTTTATTGTTTTTACTTCAGTTCAGAATTTTCTCACTTTTTAACATTTCATTTCATCCCACTCTTCACCTGTGCATTCATTTCATTTCCAGATTTCAGCATTTCATTTCTTCAATTTCTTCTCCTGTCTCTTTGTTTACTTTTTTCCCCTGTTATTGGGATTTCAATGTGAATAATTTTGGCAAGTTTCGGTCCTTTTCACTGCACCTCATTTCATCTCAGTCCATTTCGTTGCAGTCATTCCATTTCCAAATTTCTTTTTTTTTTCAGTTGCATTTTTTTTACCATATCTCCGTTCCAGAGTGTTTGTTACAATTTGTTCTCTGATTTCAAGATTTCGATGAGGATCAATTGGGCAAGCTTCAGTCCATTTCCCTGCACTTCATGTCATCCCATTAGCTTTTATCATTTTCACTTTGGTTCAATATTTTTGTTTTCTTTTAGCATTAAATTTCATCACTTTCTTCTCCTGTCTCTTTGTTTGATTTCCTGCCCTGATTTTGAGATTTCAGTGAGTATCATTTTGGCAGGTTTTTGTCCATTTCATTTAGAAGAAAGAATACCCCAATAACCAAATATTGCTCCCTCCACACCTTTCTTCTTGGCACAATCCTTGTGCTGGGCACCTAGTCAAAATGCTGTTTTTACTTCTCATCTTAGGTTTAGGGTTATGCTTATTCTTAGGGTTGAGAAAACCGCAAAGCCCAGAGCTCCAGGCACACTGCAAATGCAAAAGGCATACTAAAGGGAGCAGGGCATTGCCCCAGCATTGCTCCCTTTAGAATCTTTCCTCTTCACAGAGACCATATGCTGGGTACCACTGCTTCAGCAAAAGGCTGATTTTACTGCTCCCCTGAGGGTTGAGGTTATGCTTAGGGTTAGGCTCGAAAAAACCACAGAGCCCAGAGCTCCAGGGACACTGCAACTACAAGAGGCACGCCAAGGGGAGCATGGCACTGCTCCAACATTGCTCCCTCCACACCCTGCTCCTTGGCATCAAACATGGGCTACAAACCTCTGTCTCAGAGAAAGGATGATTTTATTGCTTCTCCTAGGCTTTGGGTTACACTTGGGGTTAGGGTTGAAAAAACCACAAAGCCCAGGGCTCCAGGCACACTGCAACTACAAAAGGCGCACCAAGGCCAGCACAGCACTGCCCCAACACTGCTCTCTCTACCTCTTCCTTTAAGGCATCAAACATGGGCTGGGAACCCCTGCCTCAACAATAGCCTGATTTTAGTCCTTTGATTACAGTTAGGGTTAGGCTTAGGGATAGGGTTACACTTAGGTTAGGGCTGAGAAATCCACAAAACTTAGAGCTCCAGGGACACTGAAACTACAAAAAGCATGCAAGGGGAGCATGGCACTGCCCCAACATTGCTCTCTCAAAATCTTGCTTCTTGACACCAACCATAGGCTTGCTAACACAGCCTCAGAAAAAGCCTGATTTTACTTCTCCCCTTAGGGTTAGAGTTAAGCTTAGGGTTAGGCTTTAAAAAACCCTAAAACCTAGAGCTCCAGGAACAGAGCATAGCGCTGCCCCAATATTGCTCCCTCCACACCTTGCTCCTTGGAATCACCTACAGGCTGGGTGCCTGAGCCTCAGCAAATCCTGATTTTACTGCTCTGCTTAGGGTTAGGTTTATGCTTAGGAAACTGAGTGGACACAGGGACAGCACTTGTCATTTGCATAGTTCTGTTTTGGTTTGCTTTGCCTGTTAAACACAGATGTGAGTGTACAGCTGTCTAAATACAATAAGAGATTTGAAAATGATGGCTGGCCCAGGCGAATTCTGCAGAGAGAAATTGTTGCACCATTTTCAGTAGTAATTAAGGCTATTGGAATTTTTTACAACTTTTTGTTACAGGAAAATTCTGCTCAGAATATATTATACAGCTGCCCAATGTTTCTTTAGTTGTGTGGTTTTTTTTTTCTTTAAGGGTGCTGAATCACAGTTACAAAAATGACAGCAGAAAATGAAGTGAATAACATTTCAAGATCATATTGATTTGTAGGCAAAACCAAAGGAATGCTTATACTTTTTTCAGATATCCCAGTAAGGAGAAAGATACAATTAATGTCCTAAGAAAAAAAAAAAAATTCAAAAATTATCTGTTCAGTGAAGAAAAAATGGAGCTAAAGAAGTAAGAGCTTTTACTACCAAACACATTGTACAGAAATCATTATTTTTATTCTCTCCAAGGACTAACTGTGCACGTCACTCGCAAAACAGACAACTATTTCACACACAGGAGCAAAATGCAGAAGGATCTTCATACATATTCATAGGAGCTAAGATTTAGCTTCTGATCTCAGGGGAAAAGCTACAAAACCCAGAATTGGGCACCTAAATTGAAAATATTTTAACTCTAAACTGCTCAGAAAAGGATTAATGGTCTTCCAGTTGCCACAGATACACAAATTGTGTTGTTATTCTAGTGTTTTAAGAATAATTATTGGTTCTATTCCTATGGTGAAGATGAAATCATTGTAATTTCAAGGTTTTTTATATTAATATCAGTGTTTCATGGAGTCAGTGATACACTAAGGACTGTAGCAGTGTTGCTGGCACACAGAAGGAAGATTTTCGCCTTTGAGAGTGGTAAAATGGTAAAGTCATGTGACTTGTGACTGGCTCCACTCAAGATTTTTCACATACACTTTACTAGATTTTAATGGCCTATGGTAGATCTCTTATTAGTCAGTTATTAATGGCATTCAAAACTACGATAAAGCCTAAGAGCCAATGCAAAATGGAGTCTACTCTGACAACCAGTTTACAAAATAGGAAGAGTACACAGACTCTGACCAAGAGGTAGAAAGTTAAACCAACAGGGACTGTAGCACACACACTGAGTGAACATCAGGATGACATAGTTTTCCTCTGTGTGTGTGTGGTTACTGTGAAAAGATAAATGAAAGTAGATTCGTGAGTTAGGAAAGCTGTGAAAGATTTTAGATTCTAGATGTATGAGCATCTTCTTATATTGAGAAATCTTCCATGATTTTTACATGTGGAAAATACATTATTTAAAGATTGTTGTTTATTATTAAGGGTGTTTATATTCTTGAGTTCCACACTGGATGATGATATAGTTAATGAAAATCCCCAGAAACTTAGATAAGCCTGAGAAAAAAAAATAGCCAATCCAACCCTGTGCATCATCTCTTATACTTACTTAAGAGTCAAGTCAAACAAGCCATTAAAAGCCTTGAGCTTAGATCCAAGATTTACATATATTCAACAGATTGGAACAAAAAATTCAGGATTTTATCTCTGTAAATGCCAGGAATTTATACAGTTTGAGGATAACTAATACCTACTAGGTGGAATATGTAGACTTTTCTCATCCTTACATTTTATCTTCAAAAATTTTATCCAAATAAAAATTATATTATAAGAGCGGATTAATAGTGGATTCGTAATTATTCTGTCACATTCTGTGAAATCTGTCAGGTTTGCTTGGCAATTGAAAAGAGAGGGCATAGCCTTTTGTTTTATGATTTTATGAACCATAATACTTACTAGCTCCTGTCATAGCTATTTAAGTAATTGATGTCCTTTACCTGGTGGACTGTAGACCCCAAGTGGTCAGACTTCATCTTTTCTGTATATTTAAAGCAAAAATGAATAGATTTCTGTAACTGTTTGTCATTCCAGAAGTCTGTGAGGTATGTATCTAACAGAAAAACAACAAAGAGACTAGAAGGTCAGGAAGGCATTTTATTTCCAAAAATAGATGCCAATAAATAGTATTTTTAAAAGGAGGAGGGGGCAGGGGAACAATTACTGCTGATATTTAAGTGCAAAAAAGTGTGTGTAAAATATCTGTTTCTACAGTTCTGTTTCTCACATTGATACTTTTCTCCAAATTGAAATGCACTATTTTCAGCCTTCTCTAATCCACAAGGCTCTTACTCAAACCTACTCATTCATTCCAAGAGCTGGCAAAGAAGGAGGAGGAAAAGCCAAGAGACTGAAACCATCAGAAATTGTAACTGGCAGAAAACAGCAGTTAACAAAAATAAAAAGTTACACTGAATTTCTGACTTTCTGTTAAAAAGCAAGTCAAATATTTCTGGGCTTACATTTATATAATTATTCATAACTAGAAGATTTGCTTTCACTTTTTATTATTTTCAACTCCATTGTAAAATAGCTGAAAATTTTGGCTTTTAGTATGTACAAAGTATGCATTTTCAAAGCACAGTACATACACTGCTGATGACAGAAGAATATATTTTTCTTTTTATTTTGCTTCGCCTGTATTCTATTGAATAAAACTCCTGAACATAACAATTCAAAAGCTTTGAGGGATTATCTAATGCAAAGTCTTAAAATTATGAGGTTTTTTTAAATGGAAAACGGAAGCCAAATCTACCAAATTTCATTAATATTGTCTCCACCTGTCTCAGCTTTGTCCTCCTTAGTACCCTTCCTTCCTGGCTATGAATGTCTTCTGTTGATCTAAGCCTGGCATTCACATGTTGTTTCTCAAAATATTTCTATCTCTCCTGATCACAGTTTTCAAACCTCATAACAATATTAAAACACTGACTGGATTCTAAGGACAGTAAGATTTAAGGGGACTTTGGTGAAGCATAATTAGCTTTATGTTAAAATGAACTGTTTGATGGATAAATTGTTTCAGTTTACATCATGCTGAACGAACATAATGAAAGTGTTTAAGATTACATTCTATCAAAACTGGCAGGAGGTAGAATTCTGGCAGTTTTATTTTTCTCTAATCTTCCATGGCAGCAAGACATGTTCAAAGGAAATGAAACATATTCAGCCAGAGCAGAACACACTGCTACAGGATATCACTCCATGAAGAAATAATGCCAAATAAAAGCAGCAGATATTAAATAATTTATCAATGCTATCACATGATGGGTGAGTAGGACTATCAGGTGCAGTTTCCAGGCTCCCTGCCTTGGTTCCATCCTTAACACCTTCCTGCTCCTTTTTGAGGATAGTGATTTAGTTTCCAATTTTTAGTTCTAAGAAGGACACCATTCATAAAGCATAAAATGGTAGTGTCTCTGTGGCACATGTGCCTTTCATTCCAGGGTATGCTTCCTTGAACTGAAGGTTAAAATTAACATATAAATTAATTTATTTGTGGTTAAGTGAATGCAAATAGATATTTTGACAACCATTCGAAGTATAATAAATTTATTATTTTCTCTTAGCCAGTAAGATCTACCATGTGAGAGCACCCCCAACTCAAAATGTGAGCCCATGGTCCTGACATTACTGACAAACTCATTTGTCATTAATATGCAGGTTGATCAGCTGAATTGTGTGGAGTATGAGTTGGGCACCTGTAACAGTGTTCCATTAAAACTGGGCATTCATTTTATACTGTCCTCTTTTGTTTTCCCTTATTCTGGGTGGATAAAATATAGTTGCCCTCAAGGCATAAATCTGACTCTGCACTTCTTTGTATCAATTGACCTGGCTGTAAATACAAATGTGATCTTATAGGTTTGGCAGTGGGGAAAAGATATATGAGTGCTGATCAAACCAGTTTCCTTTGTCATAGTGGGCAGATGGCTGACCTGAAATATCCTATTCCAGCTGACCTTCTACTCAGGAATAAACCTTTATTGATTCTCTATCTGAGTTACTAAAGCAACTTCAAAACATTTTGAAAAACCTGTTACACTTTTCTCACAAAATTATGTTGACTTAGCATTTGGTAGTTCTTGTGATTTCCACAGATTTTCACAAAAAGCCCCAAGAAGACTCTGTGGACATACACCCTCTGTTCTGCTTACCTATCAGTGCGATATAGTGCACTTCAAAATGAAGATGAAGCTTATGAGATCATTATTTTTATCACACAAGTTAGAAATCACTGGCTATAAACTGGCCTATAAACTAATGACTAAATCACTCTAAATCACTATAAACTCTTCAGCAGGGATAGGTGAGGAAGGAGAGGCAGTGAGGTAGCCCTGTATATTCATGAAGGTTTCGATTGTCCAGAGCTTGATGATGGTGGCAACAAAGTTGAGTGTTTATGGGTAAGACTCAGGGGGAAGGCCAACAAGGCAGATATCATGGTGGGAGCCTGTTACCATTCCCAATGTATGGAAGTTTTGCAATATTGTTAAAAGTTGTGTGAAAGCACTTCTGCTATAGCAGTATAACTGGTTAAAATATTTATCATTTGTTTACATTAAGGGCTTTTATTGCTAAGAACTTAAATGCACTCATTACTGGAGAGTAGCCACCAAATTTTTTGGAGGAATAATTGTAACTCGTTTGAGAATAGTCCACATTCATTACGAACTAAGTGCATAATGCTCATAATCCTGAATAACATACAAATTAACAGTAGAACCCTGCAAAGCTGTGTAAATTCTGAAGCTATTCATATTCTAAATCCATGCTGAAAGGGAACTTCATTAAGACAGTTGCATCTTATTTCCAGCTGCAGCTAAATCTTTAAATAACTATACTAGAAAAAGAATTTAAAGGCACCCACTTATGTAAGTTGTGAACGTGAATAAAGGACGAGTGCTTTAGAATGTACTACTCCTGTAAGCCTATCTCCAAGTTTTCTGATGATTCACAGTGTCTCCAGGCAACAAAGTAAATGACAGCTTTTGAATGTATTTCCTGTTCTTTCTTAATTTGCATTTATAAACTCTTTTTATTTTTTTTTTTTTCCTCCCAGAAGACTGGTTAGCCATTTTGGTAGCAGTTTTAAAACACCTCTGTTTCATCAGTTTAAGAAAGAAAGATGTCCACTCAGCCAAACTGGGATGTTATCTAAAGAGATTTTTCTGCTTGGATTCTTTCCAGCAGTTTTACTTATCTCCTGTTGCAATTAAGAAATGCTTAGATTTGTCCATATCTCTAAGGTCTGATTTAGTCACCTGTATATCTCTGTATCTCCTTCCTTGGCACCTTTATATTTGTGTTGCCACTTATCCTTCATGCACATCTCTAGCTCCATTCCATGGAGTATGTGGCTTCCCAGCCTATTACATACATAAAACTATTATATTCACTTTCACTTGTTTTTGTATTGTTTGTGATTTGCTCCAATTTAATAATGATCCCATTTAAACAGAACTTACAGAATTTAATGTGTAGTTATGGAATTTTACAAGCTTAAGCCTATAAACAAAGTCAGGAAGATGATGCTGGTGAGCTCATTCTTTTTGATTGTCTGCGTATGGTATTCTTCAAGCTTCATTTTGCAGGGAACAGTATCAGCACCTCCTGTCCTGTAATTATATTTATTATAAAAAGAGAGACCCTTAAAATCTAATAGTCTCAAGGATAAGTTGGTTCTCTCACAGTACATTTATCCAATTTTAATTTAATTTAATTTCATTGTTCTGAAATCCCATTTTAGAGGGTCTTTCTCCTAACAACTGGATGATTCATGAGAATCGTGTGGCTTATCCCAGAATTCCTGCCCCTGGCAGTGTTCAGCATGCCAAGACATCAGATGCTAGTGAGAGTCAAAATGGATACCCAGGAAAATTCAATTCTTTTGAATCCTGTTCAATCACTTGTGTTCTCTATGTCCTGGAAAGGCATCAGGATCCACTTAACTCTTATTCTTTTCAATTAAAATTATTTCAAAATCAGTTTTTGGAAAGACAAGTGACTGCTTTATGATGCCTGTTATGTGTCTGCTGGCACTGACTTTCACAAATAGGCCTAATTTATGGAAACACAGTGACCTCTGAACCATGCCAAGTGGCATGGTTGACATACCTGAGGGACGGGCTGCCATCCAGAGGGACGTGGACATGCTCAAGAAATGGGTCAATGGGAACTTCATGAGGTCCAACAAGGCCAAGGCCAACTCCAAAGTCGTGCATCTGGGTGGGGACAATCCCCAGTATCAATAAAGGCTGGGGGATGAGCAAATTGAAACCAGTCCTGCTGAGAAAGACTTGGGGATGTTGGTGGAGGAGAAGCTGGAGATGAGCTGGCAATGTGCACTCACACAACTGAATAATAATTCAAGGGGTAAAAGTCTGATTTTTTTTCCCAGTAGACTTTCAGGCTGCATGTGCATCTTACTGAACATCATCTTGCTAGGCAAAGTGGGAAGAGTTTTCTCTCTGGTTAAGGATATTTAAGAACTAATAGGGAGGTCTTGCCAAAATGAGGACGTGTCACCTGAAGGGAGAAAAAAATGAAAAAAAGCGAGAGAAAGAGGAGAAGAGAGAGAGTGATTCCAAATTTAACCACACTGTAATAGATTAATGCATTTAGGTTTTTTAATATATTTATTCTTGTATTTCATAATTACTTTTCATGATACTGCCAATTGTGGATGATATAAATAAATACTCTCATTTGAATTTACTTTATCTGACTGAAATTAATAGAGTATTTCAAGTAACTGTAAAATATCAACGCTCTTTTCATCCAATGGCACAGCTAACTAGAGGACTGGATTACTGAGAAATCTGTCTCACCACATCACATTGTTCAAAACAGACAAACAGTATGTTGGCTGTTTGGCAACTGCCTGCCTGAAAAGATGATAGCGAACTGATATTACAAAAACAAAAGAAAAAAACCCCACATATTTCAGGGACTGTCGTAAGTGGAGAAACTCCTTGGGAATGTGGAATGTCTCCCAAGTCACTTGAACCTAGAGAGGCAGAAGTATGGGGGGGGAAAATGCCAAGCTCTTTTGTTGCATCTATAGTTGGATAACCAGAAAATTCCCTCAGCAGAAGGACACAGTTATAAAACATCTGAGCAAGGATTTGGAGACCTGGAGAGATGCCTGGATTCACTTTGCAACAATCCATATCCCTTCAGTGAACATCAGGAGAAGAGGAAAAAATTCTGGACCCTGAAATACATCTGGATGTAGGGTACTGCCATATGCTCAGTCATCCATTTCTTCTGAGACAAAGATCTTGGCAGGCACTTTTACACTTCAGAGAAGAGGCAAGCCAAGGAACACATTGTTGCTTCTTGGCAGAGGACACACCCGCTTTTATGGATTTGGAGCAGATGAATGAAAAAGGACTGACCTTTAGTGCAGGCTTCTCCTGGACAGATACTATTGTTTGTGTTGGTTATCACAACCTGTAGAACAGGCTTCCAAAGGCCTGTGGGGACAACCAGGACCAGCTGGAGCTGACATGCACTCTGGTCACGTTCTCAGAGGTCTTTGTTGCTTTTCTCCATGCACAGAGAGACTGTCTGCAGAATTCTGTTGTGTGCTCTGGGACAAGTTTGACCTGGATGGGTTCTGAGACAACTTTGGCCTGGAACATGCCAATATCTGGCATGAATTCTCAATGTGTAGGATGTTCCCTTTACTGTGTAGGAGGGTCACAGTGGTTCTGTTGTGGGAGAACTGAGGCACAAATTTCCAGGTTCTCTCCACAGCACAAGACTCTAGTGAAGTCCATCTTCAGACAGCAACTGATGTCCGTGATGGAAGGTGTGATTCAATCAGATCAGGCCTATATGATCCTGTGACATAGCACCTTTGATAATCCTATCTGGTCAAATACTCAACACGAGGGAAGCACTTGATATGGAACATCGTAAATATACTACAGGGATCCCTATATATTAGGATATATATATATATATATCCTAATATATCCCTATATATTAGTTCCTCCTTTGTGGGAGTCACTTGATGCACTATGAACCAGAGCAGAAGTCTTGATAAAGTTCTTCAGGACCTTGGAACAAGACTGTTGACTTTCATTAGTGAGAGTTTCAAGGCTGGCTCTTGACCTGTTGTCTTTTTCTCCCCTAGTGGGAGAAGATTCATGCTTACAAAGCTTTGTGAAAACCCAGATGAATCAATGGTTGTAAAAGCCTCTTAAGTCACCAACTTGATGGTCTCTTTCACTGGGTGAGCAGGTCAAGAAATCTGACCTGGTGACCCAGGACAAGTGAGCTCATTCTCATGCCCAACATCTAGCAGGGCACAGGCACGCTGCTCTGCCTGGGCATCTACACCTCTGCAAACAACCCCTCCACAGTTCCTAACTGGGACAAAAGGAGGCAAGGTTGTCAGAGAAGGTGTGAAGGTGGGCAGGTTTCCTGTGGGTCCTTGGCTTCAGGCAAGGTGAACTCACTGTGATCCTGTCAGTCCTGCACATTTTCTGCTATTTCTTCAACAGTTTCTGCCTTTTTCCCATGACCTGGACCTGGATTTTTTCAGGTCAGGGAAACACTGGCTCCCTTCCTGACAGCGGCATCCATGTACCACATACTGAGAACAAGCTAGCAAGGCAGGATTTCCTTTCCCAGAGGCCATGCTGATTCTTTCTTCACAGTCTGTGTTTATCTATGTGCTCACTAATATCATACTTTAAAATCAACCTCTCTGGAGCCCTGTGTATGGATGGGGCTTAAAATGGCGATATTCCAGGCCCCTGACCCAGTGACTCCTTGTACTGATAGGTTACACATTTTGGCTAGCAAGTCTGCAATTTCACGTTTGAATTCCTTCACAGCTCTTAGGTGCTAATCCTGGTGACTTACTGTAATCTAACTTATTCTACGTAGTCAAATACTTCCTGTATACTTAGCTCAAATTGATATAGCTACCCTAACCAATCTGCTACCAAAAAAAAAAAAAAAAAAAAAAAAAAGCAGTACATGTTGGAAACTTCCCAACAGCTTTAGCAGTAAAAAAGAAATTATACAAAAAATAAATCTCATATGCTTTGCTGTGACCTTATCTTCAGATGCCACTTTCGCACAATGTGTCATCAGATTGTCCAGCTGTTTCATGAGATGGTTTTCAGCTTCCGAGGTATTTAAACACCTTTTTATTATCCATTCAAGTATCTTTCCAAACTCATTTATGTTTTCTGTAAGTTCCTGTGTACATATTAGATGCTGTGATTTTGCTGCTCTCCTCATTTGGACAATTCTTTTGGTTTTTAAAGTCAATCTTTTCTATACAGTAGCTTCTAAGTTTTCTGTTTAGCTATACACAGCTTTTACTGGGTCATTACATTTTCTTTTTCTGAGCAGTTTGCCTGGGCTTCCAATACAGTATTTTCAAACAGCCTCAAGGCTGCTTGCAGGCTTTTTGGAGTATTAATTTTGGGGGTATTTTTGCTAATAGCCTCATTTGTATGTAATTCCTTTTCCTGAAATTGAATCTCTGTATTCAGGATTTGTTTGGCTTGTTCTTTCCTACTGAAATATTAAGCCTAATTTTATGCTGATTGCTGTTACGGAGTGCTCTTCAACTAATGCCATTTGAATTAGGCTCTGTACATTACTCAGGACCAAGGCTCAAATGATAGCTTTTCATAAGGGTGCTAAGATTACTTATTTTAGGAAGTGGACATTTACTGCATACAGCAGTCTTGTCTCTGCCTCTTGTCCTGAGGCAGCAATGATACAGTCTGTATATGTATAGTGAAAATCTAATCCCATTGCAACCTGTTTTAAATTTGCAGTATTACCTAAACACTATCATCCTCCAGATCAAAAAGCCCAAAGTATGATCCTAATATTACTTCCTTTTATTATTATTATTATTAGAGTATCAGATTTCCACACAGGATTCCATAGTGTTTCTCTTTTCTCATGAGATTTTTATGCTGTTAAACTTTGTATTTTTCTTCACATAGGTTGCCCTCACCTGTACATTTCATTCTGTCATCCTTCAAACCTTGTAGCCTGGCAACACTGTATCCTGTTAATTATCCTTTCACCAGGCCTCTGAGATGTCTATTATGTCAGGGTTGCTGTTTGTTACCAAAAAATTGTTTTAAAGGCTTCTAGTATTGTTGTAGAAGGCAGCTTTTTTTAGTTTTGCCCTTGGTTTAGCTTTCCCAGACTAGTCAGCTGACATTTTAGGGAAACTGACTTGCCTTCTCTATTTCTGTTTATAACCCTTCCGGCCTTTTCAGAGGTATGATGCATATCATTCAGGTTATACTGCCCAATTGAATCAATCCAAAAGAGGTGCTTCTCCATGCTTGTCAACATTTTCCCAGTTCCTAGTTTAAATAATCTTGCATGACCTTCTTAATTTTCATAGGCAGCAGTCCGTCTCCACCTTGATCAAAATAAAGTCTGTCCTTCCTTTATGGGTTCCTTCTGTCTCAAGAAGTTTCTCAGTTCCTAATGTCCTGAAATACCTGTCATTGCTACATTGTGATCTTACCTATGTACCACAACTCTGGATCCTTGCCTGCCTGCCTTGCCTCATGCCCTGGAGCTGGGAGCATTTTGGAGAAGGCCATCATGAAAATCCTAACTTCAGTCTTCAATTAGGCAGTCCAAACAGCCACCCAGAACATCACCCATATACTTCCCCAAGTCACCGGTACTAACCCAAGTCTCCTGGATTTTTTCATGCACCCTCACACTGACACCAACTCTGAAGCTTCTCAATGAGTAAACATTGCCTGTGTACCTCTCCTTCTCTTTTAGCTGTAATTTTTCAGTGGCTCTCAAAAGAACAGACCCAGTCTCCCCAAACCAAGAGCTTCTTGCACAGCATGCAGACTTATAGAGCCAGACCCACAGGGAGTTAATTTGCCTCTTACAGCAGTCTATCTTTATTAAGGTATCAGCTAATAATATATACACAAGAATGTGTGGGGTGGAGAAGGGGGTATCAGGAGTCCTTTCATAAATATAAAATGAACACCAGCAGTCCATGCTCGTAATATGCTAGAGAGTCATTTCAATTACCATTGTATCATAGAATAACTGATACTTTAGATAAATTGGGAAATTTATTATAGACAAGTACAAGTAAGAAAAATATGTAAGCAAGAGAGAAACCAATTTTACAAAGGTTGAATTGCAATACGTCTAAATCATTAGATACAGATGTTTATACTAAAAATTACTTGGTTCCAAGCAGATTGAGTTTATGCAAAATACAAAATATCAGTTCTCAATTCTCTGAATCCTTATTGTGTTCAAAGGACACAACAAGTGGAAGGCTATGGGCAATAATATCTGTTTTATCCATGTGCCAAATGTTATCTTGGCATTCTTTGTTTAGTATGTGGTTTACTAATGTAATAAACCTACAAAATCAATTAAAGCATTTCATTTACAGCTCTTAGGTACCATACCTAATACACTTTACCCACTGCACAACACAAGAATGACAGTTTAATTAATAAAAGAACTTTAATTGTTAATATAAAGATTTTAGTAGAATTTCATGAGAGAGTTATACAGTACAGAAAAAATTATTTACACCTATTCTGCCTTGAATTAGACCCAAAATTAAAAACTAAAAGTCCATTCCATTTTTAATTCATAGCAACTTTCAAATATCATTAATTAGAAAAATTTTATTTTTATCATTCTAATACACAATATTTAGCTTTTAACCATTTTAACTATGACTTAAATATTGAAAAGAAGTCAAATAAAGAGAAAGTATTTCGTATATCTGAATTCAGATAACTTTGAAAGGCATTTTCAGCCCTTTAGAGATATAATTTTATTTGTCATCTTTTACCAAAACAGATATTCAAGCAGTAATTTAATTTAGAACTTTTTGTACATATACAGACAGGAGACTGGCTGTTTGATTTATTTGTTATATTGTTGGCATGCAAAATTTATTTATTTTATTTATTTAAAGTTTTTGTTTTATTTTATCTCATGTAGACAAGGCACATTTTTTGTATGTTAAATGCGAAAATGAAACCAATGCAGGCCAAATTCTCTTATCAACTCAGTATTCAATATATACAATGTATACAATGTTGAAGAATTATTCTCTGGCGAACAGTGTTTCAAAAATAGAAACACCCAAGTTTCTTACTTAAGGTTTGGTTGTGGATACATTATAATCTTTTGCTGAATCAATTACAGCACACTAGACCCTTCATAATGTTATGACGAAAGATGTTTGCACAGCAAAAAAAAAAAAAAAAACCAACCTTACTGCATTTTATTTTACAGGAGAAAGCTGTAAGTCTAAATAAAGGGTGATCTTAATTACCATGCAGACCTATGGTGAAAATGAAGCTGCCAACCCAAAGTACAGGGATACAAAGGTGAAACAACCTCTCAAGAACTTTGTTGGTTTTGGGTACAGGGGAGAAATGAGAGGAGCAAGTCCAAAAGAAGTTGGTTTAGGACAGAGAAGGCTGAGAAAAGAAGTGGAAAGAGTTAATGACAGCTAGAAGTATGGTGAGGAGAAAGGCACAGTAAGAATCCCAGTCTAAAACCCAATCAAAGAATAATCACTCTTCAGGGATGTATATCATAATCAATGGTTTGATGGTATTGGTCTTTCATCCTAACTTATGCACCTCACTCTCCTTTAAACTTTGCATACCTTGTGGAGCTAAGGGCTTGGGCCCCCTGTTCTCCCCCTCCTTTCATCATTTTATAATAATAGTTGAATTTACTTAGCCAAACTTGAGATACCCAAACAGTAGGCATCCAGTCTAAACCATTAATCTGATTTCCTCAGACAGAGCAGAGGAACTGCCCTCTGAAACAGTATACATATTTCATTTGACTAAAGAAGTAACTAAGGCAACTAACTAGGCTCAGTCTAGGTATGTATAGTTTAGACAGCTAAATTTGAGAGGGGTTGAGTCCAGAGACTTGTCACATAATTTGTAATGCAGCTTTCTTTAGCTGAACAACTATCATTCCACAGTAGAAAAAACAAAAAATGCAGCTGGGTGTGTTGTGAGGAACAACTGATTCAGGTTGTTTCAACCTGGCTGTCTCAAAACACTTAAATCCTTCTTACTTACAATGCTCCATGAGGGCCACTTCCATTAGCATCCTAAGCCTTTTCAGAAGGCTTGGTTTATTCTGAAGAAAACATTTATTCCCATTGCATCTGACCTAATCAATTCTTCTCTTTTCAAAAACATTCTGATTTAGGTATGATTATTTCCAGGCCCTGCAGATAATTCAAAGAAGACCATGGAAATTTGGAAAAGAGGAAGCTAAAGAGAAAAAAGTTACAAAGTTGCAAGAATTCTGGTAAATTTTATGTGAATAGCAAGAAAAAAGTACTAAGCAAAGCTACATGTCTTTCCATCACCCTGGAATGTGTGGACTTAAATTGCCATGGACATGTAAGAGACTTGCTATGAAGTTTAATACTTGCAGGGTCAAAGTTCTTCAGAAAATCAATTCCCGTCTCATAGAGCAATCCTGGAGAAGCCAAGTCTTAAAATTTGCTTCAAAAATTTGAAATAGAAAATCACAGAAAAACTTTGCTTCTCCACTTCCATCAATATCAGAGGATTTTCTGCCCTGCTGTTTATGTGTCAACACCTGGTACTACAGAATGAATGAATCAGAGGGACATGGTGCCCTCAGACTGCGTGTCCATGAATCTGAGGAAATCATCTTCCTGTTTACTTTTTTTCAGCCAGCTTCTGATTTCATTGACCTTCTCCAATGGTTCCTAGAGAATGTGGTCATTGTGAGAGTTTCCTTTCACTGAGAAGTTGATTGAGTTACAACTGAGCAACAGTAACCATTAAAATTATGTGTATGGTAGAATTTTCAAAAAGTCCTTTACATTCAAATAAAAATACTTCCCCAGAGATACAAAGCAGCTAAACACAGAAACAAATTCAACAACGTAGGGCACACTCATGCAAAGCCATTTCTGACCTACCACGGACATTGCTTGCCTCATTACATGAGAGAAATCTTAAAAGTACAGTTCTTTACACTAAGGTCACAGAAATTGTCATCAGAAAGTGTCAGGAGTGTTAAAATAACTGAAATTTTGAATGGTATTTACATGACTACAAGGCCAAACAACTGGAAAATCAAACATTTCCTGTTGTGCAGCTGCCCTTCTGCAGTAGAGCAGCATCACAGATATTACAGAAACATGGAGCATGTTTCTCTGGTCAGCTTAAATAGCAATTGTCACATTTCAGGTTCTCAGACATGATTAAGTTAATAGTCTTGCTGTGAATTATTTTTTTTTTTTACAACAAAAGAAGGATCATCGAAACTATAGACTCGTGGCTACAGCAGATATGCCGGGAGGACAAATCTCATTTGTTTTATGTCTGCAGAACATTTTAAACATTTGAAAAAGGCATCTGTAAGGCCTTCATGCCCACTTTATTGGCAAAGAGAGTGGAATCCAATGTAACACCCAGGTCAGGCTCAGAATGCAGCTTAAGTTTCACTGATAAGCTTGTAGCAGCAAGCTATATGCCTGAGGATGTTACTTTTCCTTTTTTTTTTTTTTTCCCCCTTTCCTTACAGCTTTATGACTCATCATCTTGCTTGATCCATTCCCTTTCTGAAAAGGTTTGCAGCTGCAGGGCAGTGACTACAACTGACCTTGGCTTACCCTGTCTTTGCACCACTGTGTTCCTGCTGCTATCATTACTTATCTTTCACTTCATAGTGCAATTCAGAACTGCATTATATATATCTATAGTTTTCACAAAAAATTTAAAAAATGGCATCAATGTATCTGAGATAATCTAAAATTAAAAAAAGCCCACAACTTTTTATCAGCCAGCCATTAACATAACAGATCACATGGCAAATGATTTAACAGTTGCTCTATTCAGAGATTTGACATCTCTAGTTGCACATCACATACTGTCAGGCAATAGACATCTAACCCAAATGTTATATGTTTCTCTTTGAAGTACTTCACTGTTATGTTTTTTTAACTGTTACTAAGGCTTTACCATTGGTAGTTTTAATGAATCATTTACACAGAAATACCTTGTTTGGCCATTCTCCATTTAGAGGGTATTAGCACGTTTTTTATAAAAGATGTGCCTGTTGCTTGTTTACAAATACAATTCTCTTTTCACTTTTCCAACCTTCATTATATAGCTCTGTATACCAAATCATGAGGACAAAAAAAATTGCTGCTATTACATGAAAACATGCACCTCCCTGAAGCACTTTTCAATTCTAAAGGAAGCTTTATGCTTAATAAGATATTAAGATTTACTGGCAACCACACAATGATACAAAAGCAAAATGTGACAGGCTTGATAGTAATTCATACAAAGGTCCTTTGTGGATGTAAGTAGCCCCCAAAGAACCTAGCTCTGCATCCATTAGTAATGGTAAACTTGCTATAACCATACATTTACTGCCTGCAAGATTCAGCTGTGAAAGCGTGCCTTTGCTGAAGACTTAACTTATAACCAGGTGCATAAAAGAACTTCTGACCTGAACTCGGAGACCTCCAAGTCTGCATTGGCTAAGCCAACAGGAGGCATGAGTTATAGTCCAGCCTTCAGTTTAACATTCCTTTTACAGTGGGGATGCCAAGTAGTTAATTTCTAGTTTGATAATCCTTTGGGATTATCTTTATGTGACCATCTGCATATTCCTTTTTGGTGCCCTGGATGCCACAAATTACTAAATTGTTTTAAGGACAAGCTAAAGAGTGAGAAATCACTGGATTTCTGGTGTGCTCAGAGCACTGACGTGAATGCTGAAGTCACACAGATTTGGATGTGACAAGTGGTAAAGATGATTTCAGCCTACTTAAGGTACATCCCTTTGTGACTAAAGGATTTTCCATTGCTCATTCACAGTCAGGAGTCAGATTAAAAGCTGTAACACAAGCTTGATATTTCATCCTTTTTTTTTTTTTTAATCAATTATGTTGTCACTAGGAATATATAACAATATTCATGATATTCTTAGATACTGTTTTGGGATGAAAAGTCTCCTCAGTACCTTGGTATGGCCCAAGAAGAAAATAAGCACAACAGTAAAAGAGTCCTGTGAATCATAACATGATGGCAAGTTACAAATGTTGTACAAATGTACATACAAATGTTTTAAAAATATTCTTAGAAAAAAATTCCAATCCACTCTTTGAAAAATCTAATCCTCTTCAAGTTTTACAGGAGTGAAATATAAAAAAAAAAAAAAGAGATGAAAAAATAAGTTTCAGCTGTTCGGCTGGGAATTTGACTTCCCAAGAAGTAGATATGATTAATAACACAGTGCTTTTAATCTGTTCAGGCAGATTGGCAACCTGTTATTCATGCCCATTTATACTGGCTAGAATTATGGTACTGCTTCAGATTTAGATTCTGTATGCAGGATTCTGTAAAGACCACACCTGCTGGTCTTCACCTTTTACAATTTTATCCAGATAATCCATAACTTTCTGGACAAATGTATCTCAAAAAAGCTATGTCGTTACATGGATGCCTGATGAATCCTATCTGCCTCCACCACAACACGACGCAGGAATGAAGGAAAGACGTTTGCCATGAATGATCTCTCTTTTTCTAAGGAAGCATTTTTTCGTCTTTCACCAGTTATGAGTCTCCCCATTTCATGATGTAGCTTCAGGTGTTCTCACTGCATCCAAATGGTGGGAGCACTAAGAAATTTCCAGCACTAGCAGTGTTGCGAAGCAGGTATGAGATCTGTTGTACTTATTTACTGCTTAATTCATATTGGCAATTGAGTTTTTTGACTGTTTTGGTTTTTTTTGTTTTTACTTCCTACAGCAGTTTAATAAAATATTTAAATGAATAAGGAGAAATTTGCATATATTTGTTATGAAAAAAGAATTCTAGGAAGAGATATGAAATTTCTTTCCCCTATTTGTCAAAGTGTTTCCAGTTACTCCTGATTAATTTCAGAGAAAACTACTGGAAGTTCATAGCTGACATAAGATCATAACTTGTACAAAGACAGATATTTAAAAGGCTTTAGATATAATGTTGCTAAGTTTCTGCTGAAAAAGCTTTCAAGATTGTAATGTGATCACATTTGGACTGCAAAGTAGCACTGCTCTCTGCTGGTTGTTATAAAATTAAATTGCTATTTGGCAGTTGCATAAAAGCTCTTCTACGTATTTGCTTGATTCATCTTTAAGTTATGCTTTTATTTGAATTAGGAGAGAAAAACAAATGCTTATTCAGCTACAGAGCTAAAATGTATCTGCCTACATCTCTGATAAATGAGCATTTCTTAGATAAGGCAATCTCAGCAAAGCATCACATTTGGAGAACTTTACATGTGAAAATCCCTCAGCCTCTGACAAAACCTGGATCTGTGTTCTCATCTCTAATAAGCTGTCCAATTCTTTCTTCAACATGGCTTTCACATTTTTTAAATTCTCTGCTCATAACAAGCTTATTTTAATTAGTGAAACAGAGATGGCATGAGTCCAGCTGAACACAGCATTGATACACAGTTCTAATCAGCATCTTCTCCAAACAAAGAAATTTCCTGAGACCTCTGTTAGTGCACCTTAGGAAAGGAAAATCAAGAGCCTTTATTCCCTTCGATGTGAGTAGTATACACCCGATCCCAACTTTTCCCATTACAGATCTTCCTGAAAAATGGTGAGACTTCTTCCATGTTTGTGCAGTAATAGATGACAGCCCTTGTCAGTCGTCTGCCTCCTCTTTCCTTGCCTCATCCAGAGGGCATTGAGAGGGCCCTGAGGTCAATAAGAAATTAATCAATATCAGGGCATTAGAGTGTCATGATTTAGGCTCCTGAGACCTGTAATTTTAAGAAGGAACGGCTTTGAGAGGTGAACTTTTCTTGTTTTTCAGACTTTTTTTTAGGCTCTACAACCACAAAGACCAGTAATGCAATTGTACACTGATTTGTGTCTCTGACATTGATTTTTTCTTTCTGGAAATGTGTCAGAACTTATTTTATTACAACATGAGCAATATTATGAATCATCAGAGTTGGTCAAGCTTGCACAATTTCCCAGTCCAAATTTGGAGGATTTTGAAACTTCGCAAGGATGGTGTCATGTGAAAAGAGCAGGAAAACTGTAGCCTAGCAAGTGACAGTGAGAAACATAAACCCCATTTGTTACTAGCTCTAAGTGCAGCCTGTGAGGGGATTCCCCTTTCATTGTGAGATGCACTGATGTTGTGTAAACTTGACAGGTCCAAATTTTGAGAAGAACACCTAGAGTCACCTTGAGGTGAGGGGGAAAATGCAATGCTGTTATACTAACACAGCACTATTTGCCACAGAACTAAAATAAAAATCTTTATTTATCCTCTCTAAGAAATGAAAAATATTATTTTAATCTCTGACAAAAAAGAAAAAGAATCAGAAAACTAACAGCCCTTTCCTCGTAGAGCAATTTTATGTCTACACCAAAAGGCATACCAAGTCTAAATTCTAAACAAAACTGAGAAATATTAATTGTTTTGCACTAAATTATGTACAGAGGGGGAGACTTCCAAAGGCATAAAGGACAGTCAGATGCCTAATTCCATTTGTGCTTTTATAAATAATTACTATCAACAATGAAAATAAAGCTGTGATAAATGATTAACATAATACCAAGCCTTTCTGTCCTTTTAAGCATGTAAAAATTGTCATCTTCCATATAGAAGAATTTCTGACAATGCAAAACAAACAAGTAAGCAAAGAACCCAACAATCCCTCTTCCCCAGAGTCCTTCGGAAAGACAAGCAGTGATTTTTCAAAAACCCTTTCTTAAATCTTGTTTTTCCCAAAATTGAAAACAGAGCAACTGACAATGACTTTGAAACTGGCATATTGTGACCCAAGCTATTCCTTATACCAAACCTCGTAGCTCACTGACCTTGGCAGTTTATCACTCAGGATTTTTTGTTTGACGTTGCCTTCTGGTCCTTGGCTAAATTTTGGTAGTAAGCTCTTTAGGATAGCAACTAATCTGAGTCCATGTGTACACAATCTCTAGAATGTCTTCTTCCATTCTTCGATTTAGGTTGCTATGTGGCATTAAGGACTGTTGTCTTGGTTTGAGACAAATTGGAGAAAAATGTCCGAAATGAGCATCCATCTGTTAGAAGGCAGATTTCAGCAGCCCCTCCCCCACCAGGTTCAGAAAGAAATTCCTTGGAGGAAAGTGAAAAAACCCCTATCTAATTAACAAGCAAATTGCACACAGGCACAGAAAAAAAAATAATAAAGAAGAATGAATAATGTTAAATAATAAAAGCTCTTGCTGTGGAGAGGAAATCTGGGTAGATTTCAGAGTCCTTTCTGTGGATGTGGCTCTGCCCTCTCCAGAGCTGGGGTTTGGCATGGGCCCCTCTGGGCCACGTTGTGGGGCCTCCCGGTGATGTTCTGGTGTTGCTGAACAGTCCAGAAGAGAAGAAAAAGAAGCCAAAGTCCCAGGGAAAAAGAAACTTTCCTGCCTCAGCTAGCAGGCTAGCTAAAAAGCAAAGAAGTTTAACTCTCCATCTCTCTCCTGAGAAACAGAGCTGAAAGCTGGCTGAAAGCAGGAAGGTGCTCTTCTCAGCTCTGTAGCAGCAGGAACACAGGGGAGTGTGTGTGTCCTTGAACACAAAACCACTCGGCCCTTTTTTTTCACTTTCTCTCAGACCCAGCTTAAAGACATGGAAAGGCACAGGATTCATGTCTGGCATAGAGCAGGCAATAGGGGGTACAGCATCATAAAGTCACCCCAAGACAACTGTTTAAACAATTTAAAGCTTTTAACTAGTCTCTAAAAAACCAGGAAATTGTTTGGATCTGTATCCAATGCAGAATTCATTCCTTTCTTTAATTTTTAATTAATGTGCAATCTTGAGAATAGCCCAATTAAAGGAAAGTTTTCATATATCAAAGAGAAAAAAAAGCTTTGGCATGCCAAATTCTTATTCCATTTCTCAGGAAATTAGCTTCTTTTCTTCAATGAATTTGGTAGAACGGAGGTCTGAATTCTTTATACGTTTTAAATAAAATGTAGGCAAGAGCTGGTAACACAAGCCAAAAGCAAGCAGGTCTAATTTTCATTAAAGGTTCAGACATTTTCTTCATTTTCTCACCCACCTGTTTTTCTTTTTTGTTTTCCCTCCAGATCAATTCAAATGCTAACATGCCTCAGAGGAAAAAGTCTCGGACAAAAATATGCTTCACCTTAGGAGATCAAAGCTGTTTTACAGCTTGGTTTTTTTTAAGCCCCTTTTAATCTTGGTGGCATCAGGCTCATTAGAAACAACAACAAAAACAAGAAAAAGGAGAAATTTAAGCTAGGATCAGTAAATTAAAAAGAAGCTTTGATATCTAGTAGAAATGAGTGATAGAAAAAATAACGGTGCTGTAAAATGTGACCTGGAGAACTGATTGTGTAGGAAGGATGGAAATCCAAATTTTAGTATCTCACTCCATCATACAAAATAATTACAGGGCGGATTCTATCTGTTAGAGGGGAAACAGTGGGGAAACCTGTAGTGTATGGAACAAACCAACTGGGCAGGGGTATAACCCTAATAAAGCCATTTTAATGAACTATTTATGGAAATGGAAAAAACATTAACTAGAGATTTGTCCAATTGCTACAATTATTACAAAACGCCAACATATTAAAAACAGCATGCCATTAACTTACAAAATAGCATATCATAAATGTCACGCTGGTCTCAAAAAGAATGTGTGAAGCATATAAACAAATGCATAATCATCTTACTTCCCTTTCCAGTTAAATTTGGTTAAGTTTCAGCATTTAGAAGTTAATCCACTGATTCAATCTTCCCTTCATGAGAAGAATGGTTGATTTACTTTTCCATTTCCATTAAACTATTATCATGAGAATAATTCTGTCCTATATAATTTCCAGTTTGTCTCATTCTCTCTCAAAAGATTGAGACTTTTGAATTTTAAAGCTCTGGAATATCTCTAATAGACAAGAGTTTGCCATACACTTCAACCTTCTAAATAATCTCTATTTTTGCTACTTGTCCCTTCTGATCTTTGTCATCAGCTGTGGGAGCTAGGCAACTGACATTCAGCTCTACAAATCCATTTCATCGGAAAAGGCAGCAAGGACAGTCAGCTCATTCCTATCCAGTGAAGGCTGCAGATGGAATGGACATTGTTGCCTGAGACTCATCCCAGCCAGGCCCAGGCACTGTTACCATTCAGAAGAGCAGTGATATTAGCTGCCTTGGTGGATGGATAGATACAGTACTTAGTACTCAGATGTCACATTTTTGCTCCTTTGTCTGTTATGAAGAGGATTTCTTGTAAAACTGATGAGTGAAATATTGTTTCTGAAACAATTCAAAACTTCAAGGGTCTGAGTTTTCGCTCACAACACAATTTCTTGATTTATGATTCATCTCAGTATCCCATTGTAAGGTGTATTTCTGCTTAGTAAAGAAACAACGGTTGTTAGTTTTTCAGCTGCAATTACTGCTATGTGAAGCATATTTTCCTTCTTCTAACATGAATTTTTAAAAACTGCTCCAGGAGCCTGTAGACCTTTGCCATCTATTTCACAAGGTGTAAAAGATGGCTGTTTCTTTGCATATCAAGGAGAATGTTTTACTCTACCACCAACAGGGTCATTTCCAGTTCATTTCTGGATGCCTTCAAAGATGTTACTTTTAGCCTGCAATGTACTAAACATTTTAGAACTTTAATACTGTTTCCCTTACATCAAACTTTCAGCAGCTAAAATTATCTGAATCTGTTGATGCAAAGTGAAGACATTTCATTTCACACTCCTGCCCTCCTTGCTCAAATACACAATGTACAAAAGAAAGCTTGAACAGGAGACATCAGCCAGCTAAGTTTTCTCCATGAAAGGAATGCAATCTACGACTAATTTTTCTACTCTGATCATTAGAGTGTGGACATGTTGAACATCAGAGCAAATGTTAAAATCTGACATTTTTCTGTGCTCAGGTAAGGGTAACACGGAAGAGTGGATAAGAAAGTGGAGTTAAACTATTGCTACAGTACCACCACCAAAACAGTCTTGTATTAATCAAAGAGGAAGAGAAGTTTATTAGGTATAAACATAACATGAGTCCAAGTGCTGAAATCCTAAATACAGTTATTACAACCAACTGATATCATTCTGAGAAAGACCAATTTTTGTTAGCATTATGGAAGTGTACTATATATCTGAATAGAATTCTAAGATGCTATCTGACACTTCTGGTTATATAATATGACCTAATACATGGTGTAAACCAGAGAAATTTGTTTATTTGGACTAAATCCTTCCTTTTCAATCATTTAGTATTATAAATAAGTGTTAATGCCTGAGCGGCTCAAGTCTGTGTTTTTCTGGTCTTAGAACTGAATTTAGAATTGCTGAATTTGCATTTAATGTATTCTATGGCTATACACCCCACAGCAATCACTGATGAAAAGCCACAGCAAAGTAGCAATCCAGATACTGAACCTCCAGTTGCAAAAAAATAACCCCGAATAAAAGTACTTTAACAGTAATTTTGCTTGGATAATGACTGCCTAAAGTTAGAGTATAACTTTAAAAAAAAGGTTTTCACTGAATTTTTGTTCCCCATAGGGGACTAATAACTAGAAAACAACTCACAAATTGTCATTCACAGGGAATTGTCCACTGGCCAAACAAAAAGAGACGTTTCTGAAATCTACTCTTTCTATACATTTATTTATCCCACCTTTGATTTAAAGACAGAAAATTCTTACTGAAAACAAACCTCGAAATGACACCACTTTTTAGATGGTTTTGGAGTGACGTTATATGCAAAGATAGTAATTCGTCACTACAACTTTGATCTGTTTCAGCCCAAGCTTTGGAAGCTTGCATCTTAGACAGGCATTAGCCTTGAAACGAATGTGCAAGTTATTTTTGTATAGCAAATGTCCTTCTGTTGCTATGGAAACCAGATGTTTGATAATTAAACTTGTGCTGTAAATAGTTGTGTGCTGTCATGTGAAAGAGTACACTTCACAAGTTGCTGTACAGCCAAATAGTTGAGCTTCTTATCTATTGAAAAATTGGAAGTAAATGGGGTGAAATAGCTGCCTCTGAAATTGATTTCAAAAAGCAACCACTTTGCTAGAGCACCTTAAAAAAAATTGGAAAACCTTTGCTGAATCTTGTGGCTATTCTGCAGTTCAGAACCTATCATTGCATTCCTTTTTTCAATTCTATTTGCCTGTTATCTTCTACTCACAGATAAATGAACATGAACAACAAAAACAGAAATATAAACATTTTCTGCAGCAAAGAAGACAGTCATTGTGTTCAGCCAAAGCAATCGGGGACCTGCCCAATCAAGAGCTCAAAAAATATTTTTAACTTTTTATTATATTAATAATACAGGTTATGTGAAGCAAAAACTGTGTATTCAGCCTAGAGAATTTTCCTTACCTCATCCAATGAGTTTTCTTTCATGTATTTGAGGGCTTGCAGTTTGAAAGGGCTCAGAAGTCTGTAGCTAAATAGAGTAGAGGTAGCTGAGACAGTGGCAAAAGAGTGAGTTTTGATATGAAATATGGAAGACTGCAGAGAAATTCCATTGTGCCGAATGAGCAGAACTGGTCAGTCTCTGTGGAGGGAGGACAAGCAGTATGCTCCTTTTGGGGGTCATGCGAGATAAGGCCCAGACAGGAAGAAGAGGAACAGGTGGAGTATATCTGCCTATGCATTTTCATGTCTAAAAAACACAATATAATGGTATAAGGATTTGAAATTTGTGCTCCTAGTATCAGCAAGGAAAAATGTTCCACACTGAGGAACAAGGAGACCATCTATGAGGAACAAGACTAATGTAGATCTAAACCTCAGAGAATGGTTTGTGTTGAAAGGGACCTTAAAGCTCATCTAGTTCCAACCCCCCTGTCATGGGCTGGGACACGTTTCATTAGACCAGGTTTCTCAAAGTCCCATCCAACCTGGCCTTGAACACTTCCAGGGATGGGGCTTTCACAGGTTTTCTAGGCAACCTGTTCCAGTGCCTCACCACCCACCATAAATATGACATGTAACTATGAATTACTCAACCAATGTAGTAAGATATTAAAATAACCTTTGATAATATTGCTTTTCCATTGAAAATGAGCAAGAGCAAATACAGTTTCAGCTTTTCACTGATCATTGAAATTCTAATCAATGGTTTTTTTCTCTGACATTGTTCACCAAAATATTATTTTCCTGGAGTAATAGTGTTACTTAATTCATACACTCACAAATTTAATGATCACTCAAAGGACTTACCAACCTCCTTATAACAAAAATGTTTTTTGTTTTGACTTTTATGCTTTAAATCACTTCTGAAGGCACACAGCAGAATAACGTCATTGTGCAATAAAAGTAGGCTACTTCAGATTTTATTGCTGGTTTAATTTGGTGTGCCTGAGAGCAATTCTGCTGTTGTCACACATGAAATGAAACTTGTACAGCAAGAAAACTTACGATTTGCTGAAATGCCCAATGTCAAGTAGTCCATAAATATGAAAATAGATTTACTCTACACACTCAACTATTTTTCCTCCAAACAGCAGAAGGGGCATTGTTTGAAGGAAAAGATCTTCAAAACTATAAATACAGCTTATGCTTTTTATCTGTAACTTGCTCTAGCCTTCCTTCTGTCTCACACTTACTGCTATACTTTCTTCTCATTCTTCCATTAGAAGTACTTATTTGGTTTGGATTGCAAAACATTTTAAAGGTAAATTAAAAAGATTCTGTAAGAATATAGGAGAACTAAAGAATATGTTTAATATAAAATCTGAACTTTTAGAAGATATAGTATGGTCACTATCACTAACCACCGTATACCTTGCCTCCACTCCAAAAAAGTCCCTTTTTGAGACAATTCAATTATCTTTTACAGCAGGCAACTTCAGAATGTTATGTGTAACATTTGACTTGGAACAGAAGGCATGGAGCATAATTCTGACTCTCTAGCTTCATTATGAATTTCTCAAGTATTCCTTCTTGAGGTGTTACTTACTTGAAAAAGACTAGAACTGCATAGAGAATGATAGCTTTTAATACATGTGTGTTAAATTTCACATTAGGCACCATGCAGATCATCAGAAAATATGAATCAAAGTGTGTGCACTCAAACTGGAAAGACTGTTTGAATTTCTCTGTAGGAATCCTACATACATTATTTCCCCAATTTCTAAAGCCTGCAATTCCTTTATTTGTAGCCACAGTTGTACTAGTAGCAGTCCAGTTTTGAGACATTTTCTACAAGAGGTAATTTTTTCCATGGCAGAAGTACATCTTTTCTAATCCCAAACAAACTTGTTCTCTCCAGCCTTGTCTCTAGGTTTAGCAAATAAGTGTATTTCATTTAGAACACCCCTCTTTTCAAAATGACTTTTTTTTTTGACAATGTTTGAGTTTGTTTTGTTTAGGCACTGGACTGCCGCAGTGTACATGACAAGAGTGGTTCAAGTATAAGGCCATTTTTACCTGTAAACCCCTGAAAGCTTTCCCTATCACCAGACATGTTTGAAACAAATAAAAGCCATTTCCTACAGCTATCCTCAAAACTGAATAAAACCTGACAGTAAATAAAAGAGAAAACAGAGAAATGTGCTTTTCCGGAGAATACAGTAACAGAGGGAACCTGACTAGTGACCTCACAAAATTTTAAAAGTCATGAAAAAGTAATCTCTGAACATAAAGTGGAATTGAATTCTTCACAAAGAAAGCAAATAGGGGAGGGAAAGCAGATCAATGAATCTCATCTACTCAATAAAGTATAAAGAAAGGAAACCAGTGGCTGCTATTTAATGCTACAGCCATTAAAGAACAGCAATTATAGTGGCCTGCCTCTCCCCACTCAATCACACAAATCTTGCTACAGGAAACATTTACTCCCCTCCCTACCACCGTCATACACTCCATGTAGAAAAAAAATCAGGCTTCTCCTTTTCAACTGAAATTGTAAAACAAAACACATAATAAAAAAAAAAGCTCACAGGTGCTTGTAGAATAACAATAGATTGATAATTTTGTGATGTTATGTTTTCCACAAACAGTAATGTATTAGGGTTTTACGCAAGGACTACCCACATCAAGCACATGTTTATGATGTTGGTAGCAGCTTGTGCAAGTCTAGCTGTGTATGAAAGGCACACAGGTGGAAAGCCAGGTGAGAAGCCTGCAGGTCTCTCACAGAATGCTGCATCTTCCCACGCTGTAAATTTCTGAGGAATGCCCTAGTTCTGTCTCTGGGTCTTCAGCAAATTTGGCTTCCTGGATGGCTCTGGTCTCAACACTTGGCTGGCAGTGACAGAGAAGGAACCAAAAGCTTTCATATGCCGTTTCCACCTCTATAAATTCTTTGTCCTATTACTTCTCTAATTCTCACCCTCTCTACTTGCAGATTCAGTCATGTTTTCCCACAGGGTCAGGTGTCCATGCCTTAGTTACCTGGGTCTGAAAGATGAGTGACTCCAATGAGTGATCAGGTCTTGAGAGGCCTTCAGAAATTCATGCATTTCTTAGCATGAAGCTGCATCCCTCATGCTTGTAACCTGTGTGTGGGACCAACTAAAGCAATTGCTGATTAAATTCAGCATGAGGCTGTTTCTGAGGTAATGTCTTCCAAACGTAGCCTCAGACTGTCTTCAAAGAGAGCTCCAACAGTGGTATGACATGTAAAGGTGCAGAATTTGAGGAGTTGGGAACTGCTTCGGGTAAGAGAGAAAAAGATTCTCCAAGATCTTTTGCAGCACACTGCAAGCTGCAGAACATTTCATAGGATCAATGTTTCATAGGATCAACGTTTCATAGGATCAATTCAAGCATTGCTATTTAGCCATTTTCCTAAACAATCTAATGGGAAGCTTCCAGGAAATGCAAAGAGGAAAAACCCTGTCTTTGTAATAAAAAACTAATTGTTTGCATTCAACACAATTCAATGGTAACAAAATACACATTGAAACAGTCTGAAGGCTTCAACAAGTAGGAGGTGTCGGGCAGCAGCACCCCAGCAGCGCTGCAGGGGAAGGGTGATAGGGCCAAGGGTTGTATTCACTGATATGGGTGTAGTCCCACAAAGCCCAAACAAGAGCCAAACAGCTTCAGGGACAGTTGCTAGGAGGTTCAGGACCAGACATGAATACTGCTCATGGCATGAAGCTCATGCCCCACCAAGACTGCTTGCTGCCTCCCCTCACCTGGTCCCAGTGAACCACCTCAGAGTTGGCCTCCATCCCAAGCAACCAGGCCCCTGGGGGCAAAAGAGTTGGTTCTGTCAGGCCCCCTGACAGCAGGAAACACCAAGTGGCTCCAAAAGCAGGCCAGGATTCCTATTTTTTCCCTTCCAGGTAAGAAGTAAATCTGTCCTAACAGCAGTAGATTGATGTGTTGAGCAGCCCAAGGTTGTGGGCTTTTGAGCACTGTAAGGAAGGCTTAGGTGACGGTTTTGCCTCTAATTTTCCATCCATGACTTCTGACTGCTGACATGGCTTCAGGACCATGTTTTTTTGAAGTAAGAAAAGCAAAACTCTATTTTTTTTCCCATGACACTTGATGATATATCTCTGCATTAAGAAGGAGCACAAACTCCAAGTTCTACCTTCCTCCCAACATACAGGATCTCAATAACAAGGTCTCTAGAGCTCAGACACTCTCCCAGGCCTGCAGACTCATTTTACCTTTCTGAACCTCTAGTTTCAAATCATACCTCAACCCTGGGAACCAGGAATGCATGGCTCAAACAACAGAAAGGAAGAACTTAACACGGGAGAAAGTCTGTTTGAGGGTTCTGGTGCTTATACTCTTCTGGGGCAGCCAGGAGACTAGAAGGAGGCGCCTGTATATCAGTCAGAATTCTGCCACTTTAAAATTTGTGTTTAGACAATAAACCTTTCAAGGAAGGTATTATCTTTTTATTATTGATCTCCATTTATGGCACTGGGGTGTATGGCCACCTATATAAAATAACAGCTTGTTACACTAAGTAGCAGTGAAATATTAGGCTTTTAATTCCACAAGATTTTATGATATGCACTCTGAGCTGGTAAGTTAAAGCAGGATATGAACAGTTGATAATGCTACACTTTTCATTCATCTTTTATCTATATAAGGCTAAAATGTTTAAAGCTTGGCATTTATCACAGTAGAATCAGAGTGTTTCATTATATGAATGGAATTTCCTTAATATGCACAGGAAAAAATAATAATCTGAACAATGAATACAGGAGAAAATATGGAAGAGAGATCAGCAAATTTCTTTTCAAGTCCACTTTATCCAATTCACACAATCTGTTTTGCTCAATTCCATCGCCAAAAATCAGTCAACCATCCTTAAAATTCCATCAGAACCCAAATTTCAGTATTAGTACTACTGAGTAAAAAAATATGCACCATCAAAACAGCAGCCCATTATAACACCAAGTTCTGTGAGTTTTCAAGTGTATTCTGGATTGAGCTGAGTGTTGTCATATACTCCCAACAAACTGTAAAGCAATACTGAAAAACACTAATAAGGAGCCTTCTGTTCAGCCACCGTATTTGCTTATAAAATAAGTTGGTTAACTTGAGTACCACATCTCAGAAAACACTGAATTTAGAAAACACACAATTCCAAATGATCTGAGATAAAGCATGGTGACTTGGACTATTTTTCTGTTCAGTTGTAACAGTTTGAAAAAGAATGGAATATTACTCTAAACATAAAGATAGCAGGAGACTAATGGTATCGCTCAATGCGTGTCTCTGTCACCCCCATTGTTCAATACAGCAAGCAGCTAGAGAGAGAATAGAAGTAACACCAGGTAGTTTGCTTGCATCTTTCCACACAAAACTGCTCATTTAATGATGAAAAATGTGTTCACGCACTCATACAAACAGCATCTGTATATACAGTTATTGATGTCTAGCAATGTTCCCTCAGATTACTTAGTTTTAATAGTTTACTGCTACTTATGGTTCTGTTTTTCTTTCCATCTTAAACATGAAATTCAATGTAAAATAGACTAATAGAGTGCCATGTGAAAATATTTCTAAAAACCTGATTTTTATTCTAGTTTTTAAAAATTACTTTATAAACAGATATAATATTTAATCAAAGATACAGAGAGACTTTTTTACAGCCAACAAACTGAAAATTAATTCACTATGTTTAGTGCACTCCTAGTTTTATAACCTCATCCATTATTTTATTATAGTTGTGCAAGGTAGTGACTTTTCATGATTTTGCCACTTAGAGAATATAAATTTTCATTTATAATTGCAGAAGAGCATCAGAACAGCATGGCTTAGAATTGCAATTATTGTTGACCTTCTGGAAGGCAAACGGTATTCTTGCATTTTGTTCCACAAGAGTGATAATATCACACAAAATAAACATATTTTTGACAGTTTTTATTCTTTTCCTTTATGGAGAAGTAAATTAAGACTTGGATTTCATAAACAAGTCAAGCTCATGTGGCTAGCCTATAACATTTTGACAAAACTGCATATGCTTCATGTTCTGATGAGACCATTCATATTGTGGAAAAGCATAACAGACTCAGAGGAAACATTCTTATTAATATGATGACATTTTCTGAAGTGAATACCTTGCCAGTCATAAAATAAACTCTACTAAGTATCTTTTGTTTGTTTGTTTCTTTTCACTTCTTTGGAAGTAATCCTCTAACTATGACTGCTTTTACGATTTTGCAAACACTTGTTTATAAGTTTGCAAACAAATTTTTTAAGTGAATGTTCATATTGAGCAATAAAAAACCCCAAACAACATGTAGCAAATGTTTCTTCACTAGAAGGTGCTAAATCCCATAAAAATATAAGACGATTTTTAAGGAAGACAGAAGATAGCAGCCGTCAAACAAAAGCAGAAAAGAAGAATCAGAACAAAGACTCAACTGTCCCTGTCCTAGCTGCAGCATTGGTCAAGGATGGACACATAGGGAAAAACACAAGAACAGCCTGTGCAATTCACGACTCAGAGACTTCTTTGACCCTACTACTGACATTTTTTGATCTCTCATTTCTGGAGTTACAGCAAGTTTCTCTCTTAATTTAGAGTGAAAAAATAAATGAGATATAGGAGTAGTTTTTGCCAACATCTATAGCTCTATGACTTAATCTGAATTATGGGATAACTAGTCAGTTACTGAAATCTCAGAATGAATACTATGATTGTGTGGGCACAATCACATTGATTTTTTACAAGAGCAATTTCTATGTAAATCATGTAAATTGGTTAATTATATATTAAGAACTTTGAACTGTATGTTTTCAATCAACAGTACAATTTTCCCTTTTTCCATATTATACTTAATTAAAACGTTGTGTAAGAGACTTATTGACTGTATTTATAAAAGTATTGTTTAAAATAAATCTTCTTTTATTTTGTTTCATTGTTTCATTCTTTTCTTTTTTTTTTTTCCAAACAAACTTTTCTTAATTCTATCATTAGGTGATTGTCACTTTTTTTTACAGAAAAACCTACAGTTTATCAGTAAAGCTGGGCTGCATTTTCTTAGATGCTTGCAAAATTATTTTTTTTCTATACTACTGCATAGAGGATTCAGTAAATGGCCTGCAGATTAACTGTTAGAAAAAAATATAATACACTACAGAGAACATTTTATGACCAATAGTAATGTATTTTAAATATTTCTGTGAATTAAACAACATATAACAACAGAAGAAGCATCTCTTTTCCAAGGAGACCCCTATTAGTTCACATTCACCTTGTTTCTAAAGCAAAAGGTACAAAACCAAAGCAAATATAATCATTAGAAAGCTGTTTAGAAAGAATATTATTTAAATTATAAACAGTTGCTTTCATTACACGATAAGGTTATTTTCTATACTTCATAGATATTTATTAGTTGTCTGTTCAGAAGAATGAACCTAACTAAACAACAACATGCCTGTTTTTACAAAAGAAGGCATGTTAAAAAAGCAATGCTTCAGTAGATTTCAGTTGAGTTTGCCTCTTTTTAGATTTCCCAGTCCAATATCTTATTCAGGCAAATTGAAAACACAAGTTATATTTAAATCATGTTGCTTATTTATATCCTTTCTGTTGGTGTACAAAGATTTGTATCGCATCAGTATTCTTTTGATCTGTTAGAGGCTGGAGGCATAATGCCTTGGAAAATGCACCATTACTGCAGTTTATCTGTGCAGTCTTACCCAAGCAGACCTGCACATTTTTCATGAGTTCCTGGTTAACAGGAACTAGTCCTAGGAGCTACATCTCTGTACAATTTTAAGCTCAATCTAAGACACCCTGTGTTTTTGCAATGTTTACTAACATGATTCATAATCACAGTTGTCTTCAATTTATTGCAAGTGACGACACATATATATGTATGTATATGCAAATATATACATCTATGTTAAGAGAATTAGAGATCACTGTGATAGCAGTGTTTAGAAGACTGAAAACTGCAGCCTGTTTCAAAATTGGAAACAATACTAAATTGACATTCATTGGCAATACACATTGCTAGCATTTAGTTCTAATCCATTATTAATTATTTCTATATTTATTCAAAGAAATAGTTTTAAACAGGCTTATCCTAAATTATCTGTAAGTAAACAATATGATGGAGCTGATAGTCCCGATGGCTATGACTCCTCAATGTCTTCAGTGTCCAAGCTCAAGGTGGCTGATGCTTAGAGGTCTGTAAAAAGAGACAGTAGAACTGAGACAGGGGACTTCTTTCTTCTCTTTTCTTTGCTTGTGATTGCCATTTTATGTTCTCTGTTAAAAAAAAGAAAAAAAGGAAACTCATATACCCTTGATATAGGTTAACCTACAATCACACCCCCAAAATAATTAAATTATATGTTCACAATTCATACTAGCCCATGTCTATGTGATATAAGAATTTTGTCATTGTTGCCTAATTTTTCTTCCGGAAAGGGCTAGGACTGAAAGATCGTTGAAGGGAATTTAACAGTTCCCATCCATATGTGGAATGTGGATCTTATTTCACAGTTGGGACTAATGCTTTGGAAACTGTGCTCAAAAAAAAAAAAAGAAAAAGAATTTTTGAGGAGTTCATAAAAACTGAGATGAACAATTTGTTGCATACAAGCTAAAATAACACACTGGGAAGTTTAAGTTACTTATTAAAAAAAGACCACCCCCCAAAAAATAAAGCCAAACCCACAAACTTATAACACTAAAACCAAATCCTGCCCAAAACATTTTGAATTCTATGAACTGTAAAAAAATCTTCTTCCCTTTTTTTTTGGTCAGAAGAATGAATTAACTAAAAATTATTCTGAATTTTTACCTACTTTATTGATCACTAAAATTTCAGGGAATTTATTTTAGTTGGAAGAAA
Source organism: Monarcha castaneiventris obscurior (assembly GCA_026261815.1). Classification (NCBI taxonomy): domain Eukaryota; kingdom Metazoa; phylum Chordata; class Aves; order Passeriformes; family Monarchidae; genus Monarcha; species Monarcha castaneiventris. The sequence goes on along the minus strand of JAMPIT010000379.1, from coordinate 7,181,552 downwards.
TAATAACTGAAACCAACAAGAAAAAACCTGAAAGAAAAATAGAAGCTAAACCAAAATGATGATGATTACCACAAAGGCATGAGACAGATATGTATTTATCACATCATACATAATGAATGTGCATCATGTTATGTGACTGAATTGTGAGTAGTACCTATGATGCACATATTGATATACAGTATGAACTATATATATCTTATATACACATGAAAATATAAAAGGATCTTCATGAAATTTCTGGCTAAGAATTATCCATGTGTGTTGTATTCTATTTATAATACATCTGTTACACCAGTTTGTCATGGCCAGCTATGATTTTCCTCATGGATGAAAGGAAATGGATTTTGTATTCAAGCATTCTTGCTACAAAAATTCCAGATGCCAGTCGGTGCCTTGTCAAAAGCTGCTTAGTTTGCCTCAGAAATAACAGTTCAGAGCCACTTGTAAACCACTCTCACATGTCCTGGCATTTCATCCCCCAACAGCAGGAAAGCAGGGAGTCAATGGGAGGACCAGAAGTGCAGAAAGTGTATTTATTACTGCCCTTTCCTTATTTCAGCCACTTCCACTACAGCAGGAGCAAGTGGGTTTTGTAGATTGCTTCATCTGTAAAAAAGCACTGGCCTTAAATGTGACAGTTTTCTTTGGCTTAACTTTGCATATTTCAGCATCCTTAGTGGAAGGCAGAATCCCAAACTTGTTTTCCAGTCAAATTTCCTGCATATTTTTTTATTTTATATTGAGCAGGCTTATTTGAGAAACTGAACAGCCAGAGACTGGATGACTTCAGTAATAGGAATACAGCCCAGGGAAGGTACATAAATCTGTAGCCTTGCTGTGCATAAAATTGCTTTGGTAGCTCTGCATCTGGAAAGATGGGAGGTTTGATCAGTGCCGTTTGAAGGAATGCCATCAGCTAAACAAGCTAATCCTGCACCTTAATTACCAAGTCATGCTGCTTTTCTCCAAGCAATCTTATCATGAACTTTTTAAATGGTTATAAAAGCGGTGGTGAGTTTGCAAATACAACATTAAGTGGAAACAAGTTTCCTTTCACCCTCAAGAAATCATAGGGGTGACTCTATGAATCATCCCTATGGGCCCACACAGGCCACCTTCTGCTTCAGTAAGAATCTTAATGCCATAAATGTTTAATCCATATGTTTCCTTCATGATTCATCCCTGAGCAGCTCCATATGTCAGCACTGGTCAGACGAGGCTTTTGAAATGCACAAGCAGAGCTGGTGACAAACACACACCAGTTCCACAAGTTGTTATTTTCTGTTTACAGGCACATTCAGTTGGACTGCAGAATAACTGGGGAGAGAACTGCTGATGAGATCATTGGTAAATGGACAAGTTAAGGTTTATCTGGATCTATAACATGCCTACCTTTCTGTGCTTCCATTGCAGGGCTGAGTATGAGCTTGTCCTCTTCCTTCTAGGACTGCTTGGCTATGCTCACCCTGCAGGAATCAGGCTTGCATGCTGCATCCAGCCCAGCTCACCCACCTGGATGTTGCACAAGGAATAATTCAGGCTGAGTGGGATCATTAGAACGCATCCTTCGAGTGGATGATCAACAGACTGGGATGGTAAGCCTCCCTGCAAAGTAAACAAGGGCTATGATTCTGGTATTGGTAATCTTGAGTTGAGAGAAAGGTCCAGTACATGGACTTTATCAACACAATGCCTGGTATGGTACAGTATTCCATGCTTTCAGCTCTGTGAGGCTCTTACGAAGAGCAAGGTAGGAAATCATTATTCTCAGTTTATAAGAAAAGCAATGAACCATGAAGAGAGAGTATGAAGCAGTTCACAGTTCCTTCTGGCTTTATTAGTCAGAAGTATCTATTTTCATAGAAACATGAATAATTTCTATCCTGCATTTTCTACAAAATCCAATTTTTAAGGTTGTATTGTGCCCAAGAGAAAAAAAAACTTCTTGAGCTCAGGAAAATAGTGTATGTATATGCATCTACAGTACTTTCCTAAGGAAGTGAAGGCTCAATGTTGGGATCAAATAAAGTGCCCTTATCTTTACAGAAAAGTATGCAGGCACAGGCATAGGGCTCACAAAAACATGCACTAACTTAGGAGATGCACAGGAACACTTTACTGGCACGTGGGACAGTAAGCTAAGTCTGGATCAAGTAACAACTACAGAAAACTGACTAAAGAAAACCTGAGTCTTGATTCAGGTCTTGCTGTAGCAAAAGCAAGATTTTTGCACCTAATGTGAAAGCATATACAATGTGAAAATTCAGCGGACTCTCATAAATATTCATTAGCATTCATATATGAAAGACCATATACCCATGTATATACAGGACTTTACACACTTGTGCTAAAATTCCCTGAAGAGGAAATCTCACCTACTTGGTCCATGGGTGAGGAAATCACATTCTTATTTATAAAGCCATCATATAATTTCTGTATTTTACAACAGGTAAAATTCTGTATTTTACTACTGGTTTTCAGTCCTTATCCTAATATAATAGCTTTTGACTTAAAATGAACTCTAATTGAACTACTGCTCAAAAGTTTGAAGGAAGATTTACAGCATAGTTTGTACCAACTAAATGCATTTCTTCAGGTTAGCAAGTTTTACACAGAGTTCTGTTTTAATAGAATAAATTATTTTCATTCAAATTGATTGCATTAGAACAGAGAAACATCAGCACCCTGAGCAATTTTATGGTAAAAAGGAACTGTTCACTCATCAAGCACATACATTCTTTTCTTAAAAATTTTATATTGAAAGCTCCTTTCATCTACATACCAACATTTAAAGCGGAAGAAAATTTTTTGCATATCACTTAAGAATTACAATAAAAATACTTTATGGTTGAACAGACTGACAAATATTTTGCTGATTGACTAATTTTACAGCTAGTGGAATATATTGATTGAATTATTCAAGAGATAACATGAACTTTTACACAATGATTGGAGAATTTATTTTAAGTCAGTGTTCAGTCAAGACTTAAAAATAAGCAGGGAAGAAGAGAGGCATTTCATAAATTCGGTCTTGCCTGTTACAAAGTTGTTTTGCCATTCTACTACAAAAAGGCAAAAACCCTTCCTTTGTGACTTGAAGCATGGGTTATCTTTTGCAAGCAACTAGATAAATAAATGAACATAAACACTGTAATACATTGTTCTTAAGGAAAAATTATGCATGCTGATGATGAAATTATTTTTAAGGTCATTTTATGGCTCCTTTGTTTTCTTTATTAAAAAATCACACATCATCTACAGTGAGTAAGGAAGATAATATTTCTAACACTTGTCCATCTCAGATGTTATAGCTTCCAGAGCAGTCTGAATGGCAAAAGCATTTGAAGGCACTTAAATGGGAGAACACAATTCAGTTGCATATTTTGGCTTCTTAATGAAACATTGCAAAGTGTATTGGCAGATTTTTCATAGTACCACCTGTTACAGAAAAGTTCTGGATTTATACTAATTAATAGTTTCAATACAATTTGTCCTATGGTATCTTGCTTTTACGGGATGCAATATCTTCATATTGCAATTTCCAGGTGAGAAAAGTGTAGAGAGAGAAAAATGAAAAAGAAAATAAAATTATAGTAACTATGGGCAGAAACCCAGACAGTCTCTAAGTAAGTCTATATATGCTTAACTTCAAGTGATCTATCTAATTCCTTTAATTTCACCATTACTGATTGAATTACAGAAAAAATTGTACACTTCTGGGATATGTGAGGACAGAATGTTATTAAACTCACCTTATCTCCTTCAAAGGAAAACTCCGGATGAAGCTGTGTTCAAGGGTAGGCTGATTATTTATTCATGTATATCCAATTCCAGTTAAGACATGTTGGCTTCAGTAAACATGACAGAAAAAGGCAAAAAGTCAAAGCACAAAAGTGAAATTTTGATACAAAGAAGGGTAACAGAAAACATTGATTCTTGAACTGTGTTTTATTTCTAAGTGTTCTACCACTTCTAAATTCTAACTTAAAAAAAATACTGTTTTAATTAAAAAAGGTTGTGTGTTTTAAGCATTAGCTAGTAATGTACCAAAAGTTCTTTCTTGGTATGCTCTTAAGTTCTTTCTTGACATTTTATTACAAAATAAAATTTTCCCCTAAATTACATTAGCTTATCATGCCACAGGAAATATTACCCAACAGCTGGTTTTATAGAAGGCAATAGAATTGTTTTGTGCTTAGATCTAATGTAATTTGTACATCTTTGCATTGTCTCATCGTGACCAGGTAGACTTGTGGGATTCTATGTGTGAAGATGAACCTGGAAGAGATTAAAGGAACCACCATGGAGCTGCATTAAGTGCTTCAAGAAACCCTCAATGTCATTAAAACACATAGCAGAAGGATAAGGCTGATGTTCTAGAAGAAATTTCAAAGTATCTGTGTTTTGTTTGGCAAGCTTTGGCATATCAACTGCTGTCATTGTCAACTGAGGTCTTCATCTTTTCAAGGTAATAAAAATACAACAGTTACAGTGTTATGTAATATGCATGGATGAAAAATTAGAAGATAAAATTGTTTGCCCATTCTGCTGAACACTGTAGAGCTGGATTTTCTCAAACTTTAATAGTATAATAGCAGCTATCAGTCCCACTTCAGTGGAACTTTAACACTCCCCTCATTTAGGCAGAGTTTCAACTATTCAAGCATGAAGTTATTTGAGGCCCATCAAAAAGCAACAACCCAGAAGTCCTCCATGAAACATCAACTTAACATATCCAAAATTTTATCTAGCATTTTATGTAAACTAATTTTAAATTAAAAAAATCCAAAGTAAGAAAAAACCACCAAGCAACAAAAAAACCCCATTGACGTTACTGTGTGAAAACTTTATATAAAACTTCTTAAACACTAATCAGAAAGTTGACTTGCCAGCTGCCTGCCTTTAAAACATTTTTGTCACATTTGTCACCAAGAATGTAACATGGGAACTGCAGTCACTCTACAAGAAAGGAGAAGATAAGGAAATAGCTGGAAATAGCTTATTTGATCATTAAATATCTACAAGCATATGTGCTTGTCAACATATGTTGTTTCATACACAGTGTCAACTAGTCAACTAATAAAAAGAAAAAGAAATTCAGATTTCAAACAGGAAATATGATGAGCTAAGACACAGAAGTATTAAGGCTGTGTTTTTCTGTCACTTGGCATGACAGAGCCTCGTCATGCTTTGTTGAGACACAGATTCCTGCCAGCGGGTCCCGTACTTGGATTCATCGTGTTCTATTAGACAAGGGAGCCTGAGAGGAGTGCAGGCACTATCTCTCACAGCACAGGCTATTAGTATCATCTCCTGCTCCAGTGAACCGAAATCTTACAATTGCTCAGCTTTACTGCATTGCCCATGCTCCTCCTTGGCATTTCCAGAGAGGACAGGCTTTCACTTGTCCACTTCATTGCTTTGCAATGAAGAAAATACCTGTGTGCATAGAATCTGCACCATATCTGTTAATATAATAGTACTCTTTACATGAAACATAAAAACCTGTTTAGATAGAACATTAGGGAAACAAACTTTCTTTGCTAGCTCACAATGAGGGTTTGGGTTCATGCATTTTAGAATGAAAACTTTCTCTAAGCTTGTGAAGTATCTTCCTTTATCATGAACAAAGAGAGCATTGCTCAATACTCATAGTAAAAGCCTCCTGTATTATAATATTATTTGTAAAGTCAGGCCCAGATCAGTTTACTTGGGCACTTAGAGACTCTGGTAAATAACTTCCCTCCTGATATGCCTCCTTTTTTCCTCAATGCCTCTATGTGAATAAATGCCCATTTTCATTTAGTGACTCATCAAGACACCTCCTGAGATAACTCTTACCCTGAGAAATAATGTAACCAACTCCATTAAGGAGCGAATATTTTTAAGGGAGATCAAAGTTGAAACAGAGAGATCAGGCATCCACAGTATCTCGCTGAGAATTCGAATATTGTACAGACAAAATCACTACAGTCCACAATAGATGCAGTGACTTAGGAAGCTTCTCTCACTTAGGATTATTTATTGTGAAAAAAAAGGACAAAATCTGAGGTTAAGCAAAGCCATTTTGTAAAGTGCATGGAGATATTTTAATAAAACTGGTGGCAAAATAGAGGATGCAGAGCCAAGTGAAAGAGGAATAAAGTAGAACAGGTCTTTGAACCAACAGATTATACAGTAATTTTCTACAATTTGTCAGGTGTGAGGGGTCCTAATTTTCTCCATTCAAATTTGTCTAATGCTCACCATTTCCTCAGACATATCTGATAAAATGTAGCTAAAATTAGACCTCATTTGTGGAGTCTATCTTTTATTTTTCCATAACCTTGTGATTCAAAACTATGGAAATGTTCTTTTTCAAACCTGAAATAACTAATAGGATTTGTGAAAATACTCTATTTAGTTTTTATTTTCTGAAAAAGCTAGTCATTAAAATACACAGCTTTCTGTACCAGAGTCTTATTTTAAATAATTTTGATCACATGTGTCTAAGCAAGCATCATGCACTTATACCATAAAATACAACAAAGAAAAAGCAACTGAAGTAGCAGAAAATAGGGAGCTAGGTCAAACTGACTCAAACAAAATGAATAACTTTGTAAAATAAAAACTTACATACTGAGGAACAGAGTTCATTACTGGCAGAATTAAGACTGGACCATAAAAATAGCACATGTACAGCATGTAGACAGTTTGACACAAACTGTCAATGTAATTTTGCTGCAAAAAGTGACAACATGGCCTGTGGCTGTCTAAAGAAGGTAATAGTGGTTATTTGTATGTGATATAAGTGAGGCATATCAGAATAATATAGTTCTGTAGTCCACGTTTTGTAAAAAGAGATGAAAAAACTGGAGAGAAGACAAAAGAAAGTAACCAGTATTACTTGTGGGGTAGAAAATGCATTTCTGTAGATGACACCTACAGCTCAGACTGCTTAGCTTATCAAAAAAGATAGTAAGAGGTCTGTTGACTGCAACATATAACTACTTCAGAGATCAGGTACTAAAAATATCAGGTACTGTTCAGTCTAATAGAAAAAGGCATGACAAGAATGAATGTTTAGAAGCTGATGGCCAAATCAAATGGCAAATGTCACACAAATTGCTAAAAATTACTTGGTCAGCTACCAAAACAAAGTGTCACTGATAGCAGAGTTCTGAATTTTACTAATTTTTATGTCTTCAAGCCAAAACAGGATGCCTTCATGGAATAATTGTCTCAGACAAACACAAGTTGTTCAGCTTGGTACAGCAAAAACAGCAGAAATGTAAACACAAATAAAACTTTTTGGTTTTAAACTCTTAAAAATCTTTGGGATACCCCCTAAAAGTCCTGGGAATTCATTTTCTGAGTTTCTCTATAAGTAGCAATTTTAGAGTCTTATTATGATCTGGGACTATAAATCTTCTTTTAAATCTTCTGCAGATTCTAGTAATTTTAATTATACTCTGAAGTTTATAGGAGTTTAGAAAATATTTTGAATATTCTGTTCTGTTGACATAGAAGTGAATGGAAAACAGTTTGTGTTCCACTGAGCATACAGACACACTCAAACAGCTTAAAAAACCCAAACCTGAAAAAGTAAAGACTGTAAAAAACACTGCAAATAAGATGCATGTCAGTTCAGTGATTTTGAAATTGTCTTTGCATAATGATTATTCCAAAGTAATTCTGTTCTAAAACGAGAGACTGTTTTATGTAGATAAGAAAAAACTGCTTTGTTTTGCTAGTATAAAAATAAATCATGGCCAAGATGCAACATAGATCAGCACAAGTAATGTGCACATAGTTTTAAATCTAGTCTTTTAATGTCATAAACTTCCCACCCCAAAAAAGATAGTGACCTTTCCTCTCTGAAATTTGGATGAATTCAGCATGTTACTGTAGGATACTTCAATCTTAATGAAAATCTTATTTTTTGACAAAATTTTTTTCTGTTTCTCTGTTTTGTTGTTTTTGCAATAGTGTTAACAATATAATATCTTTGCTTGAATTTAAGGGAATTGTTTCAGCTAATCCCAGTGACCTTAAAATGAATTTTGCTCAAGCACAATGAAACCAGAAAAAATACTTGATTCTTCAGATATTATATTTTTCCCCCATTAAAAGCACTCTCACCTACCCCTAGTGTGAAGGCACATTTCAAAAAATGTTAAAAGTAATTGAAACTATAATCCCTAGAGCATTAGCCTGATGCAATTATTTCTATTGTTCAAATAAGATTATGACCACCTTAAATGTTCATTTCCAGATATTATCTGACGTTCTACTTGCAGACAGAAAAGCCTTTTGGTAGAAAGCTACTGTGAAGGTTTGGGAACCTGCCAAATTTAAGGAATTTAATATATATTTTTAAATAATATTTTGAAACAAGCTCTGATCAGTCACAATCTAATCTAGTGCAAACAAAAGTGCCAAATACTGCATTGAAACCCAGGTGCCTAATGCTTTAAAGTAAAATTATGCTTATGAAATGAAGATAATTCAAGTTTTCCTAATAGTTTCTTTGAAATTTAGGATCAACCTATCCACATGAACATTGTCCACAACCACACAATGTGGAAACATAAGAACACATAATAAATGCTAGGCTAGCATTATCTATCTATATTACTTACACTGTTGGTGATTGCTTCCACTCATATCACATCAATAAAATCTCTTGAGAACCATGAGGATCTGTAAATTGTCTCAGTAAAAAATACAAAGACTGGATAAGCAGAAAAAAACCCCTCTCATGGTTCAAGGAAGTCTGTCAAATGATATCCTTGACTGCTCCTATCTGCTCAAGGTTGTTAAAAATTTGGTATTTAAGGAACTCACGACCACCTAAGTAAAATTCAGCACCCATATTGTTAAAGGGGGAAAATTCAACAAGGAAACATAAATAGCCTAATATAGTTTTAGTAGTTGAATTGTAAATTTATTTAGCTAATAAATAAAATGGATCACACAGGATCTTTGCTGTTTCAGGACTTTTCAACACTTCCATAAATCATCTGGAAAAAGGAAGGAAGAAGACATGAGAAGAGAAAATTTGCTGGTGATAGTTAGTTATTCAAGGTAATAAAAACAAGGGCAACTGAACTGCAGAAGAAATAAACTGATAATGAAATAGCAGATGAAATCAGTATTGGTAAATACACAGTGATGCACATAAGGAAAAACATTCTCAATTTTACATACAAGGTGATGAGCTCTGAGATTACTTTTGCCACACAGGAATGAGATCTTTAGAACTGACCTGTAATGAACAGTTCAGTAAAAATGTCAGCTCAATACTCAGGAGCAGTAAAAAAGTAAATAGTTGTTTGCAAAAGGAAAAGAAAAATAATATAGCAAATATTATGATGTTTTATGATATTGTATAAAGCTATCCTGGGTGTTCTTTGCAATTTCTACTACCTCCGCAATCATCTCAAAAAGGAAGCAGGAAAAAATTAGAGAGATAATCACAGACAGTCATAAAGGTTGTTCAAATTGTGGAAAGAAACAGCTAGTAAGAGGTAAAATACATCCCTGTAAAGTCATATGTTACACTGAGAAAATAAAAAATGAAGGACTAGTCCTATAAAGCCTATGGAGGTCAAAGTAATGTAGCTAAAAAATAAGCCACCAAACAAAATAGAAATTCTTCATAGCTCATAGATAATCTGTGGAATTCGGACACAATGTGGATGCGCACTATAAACCTTTACAGGAGTTTAAAAAGCAGTGGGAGAAGTTTATAGAAGGAAAATCTATTAAGGACTAGTAATCAAAGGTATAATCTCTTGTGCAGGAAGTTCTTTAAATACCATTTTGCTAAGGACTGAGAGACTAATAGAACCCATAATAGCACTTTGCTGCTGCTGGCACCTGACGCAATGACATAGTTGAAAAACTGAAAAAAAGAGAGGAATAAAAACCATTTCAGATGAAAATGTATTTGGCCCAATAAAAGATGTAATTTTTTCTGCCTGTTCTGCATTGACCCTTATTGGCAGATGAACCCTGCACAGCCACTTGTTCACTTTTACTGCAGTGGGATGGGGGAGGAGAACGGGCATCACTCCTTGTCTCTGCCACTCCTTCCTCCTCAGGGGAGGACTTCTCACACTCTTCCCCTGCTCCAGCATGGGGTCCCTCCCATAGCAGCAGGTCCTTCGTGAGCTTCTCCAATATGAGTCCTTCCCACTGGCTGCAGCCCTTCATAAAGTGCTCCAGTGTGGGTTGCTTCCACAGCATGCAGTCCTTCTGATGCCTTAGGTTTTAACTTTTATATTTTTCAAATTCTGTGCTGCTTAGAGTGTAACTCTAAGCCCCTTGTAGCCTGTAATTTCTGCTCTCTCGTGCAAGATAGACATAACAAAGCCTCTCCAGGCTTTGCCTTCAAGGACAGCCAGGCTCTTCTAGGCCCAAATGTGTAAACCAAAGACTCTAAGGGGGGAGCAAGCTGAGGGGAATTACATCATTGAACTGGGGCTTTAATTGGAGAATTAACCGTGGTATGCAAATGAACCAAAACTATAAAAGTGTGAAGAACTCGTGACCTGTCGTCCATCTTGGGGTCCATTTTTTTGGAAGCAGCCTCTGGCTCCCCCAGGGTGTACCTTGAAGGCCCTTCAAATAAACACCTATCTTTATTACCTTACTCTTGTCTAGTCTCTGTTTCTAGGTGGATGGAGAAGGCATCACTTCAGGAAGAGGCTGCTCCAGGGTGGGTCACTCAGGGGGTCACAAGCCCTGCAGCAAACCTTCTCCAGTGTGGGCTCTCTCCACGGCCCCACAGGTGCTGCCAGGAGCCTGCTCCAGTGCAGGCTTCCCATGGGGTCACAGCCTCCTTCGGGCATCCACCTGCTTTGATGTGCAGCTGTCCCAGGGCTCTCTACTCCAGTGTGGGGTCCTCAGTGGGCTGCAGGGGCACAGCTGCAACACCATGGTCTGCACCATGGGGTGCAGGAGAATCTCAGCTCCAGCACCTGGAGCACCTCCTTTCCCTCCCTTCTTCACTGTCCTTGGTGTTTTCAGGGCTGTTTCTCCCACATATTCTCACTCCTCTTTCAAGTTGCAGTTGCATGGGGGTTTTTTGCACAGGGTTCACTGTCCCCTTTTCAATTGTTACCCCAGAGGCACTACCACCCCTGCTGATGGGCTTGGCCTGAGCCAGCGGTAAGCCCATCCTGGCTGTCAGACATGGGGAAAGCTGCTGGCAGCTGCTCACAGCAGCCACCTCTGAACCCCCCACTACTAAAACTTGCCCATGGAAACCCAACAGACCATAGACCATACAACTAACCCCCATAGGAATGAAGTTTGGAGCACTAAGCTGTGTATCTATCACCTGCCCAACCTATGACATCACATGGATGATAGCCCATCCCTGTCATGAAATTTGTTTCCTTGATATTCTGCTATGCATGTGTATTTGCTGTTCTTCAGGGTTCAAACTCATTGGGATAAGCAGTGTATTCCTATGTTTATATTTGCCCTGAATTTGACTAGAAACATGGTACAATAACATAGCAAATGAAGCCTTAAGTCTTCTAGTTCTAGGTCACAAATGCTTCATCCTATGACTTGAAGCACTTGGCTGGCATCAGTTTGCATCAGTTCCCTTCTCCCAGGTGCTTCAGACATTAAAAATGATTGAAAGTCTAACTTTTTCCTGTCATGCTTGATGTTGGATTAGATATTGCCTTTGCCTGTGTAACTTTGTGTCAGATCAGATACCATTTGCTCTCTCGTCCCTGACATGAAGCCCTCACGAACTCCTATCCAATTCTCTGGTTGATTTGACAGTTGTCTGACTGTGGGTCCCTTTGAGAGCTTTGGCAGTGTGTGCAACACATCACCAGTGATGAAGCTGTGGCCCTATGGAGGTGTCCCTGCTGCATCCCATTTCCTGAGAAATTTAAAGTGAATTAGGTACCCAGCTCAAATTAAGTTTCAGTTGGTTTTATTTCTTTTGCCACTGAAAAAAATAATTGTTTTCTCCTATTTTAAGTGTTTAAATAATCAGCACAAGTATATAAACAATACCTGCCAATCATAGACCAAATAAAATGTAAATATCCAAAGCAAAACTTCTAAATACTGTGAGTTGCAAATTCCTGGTGCAGGTAAGTGAGAAGATATTTACAAAATAAATACATACAAGCTATAGTAATTTGCTAGCCATTTTACTAGGAGAAACCATCATTTACTATTTATTAAATACATACACCAGAGGATAATTTGATTTTTTTTCTAGTCAGGCACATAGGTCTATAATGCACAAAATCAGAATCTCGAAGACTGCTGAGTATGACACTGATACCTTGTTTTAGTGATACTGCATTTAACCAATTTTTGACGAAGTTAGCATCCCAGCCCAGAGTGCCTTTGCTGAATGCCTATTTGTAGCGTTTGCATTGCTCAATTTCCATGCTGGAGAACAAAGGTGGTATGTTATATTCAGTATCAATCAATCTTATTTATTCATCTTTATTTGCTGTGTTATCTAATAAAAGCTTGAAGGCAGCAAGAAAATCAAAGCTAGATTGGATAACTGTAGGATTTGATATAGTGGAGGAAATATATGAAGACCATCAATATAGATGAGAGGAAAAGTAAACCCTGTGTTGGTGGCACTGAAGCCCAAGGAAAGATTCATGGGTAAATAAAAACATACAACTAGAATTTTATTTAGAGTGTATTTTAAGAGTGGTATTCAGAAAGCTTTACCTGGAGATAATATATCTGGTTTTCTGTAGTAAAAATTCAAAAGAATTTCCCTGAAGGACGATACCTAAACCAGACCAGGAATGCTTAACTATTGCAGGCAGACCTAAGTGCCTGTATCTATTAATCTTGACCACTTTTCCTGACATGTCTTTACTCACCCTTGTGATTATTTCCCCATGTGTCTGCCCTGCCTAACCACCCTGCAGCCTACAGGGACTTAGCCAAAATCCTCCTGCAGGCAGACAAAGGAAGGAGCTGCCAAGCCATGACAGCTTTCCAAGGATACCAGGAGCTGCTGATGCTCTGCCTCAGCATCACTCCTGCTCTCTCCACAGAGCTTTGCCTCTTGGATGTTTATGGTTGCCTCTTTGCAGAAATACAATCTTTCCACACTGGTGGAGAATAAGTGAATGAATTTCTAAGAAACTGCTGAAACCTGAACAGCTACTGCTCCACCTCTCCTCACCCAGACATCACCTGAGCAGAATATCAAATTACACCTAGCCAGAATATAAGGCTTAAATAAGTTAGGTGTTAGTTAAGGCTCTAAAGAATATTTCTCCAGTTTTTAATTTTTCATGTGCATTACAATTTTCAATGGCCTTAAAGACCTTATCCAGACGGAAAAAATTAAAATTATACACTGGTCCAGTCATTTCTTAACAAAATCAAATATTAAATTAAGACATTTTCTTCAATTCGATGATAGAATAAAGCCTATGGCTAGTGGAGCCAGCTGAAGGGCAAGGAAGGGCTTCTACGTGAGAACTTGAGACACTTTCTCATCATTCTTACGCTGTCGTAGCTCATATTGCAGCACAGAAAAGGATTCGGTATTTAGCAAGAACAGGAATGAGGCAGCCCCACATGTTGAGTTTGTCACCTGAGGTTGTTGGCAAACACAAACCAACACTGACTCATCCCCAAGTGCTAACAGAAACAAGGAGCCCAGGAAGCTCTCAGTGACCTTTTCAGTCATACTTGGCTGTGGTGCTGTGCACATCTTGGAACAGACTAGGGCTGTATTTCTAATTTGGAAACAAGTAAAAATAGCTCTATCTTGAAAAAATCCCAAGTTTAAATATATAGTTTGGCAGAATAAAAATGAAAGATGTTTCATTTGCTTAATTCTAAATACCAACACTAGCTATAGAAATTTTGTTTTTATAAACCCGCATTTATAATTGTATAATTCTTGTAAATAATATCAAACTAACTTTGTGACAAACAAACTCCTAAAGAGGTCACAAAGGGAGAGGGAAAAATGAGGAGGGGAAAAAAAAGGCATAGAATGGAGCCTATCTGAGGAGTGAGGCATGAAACAACCAAGCCAAAGTGAGAGAAGATTACAATGAAGGTGTGTCTAAAATTTGCCTAAAAAAGCAACTGTTTATGGATAATTGTATACCTAAAAAAAAAGTAAAAAGTCCCTTGATTAATCAAGATTTCCTAATGATAAAATCAGATTCAGATTGAGATTTTCAAACAATGTTAAAAGGAGCTAGATGCTGAACCTTTTGAGGCATTCAGGCTTCTTTGAAAATACAAATCAAGGTGTGTACTGAGAGACTTGAAAGGAGAGTTACTGATGAAATACATAGAGATTAAAACAAAAAGTAACTTTCAAAACTTTGAATGTTCCCTTGACATCAAAAGCGAGCTCTAGGTAGACTAAAACCACTCACTACCATAATCAAGTCCTGCCAGTATTGTCAGAAACTAAAAAGAAGTAAGAAACACACACATCCCTTGCCAAGGAATAGTGTGACTGGAGGTGATTTTTTAGTGATTTGAGATAGTGACTGATAATTCCATTTGGCCAAAAAAAAGCATAAAGGCAGAAAACAGGCTTCAACTATAAAAACAGTCTTCCTGTTCTGAGGCTTTTCAATGGCTTAACAAGATTAAAGAGTGAAATAACAGCTGCATAAACCTCTAATGTATTTTTGTAAATTGGCAATAGTTTCATTAGACATGTAGGTAATCCTGAAGCTTTTATCAGGCATGAAGAAAAGCTGAAACAAAAAGATTTCTTAGATTTATAGATGAGAAAAAAATCATTGAGTTGGGCATAATATACGATATGGAAGTATAAAGGTTATTGAATCCACTTCTATAAAGAATAACATTAATCTTCAGTATAACTCCTTTGAAACTAACTCAGACATTTGTTCTAACATGGGGACAGTTACATTATACAAAAATATTGTTAGGTTAAATACTACAAGGGCACTCTATATTAAATCTTACCATATGTTTTTGTCTCAGAGAGTAACATTTTTTTTTAAAATAAATTGCAAGGATTTCAAGTCCTAGGGAGTGCTATTATTTTCTGCTATGTTGCAGAGATTTCAGATTTCATCCAAATTTGCTATCTTCTTTCCATCTGAAAACCTGAACAAAAATGCAAACAAGTCTTATCTTGAAGAGTTTTACTATAAAAAATGAATAACCAAACAAACAAGAAACAGTTAATGGAATAAGGAAGGTCTCTAAAAAAAAATAATCAAGCCAAACCAAACCAAATTAAACCCAAACCCAACATTCAATTTTCCATTAATGATTCATAGTGTTGATATAATCACTGCAAATGCAATGTATGCACTTAGTTAAAGTATAACTCTATGGTCAACAGCTACTAGCTATCCACCTATAAGTTTCTAGCAGAAATTTTCAGAAATCATTTCAGGCATCAATTCTTGAAACATATTATTTCTTTGGTAATTGTAAACTTAGAGAGTAGTATTGACTACAATGACTGCAAAACTTAACAAAAAATTATAAACAATTTGTTGTCGTCTTGATTTTTTATTTACACCCTTATTATCCCATTGTCTTCAGACAATTTAAACAAAGAATAGTTTTGGGCTGACATCTTACATGCAAATTTATTAACGTAGCTAACCACAAACAAAGAAACAAAGCAACCCCCTCTTGCAAGTTCACACCTGTAATCCGGGACCATGTCCATGCTGTCAGAATCAAAATTCTGCTCCACACTATAATGTGCAGCCTATCAATCCTAAATCTCAAAAAATGGCACTTCCATCTTCTGGAAAGTTTAGTATTGCCATGACATAACTTGCTGAAGGTGTTTGATAATTTCAATCTCCATACATCATCACAGATGGGCTAGCCCTTAGTATTTTAAAACATAATTATCATTAAAAAGAATCAAGTTTTTAATTTGTTCTTCAGGAAGATGTGAAAATCTAGTCCTTTGATATGTAAACACAGAAGGAAGGTTTAATCCCCCTTGCAGATACTATAACCAATAAAAGGGTCCAGAAGGAACAAAACTACAATCTTTTTAAAAAGCAAGTTGCAGAAATTTTACATCTTTGAGATGCTGGGATCTTTTTGTAGGTGATATTGAAGAGTTTACAAATATTATCATTAACCAGTGGGGCTTTTTTGTGGATTGGTTTTTTTTTTCTAATCTAGAGGGAAGAGAAATGGGGATAACCTATTAAAAGAGAGCATTGCCACTCTGTCAGAGCTCTATATTGGGAAATATGAGTAAAAAACCCAAAACAAACATAAAACTTTTCCAATTTGACAATGTCTTTGCTGTCTTGACCACCATCTGTGTAATTGCAATGTTTCATGGTATTGTCCAAGAACATTTCCCAACAGTGAGTTGGCACTCTTCACCTCCCTGAGAAACACTGTGGCTCTACTCCATGGCTCTGCGACCTTACGAGGGATATCATTTCAGCTTTAGTTAATGTGTATATATGAGGACCAGAACATGGTTCAGTGAGGCTGTTTTGTTGTGATGTCTTATTTCTGTGCATAACCTCACCAGAAAGTTCATCATGTAAATCATACAGCTCTTGACACAGAATTTACACTTTTCTTGATTTCAGTTTCACAGCTTGAGATTTTTAGGTCACCTGGAGTTAAAGTTTCTTTCAAAGTAACACTTCAGAAATGTTGGGCAAAGGAAATTCTCTTAACTCAACCTCTTCTGCCTCCTGTTTGCCACAAGTGGAGAGCATTGGTAACCTGAGAACTTCCTTCTACATCGATGTCAGCTCAGATGAAAAGGTGCTCTCAGCAGAAGCCTTTCAAGTGTTTCATGTGAATACTAAGAACTGTGCAATCTAACTACGTTCCTTCTCAAAACCACACTGTTACGAAACTTTGTTCTGTTTTCTTTCAGAATTTCCTTGAGTCCTTCCAAGAATCCTACAATTTCATTACGCATTTATTAAAACATATTGGCAAGAAAATGGGTTCCTGAACATTTCTTGACAGCTAGTTTTTAAAGAGCTGAGAAATTTAATGGTTTTGTCTCCTCCACAAGCACTTAAATTATGTCAATAAACAGTAGGGCAGTGAAGACAGCAGAAGCTGATGCTGATGGGTTTGTACAGTGTCCTTCTGCCTAAAGAAACTTCATCTAACAGGCACTAAGAGGAGCAATTCACCTGGTTTGAGCAAAAGGATTTTGAGGAGCCATTCCATGTGTCTATCCATTCATAGCACTGATTACTCCTCCCACAGAAGTTCAAATCAGAGAGTGATGTGAAACAGCATTTTAGGTCCATTTTTATAAAACTTTATTAAACTCTTTTTTTTCCCCCCACACCAGTTATTCATAATCTATTAAAAGTTAGTGTAACAACCTTTGCCACGTGGTAACTACCGCTGGGCATAAGCAACTAGAACACTATTATCATTTACGAATAACACTCTAAAATCCTGAGAACTTTTAGCATCACTTTTCCCCCCTGATATAAGAACGTATGAGAATCCTTACTATTTCAAATACTTTTGGTATACGTTTTGGTCCAGTACAATTCCTGCCATAAGCTTATGGTTTTTTTCCTGTAATTACAACTTAGTATCGAAGAGAAACTAGCAAATATCAATCTTACTATCAATATGTCATCTGCTTTTTAGATTTGTACATCAGTGTAGATATGCAGGAAAAGATATTTTAATCTTTCTGCCACTAGAGCAGTTTCCTACAGAATGATGGTCACAAATAATCTTTGAAACAGAAACTGATTTTTGTTAATTGTGATGTTGGTAGCATTAACACTGCAGAGTGAACTAAGCCAATTTTAATCTCTTTTATGATTCTGTATCTGCCATTGGTTTTCATAGGAAAGCCTTAAGTATATGAGGTGGGTGCCATGAAAGTTCATGATCTTTGATGACACAGTGAAAAATAAGACCTTGAAACTTTTAGTTGTGGCAGGATGTAGAAGACATGGAAAAGCATTCCCTTATAACGCTGACAGTTTTTATCAATTTAAATGCCACATTAGTGTATTTTATGTGTGTTGCCTTGAATATACTGCCAGATTTCATAGATCTATTATCTGTTTTCAAGCCATGCAAACATCAAGTTAATCATTTAGCCACCTCACACTATCAGTCACAAGTTAGTGACAGCCAGCGTTCTAACGTGCATATCTGCAGAAGTTCACTCTATCCACAGTGTCAAGTGACTCATACAATAATGGCTGGACTTCTAAGCACTTTCTACTGGAGTCTAAGCATTAAATCAACTGACTGTGACCTTGCTGTAAAAGCTGTATTGTTGACATGCATATGTATTTGAAGAACACTGTGTCCTCTTTCTAGAATTGAGGATTTGGTACATTTACAACTTTTTAAAAATTAAATGTTTGAAGTCTGTGCAGATTAAAATCATGTAAGCATATCAGCAATAACAACAATTCCATTTCAGCATTAGAAACAATAAAATGAGACAAATTAATTACAGAATTTCAGATGCAAATGCTTGAAATTACTGTTAATCTATGTCAAGGTTTAATCCCAGCTGTAAGATAAGCACCACACAGCCACTCACTCCTCCTCCAGTGGGTTGATAGAGAGAATCAGAAATGTAAAAGTGAGAAAAGCCCATAGGCAGGCAGGTGTTCAGACATCTCCAGGAAAGGAGTGTTCCATCACATGTAATACTGACTTGGAAAGACAAATGAGATCACTCCCAACGTTGCCTCCCTCCCCTTTTCTTCCCCCAGCTCTAAATGCTGAGCATGATGCCATATGGTGTGGGATATCCCTTTGGTCAGTTGGGGTCAGCTGTCCTGGCTGTGTCCCCTCCCAGCTCCTTGTGCATCCCCAGCCCTCTCGCTGGTGGAGTGGGGTGGGGTGGGGATAAGAAAAGGCCTTGGCTCTGAGAACAAGAACATCCCAATGTTATCAACAATATTTCCAGCACAAACTCAAAAGGACAGACCCATACCAGCTACCATGAAGAAAATTAACTTTACTGCAGCCCAAACCAGCACAATGCACCACATTAGGCTCTGTTTGACTGATTGCTAACAGAATCTCAAATTGTGCGATTGCATTGCCACTAGCATTGATTTACATCCTGTAATTCTATCCACAAATTTTAAAATCCAGAATTTGATTTTTTGCTAATGGGCTGACCCATTTCATGTTAACACTTTCAATTTCTATTTTATTTCAGTGACATACAGTTCTCTAACATCATAGTAAATGGTGTTAGAGAACTGGTGTTAGCTGCAGACATTTTAAAGAACTCTTCAAGTCAAAACCTACTCAAAGTCCTGAAGGGAGTAATACAAATGAAAAACTTTAATTTAGCTTTTGGAAGGGTCATAAGAAAAAATTTGAAAACTTCGTAAGAAAATTTTTTTGTTTGAATTTTGAAACAATTGAAAACCTACCAAATAAAAAAAAAATCATATGGAAAGAGAAGAATCAAAGTATAAATTAAAAGTAAAAAGAAAAAAGGAAATCAAGGGAAAATGTGAACTTTCCATTAATTTCCAGTAACCTAAATGTTGTTATGATGCAGAGAACACAGAACCACCAGTTTCATTGATTTTCTTTCAGTGAGTAGCATTAACAATGCTATCCCTTTAGGGCAACCCACCAAAATGCCCAGAACTTCAAGTTCATCTATGCTAAGGTCTATAGAAACCTAACAGGATTTGACCCAGGAGAGCCCTTTGTAAATATCAGTCAATAAGATCAGACATTAATTCATTAACTTTATTTTACAAAAGAATATGTTGACATATATCGAACTTCTTTCTCCTAGGTATCTCAACTATTGCATAAAATTCCCCACCAGAGTATTTTATAAGTCAAAATATTGATGAAACACTTCTATGCTCTTCTGCATTTTTTTCTTGGATATCAGCTTTTCCAAAAAAGGACAGTGAAAAGTAAAAAACTGTTTGCTTTTTGTTTCTATGGTATTCATGGAAAAAAATAACATTAATATCTGCTAAAGTTTTGAGAAGATACAAGAAGCGTTCAATATTGTGACCAAACATTTAAAGTTTGCAAGTTTTTGGAGAGCTACAAATCTTCAGAGTGTACTTATTAAGTTACTATTTCTGAAAATGGCATCTTAGTTTGCCTCGATTGGTACAGTTAGAAGCTGAATCACATTGCATTTAAACACACATTCAGATTCAGATTTAAAATGCGCTGGGTTATCACAGTTTTTGATTCCTTTGGTAAATGTCCTTTCTGAATACAGACAGCTCCCACAAATCTCTTTGAATCTGTGGGATATTTAAATCTAGGCATTTGACTCACTGAATAGATTAATCTAATCCCCGAAGCAACACACTTATGGATGCAGTAACTCCTTTGCTAATTTGCTCAAATGCTCTCCATGCTCACCATCAGTGCCAATGTCTCTCATTTAAATCAAATAAAATACCAGTGTGTTTCTTAGGAGAGAAATTTGTAGTGCTTAAGCAACAAAATCAATCATGACTGAAAAGCTATTTTGCTTGCTGCTCCCCAGCATTAACTTGGAATACCTCCTGGATTCAAAGGGCTTTTGGGAATCATCAATACTCTAGTGACCCTATCTGAAACCTGTACCCCTTGTCATTTTAGACTATCATAAACGGCATAGACAATCTTTGGAAAAATAATGCTTTCTCAGGAAGGCATCATACGCTTTTATTCCTCCTCACTGTTCCTTATTTCTTTGCCATGAGTTTTTCTGACACAACACTCCTCCACAGCAGAAAAAGGGAGGGAAAAACTAGTTTCCTTGGTCACGTTCTTTCCTCAAAACTTTTCAACTTGTACTGTGTTCTTCTAATATACCACAACAAGTTCTTCCAAAGCAACTTTCCACACTTTCCTGGCAAAATAAGTAACATACAGAGTCCAAAAATGGTAGCATTACTGAGGGACAAGAGGAAGAATTTAAATTATGAACAAACTGCATATAAGAACAATTAATTTTAGAATACATATTTAGAATATCAACACAAAAAAACATTTTTCACTGAGCTTTTAGTACTTTTATTGCTTTAGTTAGTATGTCATTTCTTTTTTTGGTATATAAAGATATTGCCCTATTTACACATTTAAAGAGACTGCAGGTCACACAGCAGAAGTAATCCATTCCAGAATTTCAGTAATAAATGTGAAATACTTTCACATTTTACTTTCCTGCATCTTTTTTTCTTTCCTGGATGATCTGATTTATCCTTTATCACTACAGCAACAAAAAGCCTAAAGATAGCTGTATATAGATATAACTATAGAAGGAAATAACATTAGCTAATTAGCTAATAATTAGCAGTTATTGATATGTACTGACACAGTTCAGTTTGGGGCAATAATCCTCTTTGATCTTTAGGCTGAGAAAAATCAAAACCTCAAAGGTATCAGTGGTGTGCCTGCTGGTAAGTGAGGGTATCAATCTTGTCAAGACAGGGCAAATAAGAAAGGTACACAGTGTCCCACAATAGGGCTAAGCAGGTACTTCCACATGCAAGACTACAACACCTAAAAGCAGCTCTCAAAAAGGCCAAGAAAGATTTGTCAAAGAATTCAGTTCTACAGTTCAGTTCTAAGAGGTACTTGAAGTGTTACAAGGGCACCAACAAATGTATTTTCAGAGATTCAGAGATGTAGCTGCTTCTTACAAGATCATGGACAAAAATCCTGCACTGATAACGACAAAGTGAAAGCAGGTTAGTGTATATTGTCTTGATAGGAAAGCCAGCTTTAACCCTCTCTGGTTTTTACCACTGCAGTTAATTGCAAGATAGAGGCAATGAGTTAGCAGGCGTGTTACAAATGCAAAAGACATTTTACATTTCATGAGTGAATATGAAGAGCTATGGAAGCAATACAATTCTTGTTTAGCCACCCAGATTTTCAATCCAAGTTGCCTTTCCTTAGATGAATATTTATATTTTCCATTTTTTTAAAAAAGGAAGCCACTCAGCAAATTCTACATTTCAGTGTTGGCACATGCTCACTGGTAAGAGCATGATTAAGCAGCCTGCAGTATGGAAAACCGGGTTTAATCTTCCTAAAATGGCCTAATTTTTCATTTGCTTTGCGATCATCTGGGTAAACTTTGGCATTTGACTTTAAAAAGCCCCAACCTTTTGTAAGACTGTAAAACAGGACTCGTGAGCATGTCTTAATTGCTTCTTGCACTTTGATCCTCATTTACCAACAGCACTGGCTCTCCAGAGCAAGATGTGTTTTTTATTATATCACTGCCACAATCCTTGTGAAGCTGAACCAGTCTCCATTAAAAGACCCCAGCTTGCTTTGCCCTTGCACCAAGCTGTCCAGGAACATAAAACTTCTGTGACGTAGGATAGCCATCTCATCATGTATTAAATGGCCCAGGCTGAGTGACCAGTCAGGGTAGTGTCATGCTCAAGCAGCTATACATATTTCAGATTGGAGTGGTCTCACCTCTGGCCAGCCTGAGACGATCACCACAGCCAGCCTGGATATGCCTGTAAAAGAGAAATTTGAACTTGTGTCCTTCACAATACCATAAAACAGGTTACTAGAGTCACCTATAATTAAGGCTGGACAACAGTCATCTTTCTAATATTCTGCTTTTCAATTGCCTCTGCCCACCTTCTGTGAATGAAACTGGGAGACATTAGCCCATATAAAACAAATCTTAACAAACTTACTTCAAAATGATCAAGGAATTTTGTGTTTTGAATTACGGGACTGTGGATCAGTCCCTTTATTTAAAGTTTCATTTAACAATCTCACCAAACCTAGCTGTGTGGGGTCTGGGGGAATCCAGTTTCACACATAACCAATGCAAGCTTGCTATAATTTGACAGAATAAGAAGGTCAGAAAACTCTGTATTCTCAGTAAGGATTTTCAAACATCTGACCTGTCTTGTTTTTGACCAAATTGCACATTTTTAAATCCCTAGGTTTAAATTATTAATTACAGGGTCAGAGTGGCAAACCTTGAGCTGCCTTGAAAAGTTTCTTTACTCTGTCTTAAAAAAAAAGAGCAAAAAACACCTTCCACTTGTACTCAAAAAGGTCCTTAGCTTTAAGAATTAAGGTGAAAAACCTCAATCAAATTTCAAAGAGGCCTGACACTGTGCCATAGGTGGGTCAATTTGCACCAACACCTTAAGAATGAGATTAAGGAAGAAATAAAAAATCTGATTAAAAATTGGGGTGGGAGATGAGAAAATAGAGGGCCTGTAAATCAGGGTAAGGAAAGATAACTGTCCAGGAAGAACTAGAGTTACCTACATAATTAAAAGAGACTGACACCAGAAAAGCTGTAACTGAATGGGAAGCCAGAGAAAATGCACATAGTCAATGAAGAGCAAAGGAGAACTAGAGCAGAGCTTAAGTAAGAAGCTAGAGAGATTTACTCAGAAACAACACTGGGGTTAGGATGAGGTTGGGACAGAGATTTACACTGTCAGTTTGGAGATTATAGTTGATGGAGAGAGATAAGAAAAGGCGAAGAGCAAGCACAAATTAAAAAAGCTTTTCTAGGAGAGGTAGAAAAGAAAGGTATAGCAAGAAGTTTGTCTCACAGAAATACTTTGTGATCAAGAGTTAGCAGTCCTTAACAGCAACAACCATTTTCCTGACCATAATCCCCATCATTCTCTATCTAGCAGTAACTTTTGCAGTCCAACATAAGTATGTAATTTTTGCTAATATTGGTGTATCAGAGAATGATGACCTATACTACTAGTCACTACTCTGTCACTTGAAGTGAGAGAAGACTTGCAGCAGTGCATGAAAAATCACCAACCCATGCTCAGGATCCATCTGTGTGTCAGTATGTCACAAGATTACATGCACTCTCTTTTTCCTCTAGATAGTTTTCCTTAAAGCCAATAGTCTGCATAATGCTCAAACACTACATTCCAACAACATAAAGCAGATAAGTTATTAAAGAAAACAAGCTTTTAGTTGAAGTGGTCAAATATTATATCTCTACAAGATAAAATTATCTGCATGACATGGACTGTCCTTAGAAGATGAATCAAAATCCTTCACAACAAATATAGTTTTCTGTGGAACTTCATTTGTGTCCTCAGATTAAAAGCACAAAAAAAGTGAGCAAGACAAATAAATTCTGGGGGGGGGGGGGAAATCCCTATGGAAAAATAAAACCTACAGGAAAAAAAGAGGCTTCTCTTTTACTTAAGCATTTTGAATACCCAGACAGCATAATGTCCGATTCTGCAAGAAAATTCTTGTGTTAAATAATTAAAATTACTTTTTCCAGGGCCAACGTTAAGAGAATAGCAGCGTAGAGAGCAATAATTCATTAACTATTTTCTACGTTTTCACATAGTCACGCAATTTTTGAGACTGGAAGGGACCTCTGGAGGTCATTGGGCTCAACCCTGCTCCTGCTCAACCAATGCCATAGGTAGGGCCATGTTCAGACATATTTATCTCCAAGGATGGAGAATTCACAACCTCTTGCTGACGCCTGTACCAGGGCTCCATCAGCCTCCCAGTAAAGCAATGTTTCCTGATGTTCCAGAGTCATTGCCATGTCACAGAGTGCTGTCACCAACTCCTGGTGCTACCCTTGGTGACGCTGAGAACATACCACGGAGAGAAGAATATTGATGGTGGCCATGTCACAGAGGAGTTGATGAGAGAGACAGCCCAAGTTGTGTATAAAAAGGGTTGCACCAGCCAAGGCTGACAGGTCAGTGTTAATGTGAAAAAAGGCAGGGAGAAGTGACCAGTGAGGCAGGCTGCTCCTCTTTTCCTCCTTGTTCTGGGTATTACAGCCAAACGCCTGGACAGGGTCATGGCCAGCTCAAAGTATCCCCCTGTCTTCTACCTCCTCCAAAACTCATCATGATAGAGGACAATGCTCTAGAAGACAGATAAAATAGCCCTGTCACTATACTGCAGGGGGCTAGAAGGTCCCCACAGCCATGGGCAAAGAGAGACCCCCAACCTTTTCATGGGTGGCCAAGAGAGAGCTGGGCCCCACATGAGCTGTGGGCACAAACCTTGGTCATGCTATGGCCACAGCTCAGCTGGTAGAACACCTGAGGTGTCCTATCTCACAGTGGTTGGCCCATGCATGTATATCAGAAATTACTTTCTCTGTGGAGAACTCACTACACTTAAGTGATGACTAGAATCTGTTTTTGGAGTTTATTTTACTGTGACATGCGGGCTGGGTTTCTTTGAAGTAATGGAAATTCTAAGAAAAATGGCTCAATTGAAATACTTTTCTGAAAGAAATACATTTTTCATTTTGAAGATTAAAAAGACCCGGCAAGTATGATAAACAGTCTTGATGGTTGCATGAAAAGTACTGCATTTTGAAAATGTCCTTGTCAATTCAATTCAATGTCAACTTTAGTTTCATTTTAACTTTCTTTTTATTTTCAGATCTTGAAAGCAAACATAAAACAGTATATGAAACTTACTAAAAATACCACTGGTCTTTTTATCTTTGTCAGTTTTACATTCCACACTTTTTTCCTGTCCAATACAAGTCTCAAATACCCAATAAGCACAACTGCTGAAAACTACTCTACTGCCTGCAATAGCACTCAACACCAGCAGTGCTAGAATACATAAACTGCTAGAAAAAGTGTTCATTTTGCAGAGTATATCAGAAACTGTGTACAGCACTGAAAATCATAAATATATCACACATTTTTTACACTGATTCACTTCCCCTGTTGTAAATCATAAAATACAAGCCCCTTGTGAGAAGAGATAATAAAGACAAATAATGGTTTTGAAATGCTTAGGTATCAGAGTAATGATGCATACAGACAGATTTAATAATGCTGTTTTACAGATAGGTTTTTCCGCCACCACCACCCCATAATAAAGTAGAAAAAGGGAAAGAAAACCCAGAAAACAAGAGGAGAGATGAACAAGCACAGAAAAAGGAACTATGAAATACCTATTCATTAACAGTACTCTATCTAGTTTGCAGTCTATAAGAGGCATAAATCCTCTTTTATGGGGATGAAGAGAAGACAACAAATGTTGTCAGCTACAGGACTACATGATATTCCATAACATATAACCCCTGTAAGCAGTGGAATAAGAAGACACTACTTAAGACTGCACAAATAACCTTAATTTCAGTGTTCTATGTCTTCTTAGAACTTGACTCGTACTATACTGATTTTAAACAATGCTTGTTGTACAATGCATGTTTATAGAAAATGATGCTATCTCTGTTTTCATTCTCTATCTTTGCACCTGTACTGCTGGTTCCTTACTGGGAATGCTGAACTCTCCATTTCCAGGCAAAGCCAAACAGTGCAACTTACACCAATGCTCTGAGGCCATCCTTTACCAGAAGTCACTTCTCTCTAAGCCTTTCTTACAGCTGTTCACCAGCCTTTTCCATAACTCATTGCTCCTTTTCTACATCTTGTGCTTGTCAGACATCTAAGATGAAGACGCCTGCTCATAAAACACTGAGAAATAGCACACAAGGAAAGGAATGTTTATTATCCTTTTACAAGCCAAGTTCCTAAACTTTGACTCTATCAGTTTATTTACACTTTCTCAAGCAAGAATTGATGGTTAACAGCTCTCTTTTTCTCCCCAGCACAGTAAGTGGCTGCAGAAGATGGAAAACACCATCCCCAATCTCAATTTTAAAAGTGCAATTTAAGAGAGGTTTGCAGTTATAAGAAGCATAATTTCAGTAATGACCTGTGAAATCAAGTTGAGGTCACCCTAATAAACAAAATTATTTATGTCTGAAAGAAAAAAAAAAATAACCCTACTTTAAACACACAATTAATTTTTCTTATATATCATTCCAAGTGAGAATAAGAATATTGAGAACTACAGAAGAAAAAAAAACCCAACAAAATTGTGATAGAATTTTAGTCAGGAAAATCAAGATCATCAGCTGAATGTCTGTTTTGTATTAATTGTTTATCACGATAATAAACTCCTTATTTGATTCCTCATAAATTCTGTAGGGCTTACTGTAAAAGAAAATCTCTCCTGCATTATATACCATTTTCTAGTCAAGCCATTCTGCTCTTCTGGAATCACTACAGGACACAACATTAATCTACATAGAACTTAAAATTCACATGTGGCCTCTAGATGTGGGATTGAAGTGTCCTTCTAGAAAGAGACTATCCCTACTTGCAGGGCTTAAGATCAGCCCATGACACTTTAAAAGAATACAGTATGGTCTTTTTAATAGAAATGACCAGAGCCTCTCCTAGGGATGCTGGGAATCCGCTGGAAGCTGCAACCCATAACTGAATTCACAACTGCAATGCTAATAAATCTCTTCTCACCAGAGGGCTAGCTAAAATCCCGTTCTGTAAGAAGTGGCATCCACGGAAATACTTAGCACAAGAATTACACAAAAAGTGAGGCTTGGGGATAATAATGTTGGTTGTGAGAAAACAGGAGCATATAAAGCCATTTGACAGGCAAAATTCACTGGACACGCTGCACACCTTCAGTCATGGATGTAGTGGAATTCGAGAAAGAAAAAGCAAAGAGAAGGACTACTGAGTTATTATTATACATAAAGCAATTTTAACAGTGTGAAACTAAGCCTAGCTGAGACAGCAAAATATGTTCTTTCCAAAACCATGAAACTTCTGAAAGACAGATATCACCTAATGTTGCAACAGAGGTGCTTTTTTGCCGAAGTTTGTAATTATCTAAAATTCGTGAGTCTTATCTGTAATTATGAAACTCATTGTGAGACACAGATTTCAATCCAAGATGGAATGAATTCTGGAATATGCAAATTTAGATTGAGAAAGAGCTCCAAAACAACAGCTTCAGACTGTGAAGTGCTGCAGCAATAATAGAAAAGGACAAAATGAGCAATAGTAAAAGGAAGGATGGAACACCTATAGTGAGAAAAATGAAGATGAAGTAGTAGAATAGATAATTGAAATTTAAAAAAATAAAACCCCCAACAATAACAAACACAGCAAAATGAACAGATTCCCAAAATTCTAGTTCAGAGAAACTGCCCATGATTATACTCCTGTTCAGGCAATGAGCAAATGAAATGGTAAATCAGGCACCAAGTCACATACACAAAGATTTTCTTATGCTTCATATGAATTATTTATCAGGTGAAATAAAACCTGCCATATATTGAGGGGAGATGGACAACAAGCTAGCCCCCTGGCATTGCCAGCATTGTTGGAAATGAAAGAATAGAAGGAGCTGGTAAA
The DNA here is from genome assembly GCA_026261815.1 of Monarcha castaneiventris obscurior. Lineage (NCBI taxonomy): Eukaryota > Metazoa > Chordata > Aves > Passeriformes > Monarchidae > Monarcha > Monarcha castaneiventris. The sequence goes on along the minus strand of JAMPIT010000379.1, from coordinate 7,153,386 downwards.
CAGATGCCTCATGAACATAAACAGGCCACAAGAAGTTCCTGAAGTGGGAAATATTCTTCTCAAGGTCTTTTTCAAACTATTCTACTGTAATAATTATGCTTCTCCTCCACCCCCCGCCTTTTTTTTTTAATAGCTTTTATTTTTGAGAGAAGAGAAATCAAACTGGTAGGCTGAATAGAGTATTTTCTTCACGTATTAAGTATCTACATATTTTTCCTAAGATCACTGTCAATGCAAAGATGGACATATGTTTTTTCTTTTCTTCTCCATAATCTTTTGGAAAAAGTATTAAAAGCAAACTTCAGTGTTTGTGAAATCCAAATGCTAACAAATATGGACAACAAATAGGTCTTCTTAGGTTTAATGAATCACTGTGAATCAAAGTGACACAAAACAATTTTAGGATGAACAGCATAATCGGCTAGGAACAAAAGAATTCCAGTAGCTGCTAATTTTGCTTCCAAAATTCATTGTTTCAGCCTCTCAAGAAAATGTTAATTGCTATGAGGGCAATTCGAAGATGTATTCAGACTCCTATTCTGCACTAAAAAAAAAAATTAATCATTAGAGCAGATGTAAGAACAATTTTCAGATTGTTCCAAGTAAATGGTTACTTGCTGTACTGTACAAGTATAATGTAGCTTAATTTACAACAACTCAGCCAAATTCAGCAGAATTAAGAGCAAAAAAAGAAAAAGAAGCAAACCATACAAAACTGGCCAGTTTGAGGAAACCTCATCCTAAAGGACAATGTCAAGCTCCCAAGTCACAGTAAAAAAACAAGCGTAAATATTTACCAATAACTGCATTTTTTGTCTAACTGCTCAGTACAAAAATGTTCCTAAGACATGGTACAATTTTGGATTTTGGGAATTTTGTCTATTTATTTTTATACTCAGTAAAAAAAGGTAGGTATAGAAATGAAGAAAAAACAGCATTATGTATTAAGTCTTTTCAAGATCCAAAAATTTTTAAGCAAATGTTATTGAAAGCATGATACAAGAGGTCCCCCAGGAACCTGCTTCTGAAATTGTGTATTTCAGAAACTGCTCACGAGAATTTTGCTGCCAAGGGCTATTTGATTACTGTAACACATTGAAAGGTGAGGGCTGAGAGAAGGAGGAAACATAAGAAATCAAGACAAAAAAAATTGGAATTAGATGAAGGATAAAATAAACTAAAATAGTATGGGTGTATATATATACACATATAAAACAATAACCAGTATTTTAAATTTGGTGAGAATGAAAAAATTGTCCAGCTATTCTACAGTAGTCCCTACTGAATTCTATGGCAGGATAAAATCAGAAAACACAGACACACATTTCATACATAACTGAAATCAAAATGTTGTCTCCCATCTCCAGGACGAATGCAGCATCTTTGCTTAATTTTTTTTTTTCCCTTTTCCCTAAATTTACAGGCACCTGCAGTTTCAGTGCATGTACAAAATCTGACTGATTTATACAAGCTTAAAGATAATCTGTCCTTTTTTGATTTCTGGTTGTGACTCCTGTTCTCCACTGGGACATCCAAAAGTTCCTAATAACCTGCAAGTAAATACTCATTATTTAGATTTTTTTCTCCTAATAAAGTTCTGGAAAACAAAACCATAGACAATATTTGCAATTTTGATAAAACTGAAACACACAAAATTTCTTTCAGTATATATGCAGTTAGAAACATACAAAGTTCCCATTTTTTCAGGCAGAGTATTTCAGTGAGCAAGAGAAATAATTATTACTGTTTTCCTGTATTAGGAATAATTTTCTTGGAGATTGTACCTGACTGCTAAGGGGGTACCAAGCAAGTTGTTTAGTTCTTGGTGCCCTGCCCATGTTGAGCTGATGTTTATTGAAGTGAAGGTTTCCTTATGAGCTCAACTCATTAATCTCTTTTCTACTGGGCTGATTATAGCCATAAAACCTACAATACTTAGGGACCTCTTGCCCTTGTTTCTAATTTCAACCAACAGAGTGCATGGACCCAAAACTGTAAGGAAAAAGACACCCAGAAACACAGACAGAGAGAGAAAGCTCAGTTGTGTCAGCCTTAACTCCCTCTCCTTAGGGAGGCACATTAAAAAGTGTCTACTGACTATGGGAATTTTAAGAGGAAGGATTTCCTTATGGCTAATAACTAGTTTGGTTTGTTATCTTTTTACTGCCATGAGGTTTGCTGATTACCACAGGAATACTCCAGTGAGAAAATTTTACTCACATGAATAAAAACATGTTGGACCAGAGTCTAAGGAAGCATGCTAATTCCTTTGGGCACACCAATATTATCAACATCAACACCGCTGTCCTGAGGCAGAGCTTACTTGCTGCTTAACATTTCTGAATCTGCTGTGCAACAGACTATCACAAAGCGACTCTGCCCAGATGTTCAGCATTACTCAGCTGGAGCAAGCAGCATGCACCCTGCATGAGTAATTTATGCACACACAGATCTGACCTACTTGAACATTATATAATAAACATTGACGATTGTCAATGGCATCATTGGCCAAAGCCACTAAGAGCATTGCTATGAGATCACTTGGCTAGTTTTTTATTTTCCATCTTCACATGAAAGCATTTGTGAAAGCCTAACTCAAAAGGGGCTGTAATCAGCTTTCCATAACATCCATTTTGTTTTTGTCAAGTGTACGGCAAAGAACACTGGACCACAATGCTGTGGAATACCTATCATAATTTTGTTTAAAATACAGTCTAAACACTTAGCAAAATTCGTTGTATGATACCAATTGACATAAGAAACGTTAAGTTTATATACATTACTTCAGAGATGCATAATCCAAAAAATTTCTAAAGTACTATATGGAAAAAACTGGCAAACAGTATCAAGCCCATAAGCAAGATTTTTTATATTCCATATAAACAGGACAATATTTTTATATTTCAGGGGACTATTTGGAGTCATTGCAAAGAGTCATTCAGTTTATACTATGGAGTCTGAACTGGAGCATAGGTTTCCAGAGCTGTGTTTTTGTTGCTTTTAGTTGTACCATATTCAGACGCCTCACTGAGACACTGAGCCGGGGGTAGCCCGGAGGTCTGGCTGCGTCTCACTGAGAGGCAGTTTGGTGCCCACCAGCTATGGAGCACGTGCTCCTCTCCCTAAGGAGCTAGCCCCTTGCTACGATGACAGAGGCGGAGGCAGAGAAGCAGGAGGGGGTCCTTTGTACAGGTTCCACAAGCTCAGTTTACTGCCTGAGCAGGCAAAATGCCCAGGGTTAAAGAACCAGGATCATGAGAGGTCCCAGGGGCTTTCATAAGCAGGGAAATAGGGCGGAGTTGAGGGGAACAGCCAATGGGGAAAAGCAAAGGGGGTAGGAACAACAACAGAGCAACCAATAGGAGTAACATGTAGGAGGGGTTTACAACAGGAGGCCAATGGGATGTCGAGCAGGGGAGAACTTTCCAGAAATTATGCATAAGCAAACAGGGGGTTTACATGTTCACAATCTAATACATAAAACAGGGAGGGAAATCACGAACCAACCAACATCAAATTATCAAATTAGGGGTGCAAAGGCTTGTGGGCACTCGCCGTAACTACGGAGATGCTACACATCAGTACCTCGCCACCAGGATGTGGGGTGCCGTGTGTCAGTGTGGTCGTGGCTACAGCCACATGCACAGCAACATCTCACTGCTGATTAAGACATCAAAATATTAATAAAGATATATTTGTGAAACATTTTAGTACTTTGAGGGGTCCTGACATTCTTTGCCAGTCTCAAAATCCTGCCACAGTTCCAAGCCAGATAGGGACATGAATTCTTGAGATATTTTGGAGACCATTTATATAATCTATCTGCATCAGAATGAGTGGATCATTTTATCAGTTAAAGAAGGGAATGTAATTGTCAACTACTGAGGCTGTTCAGTTTCAGGGGAAGATTAGAGCAGTAGGTGCTTCACATTATAACAGTCAGTAGGATGTTAAACCAAGTCAATTAAAATAAAGAACTGAACGATTACATCATCTTTCCCCCCACAGATAATAGCAAATATGCAGATACCTCCCATAGACTTTTGTACAGATGTGAGTAAGAATGCAATTAGACATGTCTTTGAACATGAAGGAGTCCTGAGCTTTCAACAAAATATTTGGGGCTGAACTAAGTAATGGAGTAGGCTATTTGATGTAATTTTGTAATCCAGAAAAAAAAAGATGTACAAAGGACAAATGAAAATTAATCGAAGTTCAGAGGAGTTTTTCTGTTGAAGTACTTCTTTTAAAGTGAGATAGTTATTTATTCCCTTCTTGTTCAAAAATACTGTCAATTCAAAAATAACCAAGGAGGAAAAGACCAAATAAGAATAAAGCTAAAAAAGAATGTGTAGCTCTATAAATTACAAAAGAAGAAAGTTCTTGTTTTCTTTAGTGATTAGCAGGATAGAAATACAGCAATTCAGGCCCTATATTCTCTGTGTTGCGATACTCATACCAATAAGGCATTTTTTGTGCTCTCAAAATTTCAACTACCCTTTTTAGGACAGAAGCTTCTTTTTAAGTATAATCTATAGCAGAAAATAATTACATCTATTAAAAAAAGAAAAACCCTAACCCTCCCTTCCCCCCCACCCAAGATTTTTCTCATTCTCCCCAATGGAACTTTTAAAAAAAGGCCGTTCTTGAAAATTTCCTATAGAGATAAAACACTGTAAGTGTGTTTGTATTGGTCTAGGACATGTGAATCAACAAGGGCAGAGATAATGGACAATTTTCAAATATTTTACATAATCTCTAAACTTGCATTAGAAATCTGGAATTAGGCGTGGCATCTAGGTGTAAATAACTCAGGAACACAATTGAATTTACTTCTTCAGTTCTAGTCAAAATCAAATAAATATTAGAGCTAGAAGAAAAATAGAAAATGTAAAGTTAATGGATATACAAGATATGAAGTGTCTTACCATGCTAAAGAGGGAAAAACGGGATGGTTATCCTTTTAAAAATATAAATATTTCTGATTTTTTTTACCCCTCCAAGTTCGTTCCTCTTAAAAAGACAATATTCTTGTGTTACTTCGACAGAGGAATCTGAGATGTGATGAGAAAAGGGGGAATTAGCTACTTTAAGCTGTGTTTGGTTTCTGTACCTATTTTCAAATTTTCAGAAAGCTAAACTAAATAAGACTCAAGAGAAATAAAGAAGCAGATGTTCACTTTGAAGATAAACCTCCAGCAAATAGGAATTCAAAAATACTTTCACAGAAGTGTCTAAATAATTGCTATCAACAATTGAATGTAGAAATCCTATGAGAAGAAAGGAGGTCCAGGCAGCAAACTATCTCTGGAAGTCACAAATAGCTGATATGTAGACAAGACTGTAAAATACAGATGAGCAATACTCTCCTTCTGCATCCAGTGATGTGTCGCAATCAGCACATAAATGACTTTGTGCTAAACAAAGGTTTGGTGAATTTTTCCCTCCATTTGTCCAGTTCATTCCAAAACCACCTAAGACTTTATTATTCATTACAACTTGAGAAAGAGTCCAGTCAATGTGAGCATGATTCTTTTCTTCACAAACTCCAGAGAAAACCAGACAATATTCAAGAATACCAATAAATGACCAATCAAAACAGGGGCAACTCAAACCAGAATTCACTAGGTTGATGAACCATTGCCTCAACTTACATTTAACACGTTAGCAAAATTATAAAACATAGTAAGCACATAGTTAAATTTAATAGAGAATTTAATAGTGCACTTCCTAACTGGTGTTCTGCATTAATTAAATTTCAGTGACTATATGATCTTTGTGAAAAAAGTACATGGAGCCAGGAATACGTTACAGCAAAACACAGTAATGCTCTTTCCACTATGGAAAACTCAGCCAGCAATGTTTCACATTCTTTTCAGACTTACACTTTCTACTTAGCAAATTATAAGCATTATATATATTCTGATTATTGAGTAATATCGTTCTCTCTACAAAGATAAATTTTACCAAATGGCAATGACTGAAATTGAAGGCAAAATAGGAAAATGAGAAAGTAAGACCAATGTTTTGTCTCACACATTTGGTAACTAATGTTTACTTCTCATAAATAACACATTACTTCTAAGTTCTGCTTTATGAGAAAAACATGCATGCAGAAAAAAACCCCTGTATTTAAAAAAACAAAGGGATTTTATAGCTAAGCATGCCAGATGCAGTAAAAAAAAATTGTAAAGATTTGAAGTATATTTGTAATATATTAATAAAAGTGAATTTTAGCAACAACAGGATTTTTGTATGTGACATATTGCAATGTAGAAATACTTGTGGAAGTGAGCCTTTTGGCAAAACTGCAATCTAAGGGGCACTAGATAACAGAGGAACCACTGAGTAGACTGTCAATGTGGCATAGTAATTAATTTAGAGACCATTAATATCAGAAAGGCAATTATACTAGAGAGCCCATATTAGAATGTAATTGAGTACCATTCACTGGCTAAGTTTATGGTATTATTTATAAAGTATTAGCATTGTTACGCATTGATTAATATTATGAACTATCAGCTATACATATTATTCAAGTAAGTCTTCCACATTCTGATTAAACAGCATCTATTAAATACCAGTGAAGAAAAATAAACTTCTTTCTGTGTTGACATAAAGCTTTAAATACATTACATTTTACTCAAGCTTTTAAGCTGTGCCTGTTTAATAAACTATAACTGAAATAAATAAAAAACACATCCATCTTTTCAGTATCAGGAATTTTGAGTACTTTGTATTCTTTGAAAAGTCAACCAAAGAATTGTTACTACTTTGCAGGTTTTCTGATTAGTTGCTCAGTGAAGTTTCTTATTCACAGGATTCCCCAAAGATATTTACAAATGAATGCCCAGGTTTTGGAATCACTGCACATCTCAGAAAAAGACTTTGTATAAAAACTGTCCCTTGTCACTAACAAGCAAGATAAGGAAGCTTATTAGAAATTCTTGGGGGAAAATACCTTCATACAATCATAGAAGGATTTCTGTTGGAAGGGACCTTAAAGATCATCGAGTTCCAACTACCTGCCATGGCAGGGACTCCTTCCCCTAGACCAGGATGCCCAGAGCCCCATCCAATCTGTCCTGCATCGACAGCTGCTCTGGGCAACCTGTTCCAATGCCTCACCACCCTCACATATATAGCTAAACACACATATGCATATATATATAGAAAATACATACATGTAGAAAATAGACATATTTTCCCCCTCCCTCACTCAAACAAGAAAAAGAGAATCAGATAATGGGACTTTCTATATTAAAATAAGTAAGTTAGCCTAATATTAAAATAAACAAAAAAAGAAAACATACAGAAGAGGACTGAGGAGAACAGCCCCTAAAAAAGTTGAGGAAATTAAGAATGATAAATCCTTTTCCAAATGCTTTGGAAATATGTCTAGCAGAGTCTAGAGGGTCAAAGTATAAAGAAAATATTCAGAAGAGGTAAGATACACTAGAATATTAAGTGAGATGTGTTTTCTTCATATGCTCTGCTGTAATTCGGTGATATTCCCATACTATAAGCTTTTATTTCCAGGCCAGATGGTGATCTGTATCAGCATTGAATCTGTATCAGATTGAAATGTAAGTACAAAAGTCTTTAAAGCAAACTTATAAAATGACCAGCAGCAATTCACTAGGCCACGAAGGTATTCAGCAAAGAGTTTCTGACTAGCCCAGAAAATGAAATAGTTCTTGTGGCATGTAAAATTCATACAAAAAATGCTTTAGAACAAAAGGACTGCAAAGTGGATAATGGGGCACAGTCCATCACCAATTATGCTGAAATCTAAAGTATACACATTAAGACATTCAACCACATTAAATTTAAAAACAAAACAAATATCACTCTGTTGATGGAGCTCTTCAGCCCAAATTAGCAGAGAGTGCAAAAGTTCCACTCATACTCACAGGGTTTTCCAAAATAAATTGGTTACAAACTGGGGCAGAAGCAGGACTTTAGACTGGTTGGGTCTTGTTTGGACCCAATATATGTGGGCTTGGTTTTACATTTGTTTCTTTTTGCTATTTCAAGAATTTTTGCTAGCTTAAAAATATTAGTCACAGAGCATTACTGCAGATGAAGTATGCCTGCTTCTATTCCATTTTAGTGTCCCAAGTAAGTCACCTTCTGTCTACATGACCAACTGCAACAAAGTCATTCCTGAAATGAACTATCCTGACAATAGAATGAATGAGAAAGAAAAGTATCATCCTGCAGTGATCTTACTAAGTCTGTATCAAGTATAGCACAGCATTACTCATTGAACCTACTCTCTTATAAGCCATGTGTAATTCCTGCTGTTAAGGATCTCTAATAATTTGCAGCTAAACTCGTAATAAAATGTTGAACTTCTAACACATGTTCAAAGACATTTGCAAGATTTATTTTTAAAAGCCATATAATTACAATAGAGACAATTTAATTAGAGACTCAAAGATGTTCCGTAATTGAACCCTGCAGCACAATCTTCCTTCCAAGAGAAAAGAAGCTTACTTTGCTTGACAGAGATGAACCAGTGTAAAAAGGTAAAACCAACCTCAGAAGAAAAGCCTCAGTTGTTTGTTGCCTAGAACAAATAATTGTATTTGAAACCAAATTTATTTTCGCCTTTGTGCAGGCTTGGAGCAGCTTACCAATGCAGCTTTCTCAGAGTGCTCAGTACTGATTCAGTATACACTCAATGATTCTCATGTAACACATAAGATGAAGACTGGAGTGTTAATAACATATCTCTGGGTATTCATTTGTAAGTATCTTTGCAGCCTCAAGATGAAAATAACAGTTTGAGTCCAAATCCAGAAAAAAAGGGAAGAAGACAAAAAGCCTAAGCTCCTTTGGCATCCATCCCTAAAGCCCGTATTTCACAAATAAAATACATAGCAGAAACAGGATGCTGAGTAGATTTTCTTTTCATACCCACTAAGCATGAGTTCTATCTCTCTTTTGCCTGTGAGTAGGTACATGTGAGAGGCCAAGGAAATGCCAAAAGAAAGAAGAAAAATTAAATATACAGTACTGTGACAAGGTGATATAAATAAATGTATATATGTAAGTATATTAAAATGCCTGGGCATGAAGCAATACCGAAGAGTAGAGTCTGCTTCTATGATTTTGCACTATTCAAAAAATAACCTATTTCCCACATAAACTTTAATTCCTTATTTTTAATTTTTTTTTTTTTTTTTTTTTTGTAGTGATGAGAATTATCTTGGAAACTTGAGCAGCATCTCTTGAGCTTAGGATTTAAGCTGAATAAAATTAGATGTCATTGCTGGTCTTCAAGCAGTTTTAGAAAACTGGGCAAGGTCTCGCTACAAACAAGCTAAAAAAGGGTGAACAGAAATGCAAAATACATATTTGCCTAAGTTCAGCTACCTTTTAATGTTCAGTTATTTCATGAAATATGATCCCTCTTAAATAACACCAGGATTTAGTTCATACTGCAGTGAAAGTGAAAACTAACATAACTAAAAAAGAATTAAAAATAGAGATACAGCTCAAAAGTTTTATAAAGTTTATATCACAATGTTTCCTTAGAAATGAAACCCAAGAAAAGATTAAAGAAAAGTGAATTCACAGTACTTGCACGTGTGCTGATAGATGACAAATATTTTGATTTTCTCAAATATATTTCTTATCTTCAACAAAGGAAAAGTTTTTAAATGTAGGGTGATGCCACTGTCACCTTCTTTTAAATGTAATGTTAAAAATCCCAAATTAAAAGAATTCAGTAAAATAATCTGAAGTTTTAGTTTTATTTTGATAAATCTTGTGATAAGAGAGACTACATAGTCAGAGCTAGAATTGGACAGGAGAAGAGGAGAGGACAGGAAAGCGGAAAGAAAAGATTAGAGAAAGGACTAGACTCCTGAGTGTTCATAAAGCCAATCTGATGGCTAGGTTCTGCATTTGACCTTGATCAGTAGGATGCCATGCAAAGGTGAAAGTGTGGTATATAAAACTGAAAAAAAAGCCCTAACCCTCACAAATGTAAATGTGAATTCTTCTAACCCTCTTCAGGGCCAAAAATGTTATCAGAAGTGGATTTATGAAGGAAAAAAAAAAAAAGATATTTTTAACAGTTTTTCATTAGTGGAGCTGTTAAGGAATATAGATGTAGGATTTATTTATTTTCCAGGGAGAAGACAACACTTTAGAGATATTGTAACCGTATAATGCAGCAAACTTCTGTGTCCACTTAGAGAGATGACTGGTTCTATAAATTTGAGATGCATACCTGCAAAGTTAAGAAAATAAGTGGAATTTTACTAGAATGACACTGTTGTCAGTTAGAGAGAAAGACATAAGAGTTTGATGTCTAATTGCTGCTGGGTCTTTGGACACGAACAGTATATCAGGACTTCTTAGCAGAATTTGACCTTCAAAATCTATACTCTTCATACTTGTCAGAAAATTAAATTAACCACTGAAAATAGCTTCCCTGATCATTGTTATTTCAGCAAAGCAGGTCAGCAGCCTGTCATGTAACTCATGTAATTCTCTCATGTAAATTTCTTCTTGTTACAATTCTAATCCATCAAGGTAACTTCAAGGGTAGTTTCAAAATATTTTTCCCCAAGGTAGTATTAGGTTGACACTTACAACAAAAGCTCAGCATTCTCAAGTCCTTTCCATCCCTTGCCATGAACAGATGGCACAATAAAGACAGAACTATTTCCTTACTCTCAAACTTGGAGGAAGTGGAATTCATTAGGAAAACCAAAATTGATGCTATAAATATCCCTGAAGCTGTTTATATTTTAGTACATAACAAGTACAGTAGCAGCAATACGCTTCCTGGCTTCTGGCACTATGTATTTGGCTTGTGTGGCCCATTTTTAGTAGCAGGGGGGCTACAGGGGTGGCCTCTGTCAGAAGCTGCCAGAAGTTTCACCCATGTCTGTCACAGCCAAGGCTCCAGGATGAACCCACTGCTAGCCCATCAGTGATGGTAGTAGCACCCCTGTGATAATACACAAGGTAAAAAAAATATTGCACGGAAGTAATTACACCCAGGGAACAGCAGGATGAGACTCTGTGAGAGGAACAACTGTGAGGAGACACCAAGGTCAGTGGAAAGGAGGGGGACGAGGTGCTCCAGGCGCTGCAGCTGAGATTCCCTTGCAGCCCATGGTGCAGCCCATGGTGCAGCCCATGGCGAGGCAGCTGTGCCCCTGCAGCCCATGGAGGTCCACAGGGAGGCAGAGATCCTCCTGCAGCCTGTGGAGAGAGGATACCCACGCCAGAGCAGATGGGTACCTGAGAGGAGGCTGTAATGGGTGGGAAGCCTGTGCTGGAGCAGGGTCCTAGCTGGGACCTGCAGAACCGTGGAGAGAGGAGCTTACCCTGGAGGAGGTTTCCTGGTAGGACTTGTGACCCTCGAGGAAATCGATGCTGGAGAAGACTCTTCTTGAAGAACTGCACCCTGTGGAAGAGTGACCCACATTGGAGCAGTTTGTGAAGAGCTGTAGCCCATGAGATGGACTTACATTGGAGAAGTTTGTGGAGGACTGTGAGGGACCCCATGCTGTAGAAGGGGAAGGACTCCTCTCCCTGAGCAGCAGCAGAAACAACCTGTGATGAACTGACCATAACCTCCATTCCTCCCTGTCTCCCTGCACCACTGAAAGGGAGGAGGTAGAACCTGGGAAGAAGGGGGCACTGGGGGAAGGTGTTTTTAAGGTTTGTTTTACTTCTTATTATCTTGCTCTAATTTTGATTGGTAACGAAGTCAATTATCCCCAAGTTGAGTCTGTTTTGCCCATGACAGTAATTAGTGAGTGATCTCTCCCTGTCCTTCTCTCAGCTCATGAGCCTTTCATTATATTTATTCTCCTCTGTTCATTTGCAGAGGGGAGTGATAGGGCAGCTTTGGTGAGTGCCTGACATCCAGTCCACGCAAACCCCACCCCCCCCCCACTACTGTCATCAACAAGAGATTGAAATTTAAAAGAACTCAAAATATTAGAAATAAAACTATTTTACCCTTTTTGCATCATCTGGAAAACTGCAAATTCCTTTCCTTAATAGGCAGAAAGTCCTAAAAGGCCCAGATGGCCTTTGCATCACCACGCAGTGGGCAAAAGAACTGTTGAAAAGTAGATGGGTAGTACACTCTGGAGTGTAAGATGCCCCAACCAATATCAGTACACCTCTTGTTGCTGCTGAATGTTGAAGTTTTTAAAAGTTAAAATGTCCCTGATTCCTTGTAGGGTGGCCTTTAAGTTGACTTTACTTTTACTCCCCCTGGAACCTCCATGAGGCAGAGTGCAGCACTGTCTCTGCTTTCTATTTCCTGCTGTTCTACTCAACACAGCAAAAAGTAGGCACCCTCACACAGGACATCCACAGGTTTGCACTCTAAAACACACTAATGTGTGACTAAAAACACACATTAGACCATCCCCTGCAAATTAGGAAGGACCCCTCCTCTGTCAGTGTCACACACTTGCTGGTGTGCATCTTGCTCCTCACTTACCCTTTTAAGACATGGCCAGAGCTGGAACCACAGCTTAGCAAAGCCTAAATCCAGACTGCCTAGAAGACTCCTGAATGCTCTAAAAAGAACTGATTTAACTTCTGTGTTTCCCTAGAACTACTGGACTCTTCATAACAAGAATACTTTTTCAACAGTCAAAGGAAGGAGTTCTTGGCTCTCTGAGTGCAAAATTAATTAACCTACCTAGAAATTAAGGACCATAAAACCTCATCACTCCCAGGGCAGAGCCTCTCCCTTTCCTCCTTCCTTTTCCCAGTTAAATTTACTGAAATATCGGAAAATAAAACCTTACTTCTAGAAATGGACACAATACTTGCATTTACCATTTTTACAGAAGAGCATAAAACCCCACAAACATATAGATAACATACTTTTACACAGCCTGAAGTTTTCCTGAAAGAGGAACGGAGAACGGGAGATGTTGAGCATGAAATGTAATCCAAAAAAAGTGATGGTTTCTCTCCACCTTGTAACGGAGACCCCTCAATATTCAATTTCAACAGAGACAGTGAGTTGAAAAAACAAAACCCACATAGAAAATGCTTTTTCTTCTTGCTCTTTGACAGGAGACGGAATATGCAGCTGTTAACAGTGAATTACAGGATAAAAATAATAAATAGGGCTGAGCTCACTAAAGGAAATATCACGCCAATCACTCTGCATTCAAAAATCCTCTGAATTATGCAGCGCAAAATCCTCGCATACAAGAAGAATATGCTTACACGGTACCACCTGGTCATTATACACTGCTTTGTTTCTTTTGTGATAAAATTTCATGTCAAGAGGATGCTGAAGAGAAAAAATAAATGAAAAAGCAAAGAAACAAAAAATAAAGCATTGCTACCATACAAGAAAAATAATAACCAGATGGGAGGAATATTTTTTTATTTTTTGTCTCAATAGAAAATTAAAAACCCCACAGGAAAACAATTAAAATATGAAAATCATCATATTTGATATTTTTTGAAGGAAGATTAAAACAAAAATTAGATTAAAAAAAAAAGAATAACTTGGATTATGGCAAACAATACTATAAAAACTCTCAAAGTCATGGTCGTTAAAAAAAAAATCACCCAGGTTAATTAAGGATATTTGATAACTTTGCATTTGAAAGAAAGATTACAACATATATTATATTGATGTTCTTACAAACAATATCCTTCCATAGAGAATAGCTGCTATATTAATATTTATGATATGCATATTGGCTTTTTGAGCTAGCTGCAGTTTGCTCTCCTGCAAAATATTTTAGAAATGCTACATATCTGAAATTGCCCTGTAATTCCATCAATGATATTAAGACAGCTTTAGGGTTTGCTTCAAAACTTGGTGGCTTGAGGGCACTCTTTGATTTTAATAAAGAAATCTATGCAAAGAGCAAGCTGTCAATTTAACTATAAGTAGGTCAGAGCTAAACTAGGACATTTTTTCTTTGGGCCAAATCACAAATCAGAGGGAAAAGGCTAAGCTAAAAGGGTTTTACCAAAAATGCCAATCAGTAGTTACGCAACCGAGGAAATGAATCAGCCAGTGGCTTTTACAGAGCAAAGAAATGGCTGCCTACGAGTATTTGGATTCACTTATGGGAGCAGAGCCATTGCAAATGTCCAGCTCCCGCAAGGGAAAGTTATGCATGGGTGGAACTGGAGATATTTTATTTTCCTATAGGTTGCACTGCACCTAAGAATCACCACACTGCATGATACTAATAATTTATTTAGTGTTGTGTCATTCTTTTCTGTCAACGATTATTGCATAAAGAAAGGATTGAATGCTGCAGGATATATACATTTAGCTATATATGCATCTGTACATAACTATATATACTTCCACATTTCTTGTTCAGTTGTACCAGAATTCTTCCCCCCAAACACCAACAGTCACACTGTAGCATAACATAAATCAACAGCCTGAAGACTTCAGGGTAGGGCAAGTGCCCTCACTGAATAACTAAGTATAATTCTGAACATCATTTGATGTCCTTTTTTTTGAGAAATAGACATTTTTATGACACAAATCTCCATTCTTCGGGTCATCATCCACACTGCATTATTTAGCAACCACCTGGGTGTCTTAAAATCTCTCTCAGAATCAGGATCTTAAAATAATACAAACCTCATGTATAAAGGAATATGCCCCCAAAAGCATATTTAGTGTAAAACCAAAATAGGAAAAGAAGAAACATTATAGAAATAAAGCAAAACAGAAAAGAGAAAAAAAAATAAAAGCCAGGTCAGTCTTTTGTTATCTGAAGCTATCTGAAGTATTCATTTAAATCAAATAAACAAATCAACAATATATGCTAGGATAGAAGTTGTGTTTGATTTATGTATCAGATCTTTCATAAAGCTAAATGCCTCATAGGAAATCCTTAACATCTTCCTTGTCCTGATTCTAGCAGAGCTGGAAGACAAGCAGTACGATGGAGAACAATGCTCTGCCCTTTGGTACAGTGTGCTTGTTACATCCACTATGACTTCCTGGCACAGTCCCTTCCCTTCTCGGGTTCATTTATATTCCCACTACTAACACTGAGATATCAGTAGTCAGCCTCAATTTAGTGTGTAACAGGGGTGTATTGGTTTGGCACGGCCTGGTTTTAGGTAGCAGGGGGGCCACAAAGACGGCTCCTGTGAGGAAGCTGCTGGAAACTTCCACCATATCTGGCAGACTCTGAAGGCGCTGAAGATGCTGCTGTCCAAAACTGGGCCACTGAGAGAGGCTGGTAACACCTCTGTGATGACACATTTAAGAAGAAAATCAAAACAAAGTCACAAGATTTTGGATTCTGGTCGGAGAAGAGGAGGAGGTGAGAACATGTGAGGGAAAACAACATGGCGACACCAAGGTCAGTGGGGAAGAAGGGGGAGGAGGTGCTCCAGGCACCGGAGCTGAGATTCCTCTGCAGGCCGTGGTGAAGACCATGGTGAAGCAGCTGTGCCCCTGCAGCCCATGGGGCCATGGGGGATGCAGAGATCCACCCACAGCCCATAGAGGAGGTGCCTGTGCCAGAGCGGGTGGATGCCTGGAGGAGGCTGTGATCCAGTGGAAGACCCAGTGGAGACAGAAGGCCCCTGCTTCCAGGCTGGAGCAGCCTGTCCTTGGAGGGCTGCACCCCGTGGAAGAATGACCCACGGCACAGCAGTTTTGGGAGGGCTGTGTGCCTGTGGGAGGGGCTCACACTGCAGCAGGGGCGGTGTGGCTGCTGCTCCTGAGAGTGGACCCACGCCAGAGAAGTCCAGGAGAACTGTCTCCCATGGGAGGGACTCATGGCCTCACAGGGTAAGGACTCCTCTCCTGGAACAGTGGAAGGAAATCTCGGTGATGAACTGACCAAAGCCCCATGTCCTGTCACCCTGTGCTGTCAGTGGGAAGGAGGGAGGGGCTGGGAGGAAAAGGTGTTCTAAGGTCTTATTTTACTTCTCATTATCCTCCTCTGATTCTGTTAGTAATAAATTCACTTTGCAAGTTAAATTGAGCCTGTTTCACCCTTGAAGTGTTTTTCCTGGTCCCTATCTCAACTCATGAAGCTTTTGTTCATTTTTTTTTTCCCCTTTTCCCTCCTCTGCCCAGCTGTGGCAGGGGAGGGTGAGCAAGAGGGTCTCGTGGGTGCCTGGCATTGGGCCAGTGTCAGAGGGGAACCATTTTATGGAATTGTTCCCTCCAGTACCTGCAGTCAAATGCTCTAAAGCTTTGCTTAGATCAGTAAATTAGAATTGCAGAGAACATTTCCCTGTCACTGGGATTTGATCATCTATACTGTTAAGCTTTTAGGATTGCCCCATATGCAGTTTTTGTCCAGATGAACTGGCACTTTTCAAGCAATTCCTGTACATGTTTGGTATTTATCAGGAATAAGTTTAGAAGCAGTCCCTGTGTCTGGATAGTAAAACAAGATAATATCATAGACCAGGAATCAGGCCATTCTGTCAGCTAGCTTTAGGGCCACTGAAAACCATTTGTGTCTACACCAATAAACAGAGCTGCAGAAGAATGAATAGGGTAGGGTAGACTAGACTTGATTAGGATATTTCAGGTTGAAGAGACCTAAACCAGCCACCAAGCCTGACATTTCAGGGATGACCAAAAGTTAAAGAAAACTCTTAAGGACATTATCCAAAGGCCTTTATAACCCTGACAGGTTTGGGGCATTGACAGTCTCTCCAGGAAGCCTTTTCTAGTATATTGCCATCCTCACAGTAAAGAAATGCTTCCTAGATGTCAAGTCTTGATGAAGCTTCCTTGATGAAGCTTTGTACTGTTCCCACATGTTCTCTCACTGGATATCAGAGAGAAGAGATCAGCACCTCCCTCTCCACCTTCCCTCCTCAGGAAACTGTAGGGAACAATGAGGTTGTTACAAACAGAAGTGGATCTATAAAGAGAAACTGTTAGAGAGGATTGAATGCACACTTAACCTGCATACAAATATTAATCATTAGAAAAAGAGAAAAAAGGAAAAAACGTTCTCGTTTCCTATGTAGGGGTAATACATTTGCAATTCTGACTTATGTACTTCAGGATATGGTGTTAAACATGAAATGATTGAGTATATCAGGTGGTCCCTCAAGAACATGTAGTGTTGCTTGATTTTCTGTTAACAGGAAAATCCTTTTGCAGAAATTATGTCAGAAAAACAAAGACTGTGGTCTTTGTACAAAACTTCTTTTTATTAGATGACCAAAATTCAAATAACCAAGATTTGTTTAAAAATAATTTAAGTAATCTAGCCTACCGCCAGTCAATTTACAAAATGTTCTTAACATACAAGTCACTGCTTAAACAAACCTATCAGTGGGAACTATGTATTATAAATCAAAACAACTTACAGAATCAAACAAACTGAACCTTAACTTTGTAGTGCAAGGTTGTCACAAATAGCAGTTTTGCTAGATATACAAATAGAACAGAGTGAAATACTCCTGTGGAACATGCTATGCAAAATTGGACACAAATAGGTGTCATTTAAAAAAAAGGAAAATAAAAGAGAAAAAACAGACTGAACCAAGAAAAGGTGTTTTGCCAAAATTATCAGCCATATTATTCTAAAAGTTTACATCAGGAACTTCTTCTGGTCCCATATACTCTAGTTATTAAGCTAGGTAGTAGAAAGTTGTTGCAAAGTTTTGGTAGACCAAGTTGTTACCGAAATGCATAGCTAATCCAGACAATGTTAAGAACTTGAAAGCCATTTAGGAAAATAAGATATGACATGTTACTGTAGCAGAATTTGTGCAGAAAGCATAATTGCAGTGAAAAACTTGAAAGGGTGTATTTATTTCATTTTTATAGTAATTAAATACTGAAGTTACAAGTTTAAACTTGAATATTTGGAGACTCTTTTATATCTCTTGAAATACTTTTTGAGGGTCTTTGTTCTACCACCCAGGACAAAGCCTGGATGTTCTGAACATATTTGCCCGTTCTCTGTCTTCTGTCATTTCAGCTGGATTAATGGTATTCATATGAATTGATTCCCAGCATTTCTAATTCTTGCCTTGTCCCAAGCTCGGCTAGAAAAAACCCATTATTATGCTCCAGTTGTTCTATCCCTTGAATATGCCACCTTTCCATTGCACGTACAAATTACAAAAAGATCACCTTCCTGCTGGTAAGTGCATGCTTATTCCTCAGATTGTTTCTGCAGTAGGAAAGAACATTGTATTTTGAGAACAGGGACTTTTGCTTGTTCTTTCATTTTGCATTGTTTGCATCCTTGCTCACTCCAGCTACTGCACTAAATCCATGTTATAATCTTTGCTCTAGTGTTTGTATTCCTCTCTGTCCAGAAAGTCAGGAAGTTTGCAAATGCAGACTATGTTATAATTATGGATTAGATACCATATATAAAGAACTGATGACTGAATACCTTTTTTCTATCAAATTATGATATAGTTTAAGATGGAAAAATCTTCTAGATATTATTGAATATAGATGTACTCTGTCATTCTATCATATCTGAACCCATTTCTCAGTTACAGATTTTGCATAATTTTTGCTGCATTTTCTTACAGGTTTTTTGTTCTTACATGTCTTGTTACTCAAGCAGTGTTGGTGTTTTAAGAAATAGCAGAAAAAAAACTCCATACAAAATACAGTTTCACCTACATAAAAATGAGGTAATTTTATATTAATCAGTGTTTACTTATTGAAATTGACACCTGATCCTTTCTTTAGCATTCATAAAAATCATCACAGGAAAAGTTCCTGATGAAGCTGAAAACGTTTCCTCCACCGATACTCTCTAGGAAGTCTCAGATGGACAGAACTATCATACTGAGTTTCATGCACCTACTGAGATATGTGAAAGTTAAATGTTCACAATACCTTCCTTTCTTAGCAGCTCTCTTCAATTTTCTTCTATCCACTTGGCTGTTTTTGTAGTTTAAAAGCTATTTACTCAGACCCAGTGTAGCAACAGAGATCTCACTTCCAAAACTATGCATGATTGTAGCAGAAAAGATGAACTGAAGATGCTTACTGTTTATTTAAAGTCATCCCTGTTGTCATCTGTTCCCCTCAGAATTTAGTTGGGCAATGAAATATTAATTGCTTTATAATTTCTGTCAAAAATTCCCTCACAAATTACCTGCCACTGTTTTAAAAGTAATGCCTGATGGATGATAAACACTAAGTCTTATTGATTTATTTGAGATTCTATAGATGGGATTTTAATTTCAGAAGTAATTTGATAGTTTCTTAGTTGATTGCTTGGCTGTTGAGTTTACAAATTACTGCTTGCAGCTGTTTTTGCAGTTCTTCCTCAGGGTTAAGCTGTTCAGAAGGAAACTAACACATTTTAATTAAATCTAATAGGAAATAGAACAAAACTGATTTTGGTGGAGGGGGGTTAAGTTTCAAAATATTTATATTTCAATAATTATTTAGAAAATTGTTCATGCAATAAGTCCATCTATTAAATACCGCAATTTTAATTTCAAATTGCATTTCACACCTTAATCAGGATTTGTACAAGTGATTGAGAAACTGCTTACAAGAAATTTTAATGTTTTTAGAGTGGTTACAGACTTGGCTCTTAAAGAGATTGCAGTAGGAGGAAACTTTGCTAGAGAAAGCTAACAGAATGGCTCCCAATCAGTCTGTGAACAGGAACTTAGAATAAAAACATGGACTTTGCAAAGCCACACAATCCTAGCAACATTTTAGGAAAGCATATTTATTCTTCAGAACTTCATTATTGAACAATACTTCTCAGATACAGAAGACTATTAGGCTATGAAGCCAATCATCCCCATGTTTATGCCCTGCCTGATCCTCTTCTGACTCCAAAGATAGGCTAAGATTAAGTTAGAGTGATCCCTTACAAGTTTGGGCATTCTTGATACACTGATACTCCCACTCACATCTTATTCCACACTCTATTATTAATACAATGAATATTTTCATAATATAGAGTGACAGAATCACCAAGGCTTTAGGACAGAGAAATGCTGGGAAATTTTGTACTTTCAGAGGCTTTCACATACAGATATTAGAGTGAAAGAGTGTTCTCAGAAAATTTAGAGTAAAAAGAGCTCTCGCTAAAGAGATCTTTAATTTCTTTTTTATTTGAGTTCCTCCCTTATAAATTACATTCTAACCACTAGACAGTTCATTCACTTACCACAAAAATTGTCCAATTCCTGTAATTCTTCACCACAGCTGATTTTTTTTTTTGTCATGACCACAAATCTCTCTCTTCCATTCCCATGTCATCTTCTGTTTAGGTCTGATGATTGCCTCTAAAGTGGTGCAAAGTTCCTGACTTGGTGACCATTGTACACCAAGGAGGTAATGACCCACCCAGCAGATATAGGGAGAACCTCTAGGCTGGGCTGGGCTGGGCTGGGCTGCCCTGCCCATGGCCCTCAGGCTATGCTGGTCATGCTGTAGCCCCTGTCTTCAGGATGAGCTTGGCCAGTCTTTACAAAGGAGTGTGCAGGTCACTCCCACATGGTATAGATGACGACACCACCTTGGTATCCTTGCTTTTATCTAAAAGTGTAGCCAGAAGTTCTTATGTGAACACCCTTTCTGCTTGACAGTAGAAGGGATTCACTGAGTTATTTTCTTGTAAGAAAATTCAATAAGAGGTCAAATGATCAAAATTGGATAATGCTTTTTATGGATGGGTTCTGCATGGTGTTCTGTGCCCTGACAGTTGAACCATTCAATGCTGCATTATTCAGGGTTCTCCATATCTAAGATGTAAAATTATCCATGCTTTTCTTTCTTTGTAGTGTTAGCTCAAAACCCCACCATTTTAAATGATACTTTGCAGAGTCTTTTCTTACTTGCATCATAAGGACCAGCACCTTGTAGTGCAAAACATGTCTGAAATACCTACTATTCCACAAGAGCCACAAGGTACATGAAACCTGAAAGGCTTCTTAGCAACCAGTTACATTCAAAAAGTTTAATTCCTGAAGGCATCAGTGGATGTTATCTTGATATTTCCAGACCACTTATACCTGCTGCTTGTTTGAAAAATAACTTTCATTTTTGAATAGGGGTCAGTGGAAATTCTAGAGAAAAAGAATATATTAAATAGACCTTTTTTTTATTGTAGTTTGCATGCTGTTTGTATTGTATTGATGGTTTAACCTAGTATTGAGAAGTAATAAGAATCAAGTTAATTTAAATGATTTTGAGGTTTTACTGTACTTAATTTCTCAAAACATAGAGTGATTATATTCAGAAACTGATTGATATGTTCCTTTCACACTTCTGTAACCAGCCATTTTTACAAGCTCGTTATTGATTGCACTTAACACAAGGAAAAAAAGGATCATGCAGTGGCATAGGCTTTTGCCCAGTCATGCTGAAGAGCACGTCCTATTTATGTCACATTGGAAACTTGGAAGGTGATTTTTCAGATCTACAACTTTTCTGAGTGATAACTTCTTTTCAACAAATCCTCCATCAGAACAAAGGCCATATGTTTTTTCCTGCCAGCTTATCTATGTGGTTCATAAACCCCTATATGAACCCAAAATATTGATTACATGGATTCCAGATCTTTGTAATTCTAAAAACACGTAATGCTAGGTTAAGAGAGAGAAAGAATACATGCCCCTGATCTGCCCTGGGATGGAAAGATGCGATGAAAGTTTAAGTAATTTCTATTATTTCAGTTTGGTTTTTCCTTGGAGAATGGGAAAAAGAGACTACCTATTCCTAAACTTTTACATTTCACACTTTGCAGTCTTAGTTTTACAGTCAGGTTCTTCAGAAGATCCTTTTCCATAAATAGCCACATCTTTGTCTTTTTCTATCTCCTTTTTCAGATTTCATTCAATTTATTACCTTCCTATTAGAACTCAGATTTCCAGGATTCCTCATTTTCTTTCAAGCCTCTTCACTTAGCTGACACAGAGGTTATTACTGATAGTTCCTGAATATCCTGGTAAAGACAGGAAGATCATCCTCAGTTGCTTTATTTTCACTGTTCGTAGAGTCTAAACAAACAAAAAGTCCTACTGAGTATACCTGTACCACTTTCTCAAAATCCCTTACTGAAATGAGATTTAGACAGATGTAGAGCATTCTGTTCACAAATTTTAGGCTATTTCATAGGCACACTGAAAAGCCTGGTTCAACAGTGTTATCGGTCTTCGACAGCACTGACAGTGAACCTCCTCAGAAAGACTTGAAGTTTATTAAAAACTATTTATTCTAAAATTACCCTTCTAGTCTTCTATGCATGTGTTCCTCTGTGTTTTCAATTAAAGGTTATATGTTGGTTCTTTCGGGTTTACCCTTACTGTGCATGCAAAATACAAAGTATCACACATTCTAATGCTGAGCAAATAAAAAAGAAGATATTAAACATAAAGTGTTAGAGCATTTGCAAAACTATTGTTAGGAAAGTCTAGGATGACAACAGCTGCAAAATATTGTGTCTAAATAGAACTTAGCCTATAAAAATCATTTTCATAGGGCAGAGGTAATTTTTACGTGAAATTAACAGAGGCAGAAATAGCAGAAGTCAAATACAAATGTGGTGCTGAACCACAGGACTAAAACAGACATCCTGTCCTGCCACATAAATTCATCACTGTTAGAACAAACTGAACAGGCATTGTTCTTTTCTTCATGAAGTTATGCCCAGGAACTAAGCCAGGACACAGCTGGAATATTTATTTATCTATTTCTCTAGGAAGAGATTTTACAACAATATCAGAAATGCATGGAATATCCAACAGTCTTAGGGAAAAAGGTCACTATCACATTTCCAGGGCAGTGATTTCAAAAGCCAGAACTTGAAAAGACTGAACACAAAATGTTGCATATAGCTAAGGATTTGCATACAAAGGACTTTGCATAATTTCTTACTCAGTTTTCAAATTTTATGCCAAAATTTATTCCATACTATCAGTTATAAAGCCTAATTATTAAAATAGTAACTGTTTTAAGCTAAATTGGCAATTACCTGAAATGAAAAATCTTGCACTTTTAATATTTCAGCTAAAAATATGTCTGAGTTATTTCAATTATTTCTTCTTGTAATCCAGAAGGAATTTTCTCTCCTTCCATGTAATGTCTGAGGCAAATATAATAAAAGTTATTAAAGCGGCAAATTATAACCAACTTCAATGCCAGCATAGGTTGCACACTTTCAAAAGAATTAATTATTTCCCGTTGCCTTTTTTTACCTACTGTGGAATCCTTAAATGTGCT
Organism: Monarcha castaneiventris obscurior; assembly: GCA_026261815.1. NCBI lineage: Eukaryota > Metazoa > Chordata > Aves > Passeriformes > Monarchidae > Monarcha > Monarcha castaneiventris. The sequence goes on along the minus strand of JAMPIT010000379.1, from coordinate 7,130,201 downwards.
TTTAAATGCAGTCTTTGAAAGTGTCAGACTGTCACAGAAGCTCCATTTATAGCCTTGGCATTTCTCATCTAAAGGACACAGCTTTTCTTCAGACAGTCTGGGCTACCCCTAGACTCAACACATGCCTCTTCACCACTCCCAGGCAAAGCAGCCTGGGCTTAGTTTTGATTGCTGTAGATTCCACTGAAACTCTTGTCTTAAAAATATGAAATTGAATAAAGTTAACCACTTTGGCTCTCAAAGTGCCCTATTGTATATTTGGCCAGGGTGAAATATAAAGGCTGAGTTAAGTCTTCCTTAACCAATTACTGGAGAAAGAAAAGAGAAGGCACAAACCATACTCCCATTGAAGCATTCCCAAGTTTCACCTGGGCATCCAGAGCACTCTTCTTGCCCAGCAGCTGTAGGAACACCTGAACTCTTGCAGCAGCTTCTATGCAGAGGCAACACATCCATTTACGTATGTACTGCATGACTTTACCAGCCCCAACCAGTGCAACCTAAGCCACTCTGAGAACGACTACTTCATTTTTTTGTAATCTTCATGTTTTAATTTTGAAAAATGCCAGACTATATTTTGTACTAACCATGTTTTGCCATAGTAAGGTTCCTTCCCTCCAATATAGTAATAGTTTTACGGGTATTCCTAGTAACTCTTCATAACATCAGTTATACCATAGCTGAAATAAAGAGCTAAGCTCTAAACTGCAAACCAGTAAAGTCTCACGTCATGTTGGCTGAGAGCTAAATACTAAATGCACTTCCAGAAATATTATTCTCAGAGAGCTGTGTCACTGGGTATTCCACATAATTGTGAGCTTCATTCAACTGAGTAATGACTCACCTAGAATTACATGTTCATATACAAGAAACTTTTGCCAACAAAAGAACCAGACTCTTAAAGTGTGCCACCAAGGAAAATAGTTTTAATTGTAGAACAGTGATTTTTCAGTACAGCTGCAGGGCAAGACAAAAATGTAAAACTAAAGAGGATTTGCACTGCCTTTTATATGAACAATTTCAATGAAAAATCAAGGATTTATAACATAGGAACATGGAATGCAGATGAAAAGGACAATGTTCTTTATTGGTCTGACATCAGAGTTCTATTTCAGTGGCATTTCTCCCCACAAATTAAGAGCTAGAATAGAAGATACACATCTTTAGGTCCTGATTTGCCCGTGAGAAATTGAGGCAATCACAAGGGGCTGTAGGGCAGCTCCCAAAGTTGCAGTACTCTGCAAGTGACAGGAAGGCATATCTGCAAGCTCCACTGCTCAGACCAGGAGTGCATTTTGTCTCTGTACCAGCTTTGGTGACTGTAAGGTCGACAGTAATTATTCAAAGGTAGAACTATTTCGTATGTTCTTGACCACCTCCTTATGGCTTTATGTATCTCGGGTTCTGAGCCAGGCTTTGGCCAGCAGTCAATAAGTAGAGAAAGACCTGTAAAGTGAAGTCTACCAACTCCATTCAGAGCTGCAGTCAGTAATCTGATGACATCTCTCCAAAGCACTTGTTAATGTTACTCGAAGTTAAAGCCAAGAGTTGTCATGGGGACATCATAAAAGATTTGTTCAAATCAGTTTCAGAAGTCATTATCTATCAGCTGAAATTTCCATTTCCCTAACTCAAATTTAAGCCATTAAATCATACCTTTCTCAAATGAAAAAGATGACAAAAATAACCCCTCCAAATAAGAAGCACATTCTTACATTTTCATTAATTTACATCCTTGCACTTAACCTTCCAAACTAAAGAGAACCCAGAATATTGGGGAAGGTGAATCTGTAATTTCTTCCTCTGCGAGGGAAGCTTTAACTGCAAAAGCATGGCATGTAAATCAACTTTATTTTTAATATGTAGCACTGTCTTTCTGTGCCCTGAAGGTTTACATGCATAAAATCAATACAGGAACTATGGTCCATAAGCAATGGGGAAAAATTTCCAAGTAAATAAACCCCACAGGTGTGACAAAATATGAAAAAATCATTTTTACTGAATAATACATTATTTTTTCAAGTATCTATGGTATAAAAACATTAATGGAAATTGCAGGTTTTTAAAATTTTGTTCATGTATGCTTTACAAGTCATAAAACATTCAGGAAAAAACACACAACCATGTCACCAAGATGAAGGAAGACACTTAGCAGGTACTTGAGTCATTCACACACACAGATAATTTAGTCAGTTTTACAGTGTATTAAAATCAGTTCAAATAACCCAATATTTTATTTACTTAGATGGAAATAGTTTGTCATTCTGCTCTCTATGTAGGTACCCAGAACAAAAAGGACAATCACTTGAGTTGGGTTTCTTTTTGTTCTAGTGAGGCAGAAATGGGCAGCTCATCAGTGCAGAAAATTAGGGAATGAAACACTGTGACAGGTGCAGAAGAAATGCAAGAGACAAGCAACAAGGCTGGCCAGGAGAGACTAGAAATATTGATGGGAACATGTCAGGAACCTTTAAGCAGATAGAAAGATGGGGAAGCAGAGTTCAGTAGGTCACAAAATCATGCAGAATTTAAACTCTGAAATCAGAACCACTCAAGAGACATTTAAGATAATACTTGGTACGGTTTAGAGCCAGCAGCAAGGAATAAAAAAAACCAACGTGTTTTCTTTGTACAATGTACACTATATAGAGAGTTGTTTATACAGTATAGTCACCCACTGCATAGTACTGTACATGTAAAGTAAAGCTATTTCAAATTCCAAACGAAGGGCACAATGGAGGAATTCAAGCTGCATGTGGGAAAGTAGTTCAGTATTATGGTCAGAAGGGAGGAAAAGTAGAATAAGAAATCTAGGAATGCTGTATGGAGGGGGAAAATAGCATATTTTCCAAGGAAGTATTTCTAACTATTTGAGAAGGGTGTGAGGAGTGATTTAGAGATGACTCTTAGACCTAAAGCGTCAGATGTATGAAAACAAGCACCACTCTTCAAATTGGGAGGGTTGAGGAGCAATTGCCCCCAAATCTTCTACCCACACATTACTATTTAAGCATACCAGAAAACTTACTGAAATAAAAAATAAGAAAAAAAAACCCCAGCAACAACAACAACAACAAAAAAAACAAAAAAACAAAAAAACAAAACAAACAAACAAAAAAAAAGCCCAGAGGATGACTGAAAACAAGCTGAACTCGAAATGGTGACAAACTTTACAAACACCATCACCACCAAAGACAGCACTATTATACCACTGCCTCTACTGTGTATTGATGATAACAAGCATGGCGTTATACTGAACATGAAAAGACTACACCTCACGAAAAGAACGGACAAAACCCCCTGTCCCCTTGTTCCATATACATTCTGACTCTGAAATTCCAAGATTCAGTTATAAGACTGATACGCACCTGCATGAGGAGCCCAAACATTTACATAATATGAAGACACTAAAATAAAATAAATGTTGGGTAATGAAGCTCTTTTGTGCTGGGAGCCAAAGGCTGCAAGATCACAAGCTAAAGTAGGGACATTTATGTGGAATTTACGTCCCCTGCAACAAAATTTTTCTCAAGCACAAAGTTAGCATCAGAAAGGCAGACTGTGTATTCTTTGATTTATAAACCCAGCAAAATGCCAAGGTTTACTTGTTACAACTGTTGAAGTTTAGGTAACAGCAAAGACACCTTTTATTGAGGGATGTTGGTTTAGGTGCAGCCTAGTTAACTATTTCAGCAGCTGTAATCAGCCAGTTAACAGCTAAAAGCACACATCATTCTGGAAGACCATTAGAAAGACTTTGGATCTCATCTGAGCAATTCTCACAGAGATATATATTTTTTTAAATTAAATGATACACTGAAATAACTGAAAGGTGAGTCAGAAAAGCACCTCTTGACCAGGAATTACATCTCTATTGGGAACAATGCTGTACTGAAGGCGTGGGCAATCCTTTGAAAGCACAATTCCATTATCAACACACGTTACATTAATGGTACAGATTTAGGAAGTTGAAAGATAAAGAAATGCAGAAAGAACCAGAAAATAACAAAGTTATCTCACTGCTATTATTTGTGGCTCAGTCTTAAAAAATTAAATCTCAAAGCAGGAATTGACTCATTGTAATGTCACTGTTTTTCTTTTCTTTAGAGGTAGTTATTGTCCTACCAGATCCTTGGAGTAATAGAAGCATTTCCTATGCATGGACCTACAATTATTTTCCATATTATTGCTGATGGACAACAGTAGTTGGTAAGATTTTACTACATGGTTTATCCAGAGGAAGCCTCTCATTTGTCAATGTCAGCTCCTCTGTAAATCACAGCTAAGTTTATATCACCTGTAGTCATAAAAGACAGCAATAAACACTTCCCTTAGGCAGATTCTTTCATTTTAGTTTGAAAATTTGCATTTTTGCATTGTTACCTGTGCAAAGATGTAGGCTTTATCAGCCTTTGAAAACCCCTGGAGCTCTTCAAATTAATGAAAATAGAAGGGCAAAGATCGATGACAAGAAGGTGTATATGAAATTATCAACCAGCAAAATATTTGACAATACCAAAAGCCTGGAATTATATTTAAATATAAAGATTGACCATATACTATTTTCCATGTAAGTCTTAATTTCTCTTTTTAATGATGTCTCAAAAATATTAGAACAAAGATAAAAATAAAGCTCAAGACCAAGGGTGTTATTTGAATTAAGCAAGTGGTTAAAAATTAGCATTTGGGCAATGCAATATAGCATTCACCTGAACTGTTCACTGAGCTCTTATTTAAGAAATCTTTTCTAAGTCCCTGTGTCTAATATTCTAACATTTAGATATTAAAGAGATAAAAGTAATAGATAGTGTAGAAGCAACAGTGCTTATTCAGAGCAGAGAAGTGTGGGCAAAGAAATTAGAAGAAAATGGGTTAAAAATAAAGTATGTGTAATTACACCTTCTCAGCTACTTCTTTTTGAAAGCACTCCGCTTTAGAGAAGATAAAATTTAGCAGTGAGTCACCTCATATAATTCAGTTCCAGAATAACTTGCTTTTTAAAAGGGGAAGTAGTGATTTGCTATTAGGAACTAAAAATTGCCTTGTGGAAAACACGCTATTTTACCTGCTATAAAAAAAACCTTCTGTATAAAAAACTATTAAAGCTCAAATTCATTATGGAAAAGTACAATAGATTAAAGGTATGACTGAAAACTGACCTATGATTGCTCAGGCAAGCTACTGAATAGCTTCCACAACTAAATATTGGCTGTTCTTCATGTTTTGTTTGAAAGAGTTGCTATGGAAAAATATCTAGATTGTTATTTATTTGCTAGACCAAAGACTGATGATCCAGTAAGGAACAGTTGTGATAGTACATTATTACTAACAAAACTAGCAAAGCTTTTCCATACTCAATAAAATGATGGACAAGAAGTCACATTAAAAACAGTAAGGGAGTCAGAGTTTAAGAATTTTTTCTGATGAAAAGAAAGGTAAATACCTTTTTGTAATAGGTGCCAAAATGTTTATAAATAAATTGTTGCTTTTTAAACATGAAAAACTATCTTATGGAGAATGGCAACTATACTTCCTTAGGCTATCATAATATATGGTCAAATGTATCTATGACTGCTGTCATAATGTGATGAATTTTGTTTATACCAAGAAAGGAACAAAAATCTTGGATGATAGCAGCAGAAATATGAGCAAGCAAAGAGAAAATATGGAGATAACTGCAACAGTTCAACCATCAAATCTTATGTACTCTAGTTGAAAATTAGTATTTTCATAGTGTTATTTGCCCATAAATTTTATTTTTATTATTATTTTATATTTTTATGGAATACAGAAAGGGAGGTATTTGGTTATGACCTTCATTTTAGAATAATGGAGCTGAGGAATGGAAGAAATGCAATTTGTAGGCTCTCATCCATCTTTAACCTTTAAAGGACTACTCTGCTCAGTGTTAAAAAAACAAAGAAAAATTTGTTATCTTGTGACTTCTGGTTGCATTGTCAGAATTATGGACAATGAAAAGAAGAATTTTAAAGATGAGCCTTTAAAACTTACTGATGTAGGAGACAGCTAGAAACAGTGTCCTTGTTTTAATTCGTTTTAATAGCATTCAAAAACATTGAATGAATTCTCAGCCATTACATGATTTGTCATATCTAATATGATTCCTTATATCTACCACACCATGTATATGTCCTCATCTCCTAATGATAAAATTATTGAAGCAGTTAACATGTTCTGATATAGCTATTATACTTACATGAGCTTCACTAAAATTGCAGAAGGCATTACTAGCATCCTCACTTTATGAGTGAAATTGCACATGTATTTTCAAACAGATCTGGACCTACTGATTTGTGAATGATCACAGCATTTTTTTTGACAAGTAATAATTAATATCACTTCATAGACTGCTGCTCACCTGTGATTCTTTTCCAGGATGGACAATCGAAAAGGTTATTGATAGAGATTATTTGATATCCCTTTCCTTCCCTTTTTTTAAAAAAAATTAATGATTTAATAATTAAACTGCAATAGTTCATTAAAAATCTCAAGGTACTACTGTCCCCATAGGATTTTACCAAATTTTGAAGCTCATTTTACAAAATGTTGATATTTTATAATGAACAGAAAGCACAGGGAGGGATTTAGTGAAGAATAAAAATCTCAGGAATCTTGAATGAAAATTCTTGGCGTGAGTTCTGTTAAACATGTTGCTTTGCTTTTTTTCCAAGCAGGCACAGTTCTCTGTAAGTCACTAGCTCATCCAAGGATGGTACAACACAGAAACAGCAGTCAGGGCTGGTAAACTCTGGGAAGAAGCCTGGAACATTCATCAAAACTCAGATACGTGCCACACTGAAAACAGGACATAAATAGAAAACTCTATTGGTTGTTCCCTCTCTCAGAGACAGAATTCCCACTATTTTGAGTATTTCTGGGAAAGACCACCCTATTACATTACACTAGGGATGCCACTGACTTTTGCTTGAAAATAGCCAGCCTCTCCTGTTTTTTCAGACACACATTCACAGATCCCAATGAACTTCCCTTTTAAAAAGAAAAACATCTTGATTTAATAGAAAAATATCATGGCCCATTTTAAACCAGAAGTAGGGGATGATAACGTTTAAATACATATTCTATATTATTTCATGAAGGAACTCAGAAAACTTTTATTCCTATTCACACATAAACGATTTTAAAGTTTCCAGAAACATAAATCTGAAATAAATTGTTCACAAATTTGTAGTTTATTGCAAACAACCTGTAAAGATTCCCATTTACGTCAATTAACAAAAATTATTATACATGTGTAATAGTGTATAGTTTGCTTATAAGCAGCATTAGAATTTTAAGGTTTTACCCAAGAAATATCATTATCAAAGATCTGATGGTCTAGCACAGATGGTAATTCTTTGTGGATGCTAAATGTACCTGAGTAACTGAAACTTTATATATAATGTTATAATGTGCTCACCTGAGAAAATCCTGTTTATCTTTCACATAAATCTTTTACATAATAATTTATTACTGTAATAAAATGACTTTCAAATATGCCTTTAGAAGGACACTAAAATAAAATTTATTGAATAACTTATTAAAATCTTAATGCTTAAATATACACCATTAATTTCAAATAATATTTGTTGCGGCTAACATATCATTATTTTGTACATTTTCTATGATATATGCTACATATTTTGGATGAAAATTGTATTATTTAAAGTCTACTTCTGTTTGCAATCAACTTAAGAGCAATTGAGTTCTCTCTGAGTGGCAGGGTATTCCTTACAAGATTTATTAATACAAGTAGGTTAATTTCAGAGAAGCTGAATCATAGGTTTGTTGAAAATCATTGCTTCAGCAACCATAGGATTGTGAATTTGGAAATTGTTTACCGAATGCTTTTTAACAGGATCAAAAATGTTTCCCAAGATTGGAATACGTTTCTTCTATTTGAGAGTTCCGTGTATGGTAGTACCTGTAGAGAAGTTGACATGAGTATTGCAAAACTGGAGTTGATTTTCAGCCTTTGATACAGAATCACTGAATATTCTGAGTTGGAAGGGACCCACAAGGGTCATCGAGTCCGTCTCTTAAGTGAATGCCCTGTATGGGGATCAAACTTGCAGCTAGAAAATCTGTATTAATTTTTCCCTTTCTTATGAGTACGTGAACACTGGTGTACACATGTCATGAATACAGCAGTCATACTGGATACTCTGGAACTGGTGCAGACGCTCTCAGTCTCTTCTTCACCTTGTTACATTCTGTAGAAATAATTAGATACTCCCTTAAGCAAAGGTAATAACCTGTTTTTACCCTCTTGTATTTACCAGCAACAAGGATACAGGATCCTTCTTTGTACAATTCATTTTGCCTAAATTATTTAATTCATGGCAAGATACTTATCAGGGAAGAGAGCAAGAGAAAGGCAGGGCAGAGTTCTTTCTTGACTTAGCAGTTGACTTCACTGACACCTGAGATAAAAGACCATGTTTGACTTCACAGTTCCACCTTAAGTTATTCAAGGTAATTTTTAAATAGTGACATTTTTAGAAGTCTAAAACAGTCACTAGTGACCCTTCAAATTACTTAGTAATTTCAGGCTGCCTCAAAATCTAGTATCTTTTTGCTATTTATAGAAAAAGGGAAAAAGATAACTTTTTTTCTGATTCATTTTAAAGAATGTGTCAAGTAGTTTCCCTCAGGGGTCCATATTGGGACCAGTGTTATTTAATGTCTTCATTAATGACTTAGACAAAGGGATCAAGTGCACCCTCAGCAAATTTGTAGATAACGCCATGATGAGTGGTATAGTTGATACACCCGAAGGGCAGGATGCCATCCAGAGGGACGTGGACAAGCTTGGGAAGTGGGCCCATGGGAATCTCATGAGGTTTATCAAGGCCAAGTGTGAGGTGCTCCACCTGGGTTGGGACAGCAGTATCAATACAGGCTGGGGATGAACAGACTGAGAGCAGCCCTGCTGAGAAAGACTTGGAGGTGCTGGGGCATGATGAGAGGTTGGACATGATCTGTCAATGTGTGCTCACAGTCCAGAAAGCCAATTGCACCCTGGGCTGCATCCAAAGCAGTGTGGCCAGCAGGGTGAGGGAGGAGATTCTGCCCAGAGATTTGGTGAGACCCCAGTGGAGTACTGCATCCAGCTCTGGGGTCCCCAGCACAGGAAGGCCAGAAAGGACACTGACCTCATGGAGCATGTCCAGAGGAGGCCACAAAGATGATCAGAGGGATGGAGCACCTCTCCTACAAAGAAAGGCTGAGACAATTGGGTTTGTTCAGCCTAGAGAAGAGAAGGCTTTGGGGTGAGCCAGTTACAGCCTCCCAGTACCTAAAGGGAGCCTACAAGCGAGCGTGTGCTCCGTGGTCTAATGATGGTGTGTCCTGCACAGGAAACATGGGGAGAAAGGATGCATTTGCTGATGAAAAGCACATTGGTCTCATGAGGGAAATTAACAGAAACTGGAAGGGAGAGGTTCATATCATGAAGAATAATTTGTACAATCTTTCAGGAATAATAGCCCTCTTAGGGTGCTCATTTTGTTCCACTGAGTATAAAAACAGTTTATATGATCATTTTATTGTGGATTATTTCAAGTAAGAGCAGATGGCTCCTAGTCTCATTCTCAGGCCTGGATTTCTCTTAGCCTAACATGTAGGATATATGCTCAAGTACTGATTTAAGTACACTGAGTTGCCTCTTGTTGAACAGGTGTGTTTCTTGATGGGGAGGCGGGAGGGGAGAGAGGTGTGTGCATTCAGCTTTCACATACAAGTAAGGCTTTTCCTTTGTTGTAAAGTACTGAAAAGTAAAATTTTCAGTTTCAATGGGTAAGTCAGTTCCTTGGAAGGGGGAATCAGACTAAGTTATTGAGAAGGACATCTTCATGTTCCAGGCTTCTGCTGAAGGAGGAAGAGTCTCACATCTCCCAAGTACAAAAAATTAGCCTCTTCCCTCTTCTGCTTGTTTATATATATTTAAACTTAAATTGCATAGCAATAATTTATATTAGAGCACTGTGTGTGCTGTGTGTAAGCCACTGCCCAGCAAGGAGTTCTCACTGAAGTTCTGGCAGGATATCATACCTGGGGACAGGCACAAAGCTGACCAATGCCCCTAGAAAATAAAATGGGATTATTAAAAACTTTACTTTCTAAATTTTTGACTAATAAATCCCTTTTTTTTTTTTTAATTAAGAATTCATACACCATTTATGGTGGCTTTTAATTTCTTGTTTCTCTCAGTGTCATTCAGGCTGATTCAGTAACACAGAGTACCACTGTCAAGGGTTTTAATTGTTTCTACACCTCTGCTTGCACAGCAGCAGATATGGATACTTTCTTTTGGCAAACTGAAGAGTAGTTTAAAACAGCTTCTAAAACAGAGCATTATTTCATTTCTTGGATATTTTATACAGTCTTTCTTGTGCAATGTATTTACTGTGCTATCAAAAATAGAGCTGTCCTTTCACTTTGTCTGGTTCAATGAAATGCTATACTTGGAAGAATATGAGTTTTAAAGAGTGACAAGTTTTATTGAACAACTTCTAGACTGTGAGAGAAAGTCAATAAGGTATAATAAGATGACAGCAATATTGATAATATAACAAATCCTTTAATAAAAATACCAAAGAAATGTAGACACAACATAAATTGAATATACTTCTATATGACACAAATATGTCTGGGGAATCTATTGAAAAAAAAAGAAAAAGGTGCCATTCCAACACCCTGAAATCACAGGGGAAGTCTTCATATAGTAGAGATATACTTCCTTGACAGAGATTTATAAGGATTTAAGGGTGATTCTCTTACTTCTCTGTGTTTTACAAAGACATTTTTGAGCTCATACAGGATCTTTGGGATAGGAGATCACAAGCAAGTTTGCAATTTAAATTATCTTTTACGATCCTGACCAGGCAGAAACGAGTGCAGATGGTGACATTCAAACATGAGCTCATTTGTCTTCAGCATAAAGCACAGAGCATTTGCTGAGTTTGGTTCCATAGAGCCGCATTAGAAAAAGAGGACTCCTATTGCAGGAGTCCCTACCCTCTTTCTTGAGCAACTTGAACTAAGAAAGGGAAGGAGAGAAGATGGGAAATGTCATTAATGTTTTATTTAGAGTGACTGCGAAGAAAGGTGGTTATTTAGGCTGCCACGAGAAAAAAAAAAAAATTACAAATTCCTAGTCAAAAGAAGTGACTGGCAAAATGTGAAAGCCTCGTATGGCTTTGATTGCAGTTTAAGTTTAGCTAAAGTTTACTATCCGTAAGTTATGTTGTATGGGGAATACCCAGAATTTAGCAGAGTGTAGATTGCTCAGTGGTAAGCCACAATGAGAATGTGCAAAGTACATTTTATTATATATGTATTCAGTTCACACTGATAAAGAGCAGTAGTTTCTTTGATACCCATCAACTCCTTTTCCTTACATACTTTATAATTTTCAATTTCAAACCTACTGCAGCACAAACTTTGCCTTCTTACAGGGCTGCAGTTGTGTGTTTTTTTCTTATTTGTAGAGATTTCTGTTCTTGTAGGTAACCAATAAGTTTAGTTGCAATTATATTTAACATCATCCTGTGAAAATGAGTTGTAACTCTTGCCTAGGTATCCCTTGAAACAAAAGGGCATACTGGAGAGAATTACACAAAAAATATTAAAAGGATAGAGAACTTTCCTTTCAAGATGTTTTTTTTCAGATGTGTAGCAGTTCTTCAGCAGGGGAAATATAAGGAGACACTTAACTACCAAGATGAGATGGCTTGCTGTTATTTTCTTTTACTGCTGAAAGGCAGTGTCTTGGAAAAAAAAAATTTACCCATACTAGCACATGGTTACAGCTAGAAGACATTAGTTTAAATGAACAGATCATCACCCACTAATAAAGCAAGTTTCTACTTAATGCTGCCTGCAGCTGAGACTATGGGAAGGATTTATGTAGAAAACTCAATCCTTTCCCAGAATAAAATGTTGGTGAATTAGTTGGATCAATGTAAAATATGGTGAGATTTTGGAATTAAAAAAGAGAGAGATCATTAAACAAGAGATGTTTAGCTGTCACAGGTTAGCTGTCAGCTAAAGGGAATGAATTAATGAGAACTGCATCACCTTGCTCAGTATACTAATTGCTCGATTTCAGATTTTCTGGACATCTGGGTTTCATCTTGGTTTCCTATTTGCACCATATCCGGAATGAAGTCTGTACACTTCCTGTCTCTAGAAGTAAGATTAAATAATAGCCAACAGCAGAAACATGTCCACTTTCTGTTATTCTGGTTTCAGAGATTTAGTTTCAAATAGATGCTTATTTAGCAGAGTAGATTTATACTACAAAATACAGCAAGGTTAAATTGAGAGTCAAGTTATAGGTCAGCTAGATTACAGGCAAACACAATAAACCCAATGGATTTAGAATGGCTTACTATATTCAAACAAATTATGTGTTTGATTAGACAACAGCCATTGCAGTGAGAGTAGTTGACCATTCTGCAATCATTATAAGGTACATATGACTTCACTACATTTTTACATTCTCAAAATCATCATTAATGACAGCAATTCATTCTGAATCAGGTATTATTTTAATATAGGCTACTATGACAATAATACACTTCTGGAGGTGGCTACCTCCTCACAGTGAAATAGTAACAGTAATTTTCCCAGTGAGATCATCTTTTCCTGCTCTCTCAGCCTCCACGCAGTAAAAATGCCCTTCCTGCTTTCATGTTCTGACTGAAGGGGCGTGAGATTCCCCGCAGCACTCCATGCTCCCCACAGCCTCACAATGTCTTGGAAGATTAAATAAGATCCTGCATTTATGTACCCATGCCCTTCTCTATTCCCCAACCAAGGAAGAACTGACTCAGCCAAGGAAATGATGATGTAACAGCCAATATGCTTCAAAAGTCAATGATTAAATAACCTTGCATCACAGGAATGCAGCTATTCTTTTCTGATTGTAGCCTGCCTGTAAGATTTTATCCCTGATTCAGGCCTAAGTATAATTCTGCCTTCTGGTAACAATGTAATCTATTTATTTTTTACATTAAAATTATTTGTTCAGGTTGGGCTGGGAGTTAAGGAAAGGAAAGATCAGCTGTCTTATAACGAAATTGTTTTGTAACATGAGAACCCAAAAGAACTCGTTTTGTATCACGTAGCTCTGAAGAATGCAAGGTTGAATGCTCCTGCAACAAAAGGAAGCTTCTTGACAAGCTGTTCCCACCCTTGGAGTTTTGTTTTGGTTTTTGTTGTATTTCCATCTAAAAAGCTTGGGCAGCCTTCCCAGAGCAAGGGCTTTCCTTCCACACAGTGGTGGGTTTAAAAGTCCAAGCACTACAGACCTGGCACCCGGGTGTGGATCAAGAAAGCTACAGATGCAGGAAGCTCACCTCAAGGCTTTAGCTTTGACCTTCAAGGCTCTGCTGGTTTTTCTCCAAGGCATGTTGGAAACCCACGAGCTGTAACCTGTGTATGAGTTTCTCGGTAGATCCCAACAGCCTCAGTCAGGAAGCTACATGCAGTTAGTGGGAACAAACTGAGGCTATCATTTCACTGGTTTCACGTTTATCCCTTCTGCCAGCAACATTGGTGCTCCTTTCTCCACATGAGGAGGTCTTGGTGAACTCCAGGCTATGGATCCCAACCTGTACTGGTTTTTAAAAACACTCATAGAGAGTCACGTTCTCAAGTATTTCTTAAAATGTAAATTTATTTTACTTTTATTTTTATGTTAATATATAAACATAAAAATCTGTTTATTTGGGGAGTGTTTGCTCACCTATTTGTTTCAGCCTTCATGGATGACTAATTTAGAACAAGAATAGTTCAAATTAAAAATATATAAAATGGAGTTTCTGATTTTAAATAGAAGCTAGAGATTACACTGTGAAACAAAGCAAATTAATATTAAAACTGTTAGGACTGTAAATAATATAGAGGTGCTGTAAGATAAATAGTACTGCTAATTCATCACTAAGTGTTAGACACTGTAACTCATTAAGATGTTTTTTCTCTAATGGAAGCAATTTCAGCTGGCTGATGATTTTTCTATAGAATTAAAATAATTCCATGTAATGGAAAAATTGCAAAAATGAATTGCTTTTCCTACTACAGAGTTTTATGAAATAGTTTATCTGGAAAAATATTAACTTCGTTAATATTCTTACCGTGTTCCCCAGAATTCTTACACTGGCTTCCCTTGTAAATCACCTCTTTACCACCTGTAGTTATTTCTAACACTTCTTAGTAAAGTATTTACTCAATGGTAATTTGTAAAGTATTTAAGGAATATGTTGATATATTGAGTGAGGAAAATGTGAGCTGGAAAGCAACAGAGAATCTAAGCACCTAACCTAAATTTCAGAGCTTGTATGGCTTTAAACCATGTTTCTTCTACGATTAAACCTAAGCAAATTCACTTTTTATATTGGCTTAGTAATGCATTGTTAAACCACAACAAAACCTTGCATGGACATTGAGATTTCAATCTATATCTAGGCCATATCAATATGAATTGGTTTAATTTTAGTTTAAACCAATACTGTAAATCTTTCCTAAATATCCACAGGGCTTTACAGGTTTTTAACAAAATTATTTCAAAATGTCTTCTTGTCAAACCTACATGACTTTCAAATCCAAGTAAAGATGCTTGGAACTCAGAGTAACCCTCTCACAGGGTTTCAGAGCTGTGAGATGAAAACAAATAATTTTCAAGATTTGCAGTCAGAGGCAATAAAAAAACAGGGGAGAAATAATTGAGGCTGTAGCAACATCAGCTTTGATAGCAGTGTCTTCTGCTTTCCCAATAGGGTGTTGTAAGGAAGCTCGTGCAAGGAGAGAATCATCCCTAGTTCTCATAGCACTCAAGTACCAGAATCCATCTTCTGCCATTCCTCCTTTCTTCCTTCACAGGAGGGGAGAAAAGCATTTAAAATCACAGAAAAATCTAAGTTAACACATTCCCTCAGGTACTGGGAAGCTCTAAAAAGCTTTTAGCTGTCCAGAAACACCACCCGGAAATCCATACGGGTCCATTACAGGAAGGGCGGAGAACAGATCATATACAGTTGAGCGATACTTATTAAAAAAAAAAAGAAAAAAAGGTAGTGATACACCTATCCAAGAAAAGAGTAATACACTATGTCTAAGATGTTTTCAGGCACATTATATTCTACTGAAGTGTCAAGAATAAACATTAGCGGCTGGGCAGATGGAATTCATGCTGAGAGAGTAATGCAATGTCCAGTACAGTGAAACCACAAAGAATAGTAACTACTAAATTGCAGCATGATACTTGCCTGTGCTCAGGGCTCAGTGGGAAATCCAGAAGCAAATTCTTCCGCCGTGATTATTTGCCATTTAGAGATCTTATTTAGTAGCTTTGCTCATAGAGCATTGCAGGATCCTTAATGGACCCTTAATCAGCTGACTGCCAGATTTTCCAGTGCAAAGAAGGGTTATGAAACACTGCAGCATCTCACCCCCCCACACACACCCTACACTGCCCCACCTCTTCAAGTGTCATGGCAAACTGGTTAGTTTGCCTTATGTCAGGGATCTTTGCCTGAAGTTTTTTCTGCATCTCACCCACTTATCATCAGCTGAAAGGCACACAGGGACCATATTTAGATTAGTGAATCCGGCCCTGAATTTCTAAATGTTGTCACCTGATTTGGTTTTCTGTAGCCCCATTGATATGATGTAAACTAATACAAAACATCTGCCTTTGCTACTTTGTAGTTTCGGGATTGTGCATAAAGAAACAATTCTTTCAAAAATCAACTCCTTTTAACAACCCCGGGCACACTTCTTTGAAGAGTTGTCTTTATACTATTGTTTCTGATTGATAAGATAGCTCTAAATTTAAGTCCTCATACCTTTTACACTTAAGATTTGTCATATAATAACTCATCCCCTGATAGTCTGTGATTAGAGAGAAACAATATCTCCATCTCCTTGTCGTGGGTTCCAATGCAGAGGTTCAAAAAGGTAAATAGAGGTTAATTACCTGAAGGTTAGTTGAATAATCCCACTGTAATGAAAACTAATGAAAAAGGCTCAATAAATCAATGTTAAAAAATAGTCTTCTAGTGTTGAGTCATATACTGAACCAACCAAAAAGGGAATTTTGTTTCTTTTAAAATTTCACATGGGGAACTTTCAAAAAAGAACACAGTCATTAACAAAATTTAATAGCTCATCTTTCTTAGTCTGTCTTCATAGTACCTCAGTACATACTGGGCACAGTTCTTCAATAAAAGTGCTCACCATAACTCATAATGTGCTTACAACTAAGGATTAGTTTCTAGAGTAACATAGTGTTATCAAAGTACATATAAATACTGTGGTTTCCTTTCAAGTAGAATATGGAAGTCTGTCGTTTCTACAGTGAGCAAATTTGTTTGGGGTATGTTTTAGGTTTTGTTAATTTTTTTTCACTATTTTGATAACAGTATTTTTATCCCAGGCAGATAAAATCGATAAGGCATGTCCTTCTGAGTGCAGCATAACTTTTCTTTTTCCATTTTGGGATTTAGCTGACTGAGGAACTGTTCTGAGGCGTTTTCATCCAATAGCACTATATCTCTTTCACAAAACACACTCAAGGCCTGACTAGAACATGCTTTGCCTTGGCTACAAAAGTAACATCCTCTTAGAATTATAGGATACCTCTCCCAAATGGATATCTTTTAATTGTTACGTGGAGAGGTTACATTAAAGTGTTTAGACAGAACACTCAGGCTTTTATCTAAAATGTTTATATTAGCATTTGGAATGTTTTTACAAAACTTACTCAACGTTTGAAATTATAAAAACTGTTACACAGTTGGCATATGAAGACTAGTAGCAAAGTACCTATACAGAATATAAAAATTTTGGTTTATCTTTTCATAAATACATGCACATAGAAAATGATGGTATAAAGTCAAGGAGAATGGTGTTATAAAGTAAAGGAGATTTTAAATCAATTGGTTTGCTTGGGGTTTTTTCCTGTGTTTATAAGAGGCTAAGGAGTACCATTTTAATCATGATAAAATTCTATTCAGTTTGGTTTGGTTTCTTGAATGAGATTTTATGAGTATTTTCATTAATTTCATTAGGAAATTTTTTCTATATTGTGTTTTAAATACTCAAGCTCCATAATTAGCCAGCAAATCATATACTAATTGACTGGATTTTAGCCTTAACATAGAGAAGATTGGGTTTAAAGTATCTCAACTATTGTCCTTTCTGAGGCCATAACATCAGTCAGCTGTAATTCACATCCTCAAAGCTGAGTTCTGACTCTAAGAGGGTTCTAGTTCAAAACAAAGCAAATATCAGAACTTGCTTAAACCAAAGAAGGGCTGCAGATGACTTAAGCTATTCCTTTAGATTTTGCCCTAAAATATATTAAGAGCAATCATTTCATCAAAAATAATGCAGAGCCTCTTGAGGACATCAGTACATTTTAGATGAGGCTTTTTAAAAATCACTGCAACAGATCACAGTGTAATCAATGACTTTAATTATTTGTTGCCTGTAATAAAGGCTGCATTAAGCCTGTAATAAAGTATGCATTTGAAAAATGCAAATACAGTAATGCTTATATGAGTATAGTTAAGTTAAGCTAGAGCCATCCTAAATTTTTTTTTAGCCTGTATACTGTTACCCTGAGTATATGGATGTGTGAATTAACAGTTATGATTATTTGGCTGATTTGTTGCTGAATGAACAGAAAGGAAAAGCCAAGCCAAGGATACTTACTGTCTTTCCAAAACTTCTGTTAAATGCCTTATCAAATATTTGAGTGGGATTACTACTCGTATAGTTAACAGTGAACTTTTTTTATGAGGAAATATTTGCAATATATGGTAAAGCAATTTGGACTTGTTTCTCTTTACAATAATTACAAAAGAACTGGGATAGAAAATTACCTAATGGATTTCTTCTTTTCTCTACACCTTCAGGAACATAACCATCTGCCTCCATCCACACCTCCCCCCTAAAAAAGCTACTAGCTGCAATACATGGTCACCTGTTATCACTTCTTATGCTATAAAAATTGAGTGAAAGGATCCAAACATTCATATTTAAGCCTTTATGCCTAACCATAAATGGAAATATTGTACTTAAAACTGCCTTTGTCTAAAAATCTCCAAAAAATCAACTTTCCTCAGTATGAAGTGACAACACACACAGGTTATTGTTCCCATTGTTCTACATTATGAGCCCAGATCACTAAGGACAGTAGCTAAGATAGCCTGGAAGGCATATTCCCAACCAGATTCTCTGCTCAATAAGTCCTAGAGAAGGAATCTGAACAACAGTAAGAAGTGGTAGGAGGAAAATGTATCAGCAGAGGCAAATTTCTTTCTACTGTTGTAATACAACAAAGTGGTCACTGAATACAGGTAACAGAATTTACCGCCTGAAGTGACAAGTTTTAGCAATAATTTTCAAATGTAGCAGTATCTAAACAAGACTCTGTTCCTACTATTAAAATGTTAATGATGGGAAGCATAGTAGTGGTGGCTGTATTTTTTGTGACAGTCTTCCAGTCTGAGTATGAACACAATTTTGCATTTACCACATTTCATTATTGCTTATAAAGAAATTAATAGAAGTACAGACTCACCAATTACCTTAGTATACCTGAACACATTCCTATTTTTCTTTCTAATCCTCTCATGTTCAGTGTTAGACTGCCATAAAACAGTAAGTATATACTTCAGACATCAAAATTCATCTCCAACTTCTCATCAGATTAAAACTGTGCACCATTTTGCAATCCACCAGTCTTTTGATTGACACAGATTGTTGGTTTTCACACAGTAAGACTTGAACACAAGCCAAATGCATATCATACATTCACTGGCTTGGCAGGAACATGGTTGCACAGGCCAGTTTTGGGAGCTGATAATCCAGCCCTGGCCCTCAGTTCCTAAATTTCCTTTTAACATCTGTTATTCAGCAATAAATGCACTGGACTGTGAAAAACACGTTCATATTGTAAGAATGTTCTTGAATCCTCTGTATGGGAATTTGCATGTGGTGCATAGCTAAGTCCATGGCTGAAACTGGCTGGAATCAATTTCATCTGTTGAAGCAGATGAGTTGAAAAACACATTCAGTTATATCAGCTGTTCCTTTTATACAGGTATGCAGATTACTTGAATTTCAACAGTCCTTTAGAATAGCCTTGGCAAAAGCCCCCCCTCCCCCTTTTTCTTTTTTTAAATATGTCTTTTTATTTGCAAAGAGAGCACATACAAGTTCTCATCTTTCTCTGAGCTGAAAAAAAGTATCACACATTAAATGGTATGCAGCCCTGAAGAGATCATCCTATTTCCTTGAGCCAGTGAATCCTATCTAAATTTGTATTTCATATAAACTGTGCCAAATATCCCAGTTTGAACCTGAGTTTGATCACAAAGTTTTCAGCAGCTTTAACAAGTATCCTGATTGCTTTGTACCTATTAATTTGAAGCATGAAAAATATGCAAAACCAATGTATCTTTGTCTCCTAATAATACAAATTGACAAGGTGAATATCCTCAGAGCAGATTAATATAGTAACTTGTAAATTTGTGTAAGAATTTTCACACATGACTTGCAGAGATGACTTCATGGAAATGTTCTCCCTTTATTATTTACAAAATAGAGCTGCACACCTTCCCCCTCATGCCATCAATGGCCATCTATTGGTAGCAAGCACTACAAACTCTAAAATTGCCAGCACCTTCAGGTTGGTTTGGGTTATACACTTATACAAAAACTGAAGGACACCATACATTTGTTTTAGTTCTGTTTGTAGTATCTACCAACATGACTGAAATCAAATCCTGTTGTAACTCTTGAAATCCAAATGTCTTTAAGCCATGAGTGTAATTTCTTCTTCCTTCAAAGCCCCAGGGATCTGGCTGCCTGGGCTTTAGCCTAGATTTTGGTGCAGCTGTGTGACCTCAGGTCAGACAGCTGTGCAGGAAGAGCAGTGCAGCATGAGCCATGAGCAGCGAGGTCTGCCCTGCCCTGCTTTGCAGTTCTGTTTAGCTGGACTACTTGTCCCTTGTCCTGGCTAAGCTGTGCCACAGCAGTGCTGGCACCTCTCTGCTGCAGACCTGTGTGGTGCTCTCATCTCCTGCTGACACCAGACCTGCTCTGCTCACCATGAGCACATGAGGGGACTGTGGGGACAGAGTTTGTCTGTCACATCTCCGTCCTTGGCTGCCTCATTGTCATCCTCAGATGTTGGCTGGCCTTGATCCCTGGAGCAGTCTGCCCTTGACAGAGCTTGGTGGAATTCTGCTGTGTCCTCAGCTGCCTGACACAGGAGGATTGAGTATTACCTTGATTGCATCCTTGAGGAGTCGTCTTTCAAATCTGTGTGGTTTGTTCTTATTAGCCTAAGCAAATTCTATGGAAAGGTTAGCTTAGGGCAGATAAAAATTCAGGAGAACATTATTGAATTTCTGTGTTCTCTCTGGTTCTCTTCCAGTTTGGTACATACTTATCCTCTTCCAAAGAAGGTCACTAGCATAAGAAACTCAAATTGCTGTTAGGTGTCCTTTCTAATAACCTCTTCAAAAGTAGGTGTACCACAAAAAGTTACGCAGTTTGTGTAAACGGAAAAATGTCTTGGCACATATTGAAATATTACAAATACCCCTCAGTACCTGTCTCAAATGGGCAGCATCAGCAGGATAGTTATCCTACCTACAAAACATCTCCTGTGACTTTGTTGGACCAAACAGATGATGGCTATGTGGACGTTTCAGCCTGAGAACCTTGGGAAAGCCACACGTGTGTAGAAGTTCTGTCACATAAACTCTCCAGTTACCCAGTGTGGACAACATGGACTGCATGAGGCTCTGACTCAGAGCAGGGAAGTCTAATTTAGATGTACTTTATGATCACCACTACTCATTGCTCTGCATTCCCTGGTATTAACTTACAGAACACAGCCTGCAGTCTAATTCTTGTAAAACATCCCTGAGCAGAGGGATTTGGATGCTCTCTTTTCTTAAATATAGTTTACCCACTGCAGACTGTACTGTTGAATTATGCAAAAGAAATGCCAAAAAGAGACAATAATAATATAGAATGAGGGTAGAATGCCAAAAGAAAATAATTTTCTTGAACAGCAGTGTCACGTATAATACTATAAGCTATTTTTCAGTAGAAAATTGAAAAAAAAAAAAAATCCCTGAAATAAAAGAAACCAATTATATATTTCTACTGAAAACCAACACATGACCCAGACTGCACTTCTATTTATTAGAAGTCATCTCCAAGTTTTAGTTTGAGTTTTCTTTAATGAAATCTTAAGCTCTGACAAATGGTGAAGCTGAATATTTCTGTGAAATAGTTTGTCTTCAGAAAGCAGCATGAGGGCAAAAGATAGCATATGATAAGAACAGAGCAAAAAGATAGAATAAAACCCTCTTATTTTTATTATTGCTGCTATACTGGCAAGTGACTTACTGTAGATGGGAAAGCAACAGACTCCCACGGAAGAAGAATAAACATTAAATTGATGGCACTGAACGATTCATGACCTCATTTTATGTGACGTAGAAATCTGGACATAAAGTCAAAATACAGATTACCTCCCTTGGAGAAGTTGCAGAGAAAAGCAATGAGGAAATCCTTCCTAAAGGAGAAAAACATAGGATTTGGTGATGTGGGAATTCACAATATTCGATAAGAAGTGAGATGTTTTTTTTTCCAGACAATTCAGAACTCTTTAAATGTATGGCACTGACATTTCTCTCTCCGCTGAGCTTACCAGACTCCTTTTTATTACCCCACAGGGGTATTTTTCACTTAGTATGCACATAATTCCTATAAACTTCACAGAATTTAGGCTCATGCATCAAAGATAGAATAGATATCCTTGATCTTATGTCTACGTATTCTTAGTAGAGAAACTTTAAAAACAGGTAGAGGATAAACCTTGCTAACTCTGTAGTTTATTCTCTGAATCATAAATGTGGTAAGTGCAAAGACATTTACAGGGGGAAAAGATTAAGCCACAGAAAAGGGAAAGCAAGACAACTTAATATATTACAAATAAGACTGAAATATTAACAGATTTTGATTGTTAATAAAATAAAACCTAGTTCCATAATACTGTTTTGTTTTCCTGAGAATTAAAAACTTTCAAATATTTTTGGTTTTGATATTTTCAGCCACTATTTTTAATTGTGTGCTTTTCTAATGGTTTTGGTCAAACTGAATACGCATTCCTTCATGAATATCAAGTTCAAGCAAAACTTTAGTGCTTATTGCACAAAAGGTACACATAAAATAAAATAAAACAGTATAGTGAAATACTACCAATTTGCACCAAAGGAATTTTGATAATTCAGAAAAAAGGGGAGTATAGTACATGGCAGCTCTACATGTAAGGACTAAGGTATGTAACATTATTAACAAAAAAACTGGAAAGTTTTCTTTCATATAAACGGATCATGTGTAGAAAAAAATCATAAAAGACTATTACTTATTACTACATTGTAGTAATAAGTACAGCCAAAAGAATAAAATCTATTAAAAAAAAAAACCCTCAAAGAGACAAATAACTGTTCCTGTGTCTATATGTAGAATCTTACCCAAGCTGGTCAAGTAAAAGTTACAGTTGCTGCATTTACAGCAATATTAGAAAATGTACAGGCATCTGAGATGAAATCCAGCAATAAAGAGTTCCTGCCAAACAAGCAATTCCAAAAAACATTCATGTCAAGGCAGTTCTTGTGAGGTTGTCTGTTACTTTCTTGCATTATAGGGAATATGGCCACCCCTTTTCCCCAAAAAACTGAGAGAAGTGTCTTGCACTGTTTGCTTTTCCAACTAGACTGCAGGAGACAGTCCTCTTTCAAAGGAGAAGGCAAGTAAGTGGCAAAACCCTGGGTCATGGAGAAAAGGTGTATTGCATCAAGCACCACCTTTATTTTGGAAAAAAATAAGTGACAAAACGAAAACTGAATGTGTGGGATTCACACTGGTGTAAAGACATACTCTGTACCATGGGCTTAGGGTTACTAAATATCCAGTACATAACAAGAAAGCAAGATACGCAATAATACCAGACATAATTATATATTATTACAATATAACATATAATTAACAATAATACCTTCTCCAAGGTGTGGGACATGCTGATGTCTCCTATGAACAAATGGGTTGAACCTAAATGCTCCTAGCAGTGTAAATTTCATTAAAAGCACACTTCATTTAATTCACAGGTAATCAAACATTATCTGGTATCTGAGGTACTAGGCAAACAACTTGATCACTGCTGGCATTAGGAAAGTCTGGGTGCAAAGAATTTAATTATGAATGCATATATTTTACTTTTTGAATTTGAAATTATAGAAGTTCTACCACATGCTGTTTTACACTGACATTGTATTGACTTGCATTCTGTAGGCGACAATTGGGGTTTTAACCTGCCATTTCTTCCAAGAGTCTAACAAGTCTTTGTCACCAAAGAAACAGAACTTGAAGAATATCATGTACTTAATGAATAGACACAATTTGTTACTCAAGGATTTACTATTTACAGTGATTGATTAGGATAACTGTATGTTTACTTTCATGACTTTGATCTCTGTGACTAAGCAAAGGCCTGTATTGACTACTTTGGCTTGTAGTCTAAGCTTCTAATTTGTGTTGAGTGGAAAGGACTTGCTCAAAAGTTAAAAAAAATTGAAACTCTAAGTGTTTTATTTTCATGCTAGCATGGTATTTTTCTTCCTCTTTTATCTGCACTTTACTTACATTAGTGAGGAAGAGTTAATGTTTTTTTCCCTATATATGACTGACAGATCCTGAAATTTAGAGACAAGGCTGCAGAATATCCTGAATTAATGACTGTCAGGTATCATATTTAAAAACATTTTTCAAGTCTACAAATACAGTATGAGTTGCTATCATCTGTTCTTGAGCAATGTTTTACAAATGGCACAGAGTTGGCTGACCCTGAAAACTGACAACTTCAATATTAAATATTATCAGTCCAATGGCTGAGGAAAGTGAGGGATGCTATATACAAATGCTTTGCCTTTACAAGGGAAAGCTAAGCTGAATGAGCTAGAAAAGCTACTGTCTGGACAGTGAAATTGTGCTTCTCAAATGATTAAATGGTGAGCAAGCTTTGTCAAAGAATATGAACTCATGTCCTCATTAATCTCTTCCTACTTCCCATTTAACCCTATTTCTTGAGAAGAGCCTTTCTGATGCAACAAAACTATTTTGCCTGTGTGAAGTCTATGGAATCCCTAAATAAGCTATTAGATTTGGACAGTGACTTACGGCTTAGTAAAGGGCTAAAGTATGTAACATTACTAACAGAAAATCAGAAAGTATTCTTTCACATAAATATATATATATAAAAATAGATTTTATGTAAAAAAAAAAATTATAAAATCACAGTTTGTTTAAGAGTACACAGTTTTCAGTTTTGCCTTTCCTTTTTTTTTTTTTTTTTTCTTTTTCCTGTCAGCATAGGGAGCTTGATTACAATCAGGAATGGCCAGACTAGAAGCTGCTAACTTGATGGTCATAATAATTCCCTTCCCTTATTCCTGCTTTTTCCTCTATGGGTAGACAAAGGCAGGGGGGGACAGTTTTAGCACAGGCTTTTATCACCTATTCATTCTCATAATAACTGATCAATATGAACAACAGGAAATGAAAATCCAAGTTGAAAGGTAACCTTTGTTGAAAGTACAATTCTTAGGTTCTTTAGTCCAACACATTTTAACACACAGAAAAGGGAATCAGTAGGATTTCAATGCTGGTTTTTGTAATAATCAAGAGAAGTGTTTCTCTCTGTAAAGTATAACCATTTTAGGGAAAGACTTGCAGAACTACATTAGTTTTAAGTAACCTCAATGAAGGAAATCTAGCCAGTTCACAGTATTTAAAAGTTTACTTTAGAAGCAGTAGTTATTTCAAAGAGATAACTTTCTGTAGAATACATAACCAATTTACAAACCCTAAATATCACCTTTTATCTAAGCAAGCATATAGATAAATGAGTTGAGGTTTTCAGTGTGATATGAAAATATGCAACACAGAAAGAGGTCAAAGGTACAAATTTTATGTGAAATTTGACAAAACCCCTCCAGTTTTGAAACAACAGTAATTTTAAATTAAAATAAGAATTTTTATTAAAACAAAAAATTTATTTTTCTATTAATGTGTAATATGTTTTAAAGGGGTCTTTTAATTGGCCTGCATCAGGCTGCTGGTAGAGAGGAAGTCCAAGAACTTGTAATGGAAAGGGATTGTAAATGAGATATTGCTTGGGTTTTCTCACAAAAAGCTTACAGATTGAAAAATGTCCTTTACCACATTTCTACTAAAATAGGAAGCAAGCTTCCTTTATAAACACTCCAGTGTAATATGATCTATGTGTCTTATTTTATTATACAACAGGGCATGACTACTTTGCCAGTAGCTTCCAAACACCTAATTATTTTCAATATAATTTATTTTCAGAATGTGTAAAACCAAAGCATTGTTTAAACCTGTGTCTTGGAGATTCATCATGCTTGGATAGATAAGCAAGAAAGAGAATTCTAACCTGAGTATAATTTTGAGACTCTGAAATGTATAGCTATGATTTATAATTGTCTTTTCCATGTGTCACCCAAAGGGAGAAATTATTAGATAAAAGTACTGTGAAGTGATTAAGGTGGTTGGATTTTCAATGATTTTGAGAAAAAATTCCTACATTTTTAGGTTTATGGTAGGATCAATGACAGCTACAGGTTTTCCCTTTAGTTAGCTATACCCTTTTTCAAAATTAAATCTAAATTTCACACTTTGTGGAAAAAAAAATTCTCTCTTCAAGGGTGTTTCCAGGTGTCCTTGCTTTGTCCTGCAAGGTTTTATGGAAGAAAAACTAATAGAAGAAAAACAGAAAGACTGTCAAGCTATTTTGCAGCACTAGATATGTTAAGTCACTCAAACTGATATCATCATCTTCTTTGGCAACTTTCCAAAGACTCACAGAGAATCATGCTAGTGTCAGACCATCAAATAGAAGCAGAGGTAGGCAAACTAATCATACCAGCAATCTGATATTATAATTTAAAAAATAACTTAATTTGCCTAATTTGCTAATCAGCCTTAACAATAACACAAACCCCTTCCAAACCAATAATCAGGTAACAGCGTTTGATATACAGTACATTAAGATAGATGCTCCTCTGCAAAACTTGGTTGTACTGAAGATAGTGCAGCAGATACCTGGAAAGTGAAAATTTAAATTTGAATTTCTCTAGAGCTTCAAAGTTAGATATAAGTACTACATTTCTAGTGATTTGATCTTTATCTTTGCAGTTATTTGTTAAATTCTTTGCCAATAGATGTAAATTTGAGAAGCAGAAATCGTGAGGAGTTTTTTCCCAGGGAAAATATTTTTGTGATTATTTAAAAGAAAATATCCAGGTTTTCAGTTTAACCTTGAGGTAAACCGTGACAAAATAGCAAAATTTTGCTATTTTGTTTCGATTCATGTTAGATTGAATAAATGGCAACCAGTTTCCACACCACATGTCAAGGAGCAATCTCCATAAAGCAGCAGAGGAGAATTACCTTCCTCCTCTTCTGGTCACTTGCTCCTTTAGGAAGAAGTCTTGCTGTGTACAGCAAAGAAGCAGATGGAGAGAAAAAGTTCTTTGGGATGGAAGAAACAAATTTGTTGCAATTCACAAGTCAGTAAACTGGGAATAAACTCGTGAGAAGAAACAGAGTGGTTTGGGTTGGAAGGGACCTTAAAGACCATCAAGTTCCAACCCCCCTGCCATGGGCAGGGACACCTTCCACTAGACCAGGTTGCTCAAAGCCCCATCCAACCTGACTTTGCACCCTGCCAAGGATAGGAGCATCCACAACTTCTCTGGGCAACCTGTTCTGGTGCCTCACCACCCTCGCAGTAATCATACCCAAAAGAACATGGTTGGAAAGATTTATTTACAAAATCTTTTATTCCTGTTCTGTTTCACCTTGAGTTTTCTTTATATAGGTACTTTAAAAGTGAGCTTCTTCAAAGTATTACTCATTGCCTGTTTCTGTTCTAATAAAACCTGGCTTTTGCAGGTAAGAGCTGTTCTCTCTGCAGCACCTGCTGTTTAAAATAAGGGAGAGGGCAGGCTAAGCTATTTCTGCAAGCTTTTTGCAAATGTCAAGGCAGATTTTAATAGTATCCAGAAGCAGAATGTTTCTTTTATTTGTTTCCTTGTCTCCAGTGTACTCTTTTTTTTTGTTGTTCTGTTTTTTAATTATTTTATAGCAAGATAAGTTTTATCTGTTTCTGCCAAAGCTACCCTGACATGTATTAACAGTCAGGCTCCAAAAAACCAGAAGAGAATATTTTATACAGAAATAACCCCATGTCTTTTCAACCTTATGCTAAATAGAATTTGATCAACTTTTAGACATATGAGCAAAAAAGATTATTATTTTAAATACATTTTAATATGTTCAAGAAAACATACTATAGAGGTAAAATTCAGAATTCTCTGGCTTAAGAAGTCACATATTTTAGTTATATAAATTTTTACCTGATTTTTTTTCCTGTATCTGTCAGTGTAGAAAAGACAGGAAATTTTCCTGACTGCCGTAAGTCTATAGAGAATGATGAAAGTGAAGTTAACATAAATCCTGTTCTGCTAAGTATGTAATTTACTAGTATGCTAATTTTTCTGGGAAGTTTGTGTGGGAAATTCGAAAAGAATCAGGGACTTACAGCAGTAATGCTGGGCTGTTTGAATTGCCTCTAGAAGCAGTACTAAAAGATTTAAACGGAAGACTACTATAGCAGAACTATTTCTTCTTTGTTGCAAGCCCTGGAGAATTAAGTTTTCTTAAGGAAAGAGATAAAATTAGCCATTAAGCCCTCAATTACCAATTCTATATTAGAAGCTGAGTAAAGACAAAACTGGATGATTAGTTTCTAAAGTTTTTATAGAATCAATGAAAGGACAAACAAAGTTTAAGTTTATGAGGGTAGGATTGACTTGGGTCATTAGAGGCAGTGGATGGTGTTGGCAGGACTGCTTTAAACCCTCTCTGGTTACATCTACAGTGACTTGATGTAGCTGTGCCAAACAGGACAAGCTTGCTCCTTGCTGAGCTCCATTGAATCCATACGGTCATCCAGAGAGGCCTCAGCTGCAGATGTACCACTGCTCATAGTCTCAATCAACGTCAGGGCTACCTTCAAGCTGTCTGCTCAAGGCACCAGCACTGACTGTTTTCCTAAAAGTAATATTGCCAAAAATAATGTCATATAACCAGGAGGTTACCAAGTTGTATAAACTTACAATGTGAGCAAACTCAGAAGGAAGGCTTCACTCTGAGAGAGAGTGGGCAGGTGGAGATTTGTTTTTACATATTTTTTTTTTCCCAATCTAAACAATATAATTTATTTCCTTAAAATATTGGGGATTATAACATATATGCTGATAAAAATTACACTGACCAAATAAATTCCCGTTTTCTTAAAGAAAATACAGCAATAAAAACAAGAACCCCCTCCAAGCTCTGGAAATTATTGGATCCCACTGTCAAGAAAAATAATAGACATTTCATGGTCTCCATCCTGCTGTCACCTTCTGCACTGTCAAAGACACTTTTGGTACCACAGATGCCTGAAGAATAGGCAAGTCTAGAGTCAGGGTTATGCAGTTAGGAATCCATGATGGATTATACCACCTATATCCATTATATCACCTATAATGTTCTGTAAGTATAATTTTAATAGTTTCTATTTCTGGAACTCAAACTCAGAATTCAGACATGAATAGCAATAAACTTTAATAAGTCAACATTTACCTTTTTGATATCAAAGAAGAAAATAATTTGGAATATGAGGCTCCATTAAAATGGGATTAGGTGGTAGTTAGCCTAAGTCTTAGGTCTCGAGAACAGATGGAGAAGAGACTGAAGTCCTTACTTGCACGAAGTTTTTAAAATCCAATAAATATCCTCAAGGACTTTGTTTTATGATAAATTTTGGAGAAGATATAGTTCTTTATAGTGAACTGCATTTCAAGGTGAGGTGTTTCAATTTTATAACAGAGTTGAGCTTTAAAGGACATCCATATCCACAGTTAAAAGATTTAGATTGTTTTGCCTTTTTCAAAAGAGAGCTGAATGTGCATTATTACTCCATGACCTTATATGAAGTTGTGGACAATTACTTATAGCTAAATGAGGAAAAATTAATATAAATAGAATCATAGAGTCATAGAATTATTTGGATTGAAGTAACCTTCAAGATCATCTATTTCCACCATCCCAGCCTTGGGCAGGGACACCTTTCACTAGAACAGGTTTCTCAGGGCCCTATCACATCTGGCCCTTTGATATATTCATTTTTAGGGGTTTTGGCAACACATTACCAAAAATGGAACACAAAACCAAACCAATACAATTAGTATCTATAAATGTTTGTTATCTAGTTAAATCAATGTATATTTTGATCATGATATTCATTATGCAGACAATTAAGAAAGACATAATTAAAATAAATTAGAAAGTTCTACAATTCATATTGGGTCAAAAGGATATGAATTGCAATTGAAACCAAAGTGTAATTCATTTTATTGCCAAGGGTTTTTTCACTTAATACATTTTGTCGTCAGCTGTTTGAAAAGCAGAGTAGCTTTAATAAAGAACTTTGAAAGCACTCATCATAACTTTGCCTCGGTCCAAATGTTTATCTTTTCTATTACTTATCAAAGAATAAATATTTCTGCGTATTCAAAAATATTACAGTAACTAAGATTTTAAAAAATATATAATAGATTCTATGATTTCACACAAAACTTATTCATTTCATTTCTCAAGAATTCAAATACACTATTTTTGAAGATACATTTGTCAACTGCAGGTAAATTTTCCACTGTAGTAAATTTAGCTGTCTAGATAATATTCCTCTTGTTCCACAAGCAAGCAGAGATACATAGAAGTACAAAAGAAGCTTGATCCAAGTGCACATAGATAATATTCCTCTTGTTCCACAAGCAAGCAAAGCTACATAGAAGTACAAAAGAAGCTTGATCCAAGTGCACATTTATCCATAACTGTACAGTTATGCTATTTATATATATATATTCATCCATGCAATCATACTTCAGCAAACCCAAAGTTTTTAAATTAACTATTTAGAAAGAGTATTGTCTTGATCTCATTCCCTTCTGCATAACCATTAGGATGCAAATTTAATTTCGTGACCACAGCGGTCCTGTACATCAAAAGGTTAGTACTCAGTAGTGACTTTACTGATTTTTCTCTTTCTTCAGTTTGCAAGCCTTAGATCTTTGTACTCTCTACCTTGCTAAATCATGCACAAAAAATAAAAAAAATTCTCTCTCAATTGACTGCTCTTGTGAGATGATTTAACACAATGATGTTCATTTTGTAGATGGGTCCAAAGGCAGAGAAGGCACAGGTCTTTTATTACCTTCTAAAAGAAAGGAATTTAAGAGTAAATCTATTTCAGTGTTTGCTGCCAAAATGTCTTTAAGGACATGGGCATAAGAGATTAGGCTGAAACTTGTGTGAAGGATCTGTATTTCAAAGGACTCTATAAAAGGCTAAACAATGATTTTATTGCACATCTGTAAGAACACAAAATCTACACATGCCCAACTAGGCAAAAACAGGCTGTGAACTGCAGAAAACAAATGATGACGTACAGAAGGCTTTTCCCAGCATGATATGCAGGCATAGAATGTATTTAACTCTGGTTGGAGTTTTGCAATTTTTTTTCTCAAACTCTACTCAGCACATAAAATGTGACATTTCTTTCAGTCTTAGAACTCATATTTTAAACCCTAAACCCATAAGATGAATTCTGTTTTTTTTCAAATCCTAGGCCCAAAATATAAATCTCTTGAAGCTTCACCTTCACAGTGCCTCGAAAATTGAAATAATTTCCCTAAATCATCCAGTTTGCAGGAAAAAAATAACCATTTTTGGGGAAGCTGTCCCCAGGAACATTCAATGCAAGGGGCACCATCTCACATAAGATGTTTGAGGAAAAATGTTTTATAATCAACTAATGTTACAGACCCTAAGTGAGCACAAGATTAGCTGTACTCTCAACATGACTGAAAGGGAGCTTTGGATACTGACGTGGTAACTTCAAAGATTTGCGCAAATGCTCACCAATAATATGACTCGAAATCAAGAAGTTTGGAAAAATGTTCTGGATGTGACATTGTGGAGGAAACTCAGAAAGAAATACCATTGCCTTATGTGGAATAATTCCTTTCGTATGACAGAGTGTGAAGGTCACTCTGACAGAAAGCTTTATAGCACAGTATTAGGCACATAATGTGTAACAATGCATACAAAATCCTGCCCTTCTTCACATTATTTCTGATTTAATCCTTTGGTATTATACTTACATCTCTGACAACTAAAAAAAAAAGAAAAAAAACTTAATTAAATAACATTCCCACTGAGAGCACCTCGCACTGCATTTAGTAAAGCAAGGTTTTTCCCAGAAATTCAAGACGTGCATTGCAACAGAAACAGCAATCAGTTACTTTGCATTTAAGCAAGCAATTATAAGGTAAAGATAGGAGAGGGCATTCTTATATTGGCATGTTCTGTCAGATACTTTAAAATTACTCCCATCGAGCTAGTCAAAAGGTTTGGACACAGGGAGTCCTCAGAAACCATAAGTGCAACTGCAGGTGAGACCAAAATTAAATTAGGTTTCAAAAATTACGGATCTTGTTGTCCAGCTGATCATTTATTTACAGTTATATTTTTAAAAGACTCTTGACTCCAAATCAAATTTCTGAGAGCCAAGGCTGGCACTACTGCTCACAGGTTATTATAATTGGATGAGACAACCTTATTTGAGGCACCCAAATCTAGGAAATATCAATATACTCTAAAATACATGTTTATATCCAGATATTTATATGTGTGTATATTATATAGATACATGCACATTAGATGTTTGTAGTATATCTTGCATACATATTACATATATGTAGTTTCTAAAGTATTCATATTACATGCAATATAAAGTGCATAAAATTATGTATATTTAAACATTGCATACATAGTTCTGAAGGATATGCTAAATGTACATAAAAATATGGTATAAACTACAGATATATAAAAAAATTTTTGCAGAAGAAATTGTGCTGATTTCGTATGGGGTAAAATTTACACACATAGATGTTATCAGGACATAAAAATGCTGGTTACTTTCACTGCAAAGATAATCAACTCTTTCAAGAGCTTGCTGTCAAATATTTATATAGTCATCTGTATTCGCATGTGTTACTATTACAACTTGACAGAACCAGAGGTCCCACTCACTTTTGCAATACCTTTTGTTTAATAGTAGAATAAGAAGGTGAACAAAAGATGAAGATTTTCATAGCTCTAAGTACTATCTCAAATAACAACTACACAAGATACAAGAAAATTACTAATTTTCATTTCCAGTGTAAAGTTTGTGTAACCAAATTTCACCTAATTTCACTTACTCCACTTGTGATGTTTAATTTAAATAGATATTTTTTAAATTGTGTACAGCAAATATGGTCACACCGGTTGATGGATGAAACAAACCATATTCACCTAATAAACTTTCAGTTTACCAAAAATTTTATTTTTATTATTCCAAAACAACATTATCCTACATTGCATACTAATCAGCTTAATCCAGTTTAAACTCCCAAAGTCTTCTAGGCTGAATAGACAGTGTTCATCAACACCTACATCTAAGAATGCAATAAACTTTAACAAAGAGGAAGCAGCTGGCTCTGCTGAAATATCTGGTTTTAAAGTTCCACTTTTCATTTCCAATGTCTTGTAATTCTTTCTCCTCTCAATATGGATTTATAAAAACAAGATGCACATTTAGCCTGCCTTATTTGCCCTTGATTTAATTCTTCAAGCAGAACATTTCTTGTGCTCTAATCTCCACTACTAAATCCACTAAAGCATTTTATAGTTCTGTGGTTTTGTTCATCTTCCCAGAGTCTCTGTGTGGTATCATTTTTAAAGAAAGAGAAGATAGCACTTATACTTTTTCTGAAGAGTATAAAACCATATGACTACTTCTTTTTGTAAATGCACGTTCAATGAAATCTATATTAGAAGATGATCTAACAAATAAAACTGTTCAGGTTTCAAAAGAGCTAAAAGGGGAATACATTCTCAGTTCTCAGCTACATTTTATCTTATATAATGAATTCAAACTGTACAAAGAAACATACAATTAGATTACTGTAGCCATTTATTGGTATTTCCTTGACTCACCTTATTAGAATGGCTCCAATTTCAGTCCTCAGGCCATACCAGACTCCTCTGCATTAAAAACAAAGAAACAAAATGTTCCTGTCCTAATATGCTGTATTTCAATTGTTTATAGAACCAGTCACACTAAAAAGACATAATACTAACTTTGTAAAATAAGCTCTTGGTGCAGTTATTTCCTTATAAACATTAAAAAGCAGGAGTTTTAGAAGAAAGAAAACCATAACACATTAGAAAGTGCACTCTGATGATAGGGACTACAGCAGCAACATGTAGGTTGTCTGTGTGCTATATATGAATAATTAAAAACCTAAAATGGCCTTTATAGCTAACTCCCTGATGCAGAAAATATCAGTAGATGAAATTGTTCCCACATGCTATGTAAATGAGATTCACCTGTTAAGCAAATCCAACTGATTAATACCTGCTGGTTTTGAATAAAACACAGCTCTGATGATTAGCACAGCTCCTTTTTTGTTCCTTAAAATTACCTGAAGGTACTTATATTCTGAGTCTTGAGGAGAGCTAGGAGTTTCCCAAAATGTGGTGCATGCAGTGTTTTGAATAAATTTTTAATCAAAGGATGAAGGGGAGAAAACTCTTCATATTTTTACCTTCTTCAGTAGAATCTTTATACCATTTCATCACTATGAAGAGTTTGAAGATATGCTGCTTAATGCATTTCTCATGCTGTCAGAATGATCTAGTTTACCTTTCCCCCCGGCATTCAGCCATACACTAGGCATTACGTACATATTCCTTGGTTTCTAAGCCAGATATTTTCCAGCCGGATACAGGTGTCTGAGGGAAATCTAAAGGTAATTTTCAACAGAAGGGATGGTACATCAGTGAGATGTATGGAAAAACTGAACATGCATCCTGCAGAACATATTTCTTTTGCTCCTTGGCCAGTACATTATCCCGGCAGGCTCAGGTGAAGGTACTTTATAGTAACAAGTGAGTGGATAGGGAAGTAGGGTAGGGACTGGTGGATTAGTGGCAAATCCTCTTATCTGCTCAGCAGAGCAGAGCAGTGATGCTACTTCCACAAACAGGAAGTATTCTAATCGCAAACACACACTATTTTATAATGCTGATGTTCCTGTGCACACATGCATACAGTTTGAGCATCCAATTTGGGCTCGTTTTTGTAGCACTCTATAATCATCTCAATGTGACTTAAGGTAGGATATTTATTTTGGCCTATGGAAAAAGGTTCTGCGTTTTGTGGATAGACATGTACAATCACGTGAAAAATACAGAAAATTTCTTTGCTTTGGAGGTAGTCCAAATTTACAAAATTAAAAATTTTGAGCCACAACAGACATTTGCTTAGAGGATGCCTAGAGGGATTTAACTTATCTTTACCTTATAGTTGCAGCTGTCTCACACAGTTAAATTTGGTGAAAATTTAATTTAACTAATTTGTATATAGTTATGAGGTATTTTGCTTTCTATTTTTCAGTTTTGTTTTCCTGGTGATTGGTCAGAGAACTCTATGTGAAAAAACTGCCACATGCTGACCTCTGGTTTTTGTCTATTCACAGAATATTTACTGACATAGCTTTAAGTTCCTGGAATTAAAAATAATTTAAAAATAAAAATAATTTAAAAATATAAATAAATAAAAATTACAAAAGCAGCTACTGTATATCTATGAAACTTCCCAAAATTTTCATCTACTTTGAACTTTGTGTTGTAGAGAGTCTATGAAATCCATGACAATGACAAGCAACAAGTAATGAAGGAAAACAGGAGTTTCTGTTTGCCTTATCCTATTATTTCTCTGATAGCAGATAGTCGTCTTCTTGTGTTTATGCAACAATAAAGTCAACTATCTTTTGTTAGTCATCTCTAAAAGACAAGTTATTAGATAGTAATATTCCCCTTTCCTTTCTTAAGCAGGTGGTCTGTTTTATAGTCTGTATTCGTTATTCTTGATCAGTACAGCACATTCACAAAGGAAGTTATGATCTTCATACAGGTAAAGAAAAATTTAGGTTTGCATGAAAGCATGGTCATCTCCAATATTTGCTAGTGTTTGGGACTTGAATGTAGGCAAAGCATGTTTTCTGTATGTTCCAGGGTTACATTAATTTTTTATCGTTAAATTTCCTCCACAGCAACAGAACATTCCAGATCATCTGTAACAGCTTCCCAGTAACATTAGGAGACTAAATACACTCACAGATCTTTATATGAAAACAAGCTTGCACATGCAGTTTTATGACAATGTAAATATGATATACACTGCAGACCATTTGCATGATGTTCTTTCACGTCTGTCCTTGGTTGTAGGCTATATGCAGAATTACAGAATAATTGGTCTGGCTTCTGTCAAATAGAAATGCAGTGTTGAAGAGCTTGCCATATTCAATCCCTGGTGAAAACCAAGAGACTGGAAGATCTGTTCCATGCACATTTCCTGCACAGGGGGACTTGTCTGTGTGATTGGTCCTGCTCATTTTGATTTTCATAGTACATTTGTACATTCCAAGCTGATTTTGACCTCACAGCTGTAATAGAGGATACAAGGATAGAGTGAACCAGGATACTGTTATTTTTGTGATCATTTCAGGAAGAAGGAGTTCAAGTTATGACTTCAAATGCTAGATGGTGTGCCAAGAAAAGTGTGCAAAGAAAAGAAGTAAAGAGGTAGGCCCTCAACAGAGGTTAAAGAGGAAAGGTTTGGGTGGTTCATTGGCTGAAAATGTGTCACAGGGTTTAAGAACCCTCATATCCTGTCAGGAAACATGTGGGGAGAAGGGAGAGAGCACCAGTCACTTTGGTTCTCTCTTCAGTCTAAACTTGCTGAGTTCCCTGTCCATTACCCTGATGCTGCACGGATGTTATAAGAAAATTAGAGAGCCTCACAGCTCTACAGTGCTTTTTCCTCTGGTCAAGAAATGATGAAGAAGACTGAGAGTAAAACTGTGGGTTCGGGTTTCCATCTTACCTAACACGCCAGCCTACAGAGCTGTAATATCTGAAAGACATACACTCCATTGTCCTATCTCCCTGTCGAGAGCAAGCAACGCCATAAAAGTAATCCATCTCCAGCTGCAGGCCTTTTCCCTTGCAGCAATGCAACCATTGTGCCTGTGTATGAAACACAGTCTGCATTCAAGGTTTTTTGGCAAATTGGAATTTTACTGTTCTTCAGCTTAACAAAATGGATGTCTGTGTATTGA
This sequence comes from Monarcha castaneiventris obscurior, assembly GCA_026261815.1. Lineage (NCBI taxonomy): Eukaryota > Metazoa > Chordata > Aves > Passeriformes > Monarchidae > Monarcha > Monarcha castaneiventris. The sequence continues at coordinate 7,093,731 of JAMPIT010000379.1, read as the reverse complement.
GAACAGTTTATATTTTCATCAATAAGAAAGTGCAGCTGTGGAACAGAAGCTGTCACAAGGCATTGACCTGCTGCAACAGCACTTCAAGTAAACTTTGTATGAAACTGTAATGAACACAGATCAAGATAATGGGAATATGAATGCAGACAGAATGACTGTTCAGGGAAATTTCTTTTAAATTTACAGTCTGATGTGTGTCATCATTTAGCATTCTAAAAAGAGGATAAGGAACATAACCAAAAAATCTGAACAATTGGTTTGAACTAATTTTTTGGTTGTCAGAAAGGGTTGTCTCATTTGTCTCCAACAATGATTTCAATAATTTTAAAACTATTTGCAGTCTATCAAATCACTGTTTATCCATGTTACTTAGCAGACTGTAGTATCATCATGAGGTTTTGGGCTATAAACTTAATGTATAGAAACACCTACGAGCTGGCTATGGGACCTGAGGAATCCTGTGCAGCTCATGTGTGGATGCACGAGTAGAGACCACTGTACATATGTAAAAATTATATATTCTCACTAATGGAGCTCCCCCCTGCTCAGCCAAACTGGGGAGGAGGATGAGTAAACTGGTACTTTCTGGGTTTGCATGAGTGTCTTGTGTGTCTGCCTGTGATCTCTGTGGCCAGTTATGTATATAGGTGTACACGTTTCTTTATGCATGTAGCATCTGTGTGCATGTGTCTGCCAGGAATACATCTTCAGCCTTGCTACTGGTTGAATCTGGGGACATGGAGCTGTGGCAGACTCATCTTTCTCATTCATTCTGTCAGATCTGGTATGATGTATTTTCCATAAACAATTAATTATATATAAATATTATCAATCTTTTGTCAATATACATTGGCACCTATTGTATCAGAGAAAGTCTGAGCCATACAGCAAGTGTCTGTTGGCAATGGCTATATTGGAGGCTTTGCAGTCCCGTTATCCCTGCTATTAGAGAGAACCATTAGCTTAAATGTGGAAATCCTGCCTTTTTTTCCTCCAAATAATATCTATATGGTAATGAAATTGCATCAGTCCTTCGTAATTTTGCTTGCTCTGGTGATTTCAATCTGCTATTGTGACAATTTTGGGTAGTTTGAATAAACAAATATTTGTGTAGAATACATAGTCAAAACAATTTTGGTTTCATGGTTGCAAGGTAGATTATGAATGTACTAAATTCCAATACACTCCTCTCTCTGATGTTTTGTTCTTCCTGGTTGAATCTTTATGACTGCAACATTTTGGTTTGATTTTTTTCCCTCACAGACACACTGAATGCTCTTCAGCTTAGTTGGACTCTGCTGACTTTTTATTTTGCATATCAAATTCATTAGTTACCACTCTGTTGAAGCCTTTTGAATGATGGTGCCTGTGATTTTGTTGTGAAATTCAGCCAGGTCCACCAAAGCCAAGTTAGTATTTTTTGCCATCTGATAATGATGTATGTTTTACTGCTTTTCTATGTGTTACATAACTTGAGGATGTTAAAGAAGTTTTAGATTTCTAAATATATGAGTCTTCATTACTGGCCACACAAAGGAAGATCTCCTGTCTTTAATTCATTATGTCAGTACTGCTCTTAGTTCCCTGAAATATCTCTGCTGTACAGCTTTCACAAAGGCAACACAAGTATTTTAAAGAATGTCTATTTTCTACTTCACAGCTTTGAACAGACTGAAAAAAGAAGATATTCTATGCCTTTTTAGCAGAAGAATATACTGTTGTTTTGGCTGAACCCTGTAACACTTCAAAGCTTCTGTAACACTTCAGAGCTTCTGCACAACCACTTTGCAAAATGGTTCAGGATACCTGCTTTTATAGACTTTTTGAGACAGGAGCAGTGAGCATGTGTTATAGACAACTTCACATTTTATTAAAAAAACCAGACGTTACCAGGACCCCTTCAGCTCTTTAGAAGACAACGACTCTCTGTTCAAGTGTCTAGAACAACTCAGCAAGCAAACAGTGGAGTGAACAAATGGAGGGGAAAAGCACCCTCCTGCTCTGTAAGTATCTCTCACAATACACTGCCACTCAGTGTTGACAGCTGAAGGACTCAACCTTGCATAGGTAGACTTAGGCATTTAAGGCTGAGGAGAAAGCTGATGGTCCTTGCTGTAGTTCTCTCATATGAAGCAAAAATCAGACATTCATAAAGTTTCATTTCAAAAGTTTCAAAAAGATAAGAAAAAAGAGAGTTACTCAAGAAAAAAGAGAGTTACTCAAGTAACAGGAATACAGCATCTATAGTGTCCTCATTTTCCAAGAGAAAACAGAAGCGAGATTATTAATGGAAACATATGAAATATTGGAATGGCACAATTTCCACCTCTCAGTGGGGTCCATGTGGTGGGAAAAGAGGCAAGAAAGGACTGCAAGTGTGGAATCAGTTTCCTCTTTTGTCCATTGAATAGATACAGTCCTCTTCTATATCCTTCCCTTTTATTAGGAATATAACTTGAATTATACATTCTGATATTTAAAAGCCCATTCTAGTGACTTGAATATAATTTGTGGGATTTTTTTTAAAATTCCCCCTTGGATGTGTCCAAAAGGAGGATCTATCTTTTACATACTGTTAGACCATGAGACATACTTACTAAATCTTCCCTTATTTTAAGTGTATGTGGTTAACCTCTGGTTTTAAGGAGAAGAGTAACCTTTTTAAAATGCTGACAGGTAAACTTTCACCATATGAGGTGACTGATAAATAGTCATAAATATATGTAATAGAAAGAATCTGTAAAATACTGTCACTTTTCATGTCCATGAAGGCCTAGACCTACCTAAAAGAATTCTGGAGACTTTTGATCTGCATAATTTCTAGGTTTTTCTATCCTTTGGTATTTCAATAAATTATCACTCTTCCCCAAATCCTCAATAAACAGACTTCAAAATAATACAAATTGGCCTTAATTCTGTAAATTTAGATAAGAAAAAAAATAGGAGAAAAAGAGCCCAACCTCCAACCAAATGCCACCTGAAAGTGGGCCTAGCCCTAAATGTGCTCTCTTTTAAGGCAAGATTGGTTTGTCTCATTACCTAATTAGAAAGTGACTGATGATGAACAACAAAAGTCCAGCTGAGAAAAGTATTCGTCATTGCAAATGCAAATGCTAGACTTGGTTTGCAGGTGCAAATATTTTGAAGTTCTGAGCAATGCCTCTGTAGTGGTCCTGGCAGGAGAAGGGGAAAAAAAAAAAAAGTATGAATAAAGCCATACTTCTTTTTCTGGAAAAAAACACCAGGAAACAAAGAAATTATGAGGAAAGCAGACTACTGACAGCAGTTTTGGTGTCATCTTTAAAGCCACAACACCTTTTACTTGAAATCTTTAGAGTTGTCCTCGTTTTCAGCCATATTTATGTACACCTTTACAGAGTTTAGTCACTGTCCTCCAGATTCTGTAACTGACAATCTCAACCAATAATCAAATAGATCCAATCTTTCTATGACAACTCTATCAAGTAAAACAGCAAAGGGTTCTTTTGTTGTTGTTTTTGTCATCTATTTATGCCAATATGATAAGGTCTTATGACAATAAAGTTTTTCTGTTAGAAAATACTGTACACATTTTCCCAAATTAAAAAAGGAAACAGAAGTTGGAAGCTGTCATTCAGCAAGAAGCCAAGGAAACACCCTGATTTTTTTAGCCTATTTTCCCCATCTGAACAGATGGTTTGTCTATTGATGCCAAATGAGACTGTGTTGTTTAAGAGTAAGCTGAATACATGCCCATACCTGAAATGCTACAAACATGTATCTGGAGGCTGCAGGCAGAATTGTCAGCTACATTCTAGTCCTCTTGTGGGCTTCGAGGAGGGAATGTCTTTAAAAGACATTACTGAAAACTAAAACAGGGTTTCAGAAAGAATAATCTTCTATTTAATATAAGTTTTAATAATCTTCTATTTAATATAAGTTTTCCTTTAGCAGCCTGGGAAAACTGGCATGAAACTATTAATGTACATTTTTAGCAATTACAATACCATAAACCCACAGCTTTTCTCCTAGCAGCAGTGATTTTCAACCTCTGAGTTTATACAGCACACATTTGAATCTCTAAATGGAATATCTCATGATGGAAAGTGGGTGTTACCAGGTTTAATTAAGTCTTACTGTAAGAGGCTATTTGGACTACTTCAAATCTATCTATTGATGCTTCAAGATGGGATATAAGGGTTCATCTGACAGCTTCTGGTGTGAAAGCATCATCTCTGCCACGAAATATTTCACACTTCCACTGAATGTTCAGAGACGTGCTTATAGCTTTTATCAGGGTAGTTCTTTCACTGATGTTTCTTTCTCTTACAGTATTGCCAAATACTGTCCAGTCAAGATTTGACCTTTATCAGTTTCATGCACCAATAATATACATGAGTGTGGTTTGGGTCTTTTACCATCTACTTTAAGTTGCTAGGTATAATAAAATTTTCATTCAGCTGTTAAGTGATGATGCACATCCATGCTGGACCAATGTTTTCTGATGCACACAAGTACTATAAATAATTTCTTCTATGGTACAGCCTCCTTGTCAGTTACAGCCCTGCAGATTTTTTTTGTAATATGTAAAATGCTGCATTTTTACATTTTTATTCTGGTACTATGTGTTTAAATCCAAAGTGCTTAATTACATACAGATTTCTCCTAAAACAAACAAACAAACAAAAAAAAAAAAAAGCCCACAAAAAGAACAAGCAATTACTTAAAAGGTTTTTCTCATGTACTGTGATGAAATTTATACCCTCATGGGATACAGGACAGTGATTAAAGTGACAGAGTTTTATACTGCTGAGTTTTCTATTTAATACAGCTGTATCTAGTAATTTACATAGAACTGGAACACTTATATCTTCTCTTTTTGTGAACTTTTGGACTGCTGCCCTTGTATTCATACCTTTTGCCCAAATCATTTTAGTTCAGAAAGCTGATTAAAAAATCAATTTCCCAGTCCACAACATTGCTGACTATGTCAGTTCTTTTGCCTTACCCCACTGATTCCTCTTTACCTGCTACATTACTCCTGTTTGCTTGCTGTCCTCCGTGGTATGCCCCATTTTATCCCATCTCCCTTGTTCATAGACATGCTGCTAACTCCTGCCTTGCTCATTGCATTTGCCAAACTTAATTGCCCAGTTCTTAGGCTTCAAAGAAGAATTCTCTTCCTTTCTCCCTGACTGCCCTTTGCTTGGGAAGATTTCTCTGAAAGCCTGAACTAACTTAGAATGTTGTTATGTTTCAGAAGCGGCTTAAAACTTTTCTCTTCCTATGAGGTCTTTGAGAAGCATAAGCCAACATAAATTGTCACACTGCATTTAACCAGTTAGCCATTTTAAAGGTTTTATTTAAAAAACTTTTACTGGACTTAAATACTTTTAATCAATTTTAATCTTAAGTTATTAAACAACAGGTTGCTAGGTAAGATGACAGTTCACAAAATAAATGTCAATAATATTAAAGTTTTTAAATACCAAGAGTGACATGAATAAGGAATCATTAATCCTTTTGCATGCCTGCTGTTTGCTATTTCTCACTCTTTATAACAGTGGAAAATATTAAATCAAGAATTTGAGCAGATATTAGGAAACGAAGTATTACTGGGTAAAGATGTAATTGTATTTAAAAAACTATTGCTTATATCCTCAGCTCATTGCTGAGCATAAAAAAAAAATAGCAGAAAAGTATATTAGCGGAGGTTTATGAATTATCCTTTCATCCTGGAAGCCTAATATCTTGAACAAGTAGATCCAAAAGCATGTTTGATTTGCACAGAATCTTAGTAACCATAAGAACTCAACAGCAATTGCAGAGAAATAAAAAAACCTTGAAAAACTTTATTTAGAACAAGGCTAACACCCACCAAATAGTAATGAGCACCTTTTAAAAAACATTAGGACCAGTCTCTGTGCTACCAATCCAAAAGATTTTTTTCTGTGAAGTCATATTTGCTCCCAAAATTGGAGGTAAGGCAGTATAAAGGCATTAACATTTTCTTTGAAGTCAGTACAGAGTAAGGAAAAAAAACTTCATTTACTTCATGTCAGAGAAACACTTCACATTTCTGGTTTTTAAGTGAAAATGTTCCCAATTACATTTTGCCAAAGGTATAATGATTAACACATTGATTTAAAAAAATCTTATCATAGCTATTCTAAAAATTAATTAAGCATGCAATATTTAACTTGCAAAATGAAAACATCATGTCAACAGGAGTCAGAGACATTATCATGACAAAGACAAGCCCTTATTAATAAATCTAATAAGCAATGCACAGAAATTTCATTAAGTAATAGAAAAGTTACGAAGCTACTTTACTGATTTTTTTAATATTTAAAACACATACGTACATAAGTATACATATATATACACACATGTAAGAGAGAGGTGACAGAGATACAATTCTTTTGTATGTGTTAGGAGTTTGGTAAACTCTCTTCCTAATTTTACATTTATTTCATGTTCCTATGGCTTTTTCTGCTTAATGAGGTTTCCCTACATTGTAATGCAGGCCATTAATGCATATTTATAACAATTCATGGTTTTTCTTTTCTTGAGTCAGCCATTAGATGCACAATGTCTTTGTACCTAATGTAGTGCAAAAGGATTTAACAGTCTTGAAATTATGAAAGAACTTACAAAATTCTGCAGAAACTGGCACCATTAATAAGCAGACAGAAATTTTTTAAAAGTTATGAATATAAAAAATTTTAAAAGATTTTTATGTGCACTACCAAGTGGTTTTCATCAGGAAACAATAAATTACTGCATTCAACAATATAAAAAACAGAACATTTGAAATACCACTGATTTGCAGTGATGATTTTCCTTCCATTTCCTCTATAACACACACTAAGTTGTGGCTTGGGCAATGCACTAGTTTGAAAACAAACCAGTGGGAGGCAACAAGTCAGAATAACAATTTAATAGGGAAATTAAGAAAAAAAAGGCAGAAAACGCTGGTTTACACTGACAGAGTCAGGATACAACCTGACATCCTGTTAGTCAGAGTGGCTGCAGTCCTCCTGAAGTGGTGATCCTGTAGAAAGGGTCCGCTCTTCCTCAGAAGGTCCAGTGGTGGCTATGTAGCTCTTCTCGTCCTCCAGGAATCCAATGGAAAGGGGTATGCAAGGCGTTTGGAATCTCAGGTTTTATCTAGGATGAAATGCTTGGTTCCTCCCTCTGGGTGGAGCATCTCACAATGGGATGATGAGTCGTGAGGCCAGGTGTTGACGGGCTCATTAATCAGGGAAATAGTCTGGAGGGAGGAGGCAAGGAAACACTGCCCCACCTGGTTTCAACAGCTCATTAGGATGGTAATAGAATACGCTGCAACCCAGGATAGGCAATAACCTAGATTACTGTCTAGCTGTTGCCATAAACCATCACCTGATTCACTATAAGAAAATTAGAGAAGAATGTATCTTGTTCATTGTATAATGAATTAAGTAGAACAAATACCTTACTGACTGTAAGTATATTATTTCATGAAAGTTCAGCCTTAACTGGCCTTGTCATCAGTTTACTGTAACAAAGACACATACATTATTTATGGTAGCTGCATTACCATTAAAATGCAGTGAGATTTTACACTGACATGAATAATACCACTTCTTGATTACTGCTGGTAGAAAGAAATGAGAATACAATTGAGACTAAAATTGCCAAATATTATTGGAGTTGCATCACATCATATTGAATCTAGAATCTTTGTAATCTCAAACCTGTGAAAGCCTTTAGCAATTCCAGATAATCAAAGAAAGAAGTTAGGGTTTTGTCAAGACATGGAAGAATTCAATACCCTTACCCAGAAAGCTTTACTAAGCTCTTGTTCCCCTCTGCTTTGGAGAGATACAGTCTAATTAGACTCGTGAGAGACATAAATCAAACCAATAAGCTTTACGAAAATACTACATCAAATTCATAAAGAATGCCCTTCTTATGCTCCCCCTGTCCTTCCCAGATCCCAAGAACCCGTGGCAGCGGCCAGGGCTGTCAGCCTCTGCCCGAGCAATGCTGCAGAAGTGCTGCTCTTCAGCTCCCCACAGCCCTGCCCTGCCTTGCAATGGGTCCAGGTCCTGGCCCAGCCTCAGTCCATCCTCAAGGAGGATTCCACCCAGCACCTGAGGCTGGGACCCCCCCGCTGCCCAGTTCCTCACTGAGCTGTTGTGGTGCTGGGCTCTTGGCTCCTACCCCTTAGGCAGCCGTTGGCCCTCAGGATGCTCTGATGGCACCTTCAGTCTTGTGTCATTCTGAACAAAAATGCAGCCTGGGAGATAAACACTGCCAAATTTCTGTGGGTAGAGATACAAGGTTGTGGTAGATTACACAGGAAACCATTACAGTCTAATAGCTGTATGAACTGTTACACTTCCATTGCATGCATTTCTTATTCTCTTATTGTAGTGTGAATTTTCCTCAGCACTGCCGAGGATAACGAGCAGTCCCCAGACACAGGCACAAGGAGGGGTTCCTCTCAGGGACTGTGGGCTCTTTAGAAACCAAGGCTTATTTAATGATAAGACAAAAATTCTACGTATATACTCAATAGCAAATTGAATAAAGAATGATGTGCAATTTCATTGTGATTCAGCAATGCACTGTAGATCCTGTGGTTTTCTTCAGCCATTATCACACCATTGGAAGAGCAAACGATTTCGTCTTCACTAAGACTTAGGACTGCAAGAGAATTCTTTGTTGTTACAGGTACCTACGTTACTTTTTCTTCATTTCATGCTAATTAACTTGGATTACATTCCCTACTGACAGCAAGCCCTACACATAAAGTTGGCAGATCTTTCCAAACTGATGAGTGTTGGGAGCCAAGAATTCTCTGTATAAGTCTCCAGAAAGAGGCAAGGAAAGAGAATTTCTATTTTGTTTTCTCAAATAGCTGCCTGATGTTTTGTCTAAAAACAAGAATATTTTTCCAGAGCAATTAAATATACAAATAGTCTCTGATCAAAAAAATTTCAGATATAGGTGAGGTATTACCTAAAAGTTACAACCTAAAAGTTTAGTAATAAGCTACATTTAAGTATTGCATTGGTGTAATTGCAACAATGAACTCTGCTCTTCAGTGACCATGCTTCAATTTTATAAGTCAGGATGAAATTTGTTACTCATATTTTCAAAATAATCTTTTACATTTAGGAAATTATGTTATTTAAGCCCTTTGAGAAAGTGTAATATTGTAATAGATACAGTGAAGCATTACATGCTGCACAGTGTAGTGAGATGGCAATTGAAAGAAATGCCACTATTGCTACTCCATGCCAGTGTCATGCATTGCCAAATTAAAATTAGTATTTTCTGAACTTTCCACTACCTGGAGCAATTTTAAGAATTTCTTCATAAAGAAGGAAATCCCCCAGCTGAGAGGACAATGGAGCTTGGCAGTCAGTGAGAGTACCCCTTTTGTTCCCCCCCCACCAGATAATGTATGATACTGTTTTTTTCAAACTCACGATTATGAGAGCGATAGAGACTCAATCCTTTTGACAAGAAATGGCTAGGAATCACAAAGATTAAGAAATGCTGTCAGAAATAAAACACCAGGAAATCCTTTCAGACTAGGGTAAAGGAAACCAAGCAATAGTTATAGGTCCTGCAAATCATCTTGAGGGGGACGGCGCGCACACAGCTGACACAGGCAGGCTGCTCCACTTTCTTCAGAGAGAAAGCAGTTTGCCATGCAATGACTGGAGAAACAAAGGCTCACTGGAGCCACATTCTTATGGTCCCAGAGTCAACAGTGAGCACAGCTAGCAAAAATCCAGCATAAAAAATGCTGCTATAACCTCGAGCCTCTCAGGCTTTCCATCAGTTGTTGCAAAAATGCTCATGAAAATTATGTAGGAGACTCCAAGAATTGAAAGGCTGAAGAAGCACATTTACAATCACATCTTTCTGGTATCAAAAAATGACAGATGTTAAGAATCCTTTGAATATCAAAATAGATATACCTTCATAAAACCTTATATTTGTATCATTATCAATAATTGAAAAAAATTAATGTATTTGCATATATTTATATATATAGTTCAAAAATGTATTTTATGTGCATATATGCATTTAATGATGAGGATGTTGAATCAATCTTCAGGCTCTCTATGAAGAGGATTTTAACTGTCCAAGCTTTTAAACAGACACTTTGGATTGGGCATAGAAGAGCTGGAAACTAAAATTTCAGAGACAATGGAAGATTTCAACCTGACACACCTCTTATGGGATAGCAGAGATTATCTTTTTTATTTTACAACATTTATAGAACAATATGGGACTTTTTTTTCCATATAACTTAATATCTAAGAGAAGAAGTTGCAAAGTTGTAGTAGTGGAAATACATAGGATGCATGTAAAAAACCAGAAGTAATTCCTCCATTAAAATGAAACACTTTCTGGTCCGAACGTTTTCAAATAAAGGACATTTTGCAAGTGACTTATGAACGACATCAATAGATTAGGTGTGTTCACACTGTACATTACATTATATCACAGTAACAGGTGTAATTTAGAAGATAAATCCCACCCTCAATTTGGGTGGCAGCAGAGGCAAAATCTGTGACTTTTTAAAAAAAGGAAGAATGAAATCAGGAGTTTTAAAAGAAAGATTATGGAGAAAGACAAGATGAAATTATCTCATTTGCAGAGTGGTCCTCAGTTGCTAACTGGGGATTGAGCCAGGTCTCTCTCTCCTGGAGGGAAAAGAGGATGAGTCTCTCAGAGCAGTGAATGCAGAACACTTGAAAAAATCAACAAGTTGGAGAACGGGACAATGCCTTTGCCAGACACATATGCAGAAAAGAGTTATAAAACAGGACAAGCCCTGACATTGAAATTTTACTCTGAACTTCATAAAGATAATAATAGTAACAGAATGAAAATTTAATGTGTTAAAATATGATTTGAATGGATGGTTTTTCTCACCATTTTACAGCAGGAGTTTTCGTAACGCATTAATTATCTCTGAATCCAGTATATGACTTGGAGAAGATGCCTTAAGACGTAAGTGTACTTCCTTTACCTCAGCTTTTTATATGCTTTTTATAATTCTTTACATGCATTCTGAGGTCTTCAATCTTGTGGAATTACTTACCTGCTCTAGTAATTAAAGTAAGGATTCTATGACCTCCCTAGGCATTTATATGACCTATAATTTATGGACATATATAACACAGTAAGACAAGACTTTATAGTCTCCAAGTTCTAATGTCAGGCTGCCAGTGGGTCAGACTCTTTCCAGGTTCCATTGACTCAAGAGAACTTTCTTTAAGCAGTCAGTCTGACAGAATGTTACTTAAAATGTAAATGCAGAAGTCTGAATTTCCATCTACAATGTCTCGTTTTCCCAATGTCTAATATTTCAATTTTGCCAGGAAGTGGTTTATTTCATTTGTAATTTTTACTCTCTCTTCTTCTTTCATTTCCTTCAAGTTATCGGAAAGATTTGACTTAATTTTATTCATTATTAATAATAAATAAAATGTTCTGGCAATTAAAAAAATAGCTCTGGCAACACTGAAGGTGAATTCTTGTTTTCACTACAGAATTTTTACTGGCCAGAAGTGCAGCACTACCAAGTCAACCTGCTGGCATATGACAATATCTATGACTCTGAGGATAAATGTTTAATCCTGAATAAGAAACACATCTGATACAGCCAACAGAATAGCTCCATCTGTTTTGCCCAATGTAATAAATACTTCTGATTCTGAAAAAATATGAAGACCACTGCTTTTGTTGTGGACATTGTGTAACTTCTTTATTTGGACTACAAATGACTCTACCATGTATTTATTTTCTAACACCTGAACAGCATGGCGCAACTAGTAGATGTCAAAAAATTTTATAATTTTGCTCAAAATGTACTTTAATACATCAAAAAATTCACTTTAATAACATCGCCTTTCCTACGACAGGAAGCATGCATTATTTTTGTTTGTAATTCTTGTATTTTCATATGAGAAAAAGTAATTTAATCTTTTGGTTCTGCAAAAGTTTTAGTCTAGCTTGCATCTTTCAATGTTTTTTTTATGAAAACTAGGTCTTTGTAGCTGTATCACGCCACCTTTTTAACACTGACATATCTATATATGGCATGCTTTTTATGCTGGCAAAATGTAAAAAACTTAAACTGTGACAACACCACAAATTTCTCCTTGCAATGAAATTATTCTTAGATTTATTTTTTCATCTTATAGACAAGGAATAAGGCTGATAACTTATACTTGCCTAGGAAAGGGGAAAATGTAAAGAACAGGCTTACTTTTAGAAGCTTCGCATTAATTTTCCTCACACATCCCCTACAGTGAAGTTCAAATGCTACTGCATTGTGCTATAGTCACTTTGCCAGAAGAAGTCAAAGCTGCCCCTGGAGAGAAAGACAACCAATATTTTGTGGAAGTTGTATGAAGACTCTCAGATAAAAGGCAGCAGTTACTGGAAGCACTTTTTTCTTTTTCAATGGTAACACATATAAAGGACCTTGAAAAAAAGAGCAAGAGTCACCAGTAAATTCTGAAAGACTCTACAGCTGTCTACAGTTTTGCTCATTGGGAATAATGAAGAAAAATGAGTGCAGTTACATGAGAGACAAACCTTTATATGTCAGATGTTTGCATTCCATCTGAAGGAAATATCTTCTCTAAAAATACAGAAAGATCAGAAAGTAAAGTATCCATTGAGGAGAAACTCTGAAGCCTCAGCAGAGGCTACATAAACATCAATCACTCTGCCTCATTTTTAGAGGCTCTCAGTCAATTAGAGGCAAAAAGGAAATGTCAAAGGCTGTTCTTTCTGTAGCCTTTTAATAGATGCATCCCATGACGCTCTCCTGTCTTCTGCAAAGGCCATGACTTCAAAGATATTGTAGGCCATATAGTTACCAGTACTCATATGGGAAATAGACAATTAGCTAAGAAAACTGCTCTCATCATCGAATTTGGGAAGGTAAATATTTTAAAGTGTGTTTATGTAATGACACATAAATAACATCTACCTGAACTAAAAATGCTCCATCTCCCATCAGATGTACATGAAGGCTGTGGAGGGGTTCCCTTTTAAGAAGTGGTGGGGGGAAAATGAACAAATGAGTAACAGAAAAGATCATTTGGGGATACGATTTAAACCTGCTGTGAAAAAAAGTCAGAAATTCTATTTATATCTCCCTATCTCCCAGACTGGAAGAAGGGAAATGAAGAATGTTGTAGCTTCCCTCTAGCATCCTGACAGTAAAAAAAATTGCCTAACAAATTAATAGTTTAAAAATGCCTCTGCTCATAATATAGCAACATTTGTACTGATCTGTACCTTACAAAGTTCACCAGATTCAGGAAGCAAAGGGAACTAAAGAGAAGAATGTTGGCCCCTTGTTTAGCTACTTTGCAAGTAAAAGCAATCATGATAATAGATCATCCCCATTTGGCTACAACACAGATGGAGGGTCAGGGCATGTGAACAAAGCTCTAACAAATATACTGAGTACTGATGTATAAATCCCTCAGTTTCTACTGTATGGTTTTTCAGCTTTTTCTCTGTATAACTAAAAAAACTCTAAAAGTGATTGTGAGCTAGATAAATCAATGCCCATCATCCCTCTGCTGAGTTTCACAAATAAAAGGCATAACAGAATTTCACAGATATTAACAATGTATGCATATTGACTCTGAATGAATGATACACGGAAAAATAATTTAGAAGTAGAACGGAAAAATAATTTAGAAGTAGAATCAAAGAATTATAGAATGGTTGAGGCTGGAAGAGACCTCTGGAGGTCATAGGGTTCAAACACCCTGGCAGGGCCACCTAGCACCACTTGTTCAGGAGGATTTCCAGACAACTTTTGAATATCTTCAAAGAGGGAGGTTCCCCAGGTTCTCTGTGAAACCTGTGCCAGAACTCAGTCACCCTCACAGTAAAATAGTGTTTGATGATCATAGAATCATACAATGACCTGAGTTGGAATGGACCTTAAAGAACACCAGTTGAAACCCACCCTGCCATGGGCAGGAACAACTTCCACTAGACAGGTTTCCTCAAAGCCCCATGCAATGTGGCCTTGAACACTTCCAAAAAGGGGACATGCAAAACTTCTCTGGGCAACAGAGAAAATGTTCAGAGTTTCTCAGTTTCCTCCTGTTTCTCAGTTCGTGCCTCTTATCCTGTCACTGGACACCACTGAAAAGAGTTTGGCTGTGCCTTCTTTACAACATCTCTTCAGACATTTGTACACATTGATGAGATTCCTCTTGAGCCTTCTCTTCTCTAAGATGAGCAGGTCCAGCCTTTCCTCATAGGAAAGGTGCTCCAGTCCCTTATTTATCTTCATGGCCCTTTTCTGGATTCTTTCCAGTATCAATATCATAGGCTGTTTTTCTGAACTTGTATAGTGTTTCCTTGCATTTTCTTATTGAATTTCTGCAGGTTACACTAGAGTTTTCACAAATTTATGTGGATTCTGTGGATTGTTCTGAAATATTGCTAGAAGTAACAAGGCTCCCATGGGCATCCATCCATTCTGTTTGCAAAATGTATGGCACTTTATATTATTTTATCTGTTCCTTTCACTCTGCACTGCCCTAGGCTCTGAAAATATAACTAAGCCCTGCTCTGTCAAGCAACAAGAACATTCGCACTGGGCAGCCAGAAGGAGGAACATCTGAAGAACATGTTCCTACACCATAATTTTATCTAGAGAATGAAGAACTGTATCAGCTCTATATTGAATTGGTCAACAAACTAGCCTCCAGTGCTTAAAATGGATCAAACACCCTCTGTAGCAGTATCACAAGGCTAAAATGATTTTTTCTTAACATCTTTTGTAACCACCACCGGTTGCAATCTACTTTACATAATCAGAGGGATGAATTTTTATTCAGAAAGCATTTTAAATCCCTCCAAAACGCAGTCACGAAATTTGCCAAAATAGACAAAGAAACAATTTTTTAAAAATTTGCCCTTTCTATAATGAATTAGATACTTTCCTTTGATCCAATTCAGTGATGATAAAAAACCACATTGGAATGGTCTGAAGTCTGCAACAAGTAGGAGGAAACATCAAGTGACTGTTGGTTGTCTGTGGGAGATGTGATAACATGAGGTGATAAAACCTCTGACTCAATGAGCTCTGCAGAACATGCATAAACCACAGAAAAGTGGATTATGGGAACAGAAAGAAGTGAAAAATAAAATCGAAAGGAAGACCTGATTTAACAAAATTGAAGAATACCAAAATAGCAAAAGAAACACCATGAGAAATCAGACACTCCTATGCCATCACTCAAACCTCATTCAGCCACAGCTTTGCTTCTCTGTAGCAGATGTAGCACCAATTTGACATGTACATATTCTGTAGCTCTTGACAATAAAATCACATGTTCATTTATAGTTTGAAGCACCATGGTAAGACAGAACAGCTATTCACACTCTTTGTAGGGGCTCTCTTGTCCACCTTCTGTTACAACCAATTATTACAGACTACCCACTACAAGCTAAACTAGAGTTCCATAATTTATTTTGTACAAATATACAATGCCCATTTCAAATGCTTTTAATTTCATGATTGCCATAGTCTATATTCATTTTTCCATCTGTAAAGTAATCACGTAGAACACGGGATGCATCCAGTGGAAGAGGAAGGAAAAAATGTGGAGCACCACAGGCAACAAATATTATTACAGCGAGGTTTATTTTAAGGAGTGAAAGCTGTTTACCCCTCTCTCCATATTTAACTTTTTCAGCTGGTGTCTCCATTTACATTCAAAGAGCACAAAAACACAAAAGCATGAAAATTTGCACAAATCATTACAGTCATCTCTTCTGAATACACAATTTTTGTATACTCATGATACTTGATGTTTAAACAGCTGCTGTTTTTGCAGGCAGTCCCAGTTGCTGTCATATATATTATATGGAATTACATAGATATGTTTGCGCAAGAAGGTTTTATGAAAGTATAAAAAGATCAAATCAATTTAATGCTTATATTATGAGTTTCCAAAGGATTGGGACTTACAAGGACAGAAATACTCCCTTAAAAATGGTGACTGTCAAAACAATATATAAATCAAGAAAATTTATAGCCTGGACAGACCAGAGTATAAACCAGTAACAATAATCATAAAACCTGCAGGGGTTCTGTCCTCCTAAGCATTCTACTTATTTCATGACAAAATCTACAATGTATAAAAAATGAGTACACATGATTCTGTATTAAGCATCATCAAGAAAGCAACACAAACATTTGCAGTCAGTTACTACCTCACATCCTCTTGCGTAGCTAAGGTGCATGCACATATGCCATATTTAATCACACTTTCTCTTCCTTGAGCTGGTATAGATTCCTTAGAAAACCTGACAACGTCCTAGGAGAAACTTGCTTCTAATTTCAAATGTGCATACAGCTAAGCCAGATTCATGTAAATGGACCTATTTGACCCTCAGTGAGTTTGAAGACATTTTTACATTATCTTCATTCTTCAGAATGCACACAAGAGGCAATGGTAATTATATTTTCTTTCCCAAGGTCCAACTGATCAAAGTAAAGCTGCATGATCCATGACAAAAAAAGTGACTTAGGATTTCCTCATGTAATTTTTTACCCCAAAATTTCTATGAATAATACAGGTTTATCATGAAAAATTAACTGTATGTTACTGTAGTGATTATGTTTCAGCAGCAGTTATAGCCTCTATCCTGTCTATGCAGTCTAGTTTATATCTCTCTGTTTCTGAGATCATTAGTTTTCCATGTTTCAGAAGGCAAGAAAACCCAAAAAAATTTCAACCACCCCCAGCACAAATGGCCCTCAATCAGGAGAGGCTTATCTAACAAAATCATGACCCAGTTAGTTACAACCAAGAAACAGTGGTCACGTACTTGCAGTTCCAGAAGAATACTCTCTGTCACAACTTCTAAAGCATAGTCATTACTTAGAGCCTTGAAAGATGGAAAACCTATGTAGAAATAACCATAATATAGTTTCTAAAAAGACATAATGTGTTACAAAAATAAGAAATCAGAGGCAGCCCTTAAAACACAGATCTTGTGTTCTTACAATACAGAAGTAGCAGTGTGGATGAAGACTGTAATACATGTATGGTAATTAAACATGAGCAAATGGAGGTGATGTCTATATTGATATGTGCCAGAAACAATCATACACAACAGTACTGAGGACAAAGACAGTTAGTCTTTTCCTATCTGGATATTCCAAACCATTAGTTTTTCTGAGGGACAAAACTGTCACAGTAAAATTATTAAAGGAAATTGTGCGCATTTTTTCCTCAGCAGATTACTTTCATAAAGCAAAATTTGGCATTAATAAAATGTATTTCAGACATGACCAATATATATATGCAACAAATATTTGTCAGTTGTTTCATTTCAATATAATTATCTCTTTCAAGTTTCATGAAAAACAGAATGTAGGCATCAAAAGTATTAAAATATTATTCCAAGTGATGCTTCATGGCATTCCACCAATCAATCTAACCCATCCAAAAAAAAACCAGGGGGCTTTTATGGTGATCCAGGTTATAAATTTAAAAGTTTAAAATTCAATCATTTTGAGCTCTGCTGTTGAAACATGGAAAAAAAATTATTCTACTTCAGATCACTCACTGAGTCATTTGACAATGGTGCTTGTTACTGTCACTTCAGGACACATGGCATTTGTAGTCCGCTAGCCAGGTTGGGCTTAAAATAAGTAGCTATTATTTGTCTCAGATGTATTTCTGATATCTTCTTTCCCTATCAAACTTTTCTCCTGGTTATCTGTATAGAATATATTCCCTACAGTTAGAATTTGCTATTCTAAGTGTAAGATAAAATTTAAAAAAACCCCAAAAATGACAACTTTTAGTTGATGGATCTCCTATGATTCTCGGTCATCCATTATTTCTTTCAAGTTACAAGGTCATTCAAAAAAAGCTCTCTATAGCTAAAATTTTCACATATCTGTAAATGCTTTTTAATTTGGGGCAGAAATCCTGGCTTTCTAACTGTTTTGTTTTGTCTCTGCAATTTTTTTTATTCCTCCTGGGTGGAGTTACTGGGGAACAACAAATTTCACAGGACCTGCTGGACGTTTTGTGGGAAACACAGAAACTGGTTTGGTCCAGCACAGGGGAAGCACAAGGATCTAGTGTGAAGCCAGTACTGAGTCCAGTATTGAGCCTAGAGTGTTACAAGAGAGAGACAAGACACCTCTTTGTTTAATGCTTTTACTCTGAGTGTACGACCTCATGCGTAACTCAGAGATAAAGACACCAACAGAAAACAATTCCATCATCAGATCTTCTGCACAATACCTACTGAAATAGACATAACTGAGTCTGACTATTTCATGCAGAAAAGAATCACTTAGCAATCCATTACTTTACTCTGCCAATGAGCTACCTGCAGTCCTCTTTTTATCTCACTGAAAAATAATGGCGTAACTCTCATAGTTTGATGAAAAATGCCACACAGCCTGGCCATAAAACAAAAGCCAGATTGCAAACAAATTATAAAGAGAAATTAAGTCATGTAACTATTTTATATAATCATGCAACATGATTTTCAATTAGATTTTATTCCTGAATATGTTGTCCACAGATACAAAGTTAGTTTATCAGCTCTAAGTTTTTAGGATTTTCTAAATTCTTAGAATATATTGAGAAATAAGAAAGAAGGCACAGCATTATATTAGTAAATTGTTTTCTTTCCTCAGGCTGTTTTCTTGCAAAATAGAATCTATTTTACACTACTCTGTATTAAAAAGTAATTTGCTAGCATTGAGCTGGTATATCACTTCACAATTCTGCTCTACTAACAAAAGCTTCCATCCTTCTAATGCTCTAAACACCTTGTAATTGTCCTAAATCTGCAAAATCAATGCACTCCCTCTGAGGTTAATGTAGTGTATCCATTTAGTTCTTAGCTTATAAACTGCTGGAGAAGGAATCTCAATATACCTGTCAGCAATTCAAAATAGCTTGCAGGTGTATACAGATGTATGGAGGTCTTCACAGAAATCAAAATGTTTCTGCTTAAATTTATTGAAATTTTGTGAGTGTGTACAAAGATTACATGTTTTAATTTTTCTATTATTTTCATTATATTAGATTTTAAATTTTCCAGCTGCTTATTAGATGTTCTGATTGGATCTCCCTATTTCTCTTTTTAAAAAACTTTTGTTTTCCCTTTAGCCTGATGCAACTCTTATTATATTTTTTGTAGCAGAAAAGGACCAAACCAAACCAAAGCAAATAAATGAAAACAATCAAGCAAACAAACAAACCAAAAAAACCCCCCACTACATGAAGCCAATTGTTTTTACAGCAGAACTTATTAACAATTACACATTACACTAGTGGAAAGAGCTTTAAACTAACAGTCAAAAGCTTCTGGTGCTAAGAATAAGAAAAATGTTATTCTCTTTGTTACACACAACCAAAAAAGAATTCTGTGGTAATTTTCTTGCAACCTTGTCATATGCAAATTTTTCACAACATTATTAATTAATTTTAAATTATTTAGGTTATTTTCTGTGTGCTCTTCCCGTTGTAAGGTCATCCTTTAACTTTACCAACTTAATGTATTTTCTTCCAATTTCTAATTTAATCATATTGAGGTTCATTTCACAAAATGTCATATCTCAAGCTCCCTCTTTTACTGAACTAATTTTCCTTCTTTCCATGCATTTATCTCTGCAGGTAACAGTCCAAAATCCCTCTCACTTATTTTGTGCTACATTAAACAAGCTGCTAGTTTTCTGGAAAAACTTGCGCACTTGCTTTACTTTCTGTAACTGACTCACCCTTGTGTTTCAGGAAAATACATGGCAAATAGAAAGAAATATATGCAAAATACAACATCAACTACGTTAGAAGTTATTGCCCATATAATCTATACATCATTGGTCCTTCTGTAGCCAAATCTCTGCATGGCCCACAGAGAAAGCAATTGTTATGACCTGTGTAGTTGAATCATAGATTCTTAATTTCAGTAAAGTTGACCTACTGTTCAGGTTATTCTTCAGTATGATTTGTGCTATTAAAAGCTTGCCCAGGATTTAAGTACTTTGTCTCTTTGTGCATTACAGACTTTCTGTTTTCAAAAGGTACATACAAGAAGCTTGTCAGATTGTGTACATCCTATGTGCTTCTCCATGTGCCTCCTCCACAAATTGTCTGAAACTGTGGCAGTTCATAAGGGCAGCATAGAGATTCCCAGAACCCATTCTGCAGGAGACTTCATATCAGTATTTCATCAGCTAGTGCTAATGGCAAAGGACAGGCTAAAGAATCCTTTACTGCTCTTGTATCAGTGCTTGGAAACAACATGGAAGCCTATTTTTTTTCCTTCAGCAAGAGACCTACAATGCCTAGTTTACACACCTGTATGTTAGCCAAAATAGCAGCCAATGCAAAATTAGTAAATTCTTCTCTCAGCATTCAAAGTTATGAACGAATGGGAGCAAAATACACTCAAAAGTGTGTGCCATGGTATTCCTCATGCTCCTTCCTCAAGCACGAACGTAACTGCAAGCTTTGTATTTAACTCTCAGTAGCTGACAGTGCTCTGGGATGCACCAATAAAAATACAGAAAATACTAATAATTAAAGGTTGGTGCCATGGGTACTCTGACCTAACACAGTTGTCACAACAATTTCTTTGACCAGCAGCACACAAGAAGAACAATGTCATCAGCGTCATATCTGGCCACCCCTGACATTCCCCCCAGCCATGAAGATCCAGATACCCCCTTAGAGGGTAGGGCTCTTTCAGCATCGTAGTAAAAGCCTGTGTTCCTCATGTCCTGGTCTCTGGCCTATTTCATGATCAGGTTATCAGCATAGTCAAAGGAGGCATAAGAAACTAATTTTGTGAGTTATAATCAAATTTGCAACGGTTACTCTTTCGCATTATTTTTCCCTTATCGAATCTTCATGTAATGTATTGAATGAATACCCATAAATATAGCAAAGTAATTAAATGTCCTGTTTGCAATCTGATAAGGTACATACACTTCTCTCTCGTATCCAAAATTCCTGACATTAAATTAACCCACTCTCCTTTCAGTATGAGTTGTAACTTCTTACCAGAAAATTGTATATGTGAAATATAACACAACCAGTGAAATGACTCAATTCTATTCCGTGTCTCACTGCTTTGAAGGTGGGGAAGTAAGTTTTGTATTGATTTTATCAACAAACCAAGATGATGCCTAAAGAATGTCTATATTAAAATACTAATCTTGGAAATCTAGTTTATATATATGTATATAAAAATAGAAAAATATTTAAATATGTTAAAAACCTTATCCAAACGTGAAAACTTTAGTTTAGTTTAGATTTCATTTTTCTTACAGGCTAATAGACTACACAAACCACAATGAAACCTGACAAAATTATTCTTTTGGAATGCATTATGACAGCTTAGAAAAAAAAGACATTGAAGTAATATGGAAAATGTAGTTCGTCATAGCAAGAGCAATACAAAATATAGAACTGTAGATTGCTATGTTCAGAAAAAATCTAAGGAAATTAAGCTTTCTTCTAAAAAGGTTGAGGGACAATACCTCCTTCTTCAGAGAAAAGATTTTGTAGAATCTCAGTGCTCTAGAGACCACGGTGGCTTTTTATGAAGTCTTCTTTTTTCTGAAATACTTTGTACCATCTGGTTCTAAACATTTGAATGGGAAGAATATTCTTGGCTTTAAATATTTCAGGGGTTTATCCTTGTATTTCAAATAACTGACAGTTTTGTAAATTGGGCTTATCAAATGGATACCAAAGCATGACTATGGATTATTGTTCAGAATTGAATAGAGAAGAGTTTTCAAATGTACAGCTACTGTTTTTGTCCTCTTTTTTTAATTAGGAAGTGAATGTAGATTTTGTAAATGAACATTTTATCTCTCTTCTCATTCCTTCTCCACTCAGAACTCCCTCCCCTCCCCTCCTTGAAACAGCCTGCTTACAACAAACCAAATTTTCCTCTCAAAGAAGAAAAAGTGTTTATTCTTGCATGCTTAGCAGGGTTTAAACCCATTTTTGATGGATTTTGTTTGCATTTTATGTCCACAAACAAAATTCTAGGATACTGACATTTTGATATTATTCCTACATGAGTAGTAGCTGTTTTATGAATGAATGTGGAATTAAATCACCTTATAGAAATCTGTAGTGACATAAGCCGCATGTATTCAGAATGTTTGTAGTAACTGAAAAATATATTAGGCATCTGCAGTTTTTCTAAGCTCAGAAATATAGAACTACTTTTTATAGGACTGTGAAAATGAAGAATACTCTCTTTACAGGGTATTTAAGTTATTTTAAAGCTGAATGACTTTAACATGTAAGTAGAAGTAATGTAAACCACTTGAAACAGAAATTCAACTTGCATTGAAACATAAAAGAAATGAAGGAATATATCAGAGAAATGATGGAGAGGAGAGGAACTGTTAAAAACTATATTCTCAAAAAATTATCCAGAGAATGAACAAGGCAACATAACTATTACAAAGTCCCTTGCGGTTCTGTGGGCTCAGATGCATGAACACACAGATCCAGAGGTGACTTCAGTAATATGAATCCGACGGCAAGGAGCTGAGAAGGGCACTTGCATAGAGTTCCAAGAGAGCAGTTTATTGCTACAACTCCTGAAGGTTTCCAGTGGCAAATGGCCCCCACCACGTGACGGGGCAATCTTAAGTATAGGGGAGTGGCTGACAGCAAGAGCCAACCAGGGAATCAGAACTGGGGTACATCACCACCACCGAACAGGCATCCTGGGAGAGGCTTCTCTCTATCATAACCAATAATTCTTTGGCACCAGAGACTATCTTATCAAGAACACTCTGTCCCTTATACCACGGGTTAATCACCCACCACAATAACCATGAAGCCAAAGACTTGCAATTCTATTGAAATACGAGCATATGCTCTACTAATAGAATGCAATAATGACTACTTCAAAAAAGGGTAGTATCAGCGCAAGAATAAGAGCAGCAATATGGAAACTAAATAAACTTGAAAAAAAAACCCCTCCACAGCTCTGGATCATGACTAAAAGAGAAATCATTATATATGGCCTAGTACCTCAGGTAACTACTTGTTTAATACTTAGTATAACTTTCCCTGAGGCCAGAGAACACATGTAATAAGAAAGAAATGGGTCAAGACAGCGATTCAGGTCAGGAGCATTTTGTTCTCACAAAATATTTTGATTTCTGCTCAAAATTTTAGGCTATCAGAGGTTGTGTTTTTATTCCCTTTTGACTTCCTTCAGAAACCTCTAAGGATATTCATTAAATTATTTTCTGTCCCTCTTAGAAACAGAAGTCAGAGATGTGTCTCTGAAGAGGTGGTAGACGAGAAGAAAACATTCATTTGCCAAGAATACGATGCCAGCTTTTAAATGAAGATGTAAAATAGAATAGGGTTAGGAAAATTTGGCTGGAACTGGCAAGATCTTCTGCATAAATTAAATTCATGAGGTAGAAGGACTGTTGTAGAAGCAACAGCGGTGAAGAGCTTTGAGGTAGGTTGCATCTTTGCTGGGAGAGCAGGAGCTGTCTGGCTAGAGCTGGAGAAAAAGGAACTGACCTGAAAAAATGAAGGAAAAAAGATGGATTGTAGTAAAAAGGAAATTCCCCATCAGGTTTGTTGGAAAGATAAGGTCTTGGAAAGTCTTTTGCAGAGAAACATTCAGGAGAGGTAAAACTTTAGGTTAGTAAACAGTGGATGAATCTGAGACAGAAGAAAGAGACCTCAGGGCTCTGAGTCACTTACTTCAAAGCAGTCTGTACCTGAATGCTGCTATCGAGCTTGATTGGGAGCTTTGAGTAAACCCAGAAAAACTGCTGTATTTTTAATATCCATTCCGTATCTCCTTGTAGGGGACTTCTGTAAAGCCTGTGGTGGTTTTTTTTGTTTTTTGGTTTTTTTTTTCTCTGTATAAGAAAACTTCATTTTTGTTCAATAGTTTTAATTATAATTACAGCGGAATCCAGGTAGATTTCTGAAAATCAGAATGTATTTCTTTTTCATTGCTAAATGCTAAATTTCCCACTATTAGCTCTGGCCATGGCAGTTGTGTCCTACACTTTTTAAATAACTCCTTTTAACTACAAATCAAATTTAATTTACACTTTAGCAATAATTAAAGGGTACTTGAATGATGCATAAATAAAGTGCTCTGAAAGAATGAACAGTGATTGGGGAATCGGCATGTGTCAAAGTAATGATTCATAGGATAATCTTTCTCTAAATATTTCATTTAAACTCAAGAAAGTTTGCAGACCATTCATTTGCACCTCTCTGTCTCTTGGTTTCATCCTAAAAATTATATTATTGAGCCCCTTTGCTCAACAAATTTTTTACACAATATGTGAATACCAGGTTCCCTGCTTCTCTTTAGGCACATTTCTTATTTTTCTGGGATTCACTGGGCTTTTTGGTTTTAGTTTGTTTGTTTCTTAATGTAAATAGAATGCCATGCATATTTCACTGTCAAAGACAAAAGTTTTTATAAAAGAAACAATTCAAACTTAATGAATTAATTGTTCTGACTCAGAGGTATG